>OX422208.1:385500560-386143060 GCA_949130495.1 Sambucus nigra | reverse complement strand
TCAGACACCCTGTAGTAAAACGTCGATTACTCCCTCCACAGAACTCCAAATGAATTAATTTAAATCTCATTGGAAAGATAAGATATATACTTTTCCAGAAATCTACGACTCTAATTATAATTCGAAGCACAATCGAAATGGCGTACGTTTAAAGTCAAGTAAAAAATTATGATAGATTGACATCTTATGTTCATCAATTATACCCTAAGTCATTCAAGATTCATGTTCTTCAACCAACAACCCATCAAGATTCCATCTTAATTATCACATATATTCTAATTTCATTTTACCTTCACACATGGATTCATTCTACATACAGTCCTATATCGAATCATGAATATATTCATCTAAATCCCACAAATATAATTGAAATCAATAAATTGAAAAGCCTACACTACATGGGTATTAAAACTTCTTCAAAAACATGCAAGATAAATACTTGCCTGGGGTTTGTATGTCTGATTTGTGCAGAAAAGTAGTGGAGTTGTCTTCCCCTCCTTCCGATCTAAACTTCAGTGGTGGTGGTGCAAAAATGGTGTGTGGAGCCTCATAATCCTTCACTTTCCTCCTCTAATGGTCTCTCTCAGTTTTTCTAACTGCTAACCCTAACACCCTCAACCCACATGCTGATATAAACCTATTAAATTCGTAGGTCCCTTTACGCTAAAAAATCCAAAAGATCAAAATACCCTTATGAGGTGTGGGTTTGGCCTAAAAATGCTCCAGGACCCAATCCAAACCCTCGAATACACTTTTCTGACTATCTCAACCCTTCTGAACACACTGGCATACTCTAAATGACCATTTGGATTACCCATAAATAAATTATATTTTATTTCATAAATTTAAGTCCCGACACGCCTGACACGCGCGTCCTGACTAAATTACTGTAACTGTTGTATTTCTCACTCACGACAATCATAATGCATCCTTACTAATTTATTACTTGTTCTCTAAGTAATATTCAATATAATTCATACAAATAAATATCAACCCTTATCAGGCTAATTAATATTTATTTTAATCCGGATTAATCTCCCATTTTAATTTAATTAATCTTATATAGAAATCATTAAAAATTACGGGGTGTTACGCCTACTTGGTCCCTCAGCAACACATAAGTACCCAAAATCTCCTAGAAGTTTTCACAAAATACGCAAGGGTCTAAACTCACTTTAAGCTTTTCAAAATTATGAAATCAACCCTAGACTTATATAAACTCAAACTTTAGCCCATAAATTTTTATCAATTTATTAGTTGAACTATTAAATTGCAAGTTAACTCAATTTAACTTATTTTTCACATACATGGATTCTAATTTCTCCATTTTAATTAATTAAATCACTATTAATTAATTATATCTTTAAAGATAACAGGGCATTACACACACACATATATATTCATACTTGGAAACTCAAGCTCATGAAACTACCAAGTGATAGACTATTATTTTTATTAATTAAACACAATCCCTGCCAAGGCTTACAATAAAGAGAAGGGCACGTCCTTACCTTACCTTCCCAAAAAGGATAAAATGAATTAACCCATTTTTTTTTGTAAAACAACATATACGGCTCACGATCACTGATACATCGATAGAAAAACTGTCAAATACATGCCTTATAAATATATCTAATGGCTCACATCCCTCATTTCAAAAATAAAAAAATCCCAGTCTAAGAGTAATTTGAACATTTTAAATCAGGTTAATAATTTTTACAAATCAACTAACAGAAAACAATGGAATAAACACAATAAGGTTTGCAACGGGCCGAGTTTAGGGCAGGTTCTATAGAATTCGAACTTTATTCATTAAGAAAAACACAAAACATACCCCACCTCGAACTCAAAGCGAATTTTATTTATAAAATCCAAACCTATCCCAAAACCATATGAAACTTGGCCCCGAACCCATAGGAAATAGTTTAGTACGATGAACTCAAGTTTTTACATTTTAAAATAATGCACCATTACACCACAATGATTGCACACTCAACATGCCACAAATATGATAAAAACATTCATAATTAAGTGTTATCATTCATAGTTAAGTGTTTCGTGTTTAGGATAAAAGAAAAAAGAGTGTTTATAAGTACTTTTTTTCGTGAGGTAATTTTTTCAAGAAAGAAGGCTTGGACTAAACCCGAAATATAAAATTATCAAGGGACTTATGCGAAATATTGTCAAGTACATGCCTTATAAATGATATCTAATGGCTCACATCCACCATTTTAAAAATAAAAAAACCCTAGCCTAAGAGTAATTTGAACATTTAAAATAAGGTTAACAGTTACAAATCAACTACTAGAAAATATTGGAACAAACACAATAAGGTTTGCAACAGGCCAGGTTCTACAGACCCCGAACTTCAGTCGTTAAGAAAAGTACGAAACATGCCCCGCCTCGAACTCAAAACGAGTTTTATTTATAAAATCCAAACCCACCCCAAAACCACATATATGAGACCTGGACCCGAACCTCAAGGAAAATAGTTAATGAACTCAAGATTTTACATATCTAAAATAATGGACATGTATACGACAATGATTGCACACTATTCATAGTTAAGTGCTTATTGTTTAGGATAAAAGAAAAAAGAGTATTTGTAAGTATTTTTTGGCGAAGTAATTTTTTTTTTAGAGAAAGAAGGCTTGGACTAAAACTTGAAATATAAAAATATCAAGGGACTTATGTGAAAAAATTTATCCCATGGTGTGTGGTGATCGGATTCACTGGGACACATCCGGGAAAGCGGTTCACCTCCGGTTAGTTCTTCAAAATTCAGAATCAGAACAGTGGCAAATTGTCATTTTGATTTGTCTCCCTTGTTTTCATTTTACATTGTTCAGCGGCTTCGATGAGCGGACACGACTCCAAGTACTTCTCAACCACTAAAAAGGGAGAAATCCCCGAGCTTAAAGAAGAACTCAATTCTCAGTACAAGGTTCCTTTTCTTTTTCGTAAAGCTAAATTCACATCATATTATATTATGAGTTTGTTTTTTTCATTCGATTGATATTGTATTTCTACAAGCGATTGAGATTGATACGAGTCATGACCGGGTCTATTATTCTTCTATACAGATTCATTTGCATCTCACATATGTACGATTTACACATTTCAACCTATACTATTCTAACATAATATCGTGATATATTACATTGATGTATCTGATGTTTATCGCACTATATTCAAAAAATGTCCGGAAATGTATTGTGATATACCGCGACATGGTTCCATCGCAATTTTTATCTCTACTCTTCAAGTGTTTTTTTACAACCAATGATATTTTTCTTTCCGTTTTTAGGTTCTCTAGTTACCAATAAAGCACATGACATATATGATGTACAAACATCATGCAAATATGCAATTTTTTGACCAACAATTCCTCCTTCAGAAACTATGACACTATTTTAATTTAGGAACGTGCAATGTATGAAGGCATTTTAATTTGAACCACATGAGTTACCTTATGCACATGATCACATGCTAATATTGATTATTTATATTAAAAAAACAATTGATGTGACAATGATTGAGGTAAAAGCATGGCAAATGTAGAGTATAGTAGTGAAACAAAGCATATCAATTATGGAGTGAAATACAATGAAATGACTAAATCCGCCCAAATATTAGTAGGGAGAGAAAATCAATTCTTGAATGCAATATTTTTCATTACAAATTGGTATCACTTATTTCCTCCCACTCATTAGCTATTTTAGGAATTCCTTACATTCTTCGTAGATGAATAGCTCTCCTTTCCCTCTACACTATAAACATTTGCCGCCATATGTTCTCACTTGTACTACCTATCACACATTGGTTTTCTAATCTGTACCCTTGCCTCCACACAATTCTACGGTTTCCAAATACAGGCAAACACCTGTTTAACAACAAAATAATAATTAATTAAAAAGTAAAGCGACAACATTTTTTCATTACTAATTTTCGATTTTAGACTATAAATCAAATTAATCAGTTCATTATACTTTAGTACATTTTTTGTTGCTAAATGTGAAAATTTGGCCACTAAGAGTGATATTTGGTGATGAACGACGAAAAATGTTGTAAAGTCTAATAAACTGATTAGTTTGGATTAAAGGCTAAAATAAAAAATTACTAATGTATTTAAATCAAAAAATGCCAAAACAATATTAATATCCCATTTGGTGATAAATTTAAAAAATTTATATATATAATACATAAAATTGGCAATTAATACCAATTCATCAATTGTAGATAAATTGCGAAAGATAAGATAATATCCATATTGCAAATGAAAGTGATTAAAGATACAAACTACACAATCTAAAATTCATTTTCCTAGCCTATAATAACAATATGAACCAACTGAAATCCAATCCAACCAACTTAACGGTTTGCTGTAATCAACAAAAATTCATGTAATAACAAAATGGACTTTGGAAAGTGACGTAAAAACATTCCTTGGCTTCTTTTTTCTCTCTTTAGAATTTGTGTATGACTCTTTTGTTAGACTTACGGATAATTATATGCAAATTAAGTGGAACGTTCCACAAAACTAATAAAAACAAAAAAATAAAATAAACTTTAAGTATAACCTTCAAGCTTGCAAGGCTGGTTTGGTGAAAAAGGAGTTTCAACATTTATGTATAGTAGACATAAATCACGTGTACTAATAAGAACCAAGAATATAATTTTATTGTTCATTAAACCCAAAAGAAAGATGAATTGAAAAGTTAGGATGAATATCGATAAGAACAAAAAAACAACTATATTAGTGAGTGTATACAACCTCCTAATTAATTTCATAAAACAACCCACAAACTATGTATCAATCCATTATTATGTAAAATACACCGAGATTTTCACAGAACATTCCCCAAAGACAAAGATACAAATATGTCAACATAATGAACTTCAGAGCCCAAAATTAAACACGAAGTAACTTCACAACCAATTATCAAAAAAGGAAATACAAATTCCTTCCCTGCTTTACTTACCATTGCCATAAGCACCCACATGGTTTTTATTATTACCCTACAAAACGGTTATTTCATACCAATTATGCAAAGTTAATGACAGAATATAAACATTAACCCCCAAGTTAAAGACAGATCATACAGAGAATCAAAACCAACACAATAACATTGACACTTAACCCTTATTGAAGTCTCTTTGGCTCTGCTTTGGCATTAACTACATTCACATTCAATAATAACCAAACATAAAATACCATTGACACGAAGATTCGATATTCGTACCAATAACGCTATAGTGTTCACTTTTTATGCAATATCTGGTTGATTTTTATTTTCTTGTTTTTATAAAATTTGTAATAATCTCAAATGTTGTAAAAGCTGATTGAGAACACTATGAAGCATCCAAAACAGAAACATACCGAATTTGAAGGGGAATCAAAGCTTGCAATTGTCATGAAGCTGCACAATTAGCAAATTGTAGTGTAAATTAAAATACTATTACAAAAAAAAAAACGAAACAAAAAACTAAATGTATCATTCAAACTTACTAAAAATTTGATGCTTTGAACAGAGTACAGAATCCGTCAATCTCCCATACAATGAATGAAATACTAAAATCCATACAATACAAACCAAAGAATGTTAATGTTGGGAAATTAGACGCTGCTAAATTCCGCCAATAATATTTCCAGGGGACATTGGGAATCAATGAGTCAAGAAAATAATGCAAAAAATAATAATGCACATACAACGCAAGAGATTTACGTGGTTCACCAATTTGGCTACGTCCACGGCTCACACCCACTTTCACTATAGAAAAATTATAGGAACACTTTTACAACTCTTTTGTATGCACTCTTGTACTCACTATTTTTGTGGAGGCTAACACTGCCTTCTACACACTCTGACAAGTGCTAACAATGCACTGTCTTTCTCCCTAATTACTCTCTCTTCTTTTGCTCTCTAATTGCTCTCAAGCTTGAGAGTTTGGGATGATTACAATGAGAGAATTCAAGGCCTATTTATAATTATTTGGGAGTCACCATGATCATTGAATCAAAACAAGATTGGATGGTTTAGATTAATGGTGTGCCACCAACCATTACTATTCATTTAGTGTGCCACCAACCATTACTATTCCTTTGGTAGGCTACCATGTGTGTTAATTATGGTATTTAAATGGTGGCAATTCTCAAAATTCTCCATTTGTATTAACAATCTCCCACTTGGAGACTTTTGAACAACAACTCAACCATCGCATCTATCAGTGAGCTGGGTGTGAGGTTTTCCTGTCTTCTATCTTTGAAGACTCACTGAAGCTGAGCACAGCTTCAGTTTTTCTGTAGTAACTGCCTTGGTTAACATGTCAGCTGGATTCTTGCTTCCTTGGATCTTCTCAAGTGTCAACACCCCATCTTCTAATAGAGATCTGACGAAGTGATAACGAAGTCCGATGTGCTTGGTCCTCGAATGAAATGCTGAATTCTTTGCTAGATGTATAACACTCTGACTGTCGCAATGCAGAACATTCTTCACCTGTTTAAAACCCAACTCTGCCAACAATCCCTGTAACCAAATCATTTCTTTGCTCGCCTCGGTCATGGCCACGTACTCTGCCTCTGTGGTGGATAAGGCAACTATCTTCTGTAGTTGTGAAACCCAACTAATTGCAGTAGTACCCACTGTAAAAACATAACCGGTAGTACTCCTTCTGTGATCCACTTCAACAGCAAAATCTGAATCTACAAACCCTTTAAGTCTCAGCTCCCCTCTGCCGAAACATAGGCATCTGTCAGTGGTACCCTGTAGATATCTCAATATAAACTTGACTGCTTCCCAGTGTAGCTTGCCAAGATTTGTCATGAACCTGCTCATAGCTCCCACTACATGGGCAATATATGGTCTCGTGCAAACCATGGCATACATCAGACTTCCAATGGCTGAGGCATACGGTACCTTAGCCATGAAGCTTTTTTCTTCATTCGTCTTGGGTGACTGTTCCTTGGATAGCCGAAAGTGACTAGCCAATGGTGTGCTAACTGCCTTAGCATCACTCATGTTGAACCTTTTCAGAACACGCCCAATGTACTCTGTCTAAGATAACTCTAAAGTACCTTTAGACTTGTCTCTGTTGATTCTCATCCCAAGAATCTGCTTCGCTGCGCCCAAATCCTTCATGCCGAACTCGCTCGACAACTGCTTCTTCAACCTCCTGATTTCATCAATATCTGAGCCAGCTACTAACATGTCGTCAACATAAAGTAGCAAAATAATATAATCGGACTGAAACCTTTTGAAGTAACAACAATGGTCAGCGTTGCACTTGTACTAGCCGTTCATTTGCATAAACCTATCAAACTTTTTATACCACTATCTTGGAGCTTGTTTTAGGCCATACAAGCTCTTCTGCAATTTGCAAACAAGTTTCTCTTTTCCCTTCACTGAGAAACCCTCTGGCTGCTGTATGTATATTTCCTCATCTGGATCACCATGGAGGAAGTCAGTTTTCACATCTAACTGCTCAAGGTGTAAGTCTTCTGCTGCAACAATACTCAAAATTGACCGAATGGTAGTTAATTTTACAACTGGTGAGAAGATGTCGGTGTAGTCAATTCCTTCTTTCTGCTGAAAGCCTTTAACTACCAACCTTGCCTTATACCTCTTCGAACCATTTTGCTCCTCTTTCACTCGATACACCCATTTGTTGTGTAGAGCCTTCTTCCCTGCTGGTAACTCAGTTAGTTCCCATGCCTTGTTAGAGATGAGGGACTTCATCTCGTCCTTCATTGCAAGCTCCCACTTGCTCACATCCTGTACCTGACATGCTTCATCATAACATTCAGGTTCACCTCCATCAGTGAGTAACAAGTAATTCAAGTATCTCCTGTTCGGTACATGAGGCCAGGAAGATCGCCTTGGTACAGGATACTCTAGTGCCTCCGTCTGTTGTGTACTGATCTGCGGTGTTGGTTCCTCTGCTTGAGAACTTTCTTCTGTCTGTTCTGTCGGGCCACTTTCTGGAATATCACCCAAATCAGCATACACAGGATCACGCTGCACTGAATTGCTTGAATCTGCCGTGTCTCTATCCTTGTACATCAGCTTCTCGTTGAATATGACATCTCTGCTTCTGACGATTTTTCTGTTCTGGTCATCCGATAATCTGTAACCAAAATCATCTTCTCCATATCCAAGAAAAGAACATTTATGTGATTTCGGATCCAACTTACTCCTAGCTTGATCACTGATATGTACATATGCGACACAGCCGAAAACTTTCAGATGTGAAAGTTTTATCTCTTTTCCACTCCATACCTCTTCTGGTATTCTGTGCTCCAATGGTACTGATGGTCCCCGGTTGATTAAGTAGGTTGCTGTACTGACTGACTCTGCCCAGAACTGCTTAGGTAAGCCTGCATGTAGACGTATGCTTCTGGCTCTCTCCGTCAGTGTTCGGTTCATCCGTTCTGCTACGCTATTCTGTTGCGGTGTCCCTGGAACTGTCCTTTCTGGCTTGATTCCATTCTCGTAACAAAACCTTTTGAACTCGCCGTATTCATATTCTCCGCCATTGTCGGATCTCAGCTTCTTGATTCTCAAGACTGTTTCATTTTCTACCATGGCTTTCCACTTCTTGAACACCGCAAACACCTCATATTTTTGTCTCAAGAAATAAACCCACACCTTCCTGGAATGGTCATCAATGAAAGTCACAAAGTATGACTTCCCGCCAATTGATGAAACTGGGGCTGGCCCCCACACATATATGTGCACTAGCTCTAGCTTCTCTTGCTTTGGAGTTCTGCCACCTGTATTGAAGCTGACTCTTTTCTGTTTTCCATAAATGCAACTCTCACATAAGTCAATATTGGTTGACTAGAGCCCTTCTAGCTTCCCCTTCTTGTGCATGACCTTGAATCCCTTTTCACTTATATGACCAAGTCTCTGGTGCCATAAGTTTGGATCTTTTGTGCTTGCTGCAACTGCAATTGACCCACATGCATTTGTTGTCATGTAAAGAGTGCCTATCATACTGTCACGTGCAATTGTCATTGCACCTTTAGAAACCTTCCACGTATCACAGTTGAAGGTTGTGACATAACCTTCATTTGCCAACTGACCCACCGAGATCAAATTCTTCCTCAAGTCAGGGATGTGACGAACATCCTTTAACTTCCACACAGACCCGTTCAACTTGATCTGTACTTCGCCTTTGCCGACCACGTCGCATGGCTGATCATCACCAAGATACACCTTTCCATGGTTACCTGGTGCGTAACTCGTAAAGAGTTCTCTACTTGAGGTGGCGTGAAATGATGCTCTGAAATCTAACACCCATGACTCCGTTTTGCTCTCCATAGAGCATATCAGTGCATCATTTTGCTGTTCTGCTACAACGTTTGCTTCAGTCTTGTTCTCCTGAGCTTTTTCTGGTGCCCGACACTGATTTTTATAGTGTCCAATTTTTCCACAATTCCAACACCCAGTAACCTTTTGATTATTCTGGTTCTGAGAGTTGTTGAAATTCATGGGATTTCTCGACTTTGACCTGCCGTTCCTCAATTTGCTTCTGCCGCGTCCATAACCTCTTGTTGAATTTCTGCCTCTTGCTTCAACATTTAAGGTTGAGCTGGAGTTGGACGGTTCACCAGAATCTTTTCGGCGAATCTCCTCGTTCAGAATCAGATCTCTGAAATCGACATATTTGAGCTTGTCTTTCCTGGCGGAGTTGCTCACTGTCGTTCTCATGGCCGCCCAGCTATTTGGTAGCGAAGCTAAAACAATCAAAGCTCGAACCTCATCGTCAAAATTAATTTTGACGGTAGACAACTGGCTGATTATGGTGTTGAAATTATTTAAATGTTCCGCCACTGCAGAATTTTCTGACATCTTCAGATTAAATAATTTCTTCATTAAATGGACCTTGTTGTTTGCAGATGGTTTTTCGTACATGCCAGATAACACTGACATAATGCCAGCAGTGGTTTTTTCATTAACCACATTAAACGCCACGCTTCTTGACAGCGACAAACGGATGACACCTAAGACTTGTCTGTCAAGTAGTGTCCAATCTTCATCTGTCATCGCTTCTGGTTTTGAGCCAAGTAAGGGAAGATGCATCTTCTTCCCATACAAATAATCTTCGATTTGCATTCTCCAGAATCCGAAGTCTTTGCCATCGAACTTATCGATTCCTTTATTTTCTTCTGACATTGCTCTCACTAGAACCTGAAGCTCTGATACCAGTTGTTGGGAAATTAGACGCTGCTAAATTCCGCCAATAATATTTCCAGGACCTTGGGAATCAATGAGTCAAGAAAATAATGCAAAAAATAATAATGCACACACAACACAAGAGATTTACGTGGTTCACCAATTTGGCTACGTCCACGGCTCACACCCACTTTCACTATAGAAAAATTATAGGAACGCTTTTACAACTCTCTTGTATGCACTCTTGTACTCACTATTTTTGTGGACGCTAACAGTGCCTTCTGCACACTCTGACAAGTGCTAACAATGCACTGTCTTTCTCCCTAACTACTCTCTCTTTTTTTGCTCTCTAATTGCTCTCAAGTTTGAGAGTTTGGGATGATTACAATGAGAGAATTCAAGGCCTATTTATAATTGTTTGGGAGTCACCATGATCGTTGGATCAAAACAAGATTGGATGGTTGAGATTAATGGTGTGCCACCAACCATTACTATTCCTTTGGTGTGCCACCAACTATTACTATTCATTTGGTGTGCCACCAACCATTACTATTCCTTTGGTAGGCTACTAAACATGTGTGGTAACTATTCATTTGGTAGGCTACCATGTGTGTTAATTATGGTATTTAACTGGTGGCAATTCTCAAAATTCTCCATTTGCATTAACAGGTAACACACTCACAAACCAAAGAATGGTAACATGTAGTTTAGATGTGGAAGTGCTAACATAACAAAAAAAAAAAAATCCAAGTAAAACTTAAAAAATCTGAACTCCAAATTTCCCGAAAGCTTATGAAAAACAAAATGTTCAAAAAGATTACCATAACTTTAACACTAGTTATTAGAGCGGCAGAGAATGGAGGAAAGGGTGGGTAACACAGGAAACAAATATACAAAAATACCAACTAAGGGGGCGTTTGGCGTCACTGGAGGAATGAGTTCTGATATAGAAAATGATAAGGAAAATATTAAACTACAAGAAACTTAATTTCTATAAAACAAAGGCACAAAAAGGGTAGAAATTCATACAACCCCCACAAATTCTTACATGAATTAAAAAAAAGTGGGTTTGAACCCACATACTCGCTTACATTTTTAAAACCTTGATAAATCTGAAAGCCCTTATAAAATTGGAGGGAGAGAGAGAGTATCACCAAAATTATAAACTTCCATCACAACCACCAAAATTAGATTCTATTCAGGCCATTCTAAGTACTGGACTTAATAATCTAACACTTTACATGAAAATCTTCATTTCATCCGTATGTGAATACAACTTATACACTTATGTCAACCCCAACCACCACTCTAATACAATCCAATCAGCCCCACTCATAACTCAACTATATTTAGTGACATTGCCATATCATCTGATTCTTTCTTCTGGTGGTGACAAAATATTACAGAATGTGGATTCTGTAAACATAATTTCTAGGCCATTAATTCCTAAACTTAGTTTCCATGCACCACTATATACATATATGGAAACATAGACCATGAAACAACATTAGGAAACTGAATTTTAATGAGACAAAATATAATCTATATTAAACAACTTCATATTTGACATCACACCTTGTAAAACTACAAAATCAGCAAACTGAGCTTAATTAAACGACTCTATGTTTTTACAGTAAGACCCCATAATCAGTAAAGGGCTCTTCCTCCCTTAACCAAGGGTCGGGGGTTCGATCCCCGCCTTGGGCATGGAGCAGCTTTAAATCCCTGGGCCAGCTGTCCCACCCATCGAGGTGCCTACAAATCAGTGAAGGTATTAGTCACTAAGTCGCTAGTGGATACCCTGGTGTAAACCAAAAAAAAAAAGTGAGCCTAATTAGAAAGCAATTGTTTAATATAACCCCCAAATCAGCAAAGAGTGGTTTAGTAAGACTCCATAATCAACAAACTGAGCCTAAATAAACAACTCAATGCTGCTGTGGTAATTTGCAGATATTTTCCAATAAGACTCCGTCCAATTCTTCAGGTTTTCAGTGACAATCCTAGAGTGTGTATAACATTGTTGCAAATAACTTTTTTTTTGTATAGTTTCTCTAACTTTTCGGCAAACCAAACTCTTTGATAAACAATATCATTTTTCTGTCAAATCAAAGAACTCCAGTACATCTATTTCCCTTCTTAGTTGAGTACCCAACATTTTTTTTTTAAATTTCCAAACAGAAACAAAATTTGTCAAGGATATTTTTTTTTACTTCTTTCCTTTTGATTCTGCACCAAAAGTAAGCCACTCAATATGGGAAGGGGGTGGGCGTGGTATGACGTTTCTAAAGCATGTGAATATTGGCCACATAAAATGATGTCGTGGTAGCTGTAGCTTTATATTCTGAATTGATTGACAATAACATATTATTTGTACTCCTCTGCGTAGTAGTTTTACAGCTGCTCATATCTTCTACACCATGCAGGATAACAGAAAAAGATGCTGTTAAAAAAGTGATTGCTGCTATGACAGTTGGGAAGGATGTTTCTTCACTGTTCACAGATGTTGTGAATTGCAAGCAAACAGAAAATTTGGAGCTCAAAAAGCTTGTTTATTTATATCTCATTAATTATGCTAAAAGCCAGCCTGACCTAGCAATACTTGCAGTAAATACTTTTGTGAAGGTAACCATGATAAACTTTTTTCTAGTGCTTTTCAATAATTGTTAGTGAGACAGCTATGTGTCCCTAGGTTTGTAGAGAAAACACCATCAAATTCTTCATAATTTTTATTTAACTTGCACCAAATTACAAAAGCCACCAGTGTTGTGTGAAACAGCTTATCAAGTATTGACCTAAGCATGCATCTAGGTGAGTATAAGCAAGAGTAAAATAACGACCATGTACTTGGAAAATTCACAAAGGGAAAAACCTCAGATGATCCAGCCACACAAGTCCACTACGATATAAGCAGTTTTACAAGTCCAGTTTAGACTTACTCACGGATTCGACGCCTTCAAGCCTTGATGCGCTTCCTTGATCCTTGTAACCTTCTTTGCAGTCACTATTGGACGCCTTCCAACATCCACACAATGCAAGCTCTTTCCCACGTCTCGAAGTCCCATCGATCTTACTTGTCTCGTGATCAGTCCAGTCGCCGCTCAACACAAACACGATGTCCACCACAGAAAACGCTCACAGTATGTAGAGTAAACCACTTTGGTAAAAAACCAAAGATCTCAAAACGACATATGCATGTATGATTCTTTGATTCTTGGATATCAAGCATGGGTGTAAACTAGGATTTTGGTTTTGAAGACTTTCTCTCAAAACAAACATACTAATATGGAGAGCTTTTTAAACGAGTTTGTTAACTTAAAAAGCTTGAAAAAGTCTCACTACAATTTGCTGCTCTGCACTCCTATTTATAGGAGGTTTATTGAAAAGGAGATAAGGATGAAAAACCATTTAATAAATCTCGAATAAAACAAAAATTAGCGCGCTCGTTCAAACGAAGTACATCTCGTTCGAACGAAGTATAGCATCTTGTTCGAACGAAGTATAGCATTTCGTTCGAACACCTATCCAATGATATTTCCAACAAGATTTTAGAAAAGCCAACGATTGCCAAAATTGTTCTCGTTCGAAGTCTCGTTCAAAGTTGTTCTAATGAGGTACTATATCTCGTTCGAACGACATACCGATGTCATTTTAAAGACCTTGCGAAAACCATATTTTTCTTCCGAAAAATATTTAAGAAGGTAAAATCTTTTTTAAACAATTAAAAACAATTTTATAAAAATTCCATGTATTCATACCTCATTGAAATCCTTCGGATGATGAAAATGAAACTCGGCTCGGAACATGTTGTTGCTTTATCTTTGGCCACTATAATCTTCAATCACATATTATAGGCTTGAAGGACAAACAACTCAAGTCCTAACAACTCATGGCTCAAACAAGTTTTGTCCAACTCATGGCTCAAACAAATTTTGTCCAAATAAAACCAATACATATGAATTGACTCGATTAGGAAATTTGTCCTTACAGTTAATCTTATAGAACATTGGCACTGAACGTCTTGATTGCACTACCATTTTCCTGTGTTGAATTGTTATTGTTGACACATTCTCTCTGTCATTTGTTCCTAGCAATTCAACTTACCAAGTGCTTCATAATTCTCAAGTTTAATTGCACTGAATAACCAGTTGAGTTGCACTGAAAAACTAGTTCCTTACTCTATCATGTTAACATTCAACCTTAACACTTGGGCAGGAATCTTCTTAAATTAATGAATGATCTATTATCAATTGATAGAAAACCATGTTGCTTCTATTAAGTAAATGTTTTAAGGATACAGGTATAGTGCCATGCCGGTCAGTTGATGAGAGTTATATTCTGTTGGTAACCAATCATTTATATCCTACCATTTAACAATATTCCTCTACCCTGAAATTTAATGTGATAAATATTTATCTGGCACAGGGACATTCTTCATAGTCTGCACTTTGGCTGCCACAAGAAAATAAGCAACACTGTCTTATAGTAAACTGTTGGAATGAGTGTAAAACAAATGCCTTGCCCCGGGACAACGATGTTGAGTGAATACGTAAAAGATTAAAGGTTTTCCCTCCTTAACACCAATTGGTTTTAGGTAAATGGCGGCTTAGCATCCGACAAGATAAAGAGTGAAGATCTACCGAACCTGGGGCAGATGGGTATCTGTTTGCTATACCTAAGCCCTTAAAAACATATTTCTTCGCAGTAGTTTTGAATCTTAGACGGATCTGTCTGTAGGATTCCAATTCTTGAATCGCCTTTAGATCAGCTTAAATCTTTCTCGACTTTCCATCAACATGTTACCTTTTTTTAATTAATAAAATGTTGTGCAGTCAGTAAATTCATTTAATTTGGAGATACTTAGCGTAACTTTAACATAGGGACCTCAACTTTAGGAGAACACATGAGTCCCTATTGATAGTAGAAATGTTTCAATCGCAATCGTGTAAGGTATTGCATTTTAGTTTCGGGGGTGTGTCGCGTAAATTGCATCGCGCCAGCAATTCATGTATTTCATTTTATAATTAAAAATACTAATAAACAAATAATTTCAAAAAACCATTCAAAAAAGGAATACTACGTCATTTGAAATAAAATCGTTGGTTCAAAAAGTACTCTATAATTCCAAGTAAAGCCACCATATTTCCAACAAAAATCTATTTTCTATTTCCAGTTTTGATTTCTATTTTTTAGTAGAAATTTAGAAAACTAGGGAGACACATTCATTTGTTAGAAATAAACCATTTTTTTAAAATATGATTTATAGAAATTTTGAAAGTCAAAATGTAATTTACTGAAAGTTTGACGTCTAAAATGTTATTTACCGAAAATGTAGTGGCCAAGATTTAGGGACTAGAATGTATACTACAGAAAATTCTCAGGCCAAAATGTAATTCACAGAAAGTGTTGGAACTTATCATTTTTTGTCCTTAAAATTTATCCATAAAAATGTAATTTTTTAGAATTTAAGGGGTCAAAATGTAAATTGCAAAAATTAGGGGTTTAAATGTAATTTTCCAAAATAAATGATGTTTTGAAATTTTGTTGAAAGTCATGTTAAGAATAATTATTCACTTTTCTGGAAAATTATAAAAATTATTTTCGAGTTTTTTGTTTGGAAAAATATTCAATTTGAATACATTTTTCAGATTTTCATTTTGATGGAAAATTTTTAGATTGTTTTTGGAAACAACCTTATTTTCTACAACTACACAGGCCCTTATTATCTTAAGATATCGGTTTGTATTTTTTAAAGGTTTAAAAAACAAAAGATTTAAAAATAGGTGCAAAACGACTTAGTTATGTAATTTTGCATTAAAACGCCTTATGTCCAAATCGTGCCCAAATAGCACTATATAGCGTCAATAGCATGAAAAAGCGTCAAAATCGCGTGCCACATCCTCAATCTCGCACGCTGTTTGTGCTTCGCATAGTGTGCTATGTTGCGTTTTCCACCAAAAGAGCACAGTTGCGCGCTTATTAAAACACTGGATAGTAGAAGCTGCACGATGACGATGAAAGCTATGCGACTGATTGTTGTCTAACTTATTTCGCAATATTATACATACCAAGACTACGGTTGATGAATGGAGGAGCGACACTTCCGCTCCTTTTATTTTAGTTGGAAAAAACAGCACTTTTGTTTCTATATGAAAACAATGATGATATTCAAAGCTGCATCGTATTCAGTGAAACTTTGAATCATTGATCAGAGAAAATTGAGACAACGTATTAAATGATTAAGTTCATTGAATTTCATCTAGAACCATGGTAGGAGCTATCTCCTATTTTGCAATTGATGTAAACATTTAGAGAAGACATGAAATACCTACAACGTGTATTTGGTTGTTTTACATAAACATATGGAAGGTTTTCCAAGGAAATATAATGTTTTAAAAAAAAAAATTAATATGTCAATTACATATCTGAAAAAGAGAAAAGGAAGAGAGTATGATTAATATATTGGTATGATAAATTGATATAATATATATATATATATATATATATATATATATATATATATATATATATATATATATATATATATATATATATATATATATATATATATATATATATATATATATATATTGTAGTGATAACTAGTGCCAAAGTAATGGAATATGATATTTTTACTACTACAAAAAATAGGCAATACACTCACCTAAGGATTCACATTAAGTTTATTGATTATGGTTGAATCTGCCGTCATTGGCAAGACTCGTGATGATGTTTATGGTTGAAAGGTATTAGGTTAAGATGAACTAAGACAAAATATATGAAGTTAATATTAGCGAAACCAGAAGTATGAATGAGGGTATGATAAAAAAGGTCAACAAAAAGTGACCTCGTGGCTTGCATTTGGAAGGAAAGGCTGCCATAGGGTTCAGATCTGAGTACTCAGATCCCAGGAAGGTGGAATGGGTGAGTTTGCTGCGAACTTGTATGGGAGATTATCGAAGGGTGGTTTAGAAGGTATAGTTGATGAATTCAGCAAACTTCATTAAGAGGGAACTGTACCAGCCTATGGCAGGTTCAGCCCGTCACCAACCACTAACCATCAAGGGAAGGTTAAGAAGCACAGGATAACCGTACTGATAGACAGTGGCAGCTCCCACGTTATTTTGGATACCGAACAGACACGCATATGGGTTGTACCACGGAGAATTCTGGTAAAATGTTTGTTACAGTGTCAATGGCATCATGATTCTTAGTCCTGCTAAGCTGCCCAAACTTCAGTTGGCAAATGCAAGGGAAAGATATAGGCCAGCATGAGTATTCTAACACTTGGGTGATGTGACATGGTATTAGGAATGGAATGGTCGGAAGAAATTAGTGGCACGTGGTTAGATTTCAAGAAGCACATACTGAAGTTTGAAAGAGATTGCAAGTGGTTGGAACTACAAGGGTCAAAGAAAGGATGCCAACTACACATGATCAGTGGGCCTGCGGTAGAAAGGATGTGTAAGAAGAACAAATATGGCATCATGGGGGTAACTGTACATTATGGAGGCCAAGGTGGAAGATGTAAACACCCTTAACTCTTAAGATTCAGTATTAGCTGAGTTTGAGGAGGTTTATAAAGAACCCCCTAGGTTACCTTCCTAAAGAGCTCCTGCCCCACCACATTCCCCTTAGACAGGGAAGGGCCGGTTAGCATTAGACCCTAAAAATACCCCCATATTCGGAAATCAGAAATTGAGACACTCATTTGTGAAATGATGAATTCAGGAGTTGTAAGTCCTTGTACCTCTTTGCATCTCCGGTCCTTTTAGTGAAAAGGACAATTCATGTAGAATGTGCGTGGATTACAAAAAACTAAATAAGCTCACTATCAAGAATAAATTTCCTATTCCAGTTAGACTACCAGATGAGTTGTATGGGGCCACTGTGTTCTCCAAGCCAGATTCAACATCTGTATATCACCAAATCAGGGTGTATTCCAAAAACGGTAGGATTCTCGTCTTAGCACTATACTGCGACGGTGGCTTCATGCAGTTATAAATAGTATGGGGATATGATCGCGGGATGGCATTGCTTTCTCTTTCAGTCTTTCCCTCGCTGGGTTGGCTTGCTCGGCTTTACTTTTTGAACTCAGAACTCATGAAGGGCACTTCGCTTTCTCTTTGTCTTTCAAGCACTTGTGAATACTGTGTTCAAGCCATATTTGAGGAAGTTTGTGGTATCTTTTTTAATCATATCCCGACATACAACACGTATGGAGGAACTCAAACATCATTTGCAAGCTACACCAGCACTACTGAAACACCACCAGTTATAAGAAGTCCAAGTGTTCTTTTGGGCAAGATAAACCAAAGTATTTGGTGACCATCATATTCCAGGAGGGAGTAGGTACAGACAAGAGCAAGGTGGAGGCTATGGTGAATTGCCTCTCCCTAAGAATGTCAAGGACCTAATGGGGTTCCTCGGGTTAACTGGGTTACTGCAGGAGATTTGTTTGAGGGTATGGGCTAATTAGCAGGCCTTTGAGCAGACATGCTCAAGACGGATCAGTTAAAGTGGGGTCCAGAACCTAAGGAAGCTTTTCAGGCACTCATAGAGTCCATGGCTATCACACTGTTCTAGCTTAGCCTAATTATAATAAACCTTTATTGTGGAGACTGAAGCTAGCAACCATGGGATAGGATAGGAGCAGTGCTAACGGAAGAGGGAAGACCCTCGACCTTCGTTACAAAAATATTACCCCACGGGAAAAGGGGCTGTCAACCTACGAGAAAGAATTATACGGGCCATTGAGTTTCCTACTGAGAATTGGAGAACCTATCTTTATGGCCATCATTTTTTAATTAAGTCAAACCATCGAAGCTTAAATACTTGCTAGAACAAAGAGTGTAAACAATGCTGCAACAAAAATGGCTCACTAAAATGTTGGGCTTTCATCAAGAGATTTTGTACAAGAAGGGGTGTAAAAACAAGACAAGAGATGTCTTATCTAGAATGCAAGAGGAACGAGGAAGCTGCAGTGTTATTTCTACTGTCCATCCAGCTTGGTTGGAGGAGATCAACCAGAGTATTGAAGGGAATGAGCTGTCCTAAGAAGTTCTAGCACAATTGATCAACAGTTCAGGGCTACACTCACGTCAATGCAAAGATTTTTCTAGGAATTACACTTCTAGCGCTAGGGGGGCACTTTGTGGTCAATGTTAAAGAGAAAGGAGAATTTTTTCTCTGCCTCCCCTGAAGCAAGATGTAATTCAGTGGGTGAATGCTTGTGATACATGCCAGAGAAATATGGAGAAATGTATTTTACCCAGGGCTGCTACCGCCTCTTCCCCACCCCTCACACAGTCACACTACAATGTGTGATATATCTACGGATTTTGTAGAAGGTTTGCCTACTTCAGAGGCAAGGGCACAATTTTGATGATCATTTACAGGCTTAGTATGTCCACTTCCTCTCATTACCCACCTCTACACTGCTTCTCAAGTGTCTCAGTTTTTCTTTGACCATGTTCATAATTCCATGGTCTTTCCATCACCATTGTCTCAGACAGAGACACTATCTTCTCGATAGATTTTGGACCCAATTGTTAACTCTGGTGGGCACGGAACTTCATAATTCTTGTTCTTATCACCTCATTCCAATGGCCAAACAAAAATATTAAATCAATGTTTGAAGAACTGCTTGTGGTGGATGAGAGGTGATAGACCAAATAAATGGACTTAGTGGTTGGTAGCTGCTGAATGGTGGTACATAACTTCCTTTCATTCTTCCATTTGAACAACTCCATTTGAAGCCTTGAAGTGGAACAATTTGTGGATGAGGGGAGGGAGAGCTACCTTAAAAGTTTCAAGGGAGAAATTGACCCAAGCCCAAGAGAGAATGAAGTTCGTTGCTGATAAGAAGAGGACCGAGAGGTCTTTCAACATAAGGGAATGTGTCTACCCAGCCCTGTCGTAGAATTGACTAGAAGAATGATCTGAAGGGATTTACTACTTAGGTCAATTTTTAGTATAATCCATCCCAATATCGTATCATGTATTGTATTAGTTTTTTAAAAAGTTGTTAAAAGTTAGTTGGAGCAAGTAGTTAGTTACGACAAGTGGTTGGAGTTAGTTGTTGTAGAGGGGGCTTGAAGGTAATCCTGAGATTATGGATAATTCCCTAATTGGCAATAGTGTTTGAGATTAAGCGACCGAGGCAACTCAAGCGTGGCAGCATGACGTGGCAACCCATACTTTAGCTCGTTGTATTAGTCATATTGTATTTCTGTTTATGTTGACTGTAAGCTATAACGGTTGTAATGATGTAACGAGAATAATAACGAGTTTTAGTGTGAGGTCAAATAGTACTCGCGAGCGACCAGGCTTGGCAGGGCCTGGGAGAGCTTTCATGCTCTATCGAATGACCTCGCCGTGGGAACTTTAGAGGGACTTGGTTTGGAGGATTGAGAAGTGAGGCACCGTTGGGGCTTGTCCTGACCATCTTAGATACACCTGGTAAAACACCGAAGGACCTTGGCTGTGGAACCCCGGGCGAAGCAGCTTGGAGTTACATCGGACGTTGAGTTGTGAACCAAACAAGCCTCTACTTAATATCACATCTACTGTAGGTGATGTCACTAGCCAGCTAAACAATGTTAGACCTGCACTTGAGTAAACCACCGTGGTATTTGGGGCTGTCAGGCAGTTGGTGAGCCGCCTCTGCGATAACAGCCCCCTGACACACAGTGGTTGTCTTGGCGTTTAATGTTTATGACGTGGAGACAACTAGTGCATCAGGCATTTAATGTTGTGACATAAAGTATGAGGGACGTCTTTCATAGTCTTTAATGACTGAGTTGCCTCGGGGATGGTGTGGAGGGGTATTTAAGGACCCCAACCACCTTTGAGGAGGGGATGATCTTTTTGAGAGTTCGGGAGTTATTGCTAGAGAGAATACATATAAAAGAGAGTTATTGCAAACCAGAGGGTTTACTCACTCACCGTTGTTATTTATTACGAAGCTTTTAATACTTGGCAGAGATTCCTGAGGGTGTTTGGTGTGTTTCTACCTGCCTACCAAAGTGTATCTAGGGTGCTTACTTCTCTCTCCCTCTAGCTGAGTTACTTCTAAAGTTTTTTACTATCTTTTGAGTTATACACGAGAGATTTGTGAGCTTAAACTGAGTTTATCTTCATTGGGTCTGTGTTTGTATGCCCTATCATTAATCCAAAGCTTTGGCCAATTAGCTTATCATTACCATACTCGAACATGGGTTACCCCTCCATCCATAATCTAAAGTACGCTCTTACATTTGGCTACTCTGTTGGGGAGGCATTCTTCTAAGTAAGGAGTATGGCGCAAGATAATGCTACTCGAAGGCTCAATTTTGATGACATCCAGCATAATGAAGAACAGGCTGCGAGAGAACTAGAGGCCCTAAGGGATGGGGCTCCTCGAATAGAGGTACCTCCGGTCCAGGCGACGACAGGTGTTCCGAGGGTGGCACAAGCTTCCATGAGTGCGGGGTTGGGACCCACTCAGGTGGCGGTCTTCATGAGTAAGTTTTATGAGTTTTTGCAAACTCCGGTAGCTTCAACGATGTTGGGGGGATTGGAATCCCATGCCTTTGTAACACCAGGGGTAGCCCCAACGGTCCCAACAGGTGCAGGCGTAGCGGGGACAGTCCCAGCAAGCATACCCTCTATCGTGAATCCAGCAGTAGGAACCTCAGGAGTATCAACGACCCCAGCTATAACGTTCGTTCCATCTGCAACGGGCATTTAACCCATGGCCCTGTTGCTTGTTTCTCCAGTAGCATCACCCATGGAGGAAAAAAGAAAGGAGATGCACAAAGAGATGTTGAAGTTCATGCAAGCCTCCTCGCAATCTGCGGGCGAGGTGGCTTCGGTTTATGATGACTTTCGAACACCTTATCCTCATGAATACAACGATGAGCCCTATCCAAAGGACTATATTCCCCCTGTCTTTGAAAAATATACATGGAAAGGCGGGAACCCGAAGGAGCACATAAGTAATGCCCTTCCGTGGTAATCTTTTGGTTATTTACCTTAATTAGACGCATTGCTCACCAAGACTTGTTAGCCCTATAAGTAATGCCCCTCCTATGCCATTTCTAATTAATTACTAATATTATTACTTTTGTAAATGCAAATGAGAAGACAAGAAAATCCTAATTTATCTCTGTGTGTATTGTTTTCGCGCCTTTACATCATTTACACTGCTTTTCCTCACAGCAAATCTGTTGTTAAATTCCCCACAACATTGTTTTCACAGTTTGACAAAGCATCATGGATATGGGATATGACATGAGACAACGTTAAAAAAGAATTCGGGAAAAGATGCACATACACTAGAGATAAGTGAGCCAATAAATCACAATCAATTAGAAGATAAGTGAGAATGTGCGTGTGTGTGTGAGTGGGGGGGATATTTCCCCACTAAAGTGCGACACGTGGAGAGTAGGCTGACCCAGATTACTCTCCTTACTAGATTTACATTATAAAGATTACAATTGTTTAAGATATAAAACAAAATACCATCTCCAACCAGGGGCGTCCCTATTGAGTCCTGCCGCACCCACTAATTTTTTGATGTGAATGAAGAATATGGAGGATATTTTCATCATTTTTAGTATTTTATAGTATTTTTGTTATTTTCTTTTATTTTGTTAATTGGTTATAGTTTCCTTTTGTTTGTTTAGTATTTAGAGGTGGGAAGGACAAGTGACATTAAGGGGTACATTTGTAATTAGATCATTGGTTGCTTAGAGCCCAAGCTAGTTCCCACCTTTAAATACTCCATTTGTAGCCTCATTTGATGTATTCTATATTTTGGAGAGTTTAGTGATTGTGGGTTGAAGTGTGAGGTATCTTCTTCTTAATTCCCATTTGGCGTCATTTACGTCAATTGGTATCAGAGCCTCGTTGGTTCTACCCGTGGTGGTTGTTGTTGTATAAAAAAAATAAAAACTCGTAAACAACGTCAAAATGGGTTTTAAGAGGAGATCTGCTTCCGTGGAAACTCGTAATGATCGAATCGCGAGGATCTTGGATCACCTCTTGACGCGAATGGAGGATCTTGAGACTCGCCTCTCTTCCAATACCACCCCGAACCCAAACCCTAACCCAAACCCTAACTCAAGAAACCTTAATCCTAGCCCCCTAAACTCCTCTACCTACGCTTTCGCAACCCATTTCAATCCCCTTCCCCCCCAAAATTCAACCCCATCAAATCCTAACGGCCAAACCACCACACCGACGGTGGCGGCAAGTGGCCACCATGGCCAGCCCTTGCAGGCCTGTCCCGCCTACATCATACCACCATTTTCCCATCATGTTCAGAGCAAATAACCCCACGGCCGAAGCCAAACAAAGTCTCCATGGGCCAGACTTCCGACCAACCTTTTTGTCTCCATTCCGACGGCAATCCAACCCATTGAACCACTAGGAGGCACCGCAACCTTGTCTTCCATCCAAATAGGCCCCGATAGCCCCACATACCCCTCCTTATGTGTCGGACCGCCCCTCAGGTGGTCGGTAGTCCTTCCCCTACCCTGGGCGACCCCGAACTACTAGGGTTTTGCCCTGGTGGTGGTCGGCCGCCACCAGAGACATATCATGCAGCACCTCTCTCTAGCTGTCCGAGCCCAGAACAACTCCCCACCCCTCGATCCATCCAAGCACCCACTTCTGATGTCCGAAAACCACCCATATCAAGCCGGCAACCATGATACCCTAGGGTTTCAACCCATTTTGACCCAAACCCCTCCCATGCTTGCCTATCTACCCTCTACCCTAGGTGGAACCTCCCAACAAATTCAAGAACTAAGGTTTAACACCAAGAAAGTGGTTTTTAACCTGGGTGGAAGCTATTTTTGATGATTCACATGAGAGGCAAGAGGAAGATGATGAAGATTGATGCAAGAATTGAAAGATCTTCCTCAAATTTTCATTAATTACTTTTGACCCCACAAGTTTTGCCTCTCTTTCGCACATTTTTGCGCTTTTTAAGTGATTCTTCAATTTTGAAGTGACATTTTGGGCCATTCCATATATTTGACAAAATTATTTTGGGATCCCATAAATTTTCTTGTCTTCTCGGCCCCATATTTTAAAGATTTTGTGCATAGTCTTTCAAAGCTCGAGGACGAGCTTTTTCGAAGGCGGGGAGAATGATGTGAATGAAGAATATAGAGGATATTTTCGTCATTTTAAGGATTTTATAATATTTTTGTTATTTTCTATTATTGTGTTAATTGGTTGTATTTTCCTTTTGTTTGTTTAGTATTTATAGGTGGGAAGGACAAGTGGCATTAAGAGGTACATTTGTAATTAGATCATTAGTTGCGTAGAGCCCAAGCTACTTCCCACCTATAAATACCCCATTTGTAGTCTCATTTGAGGTATTCTATATTTTGGAGAGTTTAGTGATTGTGGGTTGAAGTGTGAGATATCTTTTTATATATTCCCATTTGGCGTCATTTACGTCATTTTTTTTTATTTATGTTTTTTTTTGAAAGTGTATGGACTTTAGTGTAATTTTCTGAAGTCAAAACTATCTCAATAACGTTTCTGAATATTGAAGGGGCAAAGTTTGTAAATATTTTAACATTCCAACGTATACACGCATTTTCTTTTTTATAGTAACTTTTGAGATTTGGGTTATTTCAAACCCAACCAAACCAACACATTTGGAACCCTACAAAATTCCAAAGTCAAAACCAACTCACCCCCAAACCAAATCCGGCGCTTAAACAACAAACTCTCTAGGTCGGCGACCCTTTCCGATGACAAGCGGTTAGGCCAGCGACTCTTTGCGGCAACCCCCAATAACCCAGCAAGCTTCTTTTTCTTTTCCTCTTTGCTTATGAGTTCTAACCGTTGTAGCTTCTAATTTGCAAGTATTTTTTTTCTTCCTGTTTTAGAGCATCTTTACTTGGTTTATTATTGTATATTTTGTTTGTATCTTAAAATGTAAAAGTATTGCGAATGTGACTACAAAGTCTATCCTTAGAGAATTTGGTAATGGTTTATTTTCTATCTTAGTTGACGAGGCTCGTGGTGTATCCATGAAAGAAAAAATGGCCGTTGCTTTAAGTTTTGTGGATTCAAGAAGGTATGTTGTTGAACTTTTTCTTGGTATTCTACATGTTAGAGATACGACCGCCTTATCACTAAAGGTAGCCATTGCGTCTCTTTTTCTCGGCATGGGTTAAGCATTTCAAGTATACGAGGGCAGGGCTATGATAGAGATGGAGAATGAATCAAGTTTTTATGTCTATTGTTTTGCTCATCAACTTCAATTAGCATTATTTTATATAATTGCGCTCTTATCAAATATTGTTGGAGCTTCATGTAATGAGAGAGACATTCTTCAAGAGAAACAATTTGAGAAAGGTTATTGAACTGGGCGAGGTATGAGTCAAGAGGTGGCAATGGGACGAGAAGCAAACACATGTTGAGGTTCTCATTAACGTACAATTTTAACTTTGATTTGTTTGTTTTCGTCAATGATTGATTTCGTTTTAGTTGTTGAAGAGGTCAAGTAAAAGCACTTTTGAAGAATGTGCAATGTTTCGACTTTGCATTTCATTTACATTTGATGAAAAATATTTTTGGAATTACAAGTGATTTGTTGCAAGCATACAAAGAAAAGATCAAGACATTGTAAATGCCATGACTCTAACGAAGCAACAATTGCAAGACATGTGAGATAATGAGTGGGAAACATTGTTATTGAATTTTCTTTATTTTGTGTTGAGCATAAAATGACTATCCCACAAATGGATGATATATATGCATTTCAAGGAAGCTCACGTCATAATGTTGAAGGAAAGATAAATCTTTACCATTATCGGATTGAAATGTTCTATGAAGTGATAGATTTGCAACTTCAAGAGTTGAATAATCCCTTTGAATAGGTGAGCACAAAGTTGTTGTGTATGACTTGTCTTGATCCAATTGATTCATTTGCTGCATATGATAAGGGGAAATTGCTTCGATTTGCTGAATTTTACCCCTCCGAGTTTTCTAGTATTGAGTTAATGCATCTTGATCGTCAACTTGATACCTACATTATGGATGTGCACTCTGACGACTGATTTGATGAAGTTGTGGGGATTAGTGGGCTTACTAAATTACTTGTTCAGTTAAAGAAGCATATTCTCTATCCGTCGGTATATTTACTTGTGAAGTTGGAATTACTCTTGCCCGTTGCAACTGCGATGGTTGAAAGAGAATTTTATTGCGATGAAGATCATTAAGAAATCACTCCGAAATCGATTGGGGAATGAGATGATGCATGACTGTTTGGTTTCATATATTGAAAGAGATACATTGGATGCTATCGACACCGAAGTTATCATTCAATTTTTTATTGTAATAAATATCACGATATTTTGATGGTTGTCTTAAGATTGAATATATCCGTGTTCTATTCTTAACATATGAGGGGCAGTCCCCTTCTGGCCAGATTTTCTTTCCCTGTAGTAAGTTTACAAATTAACAGACTAATTAGGAAAACCAATACTATATTATAGAAAAAAAAGGATTAAATATTAATGGGTTACCGAGTTTAACTGAAGATGGCATTTTATTCGTGTAGTCGAAGTCTCTTGTAGTTGGGCTACAAATTGAAATCAAAGCTTGGAGTTTTGTTGAAGTCGAAGATTGAAGTTTCTCTTGAGTTGGAGTTGGTAGAAAAATCGAAGATCGTTGTCAAAATCTCTTAAAATGCATAATCACAGCTCAAAGCTCTTTTATGAATTCTCTTGAAAGTTATAGATTGAAAGAGATGTAGCTTTTTTGTGTATTGTGTTCTTCTGTTGGTTATACCTGTAGAGTATTTTATTTACTTATTTTTCTACTCAGAAGGTTGTAATATCTCACTTTGACCCTCATATAAGTTTTGAAATTACGTATTGACCCCATTATAAGTTTAAAACTACATATTGACCCCTAGTGTATCTCGATGAATTCCCAATGTATCCTCGCGAATCTTCACTTATTCCGCGGTGTATCCTCGCGTATCCCTATGTATCTGAATTTTATAAAATAAAAGAAAAATCAGGCAACTCCCCACAAAACTGATATGTACTATAGCAAACACATTTCCAAATCTGATATGTATCGGATAGGAATTCAGGACTCCCTACGGACTATTCATGCATGGGTGTTTAGGCTGCTCTCATCTTGCTTGCTACTACTACGGGAATCAATTTCACTTCTCCCCCCTCCCTCTTCTAGCTACTATTTCACTCTCAAGTTTTAAGACCAACGATCTTGTGGTTCCCCTTCCCTTTCCGTTTCCTCATATTGTATTATTAAAATATGTTTGGCAGATGGTCTAAATTGGTCACATTGTTCGAGCAATTCTTATCCCAGATGGTAATGATGGATATTGCTTAGCACTTGCAACTTTTTCCTTAATGGGGTTATAAAGACATTTTTTATGTTTTCCAAAAGTCCTTTTTTTTTTAATTCATGTTAAGTAAAATCTAGCAACCACATGTTTCAGTTAAGATGACATAACAATAGGATTTGGTTCCTCTTCTAGTGTGTTGTTCATTAAGTTCAGGCATATGCTTTATGTCCTGCTGTATCCGCTCTTAAAATTGAGATTAGGATCCAGCATCTGATGGTCTTATCTACTGTGTCAAAGAGATATTTTAATTATAAGATTACACATGCAGCTGGATAAATAGTGAACAAACTGGAGGATCCAAATTATTGAGTGAGTGAATTTTGATTCTCTTGAGGTGACCCGTGAGATGGTGGTTCCAGCACTTAATAGTGTTTTATTCCTGAGTGTAGGGAGGGTTAGTGATAACCTACCGATCCACCTTTGCACTGGTCCACTCATAACACCAGACAGTTAAAGTGCAACAACACACTAAATTTCAATCCATCCACAAGGACTTGTCAAAGACAACTAAGGTACACTTGATCAAACAAAATTCGACTATAACCTCAGGTATGTGTTTTCTCTCTCTCGGTACCTCTCGATTCTCCAAACTACAAAAGCATTGATTTTGGCAGGACTCAAGGGACCAAGGCCTAATCGATAGGTAACAATGCGGGAATCTCAAGGGTATGTGGTTTGGAGGAAAGAGAACAGACATCATTGGGCTCCTATAAGACAACCTCCATTTGACGAGATATAAGGCACAAACAAAAAACCCATAGAAATACCACAACCGATCCACTCACAACACAATCATCTCGGTACTTCAGCCAATATACTGATATACCCTTCCTAAGCAATCATTACCCTTTAAATGCAACTGACAAACTGCAATCAGCCCTGCTACCTTTCTGTCACAATAGCCCACACACCATTCCTTACTCGAGTGCTTATTTGACGGCTTATCACTTCTCATGCATGGCATTGCTCACGTCCTGTTCACTAACTTAGATCATGGGCCAATATCAAAACCCACATGCCTATTAATACACCCTCAACCTCATTTATTGTGTATCTCATTATCTCTTTGTGACCACCATTAAAAGCATCCAAAACGTTCTCTGCAATTCCTACCATGAAAGAGACAATCTTCAACCTACCACCTAGCCATCCTAGCGAGACACCCTCCCACACACTGTGCTAAGGCAGTTTCCTTATTTTTTATCTCGTGAAAGAAGCGCCTGGTCTCACGCCCTTCATTGCACTATCTCGTGTTCCTCCGAGTATTCCGACTTATGTTTTATAGAACGGGTTACATTTTGGCTCTTGAGGAGCAACTTCCTTAAGAATCCTACCCAACGAACACTATTCTCCTACATTTGACGATTCCTCTGGGCAACCCCCAAGACAGTTGGCGCACGCTCTCACTCCAAAACCTCGTGAATGCCTTCTCAGCAACATAGGACCCGACCTGAACCCAACAGCAGCACCAAGCATGAATCAGGTCTTCTCCTTCTCAACAATTTCATCCGACAGGGAGGCAATATGGCGGTGTCCCTGGCATGCTACCCCATAATCCACCAAGTGAGCTACCCAGTATGGCACCAGGTGTGTTGCCATCCTCCAGTGCCATATGAACTCATGAGCAACCACGTATGTTTACCTACGACCCCAATTACATGCCAATTACCCTATCTTCCTATCATCGATGGAACCACACTTTGCATTAGTGGTGGCAAACCGAGCACCACCGGCGTATTCCCCAACACTTCCTGTGGCAATTGTTTTTATTCCTAGACTAGCAGCCATTGCGCCACCAGCAATTGGCGAACCCACATCCCTGCAAGAACGGTGCACTAGAGGGGTTATGTCACCCTCAAAGACATGCAGAGGTTCCAGATCCAAACAGCAAAGTTCTCACCAGCATTACCTAAGGAGCACGACAAGAGGTCACCACTGACTGAAGAAGTATATATGGCATCCTTCCCTGTTGGCTAGAGTGCAATGAGCAAATTCCCAAACTATAATTAATTAAAATATGCGGCGATGGAATGTTTCCAGAATACCAATTGCACTTAGACACACACATGCAAGCTTCACCAAGTTTTTTGAAATAACGTGAAGTATCAAGGACTGTGTGAAATTAATCCCAGGGTACAATGTTGAGCCCTACGTGCCATAACATGTAGCACACTTCCAAACCAAGCCCACGGGGTACCAAGTTATCGGACCAGTACAAAACCCAATATTTTCCAACAGAGGACAAGCGGTCAATGTAGTAGATAACAAAAGAAAGTCCGACATGGGGTAGGAACATAAACACGGTTATCGAGGAGCTAAACAGGAGGAAGGAACAAATCAACAATTTTCAAATGAAGGAGTAATGATGTATAAAAGCCTACTAACTGATAAATTTGTAACACCAATACGGAATTCTCGGGGGGCACCTACAGATGTTGATCAGTCAAGGGCTGATTTCTGCATTCATCACCAATATGTGGGAAATGCATCGAAGGCATGTGTAGCGTTGTGTAGCTTGGTCAGCGACCATATGAGAAGGGGAGCACCTGTTGCCCAATCACTACAGTGGGGAGATAGTGCCAACTGTGTAACCGCCATTTACACATCCTAAGATATGACTTAGGGAAGTGGGTTCGAAACACCTAGTCCTATGAACACAGACTGCGCAGAAGCATTACCAGTGACAGTTGGTGGTGAAATGGCAGTAGTAGATATGGAAAAGTCATGGCAGTGGAGCAATCGAAAAAGGAGTCAGAAGAGATCAAAGACGTGGGATCAACATTTGCGACTAAAATATCATGCGGGGCAATCGGAAAAAGTGTCAGAAGAGATCAAAGACTTGGCTAGCCACGGGGCCAACGAGATGAAAAGAAATTTTGTTGTGCTTGGTGCCTTTCCCCCCTTTTTTCTGGAGGGGGTTGAGACCCCTCTCCTCCCTAGTGGATGGAGAGAATCTCGGCATCAGGCTAGACCTGATTGTTATGGTACTTGGTGTGTGCAAACCATGGGAATGGATGTGCTTGGGAACTCTGAAGATAGTAATCAGATGTAATGCAGCACAGTGGGGAATTCTGACGGTGGCTGACCCAATGGAGCTTCTCGAGCTCTATATCCAATTAAACAATCTGGGTAGAACGGACAAGCCTGGGATGTGAATTGGGTTTAAAGAGCATGAAGTGGGTCTTAAAGTTGAAGGGGCTGAAATGATTTTTGAAATTAAAAGAAATCTGCTCCTAAATCTGGATGTGAACTTTACTGGGTTAAGAACGTTATGATTTAGTCCCAGATTTTAATAGGCGAGACCTTTATTATTTGGGTCAAATCATGTGTGTGGACAGATTCACACAAATGTGTGGCACAGATGCGTGTAATTTTCTTGTAAAACTTGTGGTTGAGCTTTCGTCGAGGAGGGGAGAGACGCAAATATCGGAGATAGTTAAATGTTTAATGTTAATAGAATAAGAGGATATAGATCAATTTGTCTGTTTCCATTAGAACGAAAGTGATCTTGATGTGAATCACGAATGCGGAAGCGTTACTATTACACTACACATCAAATAAAACTAAAAAAGAGTTTATCTCTCTATATGTTGATTTTCAATATTCAAGTCTAATTACAAATGAAGACCAATGGCCTATTTATAAGAGAGATTAGCTTGCTAACCAAGTTAAGATCCAAAAAGACTAAAAAAGGCAACTAATAACTAAAATTGACTAATTAACGCCCAAGCACATTTGGAAACTAATTAAAGACTAAAAATAAAAGAAAATGACAATAATACCCTAAACTAAAAATAGAAAAAAATATAGTCTTCTCCCGGGAGCGTAACCACGCTCCACGTGTCACTAATATACATCATTCTCCCCGTCTTTGAAAAAGCTCGTCCTCGAGCGTGTAGGGTGACTCATCAATGCCACATGATATGAACCACGAAAAGCTTTGGACCCCAATCAAAATCAATCAAAAGCGGGCTGCCCAACTGGAATTAGTCCTATGTGTATGAACCTCATCAATAATGGGCCTAAAAGACCCAAATCCCGACAATGTCCCTCTACGAAATCCGAGCAACCAAAAACCGACGACCATATTCGCCTTCTCGACACCACAAGCACATGGTTGCTACTTGGTGCGGTGGACCCTTGAATCTGATCAGACGGTAACTTTGGCGACCGCACCTTTGCGAGTATGATGGCGAAACAAGCGGACCGAAGACGGCGACATTCCGAAAAGCCGGACCCAAAAATGACAAATAGTAGGAAAAATGGATTCCCACGTGGGACACATTTTTTTTATGGAAGTCATATGTTTTGTCACAAATAAGCCCTAAGACCAATTTTGACCGGATTTGAGGTCAAATAGGGGGTGGGGGATTGGATCGAAGAAGGGAAGCCCATTTTTGTTGAATCTGATTGTGGTTGGACATTAATGAGTGGGGAAAGGTAAAAATAGGGTTAAATTTGGGGTGGGGCTGTTTTGGGGTAAAAAGAAAGAGGTTAGGGTTTGGTTTTGTAGGTAAATATAGGTTGCGAGTGTAGCAGGGAAGCAGGGCTGGTTAGGGTAGAAAAATGGGTCGGAACAGGGGGTAAGGGGTTGGGAAAGTCTAGTCGGAGGTGGTTTTGGGCAGATCGGGGTGGGGGCTAACAGATCGGAGGTTGGGGGTTCTTTTCGGGAGCTATCTGCAGGGAAAAAGGGGGTCGGTCGGGGCTAGAGGGGTGGTCGACAGTTGTTTTAGGCCAGTGGGGTAGGGTTTCTTCGGTTCTTGAGGGTTAGGGGTTGGGTAAAAATTGAAGACAGAGCTTCATGTAGACATGGTGGTGGTTGTGTGGCGGTAGGAGCTGGAGGTGGAGGAAGATGATGGTGGAGGGTGGGGGTGGAGGAGGCTAAAAAGGTTGGTATCCCTCTTTTAGCGGTGATGGAATTTAGGTTTCCATCCACCCGATTCCCATTTGGACATTTATCAATTGAATGGTTGCCTGAGTTGGAATCACAACTCGATACCCACTTCACGCACCACGACGAACACCAAGAACAAACGCAACTCTCACCACCAAGAACAAACGCAGCTCTGATACTAATTGATGTGAATCACGAATGCAGAAGCGTTACTATTATACTACACACCAACCAAATACACCAAATAAAACTAAAAAAGAGTTTCTCTCTCTATATTCTGATTTTCAATATTCAAGTCTAATTACAAATGAAGGCCAAGGGCCTATTTATAGGAGAGATTAGCTTGGTACCCAAAACACTCCCACTTAGTTTGTATAGCAACCCTATTTATGGATAGCAACCCTCCTCTATCCACCTTGATTATATATTAACCTAAAACACTCTAGTCCCGAAATAGGGTCAGCCCCCTTAAGTAAAATGACCCATATACCCTCATACGACTCCCACTTAGTTTAAAAAGCCTCTGCAACCCAATTGTAACTCCCGGGTACCTATTCTGGACTATTTCGACCCATTCTGGACCGCCAGTGCGCTCAAAATTACCATCCCAGTCACCAAACATAAAATTCTATCTCATTCCCGACACGACTCTACCCGTGTGTCCCGAATGAAAATCGATAATCCATCGCTTTTACTCACTTACGACTTAACATAATTTTAATACGTTCTTATTTACTTATCACATAAGTAAATATAAATATACATAAATATTAATCCTTTTTATTCGCCAATTATTATTTATTTAAGCCCATTTATTTTTCGATTATTTTAAAATTACGTGCACATGTGTAATTTAAAATACTTTCAAAATACGGGGTGTTACATACTTTCCCCCTAACAACGGAATTTCATCCCCAAAATTCGGACATACTTAGTACAAAGAGCTATGGATACTTTTTTTGCATGTCATCCTCATGCTCCCAAGTCGACTCATCGGCATGATGATGCCCTACTGAACACGGACTAACGGTACCTCGTTCGACCGAAGCTTCCTCTCGCTATGGTCTAAAATGGCAACAAGCTTCTCCTCGTACGTGATATCTGGCTGTAGGTCTATCTCCTCTAACGCGATACGCCTATATGCCAACTCATCCTTGAGGTACCTCTGCAATGAAGATATATGGAACACATCGTGTATCCTCTATGAGTGCTACGGTAGTGCAAGCAACTTGCCCTATCCTCTCAATAATGGGGAAAGGCCCCACATACCTTGGTGCCAACATTCACTTCTTCCCGAATCACACAACTCCCTTCATGGGAGACACCTGTAACAACACCTAGTCACCCACATCAAACTATAAGTGTCTCTGTTATGCGTTTCCATAACTCTTTTGCCTGTCCTGAGCTATCCGTATATGGCCCTGAATCAACTCAATCTTTACAAAAGTGTCCTGGATCATCTTTGGTCCAAGAAGCTTGTTGTCCCCCACCTCTGACCAACAAGCAGGCGAACGACAAGGTTTGCCACACAATGCCTCAAAAGGCGCCATGCCTATTGTGAACTGGTATGAGTTATTATAGGCGAACTTTACCAGTGGAAGGTACTACTCCCAACCTCCCCTGAAATCTAGTATGCCCATCCTTAGCATATCCTCTAACTTCTAATTCACTTGCTCAGTCCGCTCATCTGTCTGCGAGTGATAAGCCGCACTCCACCGCAACTCCGTCCCCTTCGCCTCCTGAAAACTCTACCAGGAGTGGGACACAAAGATCTTATCTTGATCCCAAAAGAATGTTGGACGACACTCGTGTTGGCTCACTTTCTTTCTACAATGAAAAATGGGGCATTACCGTCTCGTCGTATAATCCACCCAATTTAGTAGGAGCTGCTCCACCTTGGTCAACCTATCCTAATGACCCAAAGAGAATCTTGATCCTGTCACGACTTTGGTAACTCCCGAATAAAATCCATCGATTCGGCATGCACCCCAATTCCCTTACTGGAATCTCCAATGGTTGTAAAACTCTGATTGATCGTCTAGGTACAACCTTCTCCATCCGACGAGTGGTGCACTTGGAGATAAACTTTGTTATGTCTCTCTCCACACTAACCCACTCATATTGTCTCCTCATGTCTTGGTACATCTTATTCCCCTCCCCGGATGCACCGAAAACCGTGACCTATGCGTCTGCTCCATAACTGCACACTTCGTAGGTCCTCTTCGTCTCTGGTACAATTAACTTCCTATTGATGCACAAGCCATCCTCAGAGTACGGCTCCGCTCTACCTCCCAAAACTATTGGACCCACCCTTGGCAAGAAGGATCCCTTGCATGTACCTTTATAACCCTCAAAGTGATCTCGGGTATGATGGTCATCACTATTATAGATACCCGGACTATCTCTTCTCCTGACGAAGCTTAGTCCATTACACCATTCCAAAATTACTGCTAACTGCCCTACAGGCATACTGTTCAATGCATTTACCTCCACGTCAGCCTTTTCCGAATGAAAATAAATATCGGCGCCCATACACCCTATACCACGTGCACACACCCACAATTATCACTTTTGCAACTCACATGCATCCTAAAAATCAACCACACATAACTTGCATGATCATATAGTAAAGATATACTCAATTACCCTACTAATCGAGGCTCAATTCTTTTGGAGATTGCCCCACTTATCAATTTGTGGTACAAACGTTCTCCAATGCCCTCTACATAGCACTATTTGGCTCCATTGTCATTAAATTATATAGTAGCTCTCTGTTCAAAGCGTTTATCTACACACGTGTAATGACTAATGTACTAAACCAATGCCCTAGAGTCTAAACGTCTCCCAACTCCCGACACTTACTAAGTTTCATGCATGGGACGTCTCGCAAGCGTAATCTAAACAAGGAACCCTTCCGACACACTACTATTTAGCTTTATCGGTTATCGAGATCCGTAGGCCCAAGGCACATTATGAGGACACTCAAAAATCCTGCCCCAAAAGTTACTAAATCTGATTCTCAACTCCCACATCTCTAAAGGAGTCATACAATACGACGCTCGTAATATCGCTAAGTCCCGCTAAGTCAATCACAACTGGATTTCTCGACTCGGCTATAACTCCGGTGTCCCCTGAATCACCTCAGTAAGGTCTATAACCACAGGGATTGAATCGAATGAGACAGATATACTCTGAAGTTTCCTCCCTAATATAATATAGATGCGGGTTCGACCCTCACTCAGGACAAGATGTCGCAAAAAGAAACACATCCTGCCCTGGAATAGCGAACACGATAGCCTTACTATAACAGTTCACCATCGCTTTACACGTCGCTAACTAGTCCATACCCATGATAACATCATACTCATACTTCTAAAAAACGAGTAGATCCACTAAAACATAACCTCTCAATGTCCACACCCGCTCCCCTGCAGATGGAACGAAAGAGAGCCCCGCCACCCAACGGTAAATATACATTCATAATGATAACTGACGATATATCCACTAAACCCGTCTCACCCGCGAATCTAGTGTTAACAAAAGAATGTGATGTACTCGTGTCACCCAAAACTCGCCCCATATGCCCATGGATAGAAAACATACCCTCAACCGCTAAAGGTGTTGGCTGTAGAACTGGTCCACGAACGTGATACACACCCCCAAACTGCCCTTGCTCCTGCGGAAGTTGTAATGCTGGAACTGCTGGTGGGGCTGGAAGCTACTACAAATGTTGCCTCTGCTAGGCACCCTGCTCCCGACCCCTAACTCTGCTCGGCCTTTGGCCCTGCTGACCCTGGCGAGGTTGCCCTTGTCTTTGGCCCTGTTAGCCCTGATATCCACGGTCCTGCTGGCCTCCAGCCTGGTTCTCCTGGCTCTGCTAGCCCTGCGAAGCATGCTGCTAGCCCTGCCTGTAACCACCATTACGCGGTCTAAACCTCTTAGCTGAGTCCCCCTATTGAGAATCCCGCTCTTGCTGCTTACTCTGTTGTTGCGGTGCCTCGCTGGCACTGTTGCCCCCAGTATTGCCCTATCGACGTAACTCTTCTATCCTCTTCGCTCCCCTCTAATGGAAGCGATGATCCTGGCAGTGAAACAACGCGGCATTAACAACATCAGTACAAGTCCTCAACTCCGGGTTCCCCAACAAATGCTGGTGGATCCTCCAAGTCAGCCCATTCATAAACTTGAGACTCTTCTTCTCATCGGTGTTCATCTCATCTGGCACAAAGTTCGCCAGACGAGTGAACTCCTCATACTCGGCCATTATCCGGCCCTCTTGCGTGAGATCTAGAAATCTCCTCCTCATCTTCTTCTGTACTGCTGACGGAAAGAACTTGCGGCATATCATTCCTTTCCTCCGGCCAGGTAACTGACTCCAACCACTGAAGAGCTATCCCAACTAGCTTGAATGCCGTTAGTACCTGCTTTTGAGTGTAGTTACACTCAACCATATGTAGATGTATCGAAATGTCCTTCCATTGGCTTGCTGCTACTCTCTCCGCGCTACCCTGAAACTCCAGCGAATGGCCCTTTTAAAAAGCGTCCTTGACTCTTTCCCATACTAACGGCACTAGGTGAGTCTGAACTACTACTACCATTGGCGGTTGTTGCTGTGCTTGGGGAAAATATTGTGCTAGGGCGGTTATTGCCACATTAACCGCCTATGCTATAATAGCTGTGACCTCTGCTGCGGTCACTGTTCTCTGAGTGGTCTCCGGCTCCGGCTGAGCCTCCCTTCCTGCGGCGTGAGCTGGTTGTACTCTTCTGTTGTTTGGCTTCTGAAATCAAACCAAATTTGTATGAGATTCACTTCAACCATATAGACAATAGCAGAAGAACGTATAAGCGTAATTAAGATTGCAACGATCTTAGTTATCGAGAAAAAAAGGCAAGTGAAAACGTAGCAAGTCCGCACATATCCTAAAGACCCTAAAACTTAATGCTCTGATACCATCTGTGACACCCCGCCTAGTCTAATACCGATTGATCAGGCCTTTATTAAATTAAACGGGAATCATATCTGATTTCATTCTTAGCACTGTCAAAAACTAATTAATTAAACTAATAACCTATTAAATCCGGTGTCAATTTTTAAAATCTTGTTAACATGCATAATTGAAACCATTCAACAATATACATACACAAACATCCACAGTGACTAAAACGCAAAGAATACTAATAGCATAAATAAATAAACTGAATAAATCCTCGGTATCCAGAATACAATAATCCCAGTGCTAAATTGAATAATGTAAATAATATCTGAAAATGAAACTATCCAACTGCGAGCAACATGCCCAAGAGAAATACTGAAATGACATCCTAAATAGATAGAATAGAGTGAAGCGTCTAATCAGGTCTGCAGGCATCCACAACTACTATAGCATCGTCTGACCGGAATGCTATGAAGCACGGACTCGACACGTAATACGTGTTTCGACACGATACACGACACGCGGCACATGATTTTTTCAAAAACTAGGATACGACACGCTAGGATACGTATAATATATAATATATTTTCAAATATATAATATATATTTACATATATATATTAATGAAATAAAACTGATTTTTTTCCGATAAAATACATTATTAGAGCATTCTTAACATGAAATTAAGAAAATGAACCATATAAAACAAAATTCAAACACACTTTAACATTAAAAATCATAAATAAGGCATAATCATAATCACATAATTTTTTTTTAAAAAGTCCTTTTTACGTGTTCCAGCGTGTCGGACAACGTGTCCCAGCATGTCGGCAACGTGTCCAAACATGTCCCAGCGTGTCGGCAACGTGTCGAAACGTGTCGGAGCGTGTCACGTGTCAGACTTGTGTCTTCCGGGAGAGTGTCGGTGCTTCATAGCCGGAATGGAATGGCTATCCCTGGTGAACCTATGGCTGAGCATCTAAAAGTTTTCGAAAATATTTTTGATATGGATCAGGGCCCAAAACATTTGAAAAACAGTTGCAAGTATTTAAATGCAATAATAATAAAGTATAAAGAAATATCCATGTTCATCTGGTGTCGCACTCACATAAGATTATCTCACCCCTCATCCACAGTGCACACCTAACGCATTTATTTTATTCGCCTAGTAATGCTACCCCGTTTAACTAGTCTATCCTTAACCTACTTTGATCCGCTAACATCTAACCCATCCATACCGCCCATACGATACCCCATACTATGTACTATATAATTTATCCATACGCTATAACTTAGGTTTTCTCAGTTATATATATCTCACTACATAGGCAACGTAACCATACACTCGCTACACTTAGATGTTCACACAATCAATTAAACACATTACATATATCACTCTTTATACGTATATACATAGCATCCTCCGAGCGGAACCTCCTGGATCCTCCCGGATGCATCCCTAGTATGCTATATCAGGCACCATGTACATCATCATGTACTACTCCTGGGCCACCGGGTTGGGATCTCACACCGAACCCACAAAAATTAAACACATTACAGAGGCGGTCATAAACATACATTCGTGGTTGTGACCATACCGCATCACACCCAACAAGACTCAGAACCAATACCTATCCTCACATATGAATAGTGACCATGCAACAGTACTATGACCTTGGGGAAACAATCCAACACCTGCTGTTTAACGCCAGGGTAGATCGCCCACTGCGCACAACCTCCAACGATAGCATATTAAAATAGGTATATTCACATAAAGTCATTCACACATAGATATATATATTTACATATATTGGTCACACTAGATGTGTATATATACAACGTCGGCTAACGTGCATAACTCCCCTTGTAGCATTAGCCCGCTGAATCCCAAAGTCTAACCCGACTTACCGATCTTATCTAAGTATTCCCCGTACTTATGTTTAACTCTTTAACTTAATACTTCTGGCCAACATGCTATTATACCCATGCACTATAGCCTAGTCATTCCCGAAATCCTAACTCAATTTTTTTAAGTTCCTACCCGTGAACCTGCACTCGCTTATGCACGTATTTCCTTACATGGAACCCATATCCAATTAGCTTACGACACTTCCTAATCCCCACACTGGATTCGCAGAAACTTGAACTCATCTCCGGACCCAAGATTTCGTGCCCGATCCTCAAACGGTCCAAGAAAACAACACAAGGTAGAGGAGGTCAACTAATAGAACCGAATCGATTCGCTTGCTAGAACCGAACCGGTTCGCTTCCCCCAGTGAACCGGTTCGATTTGCTGGCTGCTAGAACGAACTTTTGATGGGATTTCTTATCCGACCTTCATCCACGGAGGTCCTAATCTTCACCAAACCCTCATAAATGAATCCTATATCATCCCCAAATATAAACTAACCATTTTCTACATAAAAACTATCCCGAAACAACATCTAAATCATCCGGTAACGAATTAAATCAAGAATCATGCAATATTAAAAACTCTAGTTTCAAGATTCGATCTTTTGTTCTTAAATCATTTAAGGACCTATCTTTCTTATTCAATTTATATCATGTTCAACATATAATCATTATTAGATTCATCTCCTAACATTTACTTCATTCAAAGCCCGAATTTACATAGTTTTCCCAACTTGAAATTTGTGTTATTCTACACCAAAGTGCATGAACAATTGAAACTATATATGGATATTAAAACAAGTTAATACTTGCCTCTAAAATGAGGAGTTCTGAGATTTCCTTTCTTGAAACTCTTCCTTTAATGATGGTCTTCAACCCGGAAATACTAGCTCTTCGCCCCGGATCCTCTTTTTCTCTCATTTTCTCCCTTTCTCTTCATTTTTCTCACTTTCTCTCAAGCCCTAGCCTCTTTGGGTGGATGGATAGCAGCCTCCCTCTATTCACCTTGATTATATATTAACCTAAAACACTCTAATTTCGAAATACGGTCGGCCCCCTTAAGTAAAATGTCCCGTATACCCTCCTACGGCTCTCACTTAGTCTAAAAAAACCCCCGGGTACCTATTCTGGACTATTTCGACCATTCCGGACCACCGACGCACTCAAAATTACCTTCCGAGTCACCTAACATAAAACTCGATCTCATTCCCGACACGACTCTACTCATGTGTCCCGACTGAAATACCGATAATCCATAGCTTTTACTTACGGCGTAACATAATTTTAATACGTTCTTATTTACTTATCACACAAGTAAATATAAATATACATAAATATTAATCATTTTTATTCGCCAATTAATATTATTTAAGCCAATTTATTTTTCGGTTATTTTAAAATTACGTGCACACATCTAATTTAAAATACTTTGAATATAATATACGGGGTGTTACAGGCACCCACACAATTACTACCTAGCACCACATGTACTATATATCAAGCATGGTATACAATATTTTTATTCATTGTCATGGTATTAGATAACAATATGTACTAGGGGCCCCATTCTAGGAGTTCGCCCTGGGCCCCTAAAACCTTCGGGCCGACCCTGAGCAGCCCGTAATGGGTACAAATGGGTTGATCTTTAATATGGGCTAGCTAAGAGTAGCAACTCCACTTTTAGAAATGTTAATAGCAAATTTTTATCTCGACTCAGTCATGTCATATCAATTTGCACACCAAAAACTACATGATAGAAAAGTACCTTGATAGAATGCCCCTTCAGAAATGGCCTAATATATTGTTGTGATGCAATAACAAAATAATTTGGCTACTTGAATTTTGTGTAAAGAATTTTAGGAACTTGTTGGATAGTTGTAAATCATTCTAGAGTTTCACTATCCTTGGAAATTTCTGTAACACTAGTGAGGAATATAAGAATTTGCACTTTGTTGAATTTTAAACTTGAAGTTAGACCCAAGCACTTACTGTGAAATAGCATGACCGACATAGAGTTTCAACTTTGATTGCAGCCCTCCTCTGCCCATCTTGTTACAAGCATCAACAGGTCAAGGTTTACAAATCAGCGCTCAGTTGATACGAAGAGATGGTAAAATATTTTACAGCTTATTGTTTAAGAATCAGACGCAGGGTCCCCTTGACAGGTTTATGATTCAGTTCAACAAGAACACATTTGGTCTCGCTGCTGCTGGACCGCTACATATATTGCGTAGAATATTTCTTTTCATTTGTGCTTTTCATTGAATCGGTCTCATATTGTTAATCAGGTCCCACAATTACAATCTGGGGCATCCACAAGCACTCTTCTTCCTACGGTTTTGTTCCAAAATATAGCTCCTGGTCCCCCAAACACACTTCTTCAGGTTGCTGTGAAAAATAATCGACAGCCTGTGTGGTACTTCAGTGACAAAGTCTCATTGCTAGTGTTCTTTACGGAGGATGGGAGAATGGAGCGAACTAGCTTTCTGGAGGTGAATAAATTTATTATTTTTATATGTATTTTTCTTTTTTTGTATCACCAACTGGCTTCTGATGTTTTCGTATATTTAAAACATTACAGACGTGGAAGTCATTACGGGATTCAAATGAGGTTTTGAAGGAATTTCCAGGCACTGTGGTGAACAATTTGGAAGCAACCGTGGACCTCTTGGCTGAATCAAATATGTTCTTTATTGCCAAGCGTAAGAATGGAAACCAGGAGGTGTTGTATCGTTCAGCCAAGATTCCTAGAGGAATTCCTTTCTTGATTGAACTCATAGCAGTTATTGGGACCCCTGGTCTCAAGTGTGCCATCAAAACTCCTACCCCTGAAATGGCTCCTCTTTTCTTTGAAGCTCTTGAGATTCTCCTCAACAGTTGATTGTATTTTATCAGTCCTTTCCCCGTCCTACCCTTTTCCCCTCTATTCTTTTGGGATGGAGTTTTGAGTTTTTTTTTCGTACTTCCATATAATTTTTTTGTTACTGAGGATCCTATTGATCTTCTGTTTCTATCCTACTTTCTACCTGCGTAGCTAGCTTCTCCCCAACCCCCCCATTTTTAGCCAAACATTTTTTTTTATTGGTTAACAAACACCCTGTTTTTGTAGACACAATTGTTGCATTTTAGTAATAAATTTGCGGTCATAAAAGATTAGGGAGATGAGGTCACGGCCTTTTTTTTTTCAACATTACTCTTCTAAATATATATAATCTTTTTCTTTTGGGGTAAAACTATACAATCCAGAAATTCAACTGATAATCATATTCTTTTGTCACCTTTTGCTTTGAATTACTCAAAAGTCTTTCTTGATGATATATACTTCCTCTGGCCCAGATTAATATTCATGTTTTTTTTTGTAGTCCCTTAAATTAATAGTTTTGTTTCTAAAAGTACATAGTATGTGAATATAGGCAAGATTACAAAATTACTCATTTTAACACTTGAGAAAATAATGATTCAAAAAGTTTGTCTTGCATTGAAAGGTATTCATCTTTTTAGGAGAGTATTTAATAATTTTAAAAAAAAGATATTTAACTTTTAATCCGGGACTATATAAATTTGGGACAAAGCGATCATTTTTTTTTTCTTTTCTGATATTTATCAAGAAGATCGTATCAGTTAGTTTATGATAACACCAGCGGGGCTTCAAAGCTCAGTTAACCTGTACCAACTAATTGGGTGTCCGAATTTTGGGTTTTAGTGGAAAGAGCTAGTTTCGTTATCATTTTTTTGATTGGGATTGTAGAAGATGAAACTTGGGATACACTTTGTCAGTTCATGAGTTGCTCTACACCATAGATAATTTAGAGATTATTAAAGGGAGTTTTACAAATAAATCTTATTTATATTAGATATTTTCCAATCAGTTCAATAAAAATAATTTTTTCTTAATATGTTATATTACACATTTTACACAAGAAGTAAATAAATATTAGGAAAAAAATGAAAATTCAATCCTGAAATTTAAGGTGATTTTTGATTTTGGACCCGATGTTTCAAAAGTTGCAATCTTAACCATGAATTTTAAAAAGTGATTCAATTAAACCCACCATTAATTAACCGTTTGAAAATCTAACGGAGGCGCTGACTAGGCATACCAATCAAAATTTAAATTTATTTAGCTAAATAATCAAATATTGACTTGTTGCTCAGAATATAATTGATTAAAAATAGACAAAAAATTGCCACATATACAAAAAACAAAATAAATTTAAAGTAATGTAAGAATTAAATTTGAAAAAAAATTCAAGACATCCATTTAAACTAAAATAAAAAATAGGGGCCTTTACGGTCTAGTCCTTGGACTAACAATTTTGGACAAAAAAATTAGGCTCAACAAATTTTAAACGATTAGGTCCAACATATAAATACCAACAAACACGCACTATTCGAAAATCGAAGCGCAAAAAATACTGTATTCTCTCTTGAATCAAAACCTTAATCGTACCATCTCTTCGATCAAAACCCCAAAACGAATCTATTTCTCAATCAAATTTTGTTCAACAACAACATATAAATACTCCTGATCAAAGCTCTAAAAACTCTGTTCGATTAAAACCCTAACTCTCTTCGATCAAAACCCTAGCTCTCTTCGATCAAAACCTAATCGTTGAAGTTCTACATTTTACATTCTAAATCAAATTTTTTCAAACTCCACTAACAAGTATGTATACATTCTCTTATCATCTTTTTGTCCTTGTGTATTTTGTGTTCTCATATGTATAAATTTGTAGACACATGGACTGATGAAATCACATTCTTCTTCATGATATGTATTTCATCATATATTTGTTTCCCTCATTTTAATTGCAAAACACACTTTTTGCATGTTAGATATATGTATTTCATCATTGTACTTTTCCTCCTGTATACATCATTTATCGAGGATTTATCAAGGACTAGGAATATATACATGATTGAAATATGTACATGTACAAGCCCTGTGTTGCGTGTACTATGTGTGTTTTGCGTGTACTATCAAAAAGTACACGCAAAATACACAGAGTACACGCACATTGAAATTGAATTTCTCAATTCGTTATGCGTGTACTTTTATGTTTTATACGTGTACTCTATAAAATATTTATTTCAAATCCATATTTGATCAATCCTATGTTATTTTGGTCCGCGCCAACCGCATTTGAATGATATTCCATGAGTTTTTAAGAAGTATTATTATTTTGTTAATATTTATGAGTGTTTTTTTGTCCAATAGCCAGCTGCATTTGAATGATATGTTATTAGCTAATAATCAGTATTATTGTGTGTACTTTTTCATTTTTGCGTGTATTTTATTGAAAGTACACGCACATTGAAATTCAATTTGTTCAATCCAATATCCATGTACTAATGTGTATTATGAGTGTACTATTTTTTTATTATTGTGTTATTGTTTAGGAATCATACGATCAAGCATGTTCAACTACAAAACTGCTGCTTGCACGTTCGAAGATCTTAACAATACAAAACCTTTCACATTGAGAGTCAATAGTACTAATGATGACGAAATTCATTTTCTCCTTCGCATCAATGATAGAGCTAAAAGGTTACTTACTACTATGAAGACATTTACTGCACTTTTGATGTGCAACAGCTTCAAATAACTGAATCGAAAGCGAAGGATTTAGCTAAACGAATTGAGCAGTATTGCTTAAGGGGTTTTAATAATATTGGAGCTTTTAGCATTCAGCTATTGTATCACTTCTTTACTGAATATGTTAGAAGTAAAGAATCTTGGTTTTTGACTTGTCGAACAACCTCTGTTAGGTATTACCATGAAACTGACGATATATTATCGCTTTTAGCATGTATTTTGTTGAGACTTGTATAAATTGTTTGTGAGAATATTGCATGTACTTTTGTTAAATACGCTTGTATTTTATTGTTTTAATCTATGTTTTATTCTAATTCGCATGTATTTTATTTTTTGTACATATCATTATAGGTTAGTAATTTAAATTTTGTTTATAGATCAATATAATGGGGATGAAGATGAAGGCAAGAAGAGGAAAGAAACAAAAAAAGAGCAATTCTGATGATAGTTCTTCATCCAGTTCCAGTTCCTGTTCTAGTGTGGCATTGAAAGCTAAACGTCCTGCAAAGAAGAATGACCAATATCGGTCAAATATTGTTAGCTTTCTCCATGATTTGCATCAGATTAAAGATAAAATAAACAATAGCCATATTAAACTTCTTAAGAAGACTCCATTTTGGGAGCTTTTCAATGCCTACTACAGTGAAAAAGTAGTAGAAGTGGACCACAAGAAGACGGATAAAAATATTTTATCAATTATCGAGCTGTACAATACGGAAACCAAAAGTTTCCGTATGAAGAGTAGTATTCCAATAATGCCAATAGATAAGTAAAATATTTGGCATACCCCTGGTTGAGGATTTAATATCAATAGAACTGAAAAAGCGATCGAATACTGCTCAAAAATCTGGATTACAAGAACGATACTTCTAAAAAAGAATAGGAAAGTCAGAAATTTTGAATGGTTTGAAGAAATCAGTTGAATTGGAGACAAATGAAGGAATTGCTGATTTTGTTAAAATTGTGTGTCTCCACTTCTTGAACACATTATTTTTCTCCAACTCAAACTTCACCCTTGGAGAATTTTGGTTGAAATACATTGAAAATATTGAGGAAATGAATAAATATGATTGGGCATCTGCTGTGCATGAGTTTCTCATTCATTCACTTGACAAATCAACAAGTTCAAAACCTAGCACAGTTACTGGATGTGTCATTTTCCTACTGGTGAGCAAAAAAATATCCTGATATTTTAAAATTTACATACCAATACTCACGTGTATTTTGAAAATACACGTTTATTTTAACGTGTATTTTGAAAATACACGTGATATTTTCACGTGTATTTTGAAAGTACACGTATATTTTCACGTGTATTTTTAAAATACACTTGATATTCCTGATATTTCAAAATTTACATACCAATACTTACCTGTACTTTGAAAATATTACGTGTATTTTCAAAATACACGTGATATTTTCTCTTGTTCTTTCAAAATACACTTGATATTTAACGTCTATTTTGAAAATACACGTCTTAATCACGTGTATTTTGAAAATACACGTCTTATATCATATGAAAGTACACTTGTATTTTACAAAGTACACGTGTACTATGTTTTGCAAATATAAACAGTGTACTCTCAAAATACTCTTGTTATATTTTCTGTCAATATTATAAATGTACTTTAGAAAGTACACGTGAACTTATATTGACAAATTACACGTTAAATTTGTAAAAATCACGTGTACTTTCAATATACAATTGTAAAATTTGTAAAGTACACGTTTAATTTTGTGTGTATTTTGAACAAATCTCTTGTACTTTCCATTATGAATCCCTAGGTAATACAAGTATTAAATTCATTTTGTTTTTTGTATGATCACAGTATTAGGCATGTGAGAAATTTGAAATTATTTCTCCTGTTGAAGAATATAAAGAAAATACTCCAAAATTCCTGAAGTGAAAGTTGTCGTCTTTGAAACAATGTTTTGTGAAGAATGACATCTCAACAGCAACTTTGAAGCATGCTACAAATAAACCAGCTTATAAGGACTGTCCTGTACAAAAGGAATCTCAATTTGAAGGGCCAAGTTACTCTTTGAACATATCTACAGAAAGTCCTATACATGCTGATTCATCATAAAAAAAGTTTTTGAAGATATTAATGACAATGATTTTTCACATGGTTGGAATATTCCCCTTAAAAACATTGTGACTCCAAAGAAAAAGAAGGGAAAAGATCAACCAAAAGTTAATTTGGAGGAACAAATTGCTGTTTTGAAAAGGGAATTGTTGGAAAAAAATAACCAACTATCTAAAGCAGCTGAAGACATTAATGATGCAATTGAGAAGGTGACCTCTTTGGAGGTGGAGAGTGCCATTTTGAATGTATAGTTGCAGATAGATCGTGATTCACTTTTTGAAGCCCATGAGGAAATGAAGAAGTTAAAGGTGGAGAATTCCAACCTTTTGAAGGAAAAAGAGTTATTAAATAAGTTGGAGGTAGAAAATTCCCAACTAGTTGAGCTAAACAATTCTTTAAAAGAAAAGCTTGATCAAGTCACAATGAGTGACTCAGATAGAATTAAAGAATTTGATGAATCATTAAAAAAACAGGCAGAATCAACACGAATTTTGGAACAAAAAAATGGATATTTGTCTCTGAGTAATGAAGATCTCAAAAAAAAGTATGATGATACATTGCAACAATGAAAAGATGCTGACATAGAAAAGATGACATTGAGGCAGAATCTTGAGGAGTCAGAATTGAAAAGAACTCCATAGGTACTTTTGAATGCAGGGTACATGCAGTTTTCCTAAAGTACACGTTTAAAGTACACGCAGTTTTTCCAAAGTACACGCAGTTTTCCCAAAGTATACGCAGTTTTATTTCATAGTATTTTTAATGCAGTTTTATTTGATATTAGAAATAATGCAGAGTACATGCATTGTTTTATTAAAAATAATGCAGTTTTATTCAAGTATTGCTTATAATGTAACATTCTTTTTGTATAACAGGAAAACAATAATAAAATCCTTAATGACGAAATTTCGGAGTTGAAGAAAATGCTTGAAGAATCAAAATTGAAAAAAACTGATCAGGTATCTATAAAATACAATAGATATATAGTACACGCTTTACTTTCTAAATTTTATTATAAATTTTATGTTGAAAGTACACGTGTATATTATGAATTTTATAAAGTACACGTATTTTATAATAGATGCGTGTATATTATAAAATACACGCATGTATTAAAATACAGGCGTGTACTTTATAAAATACACGTAAGAGAAAATGAATCATTGTTTCAAAAAATGCTTACAATCCAACATTCCTTGTTAAATATATCAGGAAAACATTAATAAACAACTCATGGACGAAATTTCGAGTTTGAAGATTGAACTAGCCTCAAAGACAGTTCAGGGCACCCCCAAAATATCCAAAACAAAAGGACCTCTTACTAGAGGGCAGAAGAAAAGAAAAGCTCACAGCGAAACCGAAAAGCATGAACCAATTAAGAAACAAAAAGAGTCAAAGCTGAGAAAAGGACGTCTAACAATAATTGGACAAATGAAGGAAACTCACTTCAAGCTTGAAGCAATCGAAGTATACAAATATCTCGATGAAGCTTCGAAGAAAAAGATTGAAGAGTTTATTCAAAAGGCTGAGCCAGGGTAAAGTTTATTGTTTTATAATTTATCACTTCGCTAATTTATATATTTTTTTGGTGAAAAGAATAAGGTTATTATTATTATACAATTCTTATTGATTATATAAAATGCAGGGAATTTATTTTTCAAGGGCTGGTTTCGTATGTCCCATGGGAAGATTTTGTTGAAGTCCTCAACAATCAAGAAATTTCAAGCCAAGTATGTAGTCCAAATATTAGACATCCATTAAATTTCAACATTATTATTTCCTCGCCATTTTATATTGTGTGAAACAGATAATACTTGCCTTTAGTGAAGTTTTGAGGTTAAAATTGTCAGAGGAAGGGCTCTCCTACTCACACACTTTTTCTGATTATTGTTGGGTAAGTACAATTAAACCGAAAGTTTTGAGAAACAAAATTTCAGTTTTTTTTATTAACACAATGTCTATAATTTTTATTCAGATAGAAGCTTGTAGCACAAACGAAGTCAATAAGAAGGGGGAGTCATACAGAGATTTACTTGAATACTTAAGCACTTGTAATAATTTGTTCATTGTACTAAGACATAGTGTAGGACATTTCACATTACTTGTGATATACAAAAAAGAAAAAAAAGTGGTCCACATGGATTCCCTTCGACGGAACGAGAAGGAAAAAAACACAATATTCTTTGATGATGCAAAAAAATTGGTTAGTGCCTAAACTTAATTAGTAATGTTACTTGTACTTATATTATACACGTGTACACGTGTATAATATAATGCGTGTACTTTGTATTAGTTGCACATAATTACCCAGATTATCAAAGTACACGCATCATATTTTAAAATACACGTGAAATGAACCAATACAAGTTACGTGTACTTTAATATTATGCGTGTACTTTTAACTCTTTAGGCAAAATACACGCATCATATTTTAAAATACACGTGATAGATAAAAATAAAATATGCGTGTACTTTAATATTATGCGTGTACTTTTAACTCATTAGGCAAAGTACACGCATCATATTTTAAAATACACGTGATATGAAAAAATAAAATATGCGTGTACTTTAATATTATGCGTGTACTTTAATATTATGCGTGTACTTTTAACTCATTAGGCAGAGTACACGCATCATATTTTAAAATACACATGATATGAAAAAATAAAATATGCGTGTACTTTAATATTATGCGTGTACTTTTAACTCTTTAATCTTCATATACTCTTTTATTTGTATACACTAAATATTTGTCTTCTTAATAGTTTTATGTCTTCCAAAAAACACTGTGCCTATTGAAGACTGAAGCAGACACAATGAAAAATAATGGTTTCAAAATTCAGAGGAAGTTTGATGAAGGTACACCAAATGAGTTTATATTGGATGATGATCCATTGACAGAGCAAGAAAAAAGGACAGTAGATTTCTTGCTAGAAAGTGATCTCAAATTTGACCTAATAAGAGATCATCAATGCCCTAAACAATATAATGGGTAAGAAAAACTTCATTTCTAAAAATTACTAATTTGTATCTTTTCAAAAAATTTCATCACATCATACTAATTTGTATATTTGTTTTATTTTAATTTCAGGGTTGACTGTGGGGTGTTCTGCATGTACTACATTGAAAAAATAAGCAGAAATAACGAAATGCAAAATTGTTTCAAGACCCTGACATGCTAAAACAAAGAGCATATGTACTCGGAGAAATTCTTCTATCAAAATATTTCTTCCCGTGAAAGGAGAAAAAACTTCTATAAATTGTGATTCAAATACAAAACATATTTGTAATTTATTTTGTATTATATTGGTTATTGTTTACAATATTTATTACACCAAAATGATTTTTTTCCGCTGGCGTGGACCACAATCCACGTAAGGTTTAGACAAACAATGCACCTGAGTGTTATGAAACAATGTACAAGCAGTTTTCACGAAAAATACAAGTGATAATTACTAAGTACACCAATGAATTCTTCAAAGTACACGCATTTTTACTAAAGTACACGCACTGGTTAATATAATAATTTTTTATTATTTTAATTGAAAACTACTTTGAAGAATTCATTAAGGACACAATAACCAAAATCAATTTATTAAGCTCAACTACTCACTTCCCATCTACTTCTGGTCAAGAAATAAATAGCTTTAACTTTTCCTATAAAAGAGTAATATTTGTTCCTTTCTTAACCATTACATCTAGGATAAAGATAACATAATGGCTATTCCAGCAGAAAACTTGCGAGAAACTCTTGAGAGAGATGAAAGAAATAAAACAAAAATAAGGCAAATTGAGAAAAATATTTCCTCATATGAAACTGCCTTTGAGCAGTTTCAAACATATGTGAGGGAAGGCTATTTTGGACTTCCACCCAATCCCATAATAGATTTATTTGATGTCGATGAGGACCCTCCTCAAACACATGAAGACCTCATGTCTTTCTATACACAAGAAGTTCCCATGAAAATCGCCAAGCTGAAGGAGAAGAAGGCTCTCCATGAAGGCCTTGTAGCTGTCATAGAAGAAGAAATTCGACACTGGTCGAATTTAATTGACTCTCTTCCTGACACCCTGGATGCCTTTGACAAACATCCCTAATAGAAGCCTTCTTTAGTTTTTTCAGCTTTCGTTATTTGAAAAAATTGTACTTTATTTTTTTATTTTTAATAAAATTTTTATTTCTTTCATGCATGTGTTCTCATTTATGTCATACACCAAATATAGTAAAGTACACGTGAACCCATGTAAAAATGATCACGTGTATTGTAAAAAATTTAAACATTAATATCATTTCATGTAAGAAAATTGTATAAATGCGTGTACTCTATATATTACACGTGTACTTTATAAAGTACACGCATAGTCTATAAAGTACACGCCTATTGAAATACTTGTATAATAATGCGTGTACTCAAGATATTGTCCCAAAACATTATATAAATGCGTGTACTCTATATATTACATGTGTACTTTATAAAGTACACGCATAGTCTATAAAGTACACGCCTATTGCAATACTTGTATAATAATGCCGCTGGCGCGGACCATAATACACATAGGAGTTTAAGAATATGAGTGACCCAAATGTCTTTTATAAAGTACAAGCACATTGTAATGTCCAAAACCATTTTCCAAATAGTACATGCATTTATATACGTCTACTTGAGAAAATTACATGCAGAATACATAAAGTACACGTATATTGAATAATATTTTTGTCATATCAATATGCGTGTACTTTGCTAAAACATGCATGTACACTTATATTTAAATGCGTGTACTTCATAAAGTACACGCACATGTCATCAAGTACACACATATTATATTTATATTATGTGTGTACTTTAATTATCAATGCGTGTACTATAATTATCAATGCGTGTACTATAATTATCAATGCGTGTACTTCATAAATATAATATAATATTATATTAATATTATGCATGTACTTCATGCGTGTACATCACAAATGCGTGTACTTAATAAGTGTTCTTTATTAAGTACACTTATATTTAAATGCGTGTACTTTAATTATCAATGCGTGTACTTCATAAATATTTAAATGCGTGTACTTATAAGTGTACTTTAAATGCGTGTACTTTAATTATCAATGCGTGCACTTCATAAATATAATATAATACGATATTTTTATTATGCGTGTATTTCATGCATGTACATCATAGAGTACACGCATATTTCATCAAGTTAATCTAAATTAAATGTCATTAATAAAGTACACACATGCTATTATAAAGTACACGCATATTGAACTCACCAAATCCATTTTTAAATGCGTGTACTTTATGTATTCTGTGTACTTAATAAAGTACACGCATCTTTATAAAGTACACGCATAGTCTATAAAGTACACGCCTATTGAAATACTTGTATAATAATGCCACTGGCGCGGACCGTAATACCCATAGGAGTTTAAGAATATGAGTGACCCAAATGTCTTTTATAAAGTACAAGCACATTGTAATGTCCAAAATTATTTTCCAAATAGTACATGCATTTATATATGTCTACTTGATAAAATTACATGCATAATACATAAAGTACACGTATATTGAATTAGATTTTTGTCATATCAATATGCGTGTACTTTGCTAAAACATGCATGTACAGTTATATTTAAATGTGTGTACTTAAATTATCAATGCGTTTACTTCATAAAGTACACGCACATTTCATCAAGTACACGCATATTATATTTATATTATGCGTGTACTTCATGCATGTACATTAATAAAGTACACGCATGCTTTTAGAAAGTACACACATATTGAACTGACCAAATTCATTTTTAAATGCGTGTACTTTATGTATTCTATGTGTACTTAATAAAGTACATGCATATTTCATCAAGGACACGCATTGATAAAATTTCTTTGGACATCAAAATGTGCGTGTACTGTACATAACATGCGTATACAAAGGTAAAGTACACGTGAACATCAGGAAAAATGATCATGTATGTTTTATGAAAAATATGTGTACAGCAACACAAAAACAAACTAAAAAATGAGACTTAAAAATAAATTACATCCATTTATGTGAAACAAATGGTTTATTAATTAATTTATTCAATCAAATGGTTAAAATGAATGAATTCAATAATTTTAAAAATAGTCAAATGGGTTCCTTACAAGTAGACCTGTAATGACCCGTTTTACTACACCTCGAGCAAGTAACTTCCCTTACTGTGATCTCACCAGAAGACTTTATTCTCTTATTTCTTGGCCTGACTATCGGTCTCTTAGTCATTGGTGGAAGGACAAATGGATTTTCAGGAATATGAATATTTAAGGAAATCAAATCAGGAAGAGGAACTATAGGTATCGAGTATGATTTTCTGTAGAAAGATACCTTATAATACTCCTCAATATAATCATAAATACTGGTCCCTTTCCTCCTCACAACACAAACAACATGAGAACATGGAAAACATCTAATCTGCCAACTCTTACAAGAACAAGTCCTTTCTCCTAAGTCAACTGTTGCTCGCACTTCTGAATGAACTTCAAATACATTTTGACTTGAGCGACTAATAGTCCAATGTCGGCTTTTATTCCAATTTTCATTCAGTAACTTTTTTGAAAAAAAGGACATAGCTCATTTATCCAAGTGTCAGACTCAACAAGTTTGTTTGCATTGAAATTCATAATCTTCACTCTCAATTTATCAAGCATATTCATTACTGGTAAATGCCTTTCCTCCAATATCCATTAATTGAATGACTCCGCAACACTAGATGCCATGTCACCATACCGTTTACCAGGGAAATATGCACAGGACCAATTCTCGGGAGGCAAACTATCAATGAAATCGGCAATCGCAGCTCCTCCTTCCTTCTTTAATGCTTCAATATTCTTGTGAAATACATCTACTGAGACAGCATATGCACAAGACAAAAAATCTTTAACAATTTTCTTTCGAAATCCAGCACAATTTCCACGAATTTTCTTTTTTATATTCCCTTGTAAATGATGTATACAGTAGGAATGTGCAGACAACGGGAAAGCCCTCAAAACAACTTCAAGTAATCCATTGTTTTGATCTGATATAAATGTTATGTTTCGATATTGCTCAACTACTGCACTATGCAAATTGACAAGAAACCACATATAGTTATCTTCGTTTTCGGAATCAACAACAGCATATGCAATAAGAAAAAGTCCTGAAATATAAAAATATATCAAAATTAAAATAAATAACATATCCATGTACAACACTTTGTATATTGATGCTGCTGGCGCAGACCCTAAAAACATGGGAAATATATTATGTGTTTAATTTAAATTGTTTGTAAATAACAAGACAAAACATAAAAATGTACCGTACACATGATAAAGATAAAAAGACATGCATGTTTACTTTCCAATCTTTTGCTTGGCTTTATTATTAACAACACTAACATCAACATACACGCATAAAAATGTAAAGTACAGGTGAACTAAACAAAAAATTCAAAGGTACTTTACATTTTTAACATGTACTTTGCTTTATTATTTCTAAATAACAACACCTATCGTCAAAGTACACGCATAAAAATGAAAAGTACACGTGAAATTAAGAAAAACGTTCACGTGTACTTGACATGTAAAATGCATGTACTTTAGTTTGTATTCAACATAACATCATCATCAAAATACATGCATAAAAATGAAAAGTACACGTGAAATTAATAAAAACATTCACGTGTACTTGACATGTAAAATGCGTGGACTTTACTTAGTATTACACATAAAATCATCATCATCAAAGTACACGCATAAAAATGAAAAGCACACGTGAAATTAACAAAAACATTCACGTGTACTTGATATGTACTATGCGTGTACTTTACTTAGTATTACACATAATAAGACATATCATGAAAATACACGCAGAAAAATGAAAAGTACACATGAACTAAAACAAAGACCTTCAAAGGTATTTTATATTTTTATGCTTGTATTTTGATGATATGGAATGGAACAAACAAAATTTCAATGCAATACACAAAATAAAATATTTACAATTAATTTACCATTGTTCCTATTCCTTGCAGTAGCTGATAGTATTGTTCCACGGTAACAGCTCTTCAAAAAGGCACCATCAAGAAATAAAACAGGTCTGCAGTATTGAAATCCATAAATACATCCTCTAAACATTACAAATATTCTCTTGAATTTTTTACTCTCATGTTCCACGTCAAGGATGCAATGCGACCCAAGATTATACTGCAATAGAAGGTCACGATAATTATTCATTAATGCATAAGAAACCTTTTCATCACCATGTATATTAACAACAACCATCTCTTTCGCACGCCATGCATGTTGATAAGCTATATCAAGACCATAATTCTTCTTCATATCTCTAACTACATCAATTGGTCTCAATAGCGGGTTATCTCTAAGATCATCAGCTACCAATGTTGAAACCAACTTGGAGGCTATAATTTTGGCTGACGGACTACGAAATACACCTCTACATGTATGCCCATTATTCATTGCACGTATGTAAAAGTATCCATTTATTGTAAATAATGAAGCATGAATTCTCCACATGCAATTCTCAGTAGTCTTTTTAGAGCATTCAGCCGTCACTCGAGTTTTATCATTCTTCAAATACACATACTTGAACCCAACCTCAACGGCATACTTTCGTAATTTATCCCGAAATTCCACTACACCTCCTTCAAAACACTGCTGCTCATGACTTATATAAGTCTTCCAATCATTCGAAAGATAGACTTTCGACTTACTTGGATCCACACCTCCAAGATAAAAATCATTTTCAATGCAACTATTAAAATCATTTGCAGTGACTGATGATAAAGACTCTAACCTCTGTGTATTTGTATCACCACTGTCAACCCTTTCAGAACTTGTATTACTGCAGTCTACCCCTTCAAAAATTCGATTAGAGCATTCAACCCATTCACGACATGTATTACATGGAAATGATAATGAATCAATGACATATATCCAAATGAAATTAGCTTTCACGATCAATTGGGACCGCAACATACAACAAACATCGTTGTCACAAACCAACATGAACCGACATTCATCACCAAATGAATACCTCAATGAAAAACTCCCACTTCTCAAATTAGTAAACCTAATACACAACTCATTGCATATGAAATCTAATGAGATATCTTCAAATATTTCAATACAAGCCATATTATCCAAATAACAACACCTTGCTGTTACACTACTTACTATAATGTCCTACAGTAAAACAGAGACGAAAAACGTTTACTTCAAGGTCAACAATTCTAAAAATGTGTGCAATAATTTAATGCATGAAATATCAAAATATTTATTTTTAATTAATATAAAATTACAGGCACTTTTTAAAAACCTATACATGAAGCAATAAAGCACACACATATTTTCAAAAAATCAATCACGTGTACTTTATAAACACTGCGTGTACTTTGAAAACTGATATCGAACTGGTTATTTCCGCTGGCGCGGACTTATATCAATAAGTGATTCAATACCAAATCAAAATCAAGGACTCTTAAAATTAGAATGAAACATCAATAATATTCATTCAGCACATTCAACTAACAATTACAAATATTGATAAATATAACTTATATATGAAGAATCCAAACATAAATGCATAAAAAACACAAAATAAAAACATATACATATATAACATATAAAAAGCTATTTAATCACATGAATGAATATTACAATGAGTCTCTTGAATCAAAACAAAGGACATATACTTATTGTAATCGATCGAAAATAGAAAAACCAACTGCTGATAAAGATAAACTTACAAATGATAGAGCCAAGTGATACAGGTAGAATCGATTAAGAACACTGCAATCGATTATAGGACAGACGATCAAAGCATAAGATTGATGTTATTTTCGATTTCGAAGAATAGTCGTTAGTTGCAGAGAAAACTCCAATAGCCGATTAGGTTTATGATTTTTTTAAATTGGGGGTATTTATATGTTGGACCTAATTGTGTAAAATTTGGTTCACCGTTTTTTTTGTCCAAAATTGTTAGTCCAAGGACTAGACCGTAAAAACCACCACCTCCACCTTTTGCCTCCTCTAACCACCTCTTGAATACATAAACATACATACATACACATCAACAACAAATTCATATTCATAACAATATCTGTAAAGCAAGGGCCAAAGCTTCTACGATAGCTTCCCCCTCATGTAGTCGTTGGCCTTCCTTAGCCCCCCGTCGTCGCTTCTGGCTAAGCATCTTTCGACGGAGGATAGGAGGCTTTTGGCGAAGCTGCGAGTTCATGAGCAAGTGAATGAACGAGCCAGTGAGCAACGAGTGAAGTGAGTGAACGAGCCATGTTCCTAAAAGGAGTGACCATCTTTGTTTTCTACACACACACACATTACAACATATTATAGTATTTTGGTTTTTTTGGCAGTAAATCTGAATATTTTCGATGAAAATCTCAGTTCATCTTCTTTTTTCGGCGAAACAAAAATAGTATATATATATGGTAGACTCCTGAACCAATCAAAAGAGGACACCTGGACTCTTCATCTACATAAATGAGATCGACTTAAATATTAATCTGGTCGGTCCCAACAGTCTTCACAGGTCTACTTACTCCCTTAGTTAGCAGTCAACCAATACCTGTTAACGAACTCCGTTATATTAAGCATGCATAACATGCGGGGATGACGTCAGCATCATTAATTACATGTGCACATGTGGGAGATATGCAAATATTCCCCCCATGTGTCAATAACTAACTTTATGATTATTCGCTCACTAGCATGTAAAGTGTGTACTCGCTTAACCTATGAAGGCAGGACATCTGTCACTCTATTTTTTCTATTCCAACAACCTATAAATAACATACACACCCACAATTTTGGGGGATCTAAGATATTTTTCCTACTGTTATGTTGTCCAATTCTAGAGAGAACTTGAGAGTTTTCATCTTGTATTCATCAATAGCTTTTTCTCATTAAATCAATACATCAAATACTCCAACTGTGAACGTAGGCACCACTTCGAGACGAACTACGTAAATCCTGTCTTATTTCTCTTTCTCTCATCTCTTTACAGTTTTATCTAGATTAGTATTTCAATAGTTTATATCTATTCATCTGTTATTGCTTATAATTTGTATACTCAAGATAAGACAAACTAATATACTAGTTTTAGGCGATAACAGATTGACGTTGTCTGTGAAAAAGTCTAGTGTAAGAGCAAGAATTTATAATTGTTCATAGTTTAGATAATTTGGCACAACGTGTTACAAATCGAACACTATATTTCCATATGCTTCCGCGATCTCTGAAGACAAGTTAGTGACCGAGAAACTTTTCGAAGCTCAAGCCATTGAAACCGTCACGACACCATTTGGAATTATATGGTATAAGGTCTCCGACTTAAACTTATACAATTTTATTCTGGGATGTGTTTATTTTTACTCGGGGAACTTTATAAAATGATTTTTTGAAAATGATTTTTTTATTTTTTAGTTTATTGAAACGAATTTTTCATCTCGTCAGAACAAAACTCACACTACACCAAAAAGGTCAAATTATCACCTTTCACCCGGCCACCCTCGTCATGGCCAATGACCGTGATAAAAAAAACACGCATTTTTTGTCACGGTCATTGACCGTGAAAAGCCCGTGACAACGTCTTGTCACGGTCAATGACCGTGGCAAGTTCGTGACAAGTATATGTGTCACGGACTTATCACGCTATACTTGTCACGGTCATTAATCGTGACAACCTTACAAAGTTGTCACGGTCAAAGTCCGTGACAGGTCCGTGAAAAATTAGTCAGTAAAAACATCATTCCCTCTTCTTTTACCCCACTGTTTTCACTTCCCTCTTTTTCTCTCTCTCTCTAAATGACTGCTATCTCTCTAAGCGATTTTCAGGTTTTTCCCTCTCTTTCTCTTTCCTATGTATATATGTGTATATATATGTGTGTATATGTGTGTGTGTGTGCGTATGGGTGGTGTGTGTGTGGGGGGGATGGAGGAGCAGGGGGTATGGGGGTGGTGTGTGCATGTGTGTGTGTGTGGGGGGGGGGGAGGGAATGGTGGGGCAGGTGTGTGTGTGTGTGTGTACTGAAATTAATTGTTAGGACTCGTTTGGCAACCCAATACCCAAATATATGTTGTACCCTTAAGTATAAATACCCAAAAATTGTTGGCTAATACATAATGATTCTTCCCATGTTTAAGAGGCTTAAAGTTCAATTTCAGATTTTTCTCACGCAATAGTCATAATAGGAATTGGAATTGGGACTTATAATTATTATTGTTAATTTAATTATGACTTTAATTGGATATAAATGAGTTAGGAGCCTTTAGATTCCCCTTATTAATTGTTGATTTTGAATTAGGTAGTTAGTTTGAATTGATGTTTAAGATTTTTGGTAATTGTACATATTAGATGTTGTTGTTTTGGAATTCATAATTAAGTTGTTAAACATTAATATTACACCCCGACAGTTGAAACAGACAAATTGATTAATAAAATATAGCTTTAATTGTAACTTTAATTATAAGGCGCGACGAAAGGAATTAATTAAGTAGATGATTTAGAATGAGTACGGGATACAAATTTGTTGGTTTGTTATTGCTGTTGCTGTTGGATTATAGTGGACCGATGTTGGGTTAGTTAATTTTTGAAGTGGCATGACCACTGGATTATTGTCCAAATGTGTGTGTGTGTGGGGGGGGGGGGGGGGAGTTTTCAAATTTTTCTAAAATTAATTTGCGTCATGAACAATAGATTATTAATTTATATATATGATAATTAAATGAAACATACTTGAAATTACATATAGTGCGCATAGATACTAGCCTTCTAGTTCTTATGCGTACGCATTCAATAGCCCCTAGACCCGTTCGAGAGTCATTACCCCTGTAATGAGATCTCTTGAATTGTCCCGTTTGGACAGTTTGGGACTGCATAATTTATGTATAATAATATTCTTTGTGGCTTAAACTTGTTACATTTGGATGAAGTTATGCTGTCGTATCATAATGTTCTCTGGTTACATACTATATTGGCAAGTGTGAGTGTTATTTCAATTGATAAATTGAAATAGCACTCACACTTTCCAATCTACGTTGTGTACTTGGAGAACTACGGGGATATGCTGTTGAATTTTTCTCAAATCGTAACAATGTGAATGAGTGGTTAAGTATATTATAGAAATATGCGGTCTTGAATGGGATATGACCACTCACCCTTTAGAGGAGATGGAGGAAATAGGAATTAATATTATAAATTGAATTTGAAATTTAAAAATCGAATATAAATAAGACATAATTAAATGAAACATACTATAAATCTAAGTTTTTTTACACTAATCTACGAATATACGCTTCTTACCTTTAATAAGTGATTGTTTATAGTAGCTGTGATGAGATATCCTAAATACAAAGAGTGGATGGGTGAGATAAATATAATGGGGGGTGTGTTTCGCAGAGGTGCTAATGAATTTGTGAAATACGCAAAGAGATGTTATAATGATGAAGATTTTCCGTGTCCGTGTACTAGGTGTGTGAATGGTAAGGTGTTTGAGTGGAAAACAATTGAACTACATTTGTTAAGATGGGGTGTACAAGATAATTATCGATTTTGGAGTTTTCATAGGGAATTTAAAGTTCCTTTTGTCCCCAAGCAACCTTCACAACAACCTTCAACAAGTAGGATAGATGTAGAAGGGGATGACGTAGATCATAATATGTTAGAGGATTTAGTTGATGACGCGTACGACGTTCATGAAGTGGAAGAAAATAAGGTCACTGACGATGTACAAGGTTCAGCTGCTCATGAAGATATCAGGATAAACATTGACGATGACTACCAAAGTTTAAAATTTAAGGCGACCCAACCGTTATACTCCGACTGTGAGAAAGATCAAACAACTTTACATGCCATGATTGTTTTGCATAGTTTGAAGACTCAATACGGTTTGTCTGGCAATAGTGTGATCGAAATTCTAAATTGGGTGAAAGGCTTTCTACCCAAAGAGAATACGCTTCCAAATAGCTATCCTGTTATGAAGAACAGTTTGATAGGTTTAGGAATTAAGTATAAATCGATTCATGCTTGTGTGAATGACTGCATACTATACCAAAAGGAGTGTAAAACTCTCGATCGGTCTTAGGTATGCGATGAAACTAGGTATGTCCAATCTACTGGCAAGGAAGGCAGAAGCTCAAAAGTGCCTCAAAAACTGTTGAAATATTTTCCCGTTGGGCCTAGATTAAAATGATTTTTCATAGTACCATGGATAGCGGAGGCAATGACTTGGCATGCTAGGGAAAAAGTAGGGGATAATCTCATGCGTCATCCTACAACTTAGAGGAGGATGAGTTATGAGTATCCCGATTTTGCTAGAGAACAGCGTAACATTTGTTTGTCTATATCAACAGATGGTTTCAATCCATTTGGAAATCTAAGCACCAATCAGAGTGTATGGCCAGTGATCCTAGACCCACTCAACCTCCTTCCTTCACAGTGTGTGCGACCTGAATTTTTGATGATGTCTGTGTCGATACTGGGGCTAAAGGCACTAAGTGAAGACATCGATATCTACCTGGCTCCTTTGGTAGAAGAATTAAATGAGTTGTGGGAAGAGGTTGTGCAAGCATTTGACTCTTTTAGAATAGAAGAGTTTACGCTGAAAGCTATGTTGATGTGGGAAATTCATGATTTTCCATCTTATGGAACATTATCTGGTTGTGTAGTACATGGTTATTTGGGGTGTCCTATATGTGGAGAGGAGACTGAATCTCTTCGTCTCCCCTCTAAGTACAAAAAATTATACCATTGTCATAGGAGGTTTTTACCGCACGTTCAAAGTTTCAGATTTAATAAAGGTCCCAATATTTTATCGGTAATTAGAATGAAAATGGTTGTTATATAACATTACATTACAATAAAACTTTACAACTAACCTAATTAATTTATCTATATTCTCAGCTCTTAAAGACGTGTGATGCGACATTAAGGTTTGCTCGTCTAGTCACTGGACCATTGTTCATGGCACAAGAGTATAAAAAGTATCGATTGAACGGTTACGTATTCGACGTAAGGGTGTACAAGAAAATTACAAATGCACAAAACTCGGCCATTTCATATAAGGCTCTTACTTTCTTTCGAGCGAGAGCAAAAGATAAAAACCTCGTTGAAGCTGAAATGACTTACTATGGTGTAATTCGAAATATATTTGAATTAGACTATGTAAGTTTCAAATAGGTTGTGTTTTAATGTAATTGGTTAAGATTTGAGGATAAAAATGCTTGTAAAGTTGATCCTGGCATCAATTTAATCATGATTGACTTGTCCAAGTTGAAGAGCAACGAATATGTGAGCGATGATTCGTTTATTTGTGCATTTTAAAAGGTCAAACAAGTGTTTTACTCGGAGTATATTAATAATGGGACGTGGTCAATCGTCCTACATGGGCCAAAGTGTCTAAACAGTAGTGTGGATGACTTGGCTACTCGTATCGAATATTAATCCATTTTTTATGATAACCCGAATTTGAAACAATTTTTAGATTTGTAATAATTATTCCAATTATCGGACAATAGTTTAATGCTTTTATCGGACATCAATTTACTGATTTTAATTCATTTTTACTTGATCATTTTCTCTCTTTCTCTCTTTCCTTTGTATACGTGTATGTGTGTGTGTGGTGTGGGGGGGAGTTTTCAACAATTTTCTAAAATAGTTTAATGTTTGTATGTCTTCTTCAGGTGTGTGTGTGTGTGTCTGTAGGCATGTTGGTATTCTTCTAATTCATTTGGATTTGTACTAATAACAACAATTTTTTTTATAGAAAATGTCTCCTTCAGGGATTAAGGCAAGGATTATGATGATGATGATAATGGTGATGTCTTCTTCAGGGCTCGGCGGTAGCGGAGGCGATGAGGGCTCCTCGGCCCCTAGGCTCCCCAAATTGGGAAAATTAGGAATAGTCGTTGAGAACAAGATGGGCTTATTGACTAGATCCCTCGAGCTGGTGAAGACGACTATCGACCCAGGATACACCAGTTGGAGGGAGGTTCTAAATGAGCTCAAGTTAGCTATTTGGGCGGCACTACAGGTAATGTATTTATATTTATATTTATATTTATATTTATATTTATATTTATATTTATATTTATATTTATTCGTGACTAACACTTACATTAATTTTATTTTGTATTTTTTTGACAGGAAAAATTCAGTCTTCCCCCAGAACTCCATGATTTTGTATTGGAGCAGTTGAGGGAGCAACACAAGACATGGAAGAAGAATTTGCGGGCCCGGTACTTTGGAAAGACTCGGGACTCCATTATCCAAATTCGTGAGTCCGTCCCACCGAAGGAGCCGATTGTATTGGCACAGTGGTAAAATTTCATTGACAATGAGATCGAGGAGCGACAATTGGCATCTCGCCAATCGAGGAGGGAAAACCGAGCAAAAAAGACGGACGTGCACTACTCCAGCCGGACCTCTTACGCCGAGGTGGAGCATATGATGGTAAGTTTTTATTTTTCTATAATTATAGAGATATGTTATTCTGCATGATTTTACTTTTCATCACTTACTAATTTTACATTATTCTATTTTAGGAGACGGGGAGTTTCCCTGGGGATAGGCCTCATAGGCTCAATGCCTATGTGGAAATTCGTACGAAGAAGGTCAAGGATAAGGGGGTGTCCCCGAGCGTCTCGGCCACGATTATAAGTAATTTGACGGTTTAATTTTTGTGAATTACGTTATAATTTTTTTATTTACTTATTTAACTAATCGTGTGCTTTTTGTCGTTTTAGGCAAAGCTTAAGGAAGTATATGAGTTGTAGTCTGATGCCGACAATGCATTTTTGTCCACAGACGCACTCAACCAAGTGCTTGGCGCTGATCGCAAGGGGGGGACTAGTGGGTGAGCTCGCGGATGGGCAAATATAGGATCACCGGAATGGAGGCGAGCAACACCGAGTTGGCTCGTCAGGTGTACATGCACGATGCGAAGCTATCAAGGTTGGAGGTGACGGTCCTAGATGTAACAACCCGCCTAATAAGATACCGGGCGATCACTCCAATATTAAATTAAAACAGGAGTCACATATGGATCATCCTTAGCATCACCGTCGAAAATCCATTTAATTACTAATATCCTATTAGGTGGCCGTTAAAAACTTTTACTAAACTACTCTTTTACAGATGGTATCAGAGCATCAGGTTCTAGTGTCCTTAGGAATCTGTGCGGACGTACTACGCTTTCAGCATTGCTCTCGATTTGTATAGAGCCCCAGGATTAGGATTGTTAATATCTCTTGTGAGATTTCGATCTCCTGCCATATTAGAAGATTATAGAAATCTTTTACGCGCTCGTTGAGAATCGTGTGCGGAGCTCGGAGGGCAGCAGGAGTTGGAGCTTAGCTGGGGGAGCTGTTCGAAGTTGGGGACGAGGACCTCAGTAGATGCCACTCTCCTTGTGGAAAATGCTAGGGATTGTTGCGACGACTACTAAAGTATAGTAGTTATGAGAAACCAAGTACTACTGTGATAGAAAGTGGTACTCAAGTTGGATTACCTCGTGGAGATAAGGATTCCAAAGGGATCATACGGATAGTTTTAACCGTGAGACCCCATGATTCTGCAAGGAGGATTGTTGGAACCAGTGGTGGAATTTCCTTTTAACGAAGGAGTTAAGAGGATTAGTAAGATGATTATTAGGAGCAAGGCTATAGAGTCAGATGGTGCTGACGACCCTATCATGGTCAGGAAGACCAGTGATGGAAATGGTGTTGTGGAGTGAGGAGCCACACGGTTAGTCTTTTCCGATAGGCATAAAGGACAAGGTTGGGGTGCCCAGATGGGGCCTAGAGTCGAGAAATTTTGGTAAGAGGTGTGGCTAGATGAAGTTGTGGTGTTCGATAGCCTTAGACTCGTGTGTGTAATATGAGTTTTGTTTGGTCTCGATAACATAATAATGCAGGTCTATGTGTTTTCCGCGATAGCGGAATTTTGTTTTCTTTCGCTCATCATAGAGACGGGTGTTTATATTTTGTATATATACGTATGAGGTATATGGTATATTCGGAACGATAGCAGGCTAAGTATGGCAAGTCAATCGTGTTCGCAGTTCCTGGAGGGAACAAGTTGTTATTTTGGTGTCTCACCTTGATAAAGGTTGAGTTCACCTTTATTGTTATGGAATGATGGAACCTCGATGAGCAGAGGCTTCCTTATTTTGGTTGGTATATGGGGCAACCTTATAGATATAATTTAAGGCCCACAGGATTATTGTTGAGCTGTAAGGTTTAGCTCAGTACCGGTTTGCGCAAGGACTTAGAAATAGTACGAGCGCTGGGTTGTGTGACTCTTAGTTAGAGATAGGAGTTCAGACCATCTTTTTGTTGGATTAGGGGATAGGGATATCCCGGGTGCATGTCTGAAATAACGGGACTCCGTGACCAACGAAGTCAAGGGTTAATGTGTGGAGGGGTTCCTTGTTTGGATTTCGCTTTGCGAGACACTCCACACATGACTCTTAACGGCGCCGAGCGTGGAGAGCTGTTATGGGACGCAAGGATGTGGGTTAGTCTTATAGTGAGGATGAACCACTATAGACTATGAGCCCTGTGATGATGGTACACTTATGGAAATATGGTGCTATGGAAAAGCACTAAAGTGGTCCTCTCACCACGAATAGTTGGGTGGAGTAGGACTTAGAGAAATTTATTCGAGGATGTTAGCCAAGCCTTAATGAGAAGGCAAATTTGGAGAAAATCTTTGATCGGTGTGATGTTAGTAGTGTTCCTACAGAGAGTAGGCACTTTGGTTAATTAGGTTTCCTTTCGTATGGGCGGAAGGATTAGATAGTAGGAATGCGTTCGTAGGTTAGCGAGGTAGGATTTAGGACGTCCCGCTGGTGTGCCTTAGGTCGTTATATCTCGATGACCGACAACGCGAGGGAGTAGTGTAACGGGAGGGTTCCTTGTTTGGATTTCGCCTTGGCGAGACGTCCCACGCACGGAACCAAGCAAACGTCGGGAGTTGAGAGAGGCCTTGGGCACTAGGGATAATTAGGAGACTCGTTTCGCTTAGGTAGGGTAACGCATAGACAGTAGCACTGTAGGATGTAGGCTCGATAGAGTCGGTAATACCGAGGTTAGGAGTTTGGAATTTTCGCGGGTTGGGAGGACCCATAGATGAGTATTACACTGAGGAAAGGATGATCCATATGTGACTCCTGTTTTAATTTAATATTGGAGTGATCGCCCGGTATCTTATTAGGCAGGTTGTTACACTAGATATGTACGCATTCATAAAGCGTCAGTTGGGAGGAAAAGGCAAGGGTAAGGTGGAGGAGGAGGATGAGGACGAGGAGGAGCACGTGGAAATCGCTTCTTCATCGCCGATACGTGCGGACTCACCACTTGATGATCAACTCCCCTACTTGGCTCCCGTCCAGCGGCCTATCTCAACAATCGGTTGGACGAGTGTGTTTTTACGCAATATATATGATGGCTAGCGGATAGCGACGAGGTTTAGGGACCCGAATACCATCGAGGGTATGCCGATTCATGGACGTAACCTTCAAAACATCGAGGCAAAGGTGCTCGTCACTCATGTGATACCCGAAAAGGAGAACTCTGCATTGTGGTTGCGCGAACAATGCAGCGTGATGCATATTGAGGGGTGTCTCAATGTGTATATCGTGTGGCCTTTTTTCCTCCTCGAACCTACCCCAGACACTATATCGTGACATTATCTGTATCTATTTTTATTTGGACACCTGGATTATATTTTAATTGTTTTGATTTATTACGTTTTGGTTTGGACATGGATTGTATTTTTATTTTATTTGGATATAGAAATATATATGCAATGAATTGGTCCATTCTTTCTATTTTATTTGGATATTTTCTGTTTGAACAGGTATAATTTTGCTATAATAGGTACAAATACATTACTGGGCAGTGGCAGTGGCCAAAAGTGCCCTGCAGATTTTTTTTAAATTCTGCCCAGATTTGTCACGATCGATGACCGTAACAAGTTCGTGACAAAGGAAACTTGTCATGGTCATTGACCGTGACAATTTTTAAAAGGTTATCACGAATTTATCACGGTCTTTGACTGTAACAAAGTTTGTCAAGGTCAAAGATTGTGACAGGACCATGACAAGTCTAACGAACTTGTCACGGTCAATGATCGTGACAACAAAATTTGTCACCCCCAGATTTATCACGATCATTGACCTTGTCAAGTCCAACTTGTCAAGGTTAATGACCATGACAATCCTCCAGATTTGGTGTAGTGTCAGACCTCGTTCGAAGGAGGTTCGTATCTCATTTGAACGACTATTTGAATTCGTTGGAACGAACTTCAAACGAGCTTCACATGGGGTCTCTATGTTTGACAGAGGTCCACCCTTTGAAAGGTTGTTGGAATCTCATTGGAATGAAGACTATTCATTCGAACGAGACTGGACCTCGTTAGAATGAAAGCTTGATTTTGTTTGAACAAAAGTCCGTTTTCATTCGAACGAAGTCTGTCGCCTTGAAAATTGCATTTTCTATAAATTGGACTTTTGTGGACTCATTTTTTGAGATCTTTTGGCGAAAACCAAATTCTATACCTATTCCAAAAGTCCAACAAGCTTTGTTTCAAAGAAACACTTTTATTTTCCAAATCTTCATCCCTAGAAAGATTTGCTAAGTTTGTCAAACCCTGGTTCCTATACTACATCAAACCCTTAAAGAGTGTTCTCTACTGATGATTTAAGGAGTTGTGACTCTATGGATGAAGAAGAACACTACACCAAAAATACTAAATTGTCACCTTTGAGCCTATTAGCCACCAAAAATACTAAATTGTCACCTTTGAGCCTACTAGCCTTGTCACGGTCATTAACTAGGACAAAAAAATACGCATTTTTTTATCACGGTCAACGACCGTGATAACTCCGTGACAAGCATTGTCACAGTCATTGACCGTGATAAGTACAGTTGTCACAGACTTGTCACGGTTAATGACTGTGACAACGTTAGAATGTTATCACGATCAAAGACTTTGACAGGTCTGTGACAATTCTTTTGACTAAAAACCCTAATCCCTATTTTTTCCCACCGTTTTCACTTCCCACCATTTTTTCTCTCGCTCTGCGCGACGATTCTCTCTCTCTCTCTCTCTCTCTCTCTCTCTCCTTATATATATATATATATATATATATATATATATATATATATATATATATATATATATATATATATATATATATATATATATATATGTGTGTGTGTGTGTGTGTGTGTGTGTGTGTGTGTGTGTGAGTGTGTGTGAGCGTGCATGTGTGTGTGCCTGCGTGTGTGTGTATGTGGGTGTGTATATGTAGGTGGGTATGTGTGTGTACGTGTATATATATATGCATGTGTGTGTGTGTGTGTGCATGTGTGTGTAGGTGGGTGTGTATGTGTAGGTGGGTATGTGTGTGTACGTGTGTATATACGTGGTTCTGTGTGTGTGTAGGTGTGTGTGGGTGTGGGGGGGGGGGGGAGTGTGTGTAAATTAGTGTGTGTGTGATATTGAATTTGAATTTATATTAGACGATTTGATGTGCCCCGACCTTATAACATGAATTGCATTTGTATAGATATTGAATTTGAATTGAAATTGAATTTAATTGGTATAAATTGAAATTGAATTTGAATTGGTATTGATATTGGTGTAAATTGGTTATAAATTAAAATTGAATTTGAATTGGTATTGATTTTAGTATAAATTGAAATTGATATTAGTATAAATTGGTATAAGTTTTAGTTCTTATGCGTACTTTAAATTAAATGAAACATACTTTAATTTACATAATTAAATGAAATCTCTCGAATTGTGATAAGACATAATTAAATGAAACATACTTTAAATTACATATAGTGCTCATAGATACTAGCCTTCTAGTTCTTATTCGTACGCATTCAATAGCCCTTAGACCCGTTCGAGAGTCATTACCCCTATAATGAGATCTCTTGAATTGTCCTGTTTGGACTGTTTGGGACTGCATAGTTTTTGTATAATAATATTCTTAGTGGCTTAAACTTGTTACTTTTGGGGGAAGTTCTGTAGTCTTATCTTAATGTTCTCTGGGTACATACTAGATGACGCGATGTTATTCAATTGAAAAATTGAAATAACACTCACACTTGCGAATCTATGTCGTGTACTTGGAGAACTATGGTGATATGCCGTCGAATTTTCATCAAATTAGAACAATGAGCACGAGTTGTTAAGTATATTACAGAATTATGCAGTCTTGAATGGGATAGGACCACTCACCATTTAGAGGAGATGTAATAAATAGGAATTAGAATTTAAATTTGAATGCACGAATAAATTTACATTAAGTAAACTTCTTATATAACACTTGCTTCGGGAGGTACATGCATGTATGTATTCTTATTTGAATGCACGACATTACGGTTCTATAACATTTATAACTAATTTAAACTACATATAGTGCGCATAGAAATTATCCTTCTAGTTCTTACACGTACGCATTCAATATGTGATTGTTTATACTAATGGGACATAATGTTCACACTTTTTTTTATACTAATCCACGAATATACTCTTCTTACCCATAATAGGTGAATGTTTGTAGTAGCTGTGATGGGATATCATAAATACAAAGATTGGATGGGTGAGGCAAATAGATTAGGAGATGTGTTTCGTGGAGGTGTTAATGAATTTGTGAAATAATCAAAGAGATGTCATAATGTGTAACACCGCGTGTTATTTTGGCATCGACCGCCACCAAAACTATGTCGTGCATCATTAAATTAAATATCATTCTTAGCAAGTGACAGATATGAGACATATAAATTTTATTCCACAAGATAATAATTAAACCAATCCAAATAAATAATAATCAATAATTCGATATAAAATCCATCACCGTGCTAGTCTTCAATAATATCCAACTCGGAATAAATATAATCTCCAATAAACTGAATCCATAATGATATATCTGGATGAAATCACTACAACTGTGGAATTGACTGACCCACCAAATTCATAAACCAAGACTCAATATACATGCGAAGGAAAGAAAACTAAACTAAACTACTAAGCATAAAATAAATAAACTCCAGTTGCACCTCCAAGATATATCTCTAAATACTCCTAGATAATTATTACATCACTAATACCTAAAAAATGTTAGTCAACGCACAGGGTCAGAGCCCCGAGCATGAATACACATTACTCCCCTCAATTAGGGTCCGTGAACCTAGACAATATCGTTATACATGATAAATATCACAATAGAATATTTTGAATTTACGAGATAATTAATAACGGTGAAAGTAAATGAACGACATATGCTAAAGTATGAAACTACTACCTAAAGTCCAAGTTCAATTATTTAATTTTCATTAACATCATTTAATCAAATTACTCAACTTTGTTATTTTTTTCTCCTTTTATCATCAGTTCGGTGCTCCCACATGTAAATCTTACACCATTTTAGTTGTGGGACTCCCACCAATTCTCATCATTTTATTTCGGGATTCCTGCTAAAAGTTTTTCATTGTTTGGTTGTGGGACTCCCACATGTTCTACAACACACACATCCCCTCGTAGTAGCCAGTCAATCCGTATTCTGTCAACCTGGCACTTATTAACGAGGTTTCACTATACGTCATAATAGCCAACCAACCCGTTTAATTGTCAGCTCCACTTATTATGCCGTCACACACCCACACATCATAATATTAAGATAACCTGTTTAACTATAAGTCCTGCATTTATTAACAATGCCAAGCTATTTTAATTCCCGTTTTAGTATCTTAGGCATTAATTCTCAATTTCTCATTTTCTCTTCTTCAATTATCTATTTACCCCACCCTTATTACCAAAGTGAGATCCTCAAAATCACCCTTAGTCCCATACCTAAGGGTCCCCAACACATTAATACGTCCTACATTAATTATAGGATGAATTTATTTCAATAATCTCATCCTAAACTTATGCCTAGGTTAGCGAATCGATGACATGACATGAAAATCATCCCCACCCCGAAATCACCCATCCATAAAAATCTACACGAACTAGTCCCATACCTAGAAAGTATAAATAGCAAGTAAGGCCTCTCTACTAGTCCCGTACCTAGAAAGTATTCTAAAATATATGTGAGAGCATAATACTAAAAATCCCATCGTACTCGCGATAACAAATATTTATAATAATCAATCACATAATTTCAACAACATAATTAAACAATATCACAAATTTATCCATACTGCCACAATTTAATTTAATTTAATTTAATGAATAACACCATCGTCGTTCTTAACACAATTTATTTCCATCTAATAATTTTACATAAATAAAAAATGCAAGTTTATGAAACGCATAATAATAACCCACTATTATTAACTACACAATTATTCGAGTGTGTACGCGACCCTTTTTCATTTAAATAACATCTATAAAATTTTACATGCAATCCTACTCTCATAATAACCAAAACCCAATACTCTATCTTACGCACCCAAGGATTTCAAGTCTTATTTCATATTAAAACTCTTCATCAATATAGTACCAAATTAGTTCTCACTTTATCTAATTAAGGTTGCTAATTTGTTTTGAGAAAACATGTGATTAATTGTGTAGGCGACACTTAAAAAACATAATACTAAAGGAAAAGAATAGAGAATCCATACTTGATAAAAGTTGGATGAAAAATTTAATAGGATGATTATGTTCCTGGCGAAAAATTAACAAAATTGTGTTCTTAGACGATCTTGAGAAAACACCAATTTGCCTTCAAAATTTGGGTTGAACACTTGATTAAAATTGGGGCTAGTGTTTGTTTATGAAAGGGAAATATTTTGGAGAAGCCTTCTGGTGAAAAGTTTGTGAAAGTTTATTAAAAGTCCTAATTCCCGAGTTGGTTTTAATATATAAGGATTAATAGTTTAAGTGTTGATAGAACTCTAATTAACCCCCAACCCTTCTTCCACCTCTGATCAAAACCGAAGTGATTCGCTCCTGCTGAGTTGCCCTGTTCGCCTAGTTTTATATATAAGTAAATAAATCCCAATTTTAAATTTCAATTTAACTTCGATTTTAATTTCGATTAAAATTCTACTTTTCAATATTAAAACTCAACATTTTAAATTACTAAAAATTAATAAACTCCAAAATTTTACTTTTCCCAAAATTTTGAATTAATTTAAATTATACCAATTTAAATTTACGGGGTGTTACATACTTCTGCACTAGCACAAGAATTTGATCATCGAAATTCGACGAAGCATAAACGTGCAAAATAAAAATAAGGCTCACATATGCCTACCCATAGAATATCCCTATTGAGCGCCCATACACCCAATCCTACCTGCACGTATCCCACATAAAAATACAATATATATATATATATATATATACATAGGGAAATGATCAAGTGAGGTCTCAGTTTGAGAACCCTGAATGAGGTACAGTTTTTTAAAATAGTAAAAAAAATATTTTGGAGCTGATTTTTTTTCTATGACTTTTAAACATTTCAGTATGACCATAAAAAAATAATCAGCCCAAAATGAGTTTTTTTCTATTTTAAAAAAATCGGTCAAATTGTGTTAGTTTTTAAGGTGTTAAAAACTCACAAAGTTTGACCGATTTTTTTAACATAGTAAAAAAATCATTTTGAGCTGATTATTTTTTTATGGTCCTACTGAAATGTTTAAAAACTACAAAAAAAATCAGCTCCAAAATATTTTTTTATTATTTTAAAAAAATGGACCTCATTCAGGGTCCTCAAACTAAGAGACCTCCTTTGATCCGCTCGCTCTCTCTCTATATATATATCCCGCTATACATATAAATGCATAACTATGAAAATAATAACGTACCATGCGCTCTCGTGAATCACCACTTGATTTTATCTCCAAAAGTCATCAAAAAGCTAAAGTCCTCAAATCAATTTACATTACCAAAATCGATACTTACGAACTGCACTAACATTATTCAAAATATATCTCGTCTCCCAATAATCACTTCTAAGTATCCTCACATCAAAATTACTAGTTCTAACTTCAATTCCTATAATGTCCTTATCACAAAAAGTCCTATCTCCAATAAACACAGCTAACACGTATACTAGACCCAATACCTTAAGGAGAACGAATTTACAAAGGGGATCAAATATCGATAACGCGGAAGATAAATGGAATCATAACCTATGAGACCTAAGACCATGCTCTGATACCATCTGTAACACCCTGCGTAATTATGTCATCGACCGCCATCAAAACTATGTCGTGCGTCACTAAATTAAATATCATTCTTAGCATGTGACATATATGAGACATATAAAACTTATTCCACAAGATAATAATGAAATCAATCCCAATAAAGAATAATCAATAATGCGATATAAAATCTATCACTATGCTAATCTCCAATAATATCCAACTTGAAATAAATATAATCTCCAATAAACTGAATCCATAATGATATATCTTGATGAAAATCGCTACTACTGTGGAATCGAGTGACCATTCAAATTCATAAACTGAGTCTCAATATACATGCGAAGGAAAGAAAACTAAACTAAACTACTAAGCATAAAGTAAATAAACTCCAGCTGCACCTCTAAGTACGGGTGGCCGTGGGCCGGGCCTGGGCAGGCCCGGTCGGGCTCGGGCCGGGCTTGAAAAATTAAGTGTTATCCCAAGCCCGCTCGGGCCTAGATCGGGCCTTATTATGTAATCCCAAGCCCGCCCAGATTTGAAAGCTCTTTACCCAGGCCCGCCCGATCGGGCCCTATTATGTTAATTAAAAGATTTTTTTTAAAAATTAAAATACCTATTTTTTTATTTAAAGACCAATTTTTTTAATTAAAAATCTGTTTTAAACTCCATATATTACAAAGTCCATATATAAAGTTTCTCACTTTACATGAAAAGACTTGGTATACGTTTTTATATTTATAGAAGTCCCCTCCCACACACACACACACACACACACACACACACACACACACACACACATATATATATATATATATATATATATATTTCGGGCCTCGGGCCAGGCCGGGTCGGGCCTCATCGGGCTTAAAAACTCATGCCCAAGCCCGCCCGAAAAAAAATCGGGCCTTTAAAATTTTGCCAAGCCCGCTTTGCGGGCCTATTTACCTTACCCAAGCCCTATTTTTTTATTGGGCGGGTTGGGCGGGCTTGGCGGGCCTCGGGCCTATGGCCACCCCTACCTCTAAGATATATATCTAAATACTCCTAGACAGCTACTCCAGCCCTAATACCTAAAAATGTTAGTCAACGGACAAGGTCAGAGCCCCGAGCATGAATACACACTACACCCCTCAGTTAGGGTCTTGAACCCAGACAATAACATTATACATGATAAATACCACAATAGAATATTTTATATTTACGAGATAATTAATAACGATGTGAGTAAATAAACGACATACGCTAAAGTATGAAACTACTACCCAAAGTCCAAGTTTAATTATTTAATTTCCATTAACATCATTTAATCAAATTACTCAACTTTGTTATTTTTTTCTCCTTTTATCATCAATTGCGGTGCTCCCGCATATAAATCTTACACCATTTTAGTAGTGGGACTCCCACCAATTCTCATCATTTTAGTGCGGGACTCCAGCTAAAAGTCTTTCATTGTTTTGTTGTGGAACTAACACATGTTCTACAATACACACATCCCCTCGTAATAGCCAGCCAGTCCGAATTCTGTCAATCCAACACTTATTAACGAGGTTCTATAACACGTTATAATAGCCAGCCAACCCGTTTAACTGTCATCCCTACACTTATTATGCCGTCACACACCCACACGTCGCAATAGTCATCCAACCTGTTTAACTGTCAGTCCGGCACTTATTAACGATGTCAATATATTTTAATCCCCATTTTAGTATCTTAGACATTAATTCTCAATTTCTCATTTTGTCTTCTTCAATTATCTATTTACCCCACCCTTATTATCGATGTGAGATCCTAAAAAATAACCTTAGTCCCATACCTAAGGGTTCCCAACACATAAATACGTCCTACCTTAATTATAGGATGGATTTCTATCAATAATCTCTTCCTAATCTTATGCCTAGGCTAGATAATCGACGACATGACATGAAAATCAGTCCCACCCCGGAATCACCCATCCGTAAAAATCTACACGAACTAGTCCCATACCTAGAAAGTATAAATAACAAGTAAGGCCTACCTACTAGTCCCATACCTAGCAAGTATCCTAAAATATAGGTGAGAGCATACTACCAAAAATCCCGTCATACTTGCGATAGCAAATATAAATATTAATCAATCACACAATTTCAACAACATATTTGAACAATATCACAAATTTATCCATGATGGCACTTTTTAATTTAATTTAATTAATAACACCGTCGTCGTTCTTAACACAATTTATTTCCATCTAATAATTTTAGATTAATCAACATACACCTTATCGAAACGCATAATAATAACCCACTTTTATTAACTACATAATTATTCGAGTGTGTATGCATCCCTTTTTCATTTAAATAACATCTATAAAATTCTACATGCGATCCTACACCCATAATAACCAAAACCCAATACTTTATCTTACGTACCCAAGGGTTTCAAGTCTTATTTCATATTAAAACTTTTCATCAAAATAGTACCAAATTAGTTTTCACTTTTTCTAATTAAAGTTGTTAATTTTTTTTGAGAAAACATGTGATTAATTGTTTAGGCAACCCTTAAAATGTATAATACTAAAGGAAGAGAATAGAGTATCCATGCCTGATAAAAGTTGGATGAAAAATTTGCTAGGATGATTATGTTCCTCATGAAAAATCAATAAAGTTGCATTCTTGCACGATCTTCAGAAAACACCAACTTAGCCTTCAAAATTTGGGTTGAACACTTGATTAAAATTGGGGCTAGTGTTTGTTTATGAAAGGGAAATATTTTAGAGAAGCCTTCTTGTGAAAAGTTTGTAAAAAAGTGTATTAAAAGTCCTAATCCCCTAGTTGGCTTTAATATATAAGGATCAAGAGTTTAAGTGTTAATATAACTCTAATTAACCCCCAACCCTTCCGCTGCCTCTGATAAAAAAACGAGTCGATTCAGCTTATATCTGAATCGGTTCGCCTCTGCTGAGTTGCCTAGTCAGCGTAGTTTTATATCTAAGTAAATAAATCCCGATTTTAAATTCCAATTTAACTCCGTTATTAATTTTGATTTACATTCTACTTTTCAATATTAAAATTCAACATTTTAAATTACTAAAAATTAATAAACTCCAAAATTTTGAATTAATTTAAATTATACCAATTTAAATTTACGGGGAGTTACATAATGATGAAGAGTTTATGTGTCTGTATGCTAGGTGTAAGAATGGTAAGTTGTTTGAGTGAAAAATAGTTGAACTACATTTGTTAGGATGGGGTGTGCAAGATAGTTATCGAATTTGAGTTTTTTACGGGGGAACCGAAAGTTCCTTTTGTCCCCGAACAACCTTCATTACAACCTTCAACAAGTAGGATAGATGTAGAAATTGAGGATGCTAATGTAGATAATAATATGCTAGAGGATTTAGTTGATGACACGTATGGAGTTCATGAAGTGGAAGAGAATGAGGTCACTGACGATGTACAAGGTTCAGGTGCTCATGAAGATATCGGGATAAACCTTAACGATGACTACCAAAGTTTAAAATCTAAGATGACCCAGCCGTTATACTCTGGCTATGAGAAAGATTAAACAACTATACATGCCATGATTAGTTTGCATAGTTTGAAGACCCAATATGGTTTGTTTGGAAATAGCGTGACAGAAATTTTGAATTAGGTGAAGGGTTTGCTACCCAAGCAGAATACACTTTTAAACATCTATCCTACTATGAAAAATGGTTTGAAAGGTTTGGGAATGAAGTATAAATCAATTCATGCTTGTGTGTATGACTACATACTATACCAAAAGGAGTATGAAAATCTCGATCGGTGTCCGATATGCGATGAACCTAGATATGCCCAATCTACTGGCAAGGAAGGCACAAGCTCAAAAGTGCCTCAAAAAGTGTTGAAATATTTTCCTGTTAGGCCAAAATTAAAGCGGTTTTTCAAAGTACCATGGATAGCGAAGGAAATAACTTGTTATGCAAGGGTATAAGCAGGGGATAATCTCATGCGTCATCCTATTGATTCTACAACTTGGAAGAGGTTGAGTTTTGAGTATCCCAATTTTGCTCGAGAACAGCATAACATTAGTTTGGAAATATCAATAAAAGATTTCAATACATTTGGAAATCTAAGGACCAATCAGAGTGTATGGCCAGTTATCCTAACTCTACTCAACCTCCCGCCTTCACAGTGTATGAGACCTTAATTTTTTATGCTATCTTTGTTGATACCTGGGCCAAAGGCACCAAGTGAGGATATCAATGTCTACCTGTCTCCTTTAGTAGAAGAATTAACTGAGTTGTGGGAAGAGGGTGTGAAAGAATTTAAATATTTTAGAAAAGAAGAGTTTACTCTAAAAGATATATTGATGTGGGCAATTCATGATTTTCTAGCTTATGGGACATTATCCGGTTGTGTAGTACATGGTTATTTGGGGTGTTCTATTTGTGGAGAGGAGACTGAATCTCTTCGTCTCCCCACTAGCTCAAAAATACCTACCATTTCCATAGGATGTTTTTACCCCCTACCCATAATTTTAGATTTGATAAAGGTTCCAATTTTTTATCAGGAAGTTGAACATAGGCTACCGTCGAGAAAACTTTCAGGCTCAAAAATTGAAAGTAAATCTTCTGATTGTGTCCCTAATATGCCAGGTAAGAATCATAAATTAAAGAATGCCAAGCATAAGAAGACCCCAGATGGGAATGAAACTGAGACAAGAAAGGCATGGTCTAGGAGGCTAATTTTATTTGACTTTCCTTATTAGAAGAATAACCCAGTGCGCCATGTATTGTATATGATGCACGCAGAGAAGAACATCGCTGAACATATTGTGGGCACATTCCTTGGGGGGAGTCATTCAAAGGATGTGTAAGGACATTTTATCATGTTCGATATCCTACATTTATGTATGTCGTACGCCGCTACATTTGGCACGTCTCTACACGATCTCATATGACGGCCGCAATACAAATTTCGGGAATCAAGCATTAAACATCTCCATCAAGTGTACCACATCTACCTCAACGACTTCACATTCCATGATTTTATGAACTTTATGCAAGTGGTACGCAAGAGAAGTCAAAATAGTGAAAGAAGGCAAGATATGAAAGTTCAAGGTCCTTTTGGTAAATTTACAGCCATCGTTCGGAGGTCTGGTCAACTGGAAAGTTTAAGATCTCGTCGCCATAAAGACACTGGAAGAAACAGTACCTCAATCCGAGATACTATGAAGACGTTATGGCCCTTTGAAAATGGAGAAATATCCAAGAAAAACCCTTGGAAAAATGCTATGTGTTAAAGCCCCAAAACCAGTGAACTTTTGCGAACCGAAGGCCAAACTAGTTCGGGGGCGAACCAGTTCACAGTACACCTGAACCGATTTGGGGTACCTGACGCTGGCAAGAGTTCCAGAATTTTAAAACTCATTTTGGTTTCCTTATAAAAGCCAACTTCGGGGGAGTTATTTCACAAGACTTGGAGAGACGATTTTGAGAGTTCTATTAGCTCAAGTCTTCATATTTATGAGTCCCAAAACTCATGTTTTGATTCACACATCATTGCCATACCTTTGTGAATCCATTTGAAATCTAAGAACACAACTTTGGTTGTTCATACTTGTGGAGAAGCCGTTTTTCTTCTTTATTGCTGCTCAACTGCAGTTCCTGAGGGAGATTTTAACTGACGACATCAGAATCGACGCCTGTGGGTATTTTTGTGTCACACTTGTTTTTCATTGTAATCTGCATAACTGTATCTTACAAAATTATAGTGAAAAATAAAAAGGTTTTGCCCCTTTGGGGGATTTTTCCTCACTTGTGTGTGTTTGACTGTTCTTGCATGATTTCATCATCTTCAATCACACCTAGATGCATGTTTAGGATTTAATTGGGAAAACTTAGTTTAATTAAATAATTTCTTAAGTTCAACGCAAGCGCACTCTCTTCAAATTGGTATCAGAGCCAATTACACAACTTTACTATGTAACTTTTCGCAAATTTTTTCTAAGATATTAATTTTCTGAAAAAATTGATTTATGAAAAAAAGTGTGTTCAATGGAGAAGTTATATAATAAAATGCCAGTTTTTGACGGGACAAACTATGCTTACTAGAAAGTCCGCATGAGGTTTGCATTAAAATCCATTGATGAACGAGTCTGGATTTTGGTTGAAAAAGGGTGAACTCCTCCCTCCTTCACTGTTAATAACGTGACTAATTTAAAATCTGTCACTACATGGACTGAAGAGCAATTTAAATGGTCTTCGTTTAATTCTAAGGGGTTAAGTGCTATTTTCGGATCCGTCACACCTGACGAGTTCCGACGGATAATGACGTGCGCTACATCAAAAGAGGCATGGGATGTTTTGCAACTTACCCATGAAGGAACTAATGAAGTGAAAGAATCTAAACTGTAAAATTTAACAACTCAATTTGAGACCATCATCATGCTTGAAACTGAATGTTTTGATGAATTTTATGCTAGGCTATCTGATATTGTCAATACTAGCTTTAATTTCGATGAACACATTCCTAATATTAGAGTTGTTAAAAAGATTCTAAGATATTTGCCTAAGCGTTTTATCCCTAAAGTCACTGTGCTAAATTCTATGGGTAATTTAAATACGCTTAAATTAGAGGAACTTGTAGGAGACTTACAAACATATGAAATTGATATGTTTCCTAAATCTGTCAAGCCTAAAGATAAGGGAATTGCACTTAATGCCCAGGAGAGAAAAACTGAGGGTCGTCAAGAAAGCGAGTTGAGTCATCTAGAAAGAAGGAAATAGAAATGTCAGATTCTGAGTGTGACTTTGACTTAGATGATTTGGCCCTGTTTGCTAAAAAATTCAAGAAAATTCTCAAATTAAAGAAAAATGGAAATTTCAATAATAAAAAGAAGTTTGAGAAAAATAAGTTTGAAATGAGATAAACATGGATACCAATTTATGATGAAAGCATGCATCAAATTTCAAATCTCAAAAACTCCCCCATAATATGATAATACTTTCTCCCCCTTTTTATAATGTCCCCAAATAGATAGCTTTGAGAAGAAGAAATAAATGCAAATAAATAATGTCACAATGAAAGAAACTTCTATTTTTTAATTTTGCAAAATTTTTGACACAAAATATATAACAAAGAATCACACCATGAAAGAACACAAAAACAACCAAGTCGATGATAGCATAAATGTAGAGGAGTGATCAAATTCAATAGGAAAATCAATGCATACAAACATGACATATGTGCACGATGAATATTGGATACTCCTAACGAATGAACTCAACATCTTCCTTAGGTGTAAAAAAAATGGAAATATGAGACATTGACTCAATCAAATCAGCAAATCAAAGCTCAAAGTGATTTCCATACCAATAACATCCTGCTTTTTCAGGACTTTCAAGAAAGTGCAAACCCGTTTAAATTCTCCAACCAAACTCCCTCAGATTTATATTTTGAATAGAGGTAATCTAAATTCTCAAACTTTGGAGAATTGATGGTGAAACCTAATGGCCCATATTTGGCATGTAATTCTTTTTATTGCCTTTCAATTGTTTCGGGCTCTTTTAACCTCTTTGGACCCCGGATAATAAAATTCCTCAAATTTTGTAGGTCCGATTTAACGGTGGCTTAGTATTCGCAAAGGCAAAAATGAACCTTTCGCAACCCTTCTCCGTTTTCAAATAAAGACACAGTCTCACCCAACGGTTTTAACATGCATTCCAATCTTGTCAAGTTTTATCGCATATTGTACATTGTATAGACATAATTGAGATAGAAACACTCAAGACAATATGTGATAGACAAGTACAATAATCATATATAGTCGTCCATGAGTGCAATAAAGGAGATAGGAGTCAAACATGTAGAAAGATATCACTAATCACATCTCAAAGACTCCAAACAATGTAAAGCACATGGATGAAATGATGTAGCGTCTCAAATAACTATCAAACAGTCACGAGGATAAATGGAATGAAATTGTGACTCGGCTATCTTAAATGCTCATCCATAAAAGGTGAAAAAAAATACAAAAAACTTTTTGGATTTTTCAAAATTTTATCAAAATAAAATCTTTTTGAGTTTTTCTAATTTTTTTTAAAAAAAATGAAAATCTTTTTGGATTTGTCAAAAAAATAAAAAGCAAAAGGTAATAATACAAATGATACAATCTAGCAATAGGAATCAGATGATATGAAAAAGACAATACATCCTATGCTAGACACGGACCAACCCCTCAGTCAACTATGCAAATCCCTAAAGACTTTCTAAGACTCTCGAATCTAAGGGCATCTAAAGGTTTCGTGAAAATATCGGCTAACTGACGGTCGGTGGAAATGAAAGTCAGGGATACGACTTTCTCCTCAACTAATTGACGTATAAAGTGCTCGTGTATCCTAATGTGCTTTGTGAGCGAATGTTGGACTGGATTACGGGATATGTGCATCGCGCTCGTGTTATCACAGGAAATGATCATGGTGTCATGTGAAATCCCATAATCCTCCAACATTTGCTTCATCCACAAGAGTTGCGTGCAACAACTCCCGACGGCGATGTACTCTGCCTCCGCAGTGGACAAAGAGATGGAGTTTTTCTTCTTGCTCAACCAGGAGACAAGATCAGAACCAAAATAAAAACACCAACCAGAAGTGATCCTACAACCATCTACATCCCCGGCCCAATCGACATCCGAATAGGCAGAAAAATGATCATCGGTATCAAAGGAATACCAAAATACCATATGAGAGAGTACCACTCACGGATTTGATAATACATTTTAGAGTGAGTAAGTGTGACTCTTTCGGGGATGCCTGATATCGCGCACAGACTCCAACACTAAAGGCTATATCGGGACAACTTACAGTCAAGTAGAGAAGACTACCTATCATACTCCGATACAAGGTTTGCTCCACGTCCTTGCCTGAAGTATCCTTACTAAGCTTGATAGAAGTACTCATAGGTGTACGAGCATGCTTAGTGGAGTCTAAACCAAATTTCTTCACTAGGTCTCTAGCCTACTTGGATTGGGAGATGAACATCCCATCCTCTATTTGATGAACCTGGAGAGCAAGGAAGAGAGTAAGCTCACCTACCATGCTCATCTCAAACTCACTTTTCATCTCCTCCTCAAAGTGGTGAGCATGCTGGGAGCACGTGGATCCAAAGACTATGTCATCCACATAGACTTGGGCAACTAAAATAACACCGTCATCTCTCGTAACGAATAACGTCATATCAACTCCCCCTCTCTTAAAGCCGCGAGCTAAGAGATAGGAAGCAAGCCTCTCGTACCAAGCACGGGATGCTTGCTTCAAACCATACAATGCTTTCCTCAGATAGTAGACGTGCTCTGTGTTCTTAGGGTCTTCAAACCCTTTTGGTTGTTCCACGTAAACCTCCTCCTGTAGAATTCCATTAAGAAAGGCACTCTTGACATCCATCTAATATAACTTGAAGCGCAAATGACATGCGACGGCGAGTAGTAAGCGGACGGATTCAAGCCTCGCAACAGGAGCAAATGTCCCCCCAAAGTCTACACCCTCTATCTTTGTGTAGCCTTAAGCGACCAACCTAGCCTTATTTCTGATTATGGTACCATTTTCATCCATTTTATTCTTAAAAATCCACCGGGTACAAATTACATTAGTCTCACTAGGTCGGGGGATAAGTTCCCAGACATTATTCTTTTTAAACTGAAGCAACTCATCCTATATGGTAGATATCCGGTGTTCATCCTTAAGTGCTTCTTTGTGATTCTTGGGCTCGACTTTGTACGTGTAGCAAAAATGGCTAAAAACATTCTCTAGCTGAGCACGAGTCTTGACCCCTAAAGTGGGATCGCCAATAATGGTAGAGGGATCATGACTCTTGCGAACCCAAGCAGGTGTGTCCCCTAACACAGGAGTAGGGTCCACAGGGTGTGGGTGAGGGACAAGTAAAACGCTGCCAGAAAAGTCCTCATCCTCACACTAAGGTTAGGATCAATAACTGTCAGAGGTTCGTCATCTTGCACGGTGACGTTTATTGACTCCATAACCTTAGAGCTCTTCAGGTTAAATTCCCGTTATGCTCTACTATTTGATGAATATCCTAGCAATATTCCCTCGTCGCTCTGGGAGTCAAACTTATCTGTAATAGTGCCATGATCACTCCTATGGATCTGTGGCACCAACGTCTAGGTCACGTAAACATTAAAGATTTATCTCGTCTAGTTAATAAGGACCTAGTACGTGGCTTACCATCTCTTAGAAATCTAACTTCCACGGTGTGTGGACCCTTTCAGTTGGGAAGACAAATTCGTAGCCCCCGTAAGAAGTTGCATTCCATTACCACCTCCCATGTACTTGAGCTGATTCACATGGATCTTATGGGTCCCACTCGAACTGAGTCTGAGTGGTAAGAGGTATATCCTCATGATGGTAGATGATTTCTGCAGATATTTGATTGTAGATTTTCTGAGGGAGAAATCCGATGTTGTAGAGTTTTTAACGACCAAGTGTCGTGTCCTGTAAAATCAACACGGAGTCCCTATTAACAGGATACGTAATGAGATTTGATGTATGCTTTCATCATAAATTGGTATCCATGTTTATCTCATTTCAAACTCGATATGTCACTTGGTATTTGCTTTATATCATGTGTGTAGGTACTTCATTGATGAGAATATGTTGCACACCCTGATAAGAAAAGTTTTGAAGATTTAAAGAACAAATGATGAAGACCTATTCATTTATACCTTTCCAGTTTTGGGTTCATGGGAGGGTAGATTTGTATAGGCAATCTGGTATTTAATAATTCGGATATTTTTATGTATGTACCGGCATAGACATAGGAGGATATTTGTAAGGACATTTTTGTCATGTCCGATATCCTACATTTATGTATGTCGTACGCCGCTACATTTGGTACGTCTCTACATGATCTCTTATGACAGCCTCAATTCGAATTTCAGGAATCAAGCATTCAAAATCTCCATAAAGTGTCCCACATATGCCTCAACGACTTCACATTCCACGATTTTAGGGACTTTATGTAAGTGGTACACAAGAGAAGTCAAAACAGTGAAAGAAGGCAAGATATGAAAGTTCAAGGGAATTTTGGTAAATTTACAGCCACCATTCGGAGGTATGATCAACTAGAAAATTGAAGAGCTCAACGCCACGAAGACACTGGAAGAAACGACACCTCAATCCGAGCTACGGTGAAGAAGCTATGGCCCTTTGAAAATGGAGAAATATCCAAGAAAAACCCTTGGAAAAATGTTGTGTTAAAGCCCCAAAACCAACGAACTTTTACGAATCGAAGGACAAATCGGTTCGGGGGGCGAACCGGTTCACGGTACACCCGAATCGGTTCGGGGTACCTGACGCTGGCAAGAGTCCTAGAATTTTAAAAATCTTTTTGGTTTTCTTATAAAAGACAACTTCGGGGGAGTTATTTCACAAGACTTAGAGAGACGATTTTGAGAGTTCTATTAGCACAAGTCTTCATATTTTTGAGTCCCAAAACTCATGTTTTGATTCATACATCATTGCCATACCTTTGTGAATCCATTTAAAACCCAAGAACACAACTTTGGTTTGATCATACTTGTGGAGAAGTCGTCTTTCTTCTTCATTGCTGCTCAACTGGAGTTCCTGAGGGAGATTCTAGTCGACGACATCAGAACCGACGCCTGTGGGTATTTCTATGGCACACTTATTTTTCATTATAATCCGTGTAATGTATCTTACAAAATTATGGTGAAAAAGAAAAATATTTTGCCCCTTTGGGGGATCTTTCCTCACTTGTGTGTGTTGAATGTTCTTGCATGATTTCATCATCTTCAATCATACCTAGATGCATGTTTAGGATTTAATTGGGAAAACTGAGTTTAATTAAATAATTTCTTAAGTTGAATGCAAGCGCACTCTCTTCAGGATGAATAAAATGCATAAAATTACCTTAATGCGTTGAAACTTAAGCCACAACTATGGTTAAAAGAAGATAGTAGGGGAAGGAAAATATTTACCCCTGGTGCATTTACTTTGACGAGTGATGAAAGGATGGTGCTTTTAAACACAATATATAATTTGAAGGTTCCATATAAGTTTTCATTCAACTTGTAAAGGATTGTGAATTATGCTACCCATGATTTACATAAGTGTAAGTCCCATGATTGACATGTTATCATGCAATTGGTTCCTTTATTATTTAAGCACTGTTTCTCCAAGCACAAGTATTTACAGAGGGATATTATGAAAATTAGTATATGCTTCTCACTTTTATATGAGAAGGTAGTCAATCGAGATCACATAGTAGATGCAAAATTGGCGGTGAACAAAGCATGTTGAAGAAGTACTTTCCCCCATCTTTCTTTGACATAAGTGTTCACTTGATGGTACACCTATGCTACAAGGCACTTCTTTGCGGCCCAATTAGATATCGATGGATGTATCCGTTTGAAAGATTGATGAAAGTTTTCAAAGATTACGTTAAGAATACACGATACATGTAAGGATCAATTGCAGAGGAATACATCATCGTGGAGTCATCAATCTACACTCGGGAATATATGCCTGACTTGACCAGCGTGGATGACATTGATGAGTTCGTCGATGAGGGTGGTCATGTGATTGGCAAACGAGTTAAATTAATGGGTATGCAACATGAAAAAGTAGTTCGTTATCTATTTGACACACATGAAGATGTCGAAGAATGGAAAAAGTAAGTTTAAATTATTTTAACTTTACATTATTTTAATTTTTATACGTGATTAATTTTGTAATATGTTCGTCACTATCTATGCAGAAAATATGAAGCTTGTGAGAACAATAAAAGACAAAAAAACAATGGCACAATGAGACAACAAAGTTAGGTTGTGGTTGCCACACGAGGTAATTATAATGAAAATGGCTATTATTGAATGTTACATTACAATAAATCTTTACAACTAACCTAATAAATTTATCTATATTCTCAGCTCTAAAAGACGGGTGATGCAACATCAAGGCTTGCTCGTCTAGCCACTGGACCCTTGATCATGGCACAAGAATACAAAAAGTATCGATTGAACCATTACGTATTCGGTGTAAGGGTGTATGAGGAAAATATAAATGAATAGGACTTGGGCATTTCATACAAGGATCTTACTTTCTTTCGAGCGAGCGCAAAAGATAAAAACCCCGTTGAAGCTGAAATGACTTACTATGGTGTAATTCGAAATATATTTGAATTGGACTACGTAAGCTTCAAAGAGGTTGTATTTTACTACTATTGGGTAAAAGTTGAGGATAAAAATGCTTGTAAAGTTGATCCTGACACCAATTTGATCATGGTTGAGTTGTCCAAGTTGGTGAACACGTGAGCGATGAGCCGTTTGCTTGTGATTTCCAAAAGGTTAAGGAAGTGTTTTACTCGGAGTATATCAACAACGAGCCGTGGTCAATCATCCTACATGCGTCGAAGCGTCTAGACAGTAGTGTTGATGACTTGGCTGCTCCTACCGAATATCAATCTATTTTTTATGATAACCGGAATTTGAAACAATTATTAGATTTATAATAAGTATTCCAATTACTTGTAAGGATCAGTGGATGTATTATTCTAGTGCTTTGTTATTATTGGACGATAATTTAATGTTTTTTATTTATTTGTACTTGATTATTTTAATGCTTGTTATAACTAGTGGGTGTATTATTTTAGTTCTTTGTTATTATCGGATTTGAATCAAAATTGTTTTTATGGTTAGTGAATATGTTAATTAGGATTTTAATCAATTTAACCATTAATTCAATGTCCATGACCAGAGAGTGTACGTTCGGGGGGGGGGGGGGGCAGTGCGCTTGTGTGTGTGTGTGTGTTTTGGGGGGGGGGAGGCGTGCAGTATGCGTGCGTGTAAATTGAATTTGTTATAGGGTACTGGTATTGGTATAAATTGAAATTGATATAAATTGGTATTAATACTAGTATAAATTTAAATTGATATCGCATGTATTGTTATTATTGGATTTGAGCATTTATTCAAACTCCATATACATGTTTGTACTAATAATAACAATTTTTTCAGAAAATGTCTTCATCCCAGCGCGGTAACGGAGGCGACGAGGGCTCCTTGTCCAGTAGGACCCCAAACTAGGGCAAATTGGGGTCCGTCGTTGAGAATAAGATGACAATTTTTACTAGATCGCTAGAGTTGCTGAAGGCGATCGTGGGCCCGGGGTACACTATTTGGAGGGCCATTCCTAATGATCTCAAGATTATCATCTGGGGGGCACTACATGTAGTGTATTTATATTTATATTTATAAGCAGCTAACACTTACTTTCTTTTTGGCTTGTATTTTTTTGACATGAACAATTCGACCTGCCCCTACATGTCCGTGACTCCACCTTGGAACAATTGAGAAATCAATATATGACGTGGAATAAAAATATGTGCGCACGGTACATTAGGAAGACCCGAGAGTCCATTCTGAGTGTACTTGACACTGTCCCCTTGAAGGAGCTGATCTCAATGGCACAATGGCAAAAGTTTGTCGACAATAAGATCGATGAGAGACAATTGACATCTCGCCAATTGGGGATGGAGAACCAGGCGAAAAAGTTGGACGTTCACTACTCCGGGTAGACATCTTACGCCGAGGTGGAGCACAGGATGGTAAGTTTTTAATTTTCTTTAATTTTAATTTTATGTTATTCTAATTTAGAATTACTTTGCATTACTTACTAATTCTTCATTATTTTATTTCAGGAGACGGGTAGTGGCCCTGGGGGTAGGCCATATAGGCACGATGCCTAGGGGTGGTAATTTTAGAAACGACACAAAAAATGACACGGAACGACCCGAAATTGACACGATATGTCGTGTTTGTGTCGTGTTTTTTTGACATAAAGTCATCTCGTGTCGTGTTCACGTAGGAATTATGAGTCGTGTCGTGTCGTGTTATCATGTTTTCAGGAATGAAATTTAAGAAATTATGGTATTCGTGTCATGTCGTGCTGTGTTGTTTTTTATTCGGGTCGTGTTCGTGTTAACTAAAAAAAACACGAATTCGTGTTGTGCCACCCCTATCGATGCCTATGTGGAAATTCAGATGAAGAAGATCAAGGACAAGGACGTGGCCCCGAGCGTCGCAGCCTTATAAGTTATAAATGTTTAATTTTTTTAATTATGTTATGATTTTTTATTAAATTAATTAACTAATTGTGTACTTTTTGTCGTTTCACGCAAAGCTTCGGGAAGTGCATGAGTCATACTCTGATGCCGATAAAGCATATTTGTCTACAGACGCACTCAACCAAGTGCTCGGAACGAATCGCAGGGGGAGGACTAGGGGGTGAGCTCGCAGGTGGGGAAGTCAGGATCATCAGAATGGAGAAGAGTAACACCGGGTTGACACGTAAGGTGAACACCCATGACAAGAAGCTATCAAGGTTGGAGGCGAAGGTTATAGATATGTACGCCTTCATGAAGCGTCAGTTGGGGAAGGGTAAGGAGAAGGGGATGGGGAAGGGGAAGGAGAAGGCGAATGAGGTAGAGGTAGACTAGGACGTCACTGCTTCATCGCCAATACGTACAGACATGTTGCCATATGATTTATTTCCCATCTTGTCTCCCGTTGAGTGGCCTATGTCAACAATCGATTGGCAGAGCGTGTTTGTACTTGACATATATTGTGGGGGAGCGAATAGAGAGGGGGTTGAGGGACACGTCCTTCCTCCCGGGTATGATGGTTCATGAACGCTCCCTCCAAGAAATTAAGGCAAGGGTTCTCATCACGCATGTGGTGACCAGAAAGGAGAACTCACCTTTGTGGTTGTGTGAACAAGGCGGCGTTCAACGAATTGATGAGGTGCTCAATGGATATATCGTGTGGCCTCCCTTCCTCCTCCAACCTGCTCAAGACCCTATGCCATGACAATATTTCTATATTTTTTATTTGGATATTGGATATTTGTATTTGTATTTTATTTGTTGGTTTGGATATAGATATTTGTATTTATTTTTTATTTGGATATGGATTATATGTGCCATGATTTGTTACATGTTGATTTGGGTCATTATTACTATTTTATTTGGATATATGCTATTTGGACAGGTATAATTTTGCTATAACAGGTACAAATATACTATTGGGTAGTGGCAGTGGCCATACTGCCCAACAGTTTTTTTAAATTCTACCAAGAATTATCCCCAAGTAGTATAAATGTCGGGAAGTTTTCCAACCCACACTACATAAAATGACTTCATGATATGTGAGTGATGAGGAAAAGCTCATATATGTATTTATATAGGAGTGGTGAATGTCAGCTAGTGATAAAAAAATATTAAAGTGTGTCCACCTGTGATAAGATGTATTTGGAAGGTAGTGAAGAGAATCATCAATAAGGAATTAAAATTTTAAGTCATTTATGCATACCATACCGAGTTCACGACGGATAAAGGTAAAACGATCTTCAGATAATGGTTTTGTGAAAACATCGGCTAATTGTAAATCCGTAGAAATAAATTCTATGCGTACGTCACCTTTTTGAACATGATCGCGTAAAAAATGATGTCTAATTTCAATATGCTTTGTTCTAGAGTGCAGAATTGGATTTTTTGTCAAACATATAGCGCTTGTATTATCACAAAAAATTGGAGTATTGTGAAAGAATATTTTAAAGTCTTCTAATTATTGTTTCATGTATAATGTTTGAGCACAACTGCTACCAGCGACAATATATTCTGCCTCGACCGTGGAAAGAGCAACATAATTTTGCTTTTTACTAAACCAAGAGACTAGCGAGTGTCCTAAAAAATGACATGTACCACTAGTGCTTTTTCTATTAATTCTACAACCCGCGAAATTTGCATCTGAATAACTTACTAGTTCGAACTAATTACTTTTAGGATACCATAATCCTAAGTCTTTAGTACCAATTAAATATCTAAATATGCGTTTTACGGCACACAAATGGGATTCTTTAGGATTGGCTTGAAAACGAGCACATAAGCATACACTAAACATAATATCGGGTCTACTAGCGGATAAATAAAGTACCAATCATACCATGATATAAGGTAGTATTAACAGATTTTTCTTTTTCATCAACATCTAACTTAATAGAGGTGCTCATTGGTGTACCAAGTGCTTTACCATGCTCTAAACCATATTTTACCAAAAGATCTTTAATATATTTAGATTGATTGATAAAGACCCCATTTTTGGTTTGCTTAATTTGTAAACCTAAAAAGAATTTTAACTCACCCATCATACTCATTTCAAATTATTTTTGCATAAATTCTGAAAAATCTTTGCATAAATTTTTATTTGTGGATCCAAATATAATATCATCAACATACACTTGTACAAGAAGCATATCATCGTTATGAATTTTTATGAATAAGGTCGAATCCATTTTTCCTCTCACAAAATCATTCTCGAGTAAAAATCCACTTAACCTATCATACCAAGCCCTTGGTGCTTGTTTTAATCCATATAAGGCTTTATTTAGTATATAAACATGATTTGGAAACTTGTGATTTTCAAAACCGGGAGGTTGCTTAACATAAATATCCTCACTAATAAAACCATTTAAGAAAGAGCTTTTGACATCCATTTGAAATAATTTAAAATTTTTATAACATGCATATGCTAGTAGCATACGAATAGCCTCTAATCTAGCTACGGGGGCATAAGTTTCATCAAAATCAATACCTTCTTGTTGGTTGTAGCCTTGCGCAACTAGTCTAACTTTATTTCTTATAATTAATCCGCCATCATCCTTTTTATTTCTAAAAACCCATTTAGTTCCAATAATAGTTTTATCTATGGGTGTGGGAACAAGTGACCAAACATTATTTCGCTCAAATTGTAACAGTTCTTCTTGCATAGCTAATAACCAAAACTCATCTTTTTCGGCTTCATTTATGTCTTTTGGTTCAATTTCTGACACAAAAGCTAAATTATTACAAACATTCTTTAAGGAGGATCTAGTAAGAATACCACTAGAGGGTTCTCCTAAAATATTTTCAAAAGGATGATTATTAACGAATTTTCAATTCTTAGGTAAAGAATCATTATCATTTTTATCTTTATGCGGAGTACTTTCATTATTAATAGAATTATCAATATTAGAAGTAGGGTTTTCTTCATTAATAGATTTATTTACATCTAGAACCTCATCATCATCTTTGAAGTTTTTAGTAAGAGAGTTAGATTCATCAAAAGATACATGTATTGATTCTTGAACAACTAGAGTCCTTTTTTTAAAAACTCTATAAGCTTTACTATAAAGTGCATACCCAAGAAAAATACCTTCATCGGATTTTGCATCAAATTTTCCTAAATTTTCTTTATCATTTAAAATAAAACATTTGCTTCCAAAAACCTTGAAATAACCAATATTTGGTCTTTTATTTTTCAGTATTTCATAAGGAGTTTTATCTAAACCTTTTCTAACAATAGTTCTATTTATTACATAACAAGATGTGTTAACAGCTTCCGCCCAAAAATATTTTGGTAGGTTATGTTCATTTAGCATAGTTCTAGCCATTTCTTGTAAAGATCTATTCTTTCTTTCTACTACACCATTTTGTTGAGGTGTCCTTGGAGCAGAAAAACTATGTTTAAAACCATTTTCATCACAAAATAATTTAATATCTTTGTTATCAAATTCTCTTCCTCTATCACTTCTTATAAAGACAATATTGCAACCTTTTTCATTTTGAATTTTCTTACAAAATTTGGCAAAAATAGAGTGTGTATCATTTTTATGAGTAAGAAAGAAAACCCATGTAAATCGAGAATAATCATCAACAATAACAAAGGCATAATATTTTCCACCTAAACTAGCAACTTTGTTAGGTCCAAATAAGTCTAAGTGTAATAATTCTAAAGGCCTATTTGTTGAAATATCTCTTTTCCTTTTAAATGAAGTTTTTGTTTGTTTTCCAAATTGACATGCATTACACAATTTATTTTTAACAAACTTTATTTTGGGCAGCCCTCTAACTAACTCATTTTTGGATAAAATATTAAGTTGTTCCATGTTGGAATGACCTAATCTTCTATGCCATAACCAGCAAGTATCATTTAGGACAGCTAAACACTTGACATCTTGTTGAGATAAATTATCAAAATCGAGAGTACAAACATTTTCATGTCTAGAAGAAACAAACACAACATGATTATCTTTAGCATTTTTTATTAGACAGTAATCTTCTTTAAATAGAACATTATAACCTTTATCACACAGTTGGCTAATACTAATTAAATTATGTTTAAGACCATCAACTAAAAGAACGTTTTCAATGCAAGGAGAGGAATCCTTACCAACATTACCTATGCCAATGATTTTGCCTTTGGAGTTGTCTCCGAATGTGACTAGACCTCCATCTTTGGCAATCAAGCTAGAGAATTTACTTTTGTCACCCGTCATATGTCTTGAACACCCGCTGTCTAAGAACCACTTTGTTTTGATCGAACTAGCTCTAAAACAAACCTACAATCAACATTTAAATAACTTTTCTTTTGGTACCCAAAATGTGTTGGGTCCATATGGGTTAGCAAAAATGGTAGTCTCTTTAGGAATCCATGCCACTTTGGTAGAAAATCTATATTTGCAGAAATTTGAGAAATGGGTATGTCTTCCACAATATGTGCATAATGAATTTCCAATATTTTTAGAGTAATTTTCAAAACTTTTCTCATTTTCTTTTTCATTATATCCAATTCCAGCCTTATCATACATCCACCTTTGGTTTCCAAGTAGCAAATTCAAATTTTTTTCTCCATTTACAAAGTTTTCAAGACACCAAGTTAAATCCTTAATTTCAAGTTTTAATTGTTCATTTTCAGAAGAGTGACTAGATGATTCATTAATTTTTAGTTTTGCCATTTCAGATTTTAAAGACTTATTTTCGGATTTCATTATTTCTATATTTTCAAGGAGTGAATCATATTTATGTGATAAAGAGGAATGTATCTTTTTAAGATTAATATATTTAGTTTTAATTTCATTTAAATTGTAAAAAAGTTCGACAAAAGCATTTTGAAGTTCATCATGATCATTTGAAGTTTCATATTCACTATCTGAATTAAAGTTAGAAGATACCTCATCATTATTTGCCATAAGGCAAAGATTTGCAACTTCTCCATCACTTGAATCTTCATCGTTGCTACTTTCATCACTATCACTCCAAGTAGTAGCTTTCATGGCCTTTTTGTATTTTTCATTTCTTTTCTCTTTTCTGTCATTCTTCCCTTCTTTGGCTTTGGGACAGTTAGGTCTAATATGGCCTAACTCTTTGCAGTTATAACATTTTGGCTCAAACTTAGAAGATGACTTTCCTTCATGTGCCTTCTTTGAAGAGAAATTCTTGTATTTTCCAGACAATCCCTTCTTTTTGGCAAGAAATTTTTTGAATTTTCTGGTAAGAAGTGCTATGTCACCATCTTCATCATTATCAGTTTCCTCACATTCTTCTTCTTCCTCAATGGATTTGAAGGCAATAGTTTTGCTTGCCTTGGGCTTCTCATCTTTAGCAAGTTCTTTGAGTTCCATTTCATGAGTAATTAAAGAGCCCAACAGTTCATCAACAGAAATAGGTCTTTCTCGTATAGCTTCTTTGATTGCCAGCTTCTTTGTCATATACGCAGATGGTAGTGACCTAAGAATCTTACTCACTAATTCAGAATCAGTATAAGATTTACCAAGAGATTTCAATCCATTTATAATATTTAAAAATCTAGTAAACATATCAGAGATAGTTTCATCTGTTTTCATTTTAAAAAGCTCATAGTTATGAACAAGCATGCTGATTTTATCCTCCTTGACTTGACTAGTTCCTTCATATGTAACTTCTAGTCTATCCCAAATTTCTTTGGCGGATTCACAACAACAGATTCTATTATATTCATTTACATCAAGTGCACAATGCAAAATATTCATAGCTTTAGCATTTATTTGAATTTTTTTAATATCAGCATCATTCCATTCATTTTCTTCTTTAGGAACATTTTCATTATTAACAAGTTTCATGGGGATATTAGGACCATTTATAATAACTCTCCAAACAGCATAATCATTTGATTGAACAAAATTTTTCATTCTATTTTTCCAATAGCTATAATTATTTCCTGAAAATAAAGGAGGTCTATTTATTGATTGACCCTCACCAAGAGATGAAACATTAAAGTTTGCCATTGATCTTTAACTCTAAGATTGTTAAATCTAAAAATAAGAAGAGCACTCGCTCTGATACCAATTGTTTCCCAGATTATACTCAAGAGGGGGGGTGAATTGGGTTTTTACAAACTTTAAGTCAAATTAATATTTTAGAAAAATAGTAAATTTAAATCACTTAGACAAATTTCAGATTAATACAACTATAAGAAATAAATCCAACAATATCAAATAAATGAAACTAACTAATTTAAATAACTAGAGATGCATATTTTAACACATTAGGAATATTAAATTAATTTTCGTATTTAATATAAAGTGATATTCTGAAATTAATTAATTAATTAATTCAAAAATAATTATTTTAACCTTAAAAATTAATTAAGTCAAATTTCGGTATTAATTTATTTGCAAGATAGTGTGCTGAAAATATTAACTCAAGCATGCATGTGTAAATAAATAAATAAAGGTGCGGAAAATAAATGACACCGAAATTTAACGTGGTTCGGCCAAATCTCGGCCTACGTCCACGCGCCTAGAGCCCCTGTCTCCTTTGCGCTTCACTAAACCTGATCCACTTGCGGGTAGGATCAAACCACCGCGTACAACTGTTTGCAAGCTAACTCCGAGCTTCAAATCCCGTGGCCCACTTATAGGTAGGAACCAATTACCGGTACAAACCGAAGCTTCACAACAAATCTGAATTTTTGTAGTACAGGGTAAAATACTGAAACTCCTTAAAATACAATTTGTAATCTGAGTTTCTCCTTCTTTAATCAGACTTCAATAAATAATGTTGAAGTAGGCACAAGTCTTCTTCTTCAATGATTGAGCAGATGATAAAATTTATTGCTCACTTGAATGTGTAGCCGAGTAGTAAAATAAATGCTCTCAATAATATTTCAAGTCTTGATCATATTCTCATTCAATTCAATCTGCTTCAAAGCAGCTCATGAATGCTTTAAATGTGTCTTCCAAAAACTAGCTGTTAGACACATGCATTTTGAGCATTAAATGCTCCTGATTTGGCTGAGATGAGATAGCTGAAAATCATTTCCAAATCTGATATGCAAAATCATCATCTTTATCTTCTCCATAAAAATATAGTTGTAGTAGCATGGAAATAGACATCTGAAACTATAAGTCATTTGAAAATAGCTTGATAGACAACCCATATATATTTTCTGCAAGAAAAGATTGTTAGTCCAAGAGATAAAATACAAAACTGATGTATAAATGTGGAACCATTGTGTAAAGAATATAACTGGTGTGTTAAGAACATTTTTCTGTCAAGAAGATAAGTTGGACAACGTGAATAACAGATTTTGTTCAGGTGCATGTCTCGAGGAGGCCAAAGATAATCTCATAGGAAGTTTGTGATATTATATTTATTAAGGACAAGGCACAGCCGAAAGAATGGGCTAATGAACAGTCCAAGATAATATAATGTAATACCACGCATTTTTATGCTATATTAATTTGGGGATTTATTAAATTTAATGCGAGTAAATTATTTAATAAAAAAAATCCGGAAATTAATTATGTTATAATTATTAACGTGACGAAAGTTAGTAATTATGGGAAATTTGTTGAATATTACTAATGTGCAAAGTACTATATGATATTGATTATATTGAATGTCACGAGTGAATAAAATGACAATTTTCGAAAATTTAAATCGGGACGCGCCCGTGTCGCGTCGGGACTAAATTTTGTTAAATAAAAAGTGAATATTTTATAAGTTGTCCGTATGGTCGTTTTGAGTGCGCCAACGCGTCCGAAAGGGTCGAGATAGTCAGAAAAGTGTACCCGGGGGTGTAGTTTGGGTCTCGGGGCGGTTCTATGCCAAATTAGTGATCCGGGAGGGCATTTTGGTCATTTTACATTCTTGGGTAATTAAACCCACGAAATTCAGCAACCTATATCAGCCTTTTAGGTTAGTCATTTAGGGTTAGAATATTCAGAAACCCTAGTACGGCCATTGGAGAAGAGAGGGAAAGCTCTCAAGGCAATTCAAGGCCAAAAAGTCACCGATTTGCACCGCCGCCACCACCAACGCGTAGATCGCGAGAAGGGGAACGCAACCACACCAAAATCAGCCGCAATCCAGACTTCTGAAAATCCCAGGCAAGTATTTATCTTGCGTATTTTCGTTGGTGCAATCTTCATATTAGTTAGGAATGATTAGAGATGAAAAATATGGAAGAAAACCCAATTTGTGATAGGAAAATCCATGTAGTTTTGATTTATATGAAAATTCTGGAACCCTTTCCATGTAGAGGAAAATAACCCACGAAATTTTGGTATAAATAAGAAGGAAATTCTGGGATTAAACAGATTAGAATCATGAGTTAGAGATTTTTAGGGTTCTTGAGTTTTAAATGAATTATGACATAATAAATCCATGTTTTGTGATGAAAATTGATATGTTTTACGTTGAATATACCTGTTATGATGATGTAAGGTTAGTAGTATTAATTCTGGACGATTGGAACTTGAAAATATGGATTTGGTGAAAATTTGGAGATGAAACCCGTAACTGCAATTCTGCAGATTTTCGCAAACCTCGATCGATCGATCGAGCCCCAAACCTCGATCGATCGACCCCTCCTGGCAGACTCCTATTTCCCTTTGTAAATAATTTAAAAATCGAATTGTCGTGATATAATTCTTGGGCATTCTTAGTATGATGATTTGGGAGACATAGAGGACCAGTAGGGCGTATGAAAAATGTTGGGATCATTAATATTCGACGAGAATGGTATTTATGGGATGTTTACTTTAGGGTTAGTAAATTGATATATTAAAGGGTGAGGCGCGTAAGAGAATCACGTTGAAACGTAAATATGACACCTACTGAATTTTCTACTTGGAAGAATAGAGTCCACGAGTGTCACGAAATAAGTGAGAAAAACCCTTCGAGTTAAGGTTAGAGATGAAGCCTTATACGTAATGCTAATAATGTGAAATTAAGGATAAATGTTGTAATTATGGGTGACGAGAGGAACCTATGTTAATATGATAAAAGTGGTATATTTATATGATTGTGTGTACATATATTATATACATGTGAAAAACATACCGCGCTACTTGCTATCCTTGAGGTTACCGCGCTGGGACAATCTTATCTCGATGGGACCTTTATGGGGGATATTGACTTGTACCCTAGAAGATAGATATCCTTGGTACAGGCTATCGAATTGATAGTTCAGACGGTCCTAAGAGACGCGAGTATGTGCCATCCTCTTAGAGACTTAGAATCTATGCTTCGCCTCGATATTGTTTGTGTATGTGTTAATATAGTTTGAGAGTGATTCCGAATTTGTATTCCCCTTGATATGAGTGGTATGGGGTTTGGATAGTGAAAGTATGCACACACCATAGTTTTATTTGGGGTGCTGTTATCATATATATATATATTATACGAGTAGATAATATATGTATATGAGATTTGGAAACTTGAAACTGCCTACTGTGATTTGATAAGTGGGACATGGTTGATGACTCAAACAGTAAATACTTGTTTTGTGAAAGTAGAATATGACACTGGGAAACTTTATAAATTAATAAAGCTAAAACGAGAGTTGTGCTACTAATTGGAAGTATTCTTTTTAAACAATGATATTGTTCGGTTTTAAAATCTTAAGAGTAAGTTAAGATAAGCTAAATTATGGGGAAGGTTAGTATGATAAAATGATAAGATAAACCGTTGGGAAGGTTAGTACGATAGGCGTGCACATTAGAAGAGAGGTGAGAATTTCTCAAGAGAGTGTCACTCTAATATGTTGTTGCATTGGCCTGTATCAATTTAAATACTTGCTAAACGTATTTTAAATCAAACACACTTTCGGGCTCTGACCCGTTTTTCTCTCTCTCTCTCTCTCACTTGTATATATATGTATGTATTACAGGTGCCCAGCCACAGGGGCGTCTTGCTTAGGATCTCTTGGAAGGAACGTGCTGCAGCTTAGGTGGGAGTTGCAGGTCTCTTGATTAGACGACTTCGTTCATTCGGATCCACTCTTAGTACTTTCATTTAGTTGAGCACGTGTAGCTCTTTCCATTATTCCGTTGTTATTGGACATTTGTATTTCAGTTATTTCCAGTATTGTTACTATGGGTTTTATTCAGTTTGATTGTGTCACTTTATATTTCGCATGTTGACATTCGATTGACGAATGTTTTAAATTAGTTGGACTATGTTACAGATATTTAATGTGGTGTGATTCTTACTTATTGAATGTTGTTAATAAATAAATATTTTCTTTAAATAAAATTTGGAAAGTTATGTATGAAAATGGTTTTGACACTTAGCTTAATTATTTAGGGTGTTAAATTGGAAAATTATTTTTATCGACAGTGATGCTGAGAATGAACCAACTGTATACCTTGATTTAATTTAATAAAGGAGTGATCGCCCGGTATTTAATTAGGCGGGGTGTCACATATAACTCCTGTCAATTCTTGTGACATATGATCTGACGCCATGTACAACAAATAACAGGCTTGCAGGATTTAATAAACATATATATATATAAAGTATGTATATATATAATATACTGAGTGTTAAAAAAAATTCTTATGGACGTTCTCAGCCAATGATGGCGCAAACCTCAGTTTAAGATATGTTGAAAGTTTTGATTTACATCATACGTTTACTGCAAGCGCGGGACCCATATTGTGATGAGGTGACAAAGAAAAACTCAAGCCTTTTATTAAGAGATAATGTTCTCATAATATGAGCGTGATGTGGTAGAACTACTGCTGTAGGAGAGAGAAGTGCCCATACCAAGAATCTGACAGCACAGATAAAAAATCGTCAAAACAGTAGAAGCCAACGGCTGTGAAGAGGGATGCATATCAGTGATTATGATATTTGTCTGATGGTTGAATCGATGCATATCAGTCTCATATACAATCTTCTGAAATGTTTCTTTAATATGGTGACTAGAGTTAATTCGTTGTTACTTCATGTTTCTTCATAAGATCGACTTTCATAAGACATGGGTGAAGAGGGATGAACATTTCACTAATAGCATAACTCTTCTGAAGTTTGTGTGTTGCATAACTCTTCTTCATATAAAGTAGTAGGAATATATGTTGTTCGAGGCAAGTCATAAGTTCTTTGACTATTCCTTGTGAGGATACTAGAGATAACCTACATCTATATAACTAACTGGACGTAGATGGTTAGATAAAAATATCATATGATATGATTGATATTAGTGCCATGTGATGCAAGTCAATGATAATTATTTCTTGCCAAGATATTGACTGTAATTATCATATCCAATATCATGCATGGTTTTATATATATCAATATACTAATAACGTACAAGTATGGTACTTCTGGACCAAATACTATAATAAAATGCATATATGGTACTTCGGGACCAAATTTATTTTTTCATCCTCTTTAGGATGATATGAATAATATAATATCCAAATACCGGAGACCTTGGGTATACTAAAATTGTATGCTTAAAGCATTTGCAGGACTTTTTAATCCATTTGACTAATGGATATGAGTTTAACATAAATTGTGCTCGATCTGCAGGCCGAGACAAAGACTTGTTACCCCAAGGTCATTCATTTTGAATTTCTTCTTTGGATATTTTGCATTTTAATTGAACTCTTCAAGAGCATATCCATTTAAGGATTTCATTTCAATTGAGCTCTTCAGGAGCACATCTATTAAAGATATTTTATAATGGCACATTTTTATATATGATTGTTTTCATATTCTTCCTTAGACAATTATTTACTAAGACGGTTGTACCTATATCCATTTGGATTGCCTGCGGTACAATGAACGTCTTACTGCATTTGAGTACGTACTCCTTATCTTTGCTTCAGGTAAAGAAAATCCTTCTAGGATTTTTATATGTATTCTTTGTCTAAGTCCCGTATATATAAGCAATTATAATATTCACGAGTCTCGCATAATATAAAAAAAACTGCTAAGCTTGTCAGATATCTGAAAGTACTTACGGACGAAATGGGATGGTATGTTCTTATATAATCAAATTTATTCCTTTAGGAAACCTTATGCCATAAATTATGCACTTTTGGTGAGTTTTAACACTTCACATTCTTATAAATGCCCATTCATAACCTTCAGGATTAACATATTTTGGGGTTTCTACTATAGGTCCAAATATACCACGTATATCAATAGACTCGAATTATGCCATCATAGCATTTTCACAATATGGCCAATATATTATTTGTCGACATTCATTCATAGTACGTGGATTTTTAGTATCATTGCCCTTTGATTTTTGTGTAGCTACAATATATATAATTATATCATCGATGATCATCTTTGTTTATCCCACTTTTCTCTTGTATATCTATAAAATATAGAGATCTCATTTAATATTAGGTACCTTTGCCAACTTCAAGGGCTTTATAGTCACTTCAGGGACTTGTGTCTTTTCATAGATAATAACCTCTTCTGAATTTTTTGAGAAAGTGGATATTTTGTTCATAACCTCTTCTGGATCGTTACGTATAACCTCTTCTAGAGCGTTATTTGGGCATGTTATTATTTAATCTCCACTTCCTTGGAGTCAAATAGTTGGGACCTATAGGTTTGCCACGCTTCTGGCGTGCAATAGATTCATTTACTGCTGATGTCAATGTTTGTCCCACTGGTACATTAATTTTTGCAGGAACATTTGCAGTGGGTACATGAGACTTGGTTACTTTTGCAGCATCATTAAATGCATTGGGTAATTTATTTGCAATTTCCTGAAGATGCAATATCCTTATCACTTCATACTCACATTGAGCAGTACGGGGGTCTAGATGAGACAAAATGGAAGTGTTCTATGTTAATTCTTGTCATTTTTCAGGAACGGATCGTACTTCTTGTACGTTTTTTCCTCCCCCTAACGGCGGGAAGAGTGTCTCATCAAAATGACAATCCGCAAATCTAACGGTAAATCTATCACCTGTCAGTGGGTCAATATAATGAATAATTGATGACGAATCATAACCAACATATATTCCCAAACGACGTTGGGGACCCATATGAGTTATTTATGATTCGACGCAACATGTTTGATCCAAGGTGACCCAATCGGTCATGCCATAATATTTATAAGGATCATTGAGCTTCCGGCTCATGACAGTATGTGAATCTACAACATTAATAGTTGTATGGTATAACCCCATGGATAAAGGTGGCAATTTCTCTAGTGTGAGCTTCTAGCTTCCAACACTAGAAGTAATGCAAAGGAACTCTTTATTACCTTCATTACATGTTTCAATATGATACCCGTTCACTCTTATGTCCTTAAAACTCAATAAATTTCTTCTGGAATTTCTTGAGTATATAGCTTTATTTATAAATAAGTGGGTACCATTAGGTAACACCACGTGGGCTCTTCCGAGGCCTTCAATAATCTTAGCAGGACCAGCTATAGTTGAGACATTCTCTTTATTGTATACCAAGTCTGAGAAAAACTTATGGTTTTTCAAACTAGTGTGGGTTGTCCCACTATCTACCAGGCAAGTATCATCGCTTGCGTTCAATTTGATTTACAAAGGCTTAACATTGATATTCATGGGATGTTTACCTTTCCCTAAATAATAAAAAATTTCGCTTTTGATTTTGAGAATATACATATGGGAGCTTCAGGTCCTAAATTTTTAAAAACTACGGGTCTCAAATTTTTTTTAAGTATAAGGACTTTCTCTACCCTATAGTGTCAAAATTTCAGGTTTGATCAGATTTAAAAATGTTAGAGAATCTTCCAAACAAGTGACAAATATTTTAATTAACTCCGACTAATAATAATCCAACCTCTTTAAAAAAAATTAGAGACTTAATTTTTTTCACAGTCTCTACACGTTTCCAATGCCCAAATGTATATTAAATAATTATAATGTGAAAAAGGAGTAAAAATTAAATACTATTAAAAGTAAGTTAACACTTAAATGAAGCCAAAAAGGTCAAGAGACAAAAAATTTAATGGTGAAACTATTAATGTGATAGTTAAAGGGACACTTAATTGATTTTGAAACTAATCCCAATAAAAATAATATATTTGGCGCATACCCTATGAATAATCAAAACTTCGATTTTTAATTTATGGCTCATTTTAGTTAGATATACAAGTCCAAACAACCATAAATAGCATGAGAGTGACCAATTTAATATTTTATATCCCAATTCAAAAAAATATTTTGTGAACTTCTGGTCACAATATTGAATATGAATCTTCATATCACAATTCAATGATAAATTGAGGAATCTTGGTCTATAACCTTTCCATTTGACAATCAAAACTTTAGGTTTGATTGTGATATATTTTCTTTTGTCATTTTAGGCCCAAATAATTTATGCTCTCAACGTCCCAAAATTTAAACGGAGAAATTCAATTTCCATATTTGAATAATTATTAGAGAACTACAAACCATAATTATAAATAATGACAACTTCATATCATAATATTAAATATTTTAGAGACGTTAAACAACCGCCCAATTATATTCAAACTTCAAGTTTGATAAGGGGTAAAATTGTTTGGAACTTCAGGTAAAAAAATATAAATAATCCTTACGGAATATGTAATATCCTTACCCTTATTATATAAGTAATCAAAATTTCATGTTTGATTACAAAATTATTGGATCTTCGGGTCCAAATTATATATAATTGTAATTGGACTTTTAGTATTCCTTGTCCTGTTAGAAAAATAATCAAAACTTCATATTTGGTTTTAGGGCATATTCCATTACCATGTCCAATAATTTGAACAATAATTAAGGACTTTTAGTCCCAATATAAAATAATTTGGAAACTTCGGGTCCCAAATGAAAAAATTGACTTGGGAACTTCAGGTCCCAAATTAAACAGCAATTCGGAGCTTCAGGTCCGAAATTTAAATGTAAATTAGGAACTTCGGGCCCTAACTTTTAATTAACTGTTGGGAAGCATATTTTATCTGGAACTTCGGGTCCAAAAATTTAAATAATTGGAGCTTCAGGTCATCACTATTTATTTGTGAGAACTTCAGGTTCTATACATAAAATTATTGAACTTCGGGTTCAATATTATTAATATCTTGGGATTTGAAAATCCCCACCCCATTGTGTCAAAGCTTCAGGTTTGATCACAAATATGTATTTAGAGCTTGAGGTTCAAATTAAATTATTTGAGTACGTCTAATGTCCCAAAAATAATAAAAACTTTAATTTATGATTTGGAACTTCAGGCTCAAGAATCATCAAAACTCTTCCAAGATGCAACACCAAAACAACCCCAAATAACTCCTCCAAAAACTATGGTTGAACGCATAATTATAAGGGCTAAGGTATATATAAAATGAGAGGAATTAAAATATTTTGGTTGCCAAACATTGTGCCGAAAGATGCTTCAAAAATAGTCAAAAAGGGTTGCCCACCATCCCTTTAAATAAGACAACAAAATAATTAAAGTTTAGAAAAAAAATCTGGCCGAACCGAAAAATGGTCTAAATCGGGTATAAATGATATTTTTCGGAAATGTCGAAAAAGGAAAAGTTGCTCAAAATTAAATTTTAAGTCGGTATGATGATTTTCAGAATTTTCTAAGCAATTAATTTTTTTTAATAAAATAATAATATTATATTTATTTATTCATTTTTCGACTTTTGACCCCATGGCACTCTTAGGCCTATTTTTAGCATCCAATAAATATGGTCAAATTATTTTTAACCCCTACAAAACGTATTACAAAAATCATGCAAGTTCGCGACCTGCGCGACACATGACAAAGTTTCACCCCAAAATTATTGAAACTTCTCGTTCAAAATTGAATATCATGTAGGAACTTCAGGTACTAATTACTGAGATCTTCAAGTCCTCAAAATCAAAACTTCTAGTTTGATTTTACGAGACATTTTATCATGTTCAAAAATTGAAAATCAATTGCGAACTTCAGGCCGCAAAAATTTAAATAAGAATTGGGAACTTCAGGCCCAAATTATTGAGATCTTCAGGTCCTCAAAATCAAAACTTATAGTTTGATTTTACGAGACATTTTATCATGTTCAAAAATAGAACATCAATTGCAAACTTCAGGCCGAAAAAATTTAAATAAGAATTGGGAACTTCAGGCCCAAATTATTGAGATCTTCAGGTCTGATTTTATGGCACATGTTATTATCATGTCCAAAAAAAATGTTCAAAGGTTAAATCCAAGATTAGTCCAATATTTAAATGGAGTTGGTCCAAGTTAACACACTGAGTTGAGTTCGAGTTAAGTTAGTGAGTTAAGTCCAAGATAAATTAGCGAGTTAAGGCCAAGATAAATCAGTGAGTTAAGGCCAAGTGAATAACTCACACAAAAAAAATGCAGCCACTGATTAAATAATAAAATACACACTAAGTTAACACCAAATCTGTTTAGATTATCCAAATAAAAATAATTCTCAAAACCTTAAAGCAAGAAACGGTGGTCAAACAAAACTTTAGCCCGTTTTTTTTTTGTTAAAAAAAATGGAACCCGAGAAAAAGATTACCTCCGAAAAAACAATTAGCTCCGGAAAAACCACTAGAGATTGATAATGATGTCTACGAGCTTGTTCGTGTTGATAACGTGTTGTAAAATAAAGGAGCATAAAGAGAATGGAGAGAAGTATACAGAGGGAGGAAGAGTTCTCATTAATTGGTGTGTTTAATCCTTCACAAGAGGGTCCTATTTATAACTTCTTGGCTTTCATCACATCCATTGGATCAAGAATGAGATGGATGGTAGAGATTAAATTTCATTAAATGTATCTCACCAAACCACCTGTAGTAGCTTAGGTCTTAGGTGGTTGCACATTTAATATATTCATATTTCAACACTAATAGGAGTGGACATCCACTTAAATAGGATAAATACAAGATTTATAACAAAAACATTATATTTTCAATAAAAAAAAGTATTTTTTTATGTTAAAATTGTTTTTATAAATTGTAAAATCTTATCTATTTTTTTTAATTAAAAAACTGATTATAAAACGTAAAATTTGTTTTCTTAAGTAACTGTTTTCTTCAAAAAGTCTTTCTTTTGTTTACACATTTTATTTTTGTTTAAAAACTATTGTTTGTAATATTTTAAAAATAATATTTTTATTAATTAAAAAATGGTCTGTGTCAGCGGTATGTATAGGTGGTCGAACCCCCTATACATATACACCATTAGCGCAGACCATATTTTTTTAAAATAGTAAAAATCTAATTTTTAAAATAGTACAAAAAAATAGTTTTAACCAAAAATTAAATTTTTTAAACAAACAAAACGTTTTTTAAGAAAATAAATTTAATGTTTTATAAAGAGTTTTTTAATTAGAAAAATAGATAAGATTTTACATTTTTATACAGTTCTTTTTATATATAAAAAATATTTTTTTTATTGAAAATATAAATTTTAATTTTTTGTCAAATGTATTTGTTTTAGTTGAAGGTGAAAAAATTAGACATTTATATTTTATAAACCTAAGGGTACAATTGTCATTTACTATCCAAAGGGTGTGGGGGAAGACAAAGAGGGTGAGTGTAGGGGTGTGCAAAAAAACTGACCGATCGAAAATAGAATCGAACTGCCCGAATCGAACCGAACCCGACGATTTTTTTAGCCTAGTTCGGTCTACGGTTTACGGGATTAAAAAACCGACCATGTCAGTTCGGTTGACGCTTTAGACATGGAAAAAAATGATTCAAACCGAACCGAACCGAACCGAACCGAACCGGCCCGAAACCAATATTTATATTAAAAACCCTAAATAACTTATATTTTTATATCCAAAAACTATTAATCGCCCTCAAAAACTGGCCAAAACCGAAAACCGACCATAAAAATCTGGCCAAAATAGAAAACCGCCGAAAATCGACCCGAACCGAAATCGATATGAACCGAAATCGACGATTTTTTTCATTTTCGGTTCGATTTCGGTCTGACTTTTTCCAAAACCGAACCGATCGGTTCGGTTTGAATTACGGTCCAAAATCGAATCGACCCGATCCGCGAACACCCCTAGGTGAGTGTGTGAGAATAGTTATTCCCTATATATAAATGTGAATGTACTAAATTAAATTTACGGAGCGGTTATCCCCACACCCCTCGCATCTTCCCCCACACCATTTGGATAACAAATGATATTTGTACTCTTATGTTCACCCCTCCCATCTTCTTCCACACCCTTTGGGTGACAAATGACACTTGTGCCCTTATGTTTATATCATTTAAATGTTCAATTTTTTCACCTCCAATTAAAATAAATATATTTAATAAAAACAAATTATTATATTTTAAATACAAAAACTGTTTCTTATTTTAAAAAATTGTTTTTATTTAAAAAAATCATTTTTTTAAAAAAAAAGCTGCTTATAAAACATAAAATCTTATCTATTTTTTTATTATTAAAAAAGTGTTTATAAAACGTAAAATTTGTTTTCTTAAAAAAATGTTTTATTATAAAAGTATTTTTTTTCTTTACACATTTTATTTTTGGTTAAAAAATGTTTTTTTTTTTACAATTTTAAAAATAGTCTTGACTACTTATAAAAATTATGGTCCGCGGCAGCGTTATGTATAGGCGGTCAGACCACCTATACATACCGCTGGCGCGGATAATTTTTTTTAATATGTTGGACCGCGCCAGCGGTATGTATAGGTGGTCAGATTGCCTATACAAATCGCTGGCGCGGACAATTTTTTTTATAGAAAACTATATGTGGCCCCCTGTTTAATCTTTTTTCTACAAACAAACCCCCTTAAATATCTGTTAACCATTTTGGCCCTTAACCCATAATATCCCTTTAATGTCGGCAGTTCAAAACTCATCTTTGTTTTTTTATTTTAACAGCCCTTATCGTGTTCTTGATTCCACACCCACCCAAAACACACTTCCCCTCTTTTCAAATTCCACACATTTTTCATCACGTGATCATGCTGGAATGTATGGTGGTGTGCCGGCCCAAAGTTATTAAATATAATCGAAACCCTTGGCTAAATTGGAGATCGGGCAAGGATTCAAAGGGAACGGATGACTTACAGTGTCGATTTTGCATATTTACTGGTGTGTGATGCTGATGCGATGTGGTATCTACTGGTGCGATGGTGGTATCTACTGGTGGGTGTGATACCCCGTCTAATTAACCCCGGGTGATCAGTCCTAAATTAAGTTAGAACAGGTTTCTCAGTTGGATCATTCTTAGTATCATTGTCGCGTTTTTAATTACTAACCACCTAAGTGAGAAAATTAGACTGGTGCCAAGTTTTATCTTTCATTAACTTAAGTGAAATCTCATGCGGAAATAAAATAACACAATAATCACAATTAACTAAAACAACCATCCACAATTAATTAACTGACCGAATAAACCATCGGCCCAAAACCCAACAAATAGAAAAATGAAGACAAGTAATCAATCTCAACATGTCTAACAAAACTAAAAGAACTGTGAGCGATATGCTCGAAATAACTTATGAGAAGTCTCTATATTAAGAACGAAATAATGAAGCGTCTATCAAACTCCCGCAACATCTACATATGATGCAGCAACGGATCCCTGAAATCGAGTCAAACCTGGCGTCCCTGTGGCTGGACACCTAAAAAGTTTTTATAGCAAGGGTTAGTACCCAAAAATATTTGAAAAAAAATAATTAGCAAATGATTAACTTGCAGTAATAAATAAATATGCATGCTCTCCATATTTTAGTTAGTGTCGCACTCCTTGAGGACATCCTCACCCCTCCTCTAATGTGCACTACTAACACATTAATTAAATTTACCTAGCTCCTTATATCCTGACTAGATAACTTATGTGTAAGAGGGTAGTGAGACTGGGGTCTATGAATAACTGGAAAGGGTGAGGCGTGACCCACTAATGGACACTGTCTGCAAGTCTTCAAGGTCTCCTGGTGCAAGTTCTGAAGAAAACTTCTCCTTCTGGTAACAATGGAACTCAGGCTTCAACTCACTCCCTGCAAGAAGATGAACTTTCACAGCAAAAATAGTAATTTTCTAAAGGGGAAGCACCTGAGAGTGATGGCTGTCAGTGGGGAGTGAAGGAACAAGGCACTCAACACTAAGAGAATGAGCAGGGAGAGAATACTAGGTAGGTCTGGTGATATTTTAGCAGAGTAACAGTGCAATTTTTCTTGTCTATCTCCTCCTATGACCTTGCCCAGGGGTCCTATTTATACTTGGGCACTAAGGTTGGGTTGGCACTTTTGGCGCCAAAACTTAGAGGGTTGGTGAGGGACAAAGTCTGCAGTGTACTATTTGTCCCTACCTGCAGGCAGGTCTGCCTGTCCCTTCTGGCAGATGCCCCCTGGCGCCGACCAAAGTTCAAAAGCAAATATGTCTTCTAATGGAGACAAAATATCTGATTTGCTAAATATCTTTTGAAATGGTAACTTTGATAAAAACTTTGTAAACTTGAGGGGGGGTCTCGAGGACCACCTCCTCTAAAATATTTGCAAGCTTGAGGGGGGTCTCGAGGACCCCCTTCTAAAATCATTTTTCTTGAGAGGGGTTTAGAGGACCCTCTCCTCTAAAATCATTTTATAAATAGTTCTTTTCTTGTGAGCAGCCAGCCCTTTGGCTGCTCACTTCACTTGTGACTAAGTGTGAGGTGTGTGAGGATTGGGTGACTCTGGGGTCTCCTACTAGTATTCTCTCAATCCTATAGTGCTAAGTGGTTGAGCTTGCTCAACATACCTTGTCCCTCATCCGCCAAGCCAAAACTCCCAGGAGGTCCCAACGCGCCTGTTCGAGCCCGGCTTGCTCGACTAGGCAACCTGTACAAGAAAGTAAAGTGTTAGTGCTGTTGTCCATTTAGAGACTGCCGTTTCATGATGGAAACCCCTGTAGCCGCACATCTTGAATAACATTTCTGCAGTGACCCTTGCAGTGGCACTGACTCTTGCGGTGACACTGACTCTCTCAACTGTCATTATTGCAGTGGCCCTTGAAGCGGCGCTGGCACTTGAAACGGCGTCGACCTTTGTCCTGGCACCGACGCTCGAAGTGGCGCTGATGTTTGAATCTGCGCTGACATGTGAGGCGGCGCCGACCCTCGTCGTGGTGCAGACGCTTGCAGCGGCGTCGACACTTGAAGCGGCGCCGATGCTCGAAGTAGCGCTGATACATGAATTGGCGCTGACATGTGAGGCAGCGCCGACCTTTGTCATGGCGCCGATGCTCGAAGCGGCGCCGACCTTTGTCGTGGCGCCGACGCTCAAAGTGGCGCTGGCGCTCGAAGCGGTGCTGGCCTGTGAGGCGGCGCCGACCCTTGTCGCGGTGCCGACGCTCGGAGTGGCACCAACGCTCGAAGTGGCGTTGACGCTTGAAGTGGCGCTGACGCCTGAGGTAGGGCTGATGCTTGAATCGGCGCTGACATGTGAGGCGGCGCCGACCCTTGTCCCGGCACCGGCGCTCGGAGTAGCGCCGACGCTCGAAGTGGCGCTGACGCTTGAAGTGGCGCTGACGCCTGAGGTAGCGCTGATGCTTGAACCGGCGCTGATATGTGAGGCGGCGCCGACCCTTGTCGCGGCGCCGACGCTCGAAGTGGCGTCGACGCTCGAATCGGCGCTGACTCTTGAAGTGGCGCTGACGCCTGAGGTAGCGCTGATGCTTGAACCGGCGCTGACATGTGAGGCGGTGCCGACCCTTGTCGCGGCGCCGACGCTCGAAGTGGCATTGACGCTTGAAGTGGCGCTGACGCCTGAGGTAGCGCTGATGCTTGAACCGGCGCTGACATGTGAGGCGGCGCCGACGCTCGAAGTGGCGTTGACGCTTGAAGTGGCGCTGACGCCTGAGGTAGCGCTGATGCTTGAATCGGCGCTGACATGTGAGGCGGCGCCGACCCTTGTCCCGGCGCCGGCGCTCGGAGTGGCGCCGACGCTCGAAGTGGCGCTGACGCTTGAAGTGGCGCTGACACTTGAAGCGACGCTGACGCTTGAAGCGGCGCTGATACTTGAAGCGGCGCTTACGCTTGAAGCGGCGCTGGCACTTCGACTGGCGCAGGCACTTGGAGCGGCGCGGACACTTGCAGTGGCGCCGACACTTGCGGCGGCGCTGACCCTTGTATCGGCGCTGGTACTTGAAGCGACGCCGACACTTGCAGCGGCGTTGGCACTTGCAGCGGCGCTGACACTTGCAGCGTCGTTGACACTTGCAGCGGCGCTAACACTTGCAGCGACGCTGATACTTGCAGTGGCGCTGGGGGTTCCTGCTGAATATGAGTTTCTATCGGGACCCCGGGGGGTTCCTGCTCAATATGAGTTTCTGTCGGGACCCTGGGTTTCTTCTTAATACAAGTTTCTGCCGGGATCCTGGGGGGTTCCTGCCCAATATGAGTTTCTGTCGGGACCCCAGGGGGTTCCTGCTCAATATGAGTTTCTACCGGGACCCCGGGGGGGTTCCTGCTCAATATGTGTTTCTGTCGGGACCCTGGGTTTCTTCTCAGTATTTCTAATAAAATAATATTTTTACTTATTTATAGGTAGACACCCTTCTACATTAGCCCCTCGTGCAAAGTCTTTTGTGTTGGGTAGACCAAAAGGCTTTGTACGCCATAAATTCATTTATTTTCTGGGACCCTAGGATTTCTTCATCATTCCCCTTAGGGTCATTAAATGTTATGTCACTTCATCCCAAGTTTTGTAAATGAGGACACTTATAGTGGACCTCCTTATCTCAGTGTAAACTTGGGCGGAGGGGTTAACTGAGGTGAGCCCCTCACCCTTGGCCTTCTTCTGTTGGCCTTTCCTCTTAGGCGGAGGGGTTACTCGCGATGGGCCCCTCGCTCTTGGCCTTCTTCTGTGGCCTTCTATCTTGGGCGAAGGGGTTACTCACGGTGAGCCCCTCGCCATTGGCCTTCTTCTGTGGCCTTCTATCTTGGGCGGAGGGGTTACTCGCGGTGATCCCCTCGTCCTTGGCCTTCTTCTGGGGCCTTTCATCTTGGGCGGAGGGGTTGCTCGCGACGGGCCCCTCGCCCTTGGCCTTCTTCTGCGGCCTTCTATCTTGGGCGGAAGGGTTGCTCGCGGTGAGCCCCTCGCCCTTGGCCTTCTTCTGTGGCTTTCTATCTTGGGCAGAGGGGTTGCTCGCGGTGAGCCCCTCGCCCTTGGCCTTCTTCTGTGGCCTTCTATCTTGGGCGGAGGGGTTGCTCGCGGTGAGGCCCTCGCCCTTGGCCTTCTTCTGGGGCCTTTAATCTTGGGCGGAGGGGTTGCTCGCGACGGGCCCCTCGCCCTTGGCCTTCTTCTGCGGCCTTCTATCTTGGGCGGAAGGGTTGCTCGCGGTGAGCCCCTCGCCCTTGGCCGTCTTCTGTGGCCTTCTATCTTGGGCGGAGGGGTTGCTCGCGATTAGCCCCTCGCCCTTGGCCTTTTTCTGTGGCCTTCTATCTTGGGCGGAGGGGTTGCTCGCGGCGGACCCCTCACCCTTGGCTATTTTCTGTCAAACTTGCAATCTTGGGCAGGTGGAGTCACTCAAAGTGGGTCCCCCCACTCCAAGCTTATTTTATTATTTGTTCACTTGCTTGAGGACTTCTCAATATTAGCCCCCTCGTGTAGAAGTGTCTTGTAATGTCGAGAAACTTGTGCACGAAATTATCGTACCCTTTATTTATACTTGGCAGTTGCTCAAGACTATGAGTGCTCTGATGCCCTTGGGGCCTTAGGTACTAAACAATTGTACCCTATGTTTTTACTTGGCCTTTGCTCAAGACTGTGAGCGCTCCGGCGCTCTTTGAGCCTTAGGTGCTAAACATTCGCACCTTATAGTTATACTTGGCACTTGCTCAAGACTGTGAGCGCTCCGGTGCCCTAGGAGCCTTAGGTGCTCATCTGGAGCACCTTACGTTTATACTTGGCACTTTCTCGAGACTGTGAGCACTCCGATGCCCTTGGAGCCACAGGTGGTCAACTGGCGCACCTTATATTTATATTTGGCACTTGCTCAAGACTGTGAGCGCTCCGATGCCCTTAGAGCCTTAGGTGCTCAACTGGCGCACCTTATATTTATACTTGGCACTTGCTCAAGACTGTGAGCGCTCCGATGCCCTTAGAGCCTTAGGTGCTCTACTGGCGCACCTTATATTTATACTTGCCACTTGCTCATGACTGTGAGCGCTCCGGTGCCCTTGGAGCCTTAGGTGCTAAACTGTCGCACATATACTTATACTTGGCAATTGCTCAATATTATGAGCGCTCCGATGCCCTTGGAGCCTTTGGTACTAAACTGTCATACCTTATACTTATACTTGGCACTTGCTCATGACTGTGAGCGCTCCGGTGCCCTTGGAGCCTTAGGTGCTAAACTGGCGTACCTTATATTTATACTTGGCACTTGCTCATGACTGTGAGCGCTCCGGTGCCCTTGGAGCCTTAGGTGCTAAACTGGCGCACCTTATATTTATACTTGGCACTTGCTCAAGACTGTGAGCGCTCCGATGCCCTTAGAGCCTTAGGTGCTCAACTGGCGCACCTTATATTTATACTTGGCACTTGATCATGACTGTGAGCGCTCCGGTGCCCTTGGAGCCTTAGGTGCTAAACTGTCGCACATATACTTGGCACTTGCTCATGACTATGAGCGCTCCGATGCCCTTGGAGCCTTTGGTACTAAACTGTCGTACCTTATATTTATACTTGGGCACTAAGGCTGGGTTGGCACTTTTGGCGCCAAAACTTAGAGGGTTGGTGAGGGACAAAGTCTGCAGTGTACTATTTGTCCCTACCTGCAGGCAGGTCTGCCTGTCCCTTCTGGCAGATGCCCCCTGGCGCCGACCAAAGTTCAAAAGCAAATATGTCTTCTAATGGAGACAAAATATCTGATTTGCTAAATATCTTTTGAAATGGTAACTTTGATAAAAACTTTGTAAACTTGAGGGGGGGTCTCGAGGACCACCTCCTCTAAAATATTTGCAAGCTTGAGGGGGGTCTCGAGGACCCCCTTCTAAAATCATTTTTCTTGAGAGGGGTTTAGAGGACCCTCTCCTCTAAAATCATTTTATAAATAGTTCTTTTCTTGTGAGCAGCCAGCCCTTTGGCTGCTCACTTCACTTGTGACTAAGTGTGAGGTGTGTGAGGATTGGGTGACTCTGGGGTCTCCTACTAGTATTCTCTCAATCCTATAGTGCTAAGTGGTTGAGCTTGCTCAACATACCTTGTCCCTCATCCGCCAAGCCAAAACTCCCAGGAGGTCCCAACGCGCCTGTTCGAGCCCTGCTTGCTCGACTAGGCAACCTGTACAAGAAAGTAAAGTGTTAGTGCTGTTGTCCATTTAGAGACTGCCGTTTCATGATGGAAACCCCTGTAGCCGCACATCTTGAATAACATTTCTGCAGTGACCCTTGCAGTGGCACTGACTCTTGCGGTGACACTGACTCTCTCAACTGTCATTATTGCAGTGGCCCTTGAAGCGGCGCTGGCACTTGAAACGGTGTCGACCTTTGTCCTGGCGCCGACGCTCGAAGTGGCGCTGATGTTTGAATCTGCGCTGACATGTGAGGCGGCGCCGACCCTCGTCGTGGTGCAGATGCTTGCAGCGGCGTCGACACTTGAAGCGGCGTCGACACTTGAAGCGGCGCCGATGCTCGAAGTAGCGCTGATACTTGAATTGGCGCTGACATGTGAGGCAGCGCCGACCTTTGTCATGGCGCCGATGCTCGAAGCGGCGCCGACCTTTGTCGTGGCACCGACGCTCGAAGTGGCGCTGGCGCTCGAAGCGGTGCTGGCCTGTGAGGCGGCGCCGACCCTTATCGCGGTGTCGACGCTCGGAGTGGCGCCGACGCTCGAAGTGGCGTTGACGCCTGAGGTAGGGCTGATGCTTGAATCGGCGCTGACATGTGAGGCGGCGCCGACCCTTGTCCCGGCGCCGACGCTCGAAGTGGCGTCGACGCTCGAATCGGCGCTGACGCTTGAAGTGGCGCTGACGCCTGAGGTAGCGCTGATGCTTGAACCGGCGCTGACATGTGAGGCGGCGCCGACCCTTGTCGCGGCGCCGACGCTCGAAGTGGCGCTGACGCCTGAGGTAGCACTGATGCTTGAACCGGCGCTGACATGTGAGGCGGCGCCGACGCTCGAAGTGGCGTTGACGCTTGAAGTGGCGCTGACGCCTGAGGTAGCGCTGATGCTTGAATCGGCGCTGACGTGTGAGGCGGCGCCGGCCCTTGTCCCAGCGCCGGCGCTCGGAGTGGCGCCGACGCTCGAAGTGGCGCTGACGCTTGAAGTGGCGCTGACACTTGAAGCGACGCTGACGCTTGAAGCGGCGCTGATACTTGAAGCGGCGCTTACGCTTGAAGCGGCGCTGGCACTTCGACTGGCGCAGGCACTTGGAGCGGCGCTGACACTTGCAGTGGCACCGACACTTGCGGCGGCGCTGACCCTTGTATCGGCGCTGGTACTTGAAGCGACGCCGACACTTGCAGCGGCGTTGGCACTTGCAGCGGCGCTGACACTTGCAGCGTCGTTGACACTTGCAGCGGCGCTAACACTTGCAGCGACGCTGATACTTGCAGTGGCGCTGGGGCTTCCTGCTGAATATGAGTTTCTGTCGGGACCCCGGGGGGTTCCTGCTCAATATGAGTTTCTGTCGGGACCCTGGGTTTCTTCTTAATACAAGTTTCTGCCGGGACCCTGGGGGGTTCCTGCCCAATATGAGTTTCTGTCGGGAACCCAGGGGGTTCCTGCTCAATATGAGTTCCTAGGATCCCTCAGAAAATATATATATATATAAATATATATATAATTGTTGAAACCAGATTTATAGCGTACAAAGTTTTTTTAGTCTACCCAACCAAAAAATCTTTGCACGAGGGGCTAATATAGAAGGGTGTTATAAACAAAAAAAGCAAAATAAAATAAATATGCTTTTTTTTATTAAATAACATCCGAGAGGTACCCGCGAGGCCACCCAGAAGTCCAAAAGCCACCGCAAGTGTCAGCGCCGCGGCGAGTCCCTACGCCACCGCAAGGGTCAGCGCTACCTCAGGCGTCCGCGCCACTTCGGGCGTCAGCGCCACTTCAAGCGTCGGCGCCCCGATAAGGGTTGGCGCCGCCTCACATGTCAGCGCCAATTCAAGCCTCAGCGCTACCTCAGGCGTTAGCGCCACTTCGAGCATCGGCGCCGTTTCGAGCATCGGCGCCGGGACAAGGGTCGGCGCAGCCTCACATGTCAGCGCCAATTCAAGCCTCAGCGCTACCTCAGGCGTCAGCGCCACTTCGAGCGTCGGCGCCACTCCGAGGGTCGGCACCGCAACAAGGGTCGGCGCCATTTCGAGCATCGGCGCCGGGACAAGGGTCGGCGCAGCCTCACGCGTCAGCGCCACTTCAACCGTCGGCGCCACTTCGAGCGTCGGCGCCATTTCGAGCGTCGGCGCCGCAACAAGGGTAGGCGCCATTTCGAGCTTCGGCGCCGGGACAAGGGTCGGCGCAGCCTCACGCGTCAGCGCCACTTCAAGCGTCGGCGCCACTTCCAGCGTCGGTGCCATTTCGAGCGTCGGCGCCGCAACAAGGGTCGGCGCAGCCTCACCTATCAGCGCCGGTTCAAGCATCAGCGCTACCTCAAGCGTCAGCGCCACTTCGAGCATCGGCGCCATTTCGAGCATCGGCGCCGGGACAAGGGTCGGGGCCGCCTCACATGTCAGCGCTGATTCAAGGCTCAGCGCTACCTCAGGCGTCAGCGCCACTTCGAGCGTCGGCGCCACTTCGAGCATCGGCGCCGGGACAAGGGTCGGCGCCGCCTCACGCGTCAATGCCACTTCGAGCGTCGGCGCCGCAACAAGGGTCGGCGCCGGGACAAGGGTCGGTACCGCCTCACGCGTCAGCGCCACTTCAAGCATCGACGCCACTTCGAGCGTCGGCGGCGGGACAAGGGTCGGCGCCGCCTCACATGTCAGCATCGATTCAAGCATCAACGCTACCTCGGGCGTCAACGCCACTTCAAGCGCCAACGCCACTCCGAGCAACGGCGCCAAGACAAGGGTCGGCGCCACTTCAAGCGTCAGCGCCACTGCAATCGTACTACAGAAACGTTATTCGAGAAGTGATGCTACAGGAGTTTCCATCATGAAACAGCAGGCTTTAAATGGACAACAACACTAACACTTTACTTTCTTGCACAGGTTGCCTAGTCGAACAAGCAGGGCTCGAACAGGCGCGTCGGGACCTCCTGGTAGTTTTGGCTTGGCGGCTGAGGGACAAGGTATGTTGAGCAAGCTCAACCACTTAGCACTATAGGATTGAGAGAATACTAGTAGGAAGACCCAGAAGCCACTCGAGGCTACGCACAAGAAATAAACTCTTTACAAGAAAAATGACTTTTCCAGAATAGGGGGTCCTCGAGGTCTCTCTCAAGAAAAATAACACTTTTTAGAGGGAGTGAGGCCTTAAGGTCCTCTCTCTCAAAGATTTGCAAAATTGCACCACAAGTTACCGTTTCAAAAGATAACTACCAAATCTGCTATTTTGTCTCCATTAGGGGACATATGTGCTTTTTGAGTTTTGGTCGGTGCCAGGTGGCGCCTGCGGAGGGGACAGGCAGGCTGCCTGCAGGTAGGGACAAATGGTACACTTCAGACATTGTTCCCCACCAACTCTCTCAATTTTGGCGCCCAAAATCGCCAGCTCACCCCTTACGCCCATGTATAAATAGACCTCTGGGCAAGGTCAAAAGATAGACAAGAAAAATTGCACTGTTACTCTGCTAAAATATCACCAGACCTACCTATTATTCTCTCCCTGCTCATTCTCTTAGTGTTGAGTGCCTTGTTCCTTCACTCCCCACTGACAGCCATCACTCTCAGGTGCTTCCCCTTGAGAAAATTACTATTTTTGCTGTGAAAGTTCATCTTCTTGCAGGGAGTGAGTTGAAGCCTGAGTTCCATTGTTACCAGAAGGAGAAGTTTTCTTCAGAACTTGCACCAGGAGACCTTGAAGACTTGCAGACAGTGTCCATTGGAGTTGGTCACGCCTCACCCTTTCCAGTTATTCATAGACCCCAGTCTCACTACCCTCTTACATTATGTAACCCCTTGCAATTACCCTACTCTAACCGAGTATGTCTTAATTATGATTTTTAAGTTATTAGCAACATCAACTTAATTAAATCATTTCCCTTTTTCATTTTATATAACACCCACATCAGTTATACATATAATACAACTCATGCTTTGTATTAATTATCCCATATATAATTATTTACCTAATTATATACTTAGTCATATTACAGTATTCACAAACCTACTGAAATAACATTTAATAATAGTATTCCCCCGAGTAAAGTCTCACCGGGTATAAATTCTCTAAAGTGCTATCCCACTAGGTATATTCACATAACCCTAGTTACCCCAAGTCCGAATCGTTCACTAACTTGGTTAATACATACATATTGGAGGCGGTCATATTCCTTCCCTGAAAGTGAGATGCCCCTCACCCATATAACGGACGCTATGACCTAGGAATGTACTCGCCCTACTCCTCAAGCTAGGGGATTCATCCACTACGCACAACCTCCCCCCTATAGCACTAGAGCATATAATAATAACATTTATCCACTGATATTAATGCACACACCATATATATATATACTATCACACACCGTATATATATAAATATAAAATATCCCGGCTACACCGTGCACTAAGTCCGTGACACAAGCCTATTCCATTTTATTATGAGTTTATGGCCCAACTCTAATTATTAATTAATTTGCACATTAATTTATTTTGGTATTGCCCCAACCAATATATTCATACTTACTCTCGTGGCCCGAAATAACATCACCCGAGTCTAAATCCCCGACTCTAAATTATTTAGCCTTCACTTAAATAAAATTTACATCTCGGTATCGCTCAACCAATATTCCCGGACTTGTCCACTCAATCCGTATTTAATCATTTTGAAACAAACTTCCCAAAATTTGACCCTGGTGTGTCACACCTAATTTTCTCCAAATCCCAATTAATTTTAATCATTATGTGACACCCTAAATCGCCCTCAAATCCTAATTAATTTTATTCACAATTAATTAGATTTGAACCCATGTATTAATTTCTCAATAATTAAAGCAATAGAAGAATTTTTATTTAATTTTCCTTTATATTAAAAACTGGGCGAACTGCCAAAATTTCCGGACCATCGATCGATCGATGGTCCACCTTCGATCGATCGATCAATCAAGTCTTCGTCTTCCCCGAGTTGGCTGTTTCAGCTATGGACGCACACCTCCAAACCCTATCTTCTTCTATACTGAAAACTAGACTTTCCCACCGACAATAAACATCAAAAACCTTAAATGGAACCTCCCTACAGTCCAAAAACATCAGTTAATTTTACTTTCTCTACTGTTTCCACGAGTTTGGGGTAAAATCAATTTCAATCTTTAACCCAACTAAACATCAATTTCGTAACACCAAATTCATTTCTAATTCATCCGGGTTTACACATCTTACCAGATATAAATACAAAACTCAGATTGTATATAAATTTCTACTAAATTTAGAAATCAGATTCCTGGTTTAAAAAATCCCATGTTTATCCCCTTTAAATCCCAAAACGAATTTCTTTGATTATCCACATCACATGAATATGAATTGAAATACACTTTAAATGCTACAGCAAGTTAATCACTTGCCTTAGGGTTCGTAGAGTCTGATTTTGGAGTTGTGAATGCCCAAGGTTGAAGATGACTCTTTTTGGCTCTCCCGTGATCCCTAAATCTGTCCTTGACTGCTATTAGGATTTCCTAACCCACCAAGTCTTTTTCTAAACTCAATTCAGCCGTTCTCTTATTTCTTATAGTTGTTTAATTAACCTTAATCCCGTTTTTTGCCCAATGGGCCAAGCCCAAGTGACCCAAATGCCCCCGTGTGGGCCCGAATATGTCTAAAAACGTCCCGTGACCCGTTTACTACCCCCGAGTACACTTTTCTGACTATCTCGACCCATACGGACTCAACCGTACCCTCAAAATTGGCATCCAAATTAATTTATAAAAATCTTTATTTCACACCCAAATTAGTCTATACTGACTCCCGGCTGAAATAAGTACATTTTTCGTCATTAATACCCGAAATGACGTAAATACATTATTACTATTCACTTCGTAAATAAATTTCCTAAATATTAACCATTCACTCCCCGATTAATATTTAAATATAAATTGCCATAATTAATTCAATTAAAATTACGACACACAAGCAATTTTGAATTCCCAAATTAATTAAATATTAAATGCATGAAAATATAGGGTGTTACAGTGGGATGGTATGATGGTGGACTGACGGTGGTATTTACTGGTGCGACGGTGGTATAAACTGGTGCGATGGTGGACTAGTTCGATGGTGGTAGATCTGATGGAGCATGTATATATAGAGAGATGATGGTATCTACTGTTGTAAGTGTTTACCCGTTGAAATAGGTTCGAGTGTTGTTGAAATAGGTTTTAAAGGGCCGCTATGCTTAATTGATTTTAAGTAGGATCCCAGTATAAAAAATTCTTATTAGAGGTGCTATTATCTATATGCCCTTTTTTTTAATATGTTGGTCCGCGCCAGCGGTGTGTATAGGTGGTCAAACTGCCTATACATAACGCTGCCGCGTACTATTTTTCTTAAATCGTAAAAAGATTATTTTTAAAATAATTTATATATAAAAGACTATTTTAACAACTAAAATAATTTATTTTTGTAATAAAATTGCCCTTTATATTATATAAACATTGTTTCAGTTTTTATAAACAATTTTTAAAAATAGTTTTGTTTAAAACAACGGAAATTATTTTTTGATTTTTTAAAACAGTTATAAAAAATAATTTTTTTAATAAACAATTAATTTATACAATTTAAAAAAAACTGTTTTCCTTAATAAACAGTTTTTTTTAACTGTTTATTAAAGAAAACTTTTTTTTTTAAATGTATAAATTAACTATTTGTTAAAACATTTTTTATAATCAAAACAGTTTTTAAACTGTCTATTTTAAAGAACATTTTTAAAAAAGTAAAAAAAAAACAGTTTTTATTCAAAAATAAAATTTGTAAAAAAATACTTTTTTAAGAAAACAAATTTTACATTTTATAAACAGTTTTTTAATAAATAAAATAGATAAAATTTTATGTTTTATAAACAATTTTTCTTTTTATAAAAAAACATTTTTTTTATTGAAAATATAATTATTTGTTTTTATTAAATGTATTTTTTTTATTGGAAGTGGAAAAATATAACATTTAAAATATATAAACATAAGGGCAAAAATGTCATTTGTGAACATAATGGCACAAATGTCATTTGTCACCCAAAGGATGTAGGAAAAGATGAGAGAAGTGCAGGGATAGCCCGTCCCTAAATTTATATGTTAATGTATTTTAATATTAGGGGTATATATTGAAAATATAAATATATAGTGTACAAGTATAATAATGTATATTAATATACTCAAGGTTAAGCTTAAAACGTTCTTTTAACTGAAAAAGTGAATCAACCACCTACTAAATTGGTCACCAAACGATTTTCGTCAAGTTTGAACTCCAACCGCCTAATACGGAAAATTAATGGATCCAAACTTCAAATAATGAGAATTACTGAAATCCAAATAGTTAATGACCCCAAATTTGATTTAATATGAAAAATAAACACACAAAATTACTTTTTGAGTAAAGTACTGTATTAGTCCCTCACCTTTGGTCATGTCTCAATTTCGCCCCTTACCTTTTATTTATCTCAATTTCGTCCATCACCTTTTAATTTGTTTCAATTTAGTCCTTATCTTAACTTTTCATCCAAATCAAACCTAACTTGGATACACATTGTCTAATTTACCCCTCATGTTCGCCCTTTTTGAATTTACTAAAGCAATATAAATATTAAAATAGTATACACATTAATATATACATACATATGTGAATATTTGTTTATATACTTATGGATTAATATAAAGGGTTATTTGCATACATAATAATATTTCTCGAAATAAGAAAAAAGGTTATTTGTGTCTAAATACTATTTTATATCATTTGAAAACTTAAAAAATCGTGAAATTATGGGAAAAAAATAATATTCTAGAAATTAAAAAAGGTTATTTTGAATATTATTTTTTTTCAAACATAAAAAATTATTTTCTTAAAAAGTTAGAAAAAAAAACTTATTTCGTTATATATAAGAAAAACAAAAAAAACATTTGTATAAAAAGTTAATAACATTTGGACGTTATTTATAACATTTTAAAAAAATATAAAAACTGTTTTGAAAATAGAAAATCATTTAGTTGCTAAAAAGTCGAACATTTATATATTAAAATAATAAAAAACTGAATGTTATTTTTATTAAAAAAACTGGACGTCTATTTATTACTGTTTTAAAAATTCCATCGATTTTTATTATTATTGTCTTAAAAAAATTTCGTTAATCTTACCATTACTTTTTACAAAATTTCATCTTTTAAAAAATAGAGATTTTAATTAATAGAACATTTTTTTAAATAATGAAATAAAAAATACAACTTTAAAAAAATTCTGTCCAACTATTTTTTACCAAAAAATAACGTCCAGATTTTATTTTTCAAATAAATATGCCGTCCAGTATTTGTAATAACTAAACTTTTTTCTATTAACAAAGAAAGTTTTTGTATTTTTTAAAATGTTATAAATAACGTCCTAATGTTATGAATTTTTTATTCAAATGTTTTTTTCCTGTTTTTTGTATATATAACGAAATACGTTAATAACTCTTAACCAAAACAATTTTTTTGTCACTTGTTGTAAAATAATTTTTTATAACTATTTGCACAAAATAGTTCTTTATAACTTACAAATATTCAAAATAACGCTTTTTTACTCCGAGAGTATTATTTTTTATTTTTCATAATTTACGATTTTTTAAGTTTCCAGAATAATACAAATTAATAACTAGACGCAAATAATTTAAAATTAAACCTAGACACAAATAATTTTTTTCTTATTTCGAGAATATTAATGTGTATGCAAACAATCCTTTATATTAATCCATAAGTATATAAACAAATATCTACACATATATGTATATATTAATCTATATACTATATAGTATTATTCAAAGATGTGTGAACATGAGGGGTAAATTAGACAATGTGTATCTAAGTTAGGGTTGACTTGGATGAAAAGTTAAGATAAAGACTAAATTAAAAGAAATTGAAAAGTCGGAGAAGAAATTGAGACAAATAAAAGATAATTAACAAAATTCAGATAATACCAAAGGTGATGGACTAATATAATATTTTACTCTTAATTTTTTTATTCTTTAACTCATGTTATTCCTCTTTTGAGCTTAAATGAAAAAGAAGAATGCATTTGTCTATATTTTATTTTGGCCAGCGGTTCAAACCGAGATAAGAGCTATTTTAGAATGTACTTTTCAATTAGAGGGCTGATGTGTAACTGAATTTAATTAATGGAATTTTAAAACTAAAGAAATAATTTAAGCTAAAAGTTCATCTTTCATTGCATGAATTTGTAATTAATATTTATATCGGCTCCAAACACTTTAGAATCTTATTCTAACTAATTTAATTTTTTAATATTCCAGAGTAAATATTATCAAAAACCATTTGAAAACATAAAAAATAACATATTTTTTAGAGGATATGCTATGGCGTTTGTAAATCTTGAATTATGCATATATCTATGAGCGATTCTAGGTGAACCGTCTGGGACCGCATTTCGTCTTTTACCTTTTTTTTTCCTGAATTTTTTATTTTTTTGTTGATATAAAAAGAGTTTTTTTTATATAAAAAAAATAGAGTTTTTTATATTTAAAAAAAACAGTTTTCCTAGTAATATATATAAAAAAAATATTAAAATTAAACATCTTTTAATGAAAATTAAAAAAAAATATTTTCATAAATAAAAAATACTATGTTTATTAATAAAAAATCTATAAAACAGTTTTTTTTATTATTGAAAACATATCGCGATTAATTAGTGTCGTTGGCGCGAACCCACATTCCAGGTCTCACATCATTTGTTAAATGTGGGTCCGCGCCAGCGGTACAAATTAATCGCGATATTTTTTTCAATAAAATATGACGATTAATTAGTGCCACTAGCGCGGCCTACATTCAACAAATGATTTTGGTCCGGGAATATGAGTCCGCGCCAGCGACACTAATTAATCGCAATGTTTTATTGAAAAAAATATCGCGATTAATTTGTGCCGCTGGCGCGGACCGACATTCAATAAATGATTTGGGTCCGAGAATGTGGGTCCACGCCAGCGGCACTTGTTGATGTAAAAAACTAGATTTTATCTAATTATTTTAATCACAGATAAATATGAATAAATAACGATGAAACAAGAGATTTTTAAAGTGGTTCAGCCTTGAAGAAATGGCCTACGTCCATTGTTTTTGTATTGCTGACTGTTTGCCTAGAATTCTTGACGAGTGTTTTTCTTACGAAATTTCGTTCCCCTCTAATGAGGAGGTTACAATGTATTTATAGTCTTGAGGCTGTACAAATGAAAGGACAATGCGCTGTTATCCAGTAAATATGTACATCTGTATGATAATAATGAGCATTTAATGCGCAGTCGTCTCTTTAATTTTCTTGTTCTGCACGCTAAGTTGCTCGCGCCGCCTGAGTTGCTCGGACCGCTTGAGATGCTCGGTGCGTTGAAGTTCCTCGGAGAACATGGGTTGCTCGTTGAAAGTGTTTATAGGTGCCATGTAGATTGACTCGTGTCTCTAAATAATTGATCCACGTCAGCAGACTAAATTTGGTATCAACAGAAGCCCCCAATGTTTCATAGTTTGATGTTGAAGAAAAGTATGGAACATTCTGCTAGAAAACTGCATGGATTATCGGTTTGTATGTTTTTTGGGAAAAATGATCATTGTATTTAACTCCTTTTTGAGTGCATAGTATCGGGATTCACAAGTATTTTGAATGTTCATAACCGCTTCGATATTTATGTCCATTTTCTTCTTTTTAGTCGTCGGATACGCAAACGTCCTCCCTTGTAATCATTGCTTTCTCTATTCTCGAGGTAAAGTATTTAAACGCGGCAGAAATCCTGTCGTCTTTTACTTTTTCAAATCTATATCTTTGAGCTCTTCATTTTCTCTCTATCTTGTGCCTTTGTTCTTTCCGTCGTTCGTTGTCACTTGATCTCTTTTTCTCTGTAAGATTTTCTTCCCTTTCTTCTATTTACTTTTCTCAATCATGGTTTATCTTGTTGAGTCATTGGATAAATTTCGATATGAATTTTCAATCCCTTCGTGGGTTATTCTGGAAGAACTTTCTGAACCCTCTGATTATTTTTCTTTGGCTGAGGGACATTGGTTCCCTTGTCTCTTTGTGGACGAATGTTTCTTTTCCTCCAAATCCCCTATGTTTGTAGTTCTTTCAATATTTTGACGTCGTACCTGCAAAAATAGCTCCAAATACCTGGAGATAGTTAATGGTGTACATAGATTGAACCAACTCCATGGAACCCGTTTAGGGATTCCAGAGATTATGTACTGTTATAGATGGGTTGTCAGTGATTCTACTTTCTATTTAAAAACTAGGTTTTTGAATAGGGCTTTAGTTGTCAATCTTCCAGATGCCAATAGGGATTACTTTGATCATGGGGTTGTTATGAAAAATTGGCAACATGATCCATTAAATGGAGATGATGTATATCAGGGTCCCAGGTGTCCTCCTTATGGCAATGGAATAGGTTATTTTTATTTTTTTAAATATTGTTTTCTTGGTGTTTGATAAAATGTATCACTGACATTTGTTTTTATTTGTTACAGTTGACAGTAAGAGAAAGCCTCCAAAAGAAGCTGATGTTAATTTGAAGCATTTGAAACTTATCTGGGATTTGCACCAATGTGTTGCCGAGGAACATATTAGGTCTGCCTCTTATTTATTGCAGTACAAGAGTTATACTTCGTCTTTCACTGCTCATCCTTATCCAGTGGTAGTTAATCTTGATCAAGTACCAGCTACTGATACTAGTGTGGAAGGTTCTTCCTCTGAATCAATTGCTCCCATCAGTAACCTAATGAAGAGTAGAAGATCTCCTGCCTTCTTTGATAAATCTGCCTCTACCAATGTGGAGGCAAAGAAAAGCAAATAAAATGTCCCCGAAGAAGGGACGAGAATTATTGATGCACTTCCTCCTGCTGCTACCGAGAAAGATGTTGAGAAGCCCCCTGTGGCTCCAAGCAATACTGTTGCCATCTCTCCTCTGAGTGAGGTTATTATTATATCACCAACAAAGACAACGTCTTTAGTTGAGAATGTTCCTGTTCCTCCAAGGAGGTTAAAGAAAAGTTCTTCAGAGAGACCTGCTGAACTTGTCTCTCAAACTCCAAACGTTGAAGGTAGTATTCCATCCTTTGCTGCTCCGAGCTCTGCTGTGGGCTTGGTGAAATCCTGGACTATCCCAGAAGTCCAGGGCATTGAAGACACTATTTCTCGTGAGAGAATCACTACTTTGGCTGATCAACACGTTGCCTCAGTAAGTATTATTAATTCAACCCCTTCATTTTTTGGTATTATGTTCATGTATTGATTTAAAATGCTTTCTTTCTTCAGTTGGTGATGTGTTTCAACAGCCTTTTGAAGAAAGATGAAGCAATCAAGGCTGCAAGTTCCTCGAGAGGAGTAGAGGAAGCTTTTGTTGGTCTGACCCAGTCTTTAAAAGGTTCTCGTCAAAAGTACGAGGAAGATAAGGTGGCAGGGGAGAAGCAACTCGAGTCCATTGAGATGGATAAAAATAAGGCTGTAAATGCCTCCAAGGACTTGGAGAAGAGGTTGAAAGAATTTGATCAGAACAACAAAAACCTTGAGCAGAGCAATAAGGAGCTTGAGGCTAAACTCAAGACTGCTGAAAATGAAGTTGTTGCTCTTCAAAATATTGAACGACAGAAAAAGGAGATGGAGGAGAAATTAAAGGCTGTCGATGAGCTCCTTAGGGAAAGGACCTCCTCGGAGAAGGCAAAAAGGAAGAAGGCAGTCAAAAAGTCTTTCAGTGCTGGTTAGGATAAAGGCTAGAACAAAGGCCTGGCTGCCATGTCCTCGCAAATGGAGTATACCACCCTTAAATATTTTAGGGATGGATGGGTCGCAGCCTGGGAAGAGCTGAAAGTTGTTGAGAATTCTGAATTGTTCCAGCGAAACACTCATATCCCTCCTCCCTCTCCTAGAGAAGAAGAAGAAGAAGAGGATGAAGCTGCCTCAGAGGAATCTTCCATGATATTTGGAAACCAAGTCCCTTCTGTTCAACCTTGCTCCGAGCGACCCCAACGAGCAAACACTTCTGCCGAGCAACTTTTCTTGTCTTCTGAGTAACCAATCTCTTCATCCAAGCCTTCTGAGGAAGTCTTAGGAAACAAGGAGAAGGTGTAGAGTTGTTCGGATTTTCATTTTGCTGTTTTGTTAAATGTAACTTTGGACTATGTACTTCTTCTTGTGATGAAATAAAATTTGAACTTCAGTTGTTCGTCTTGACTTTTTCTTGTCCTTGCTCTGCTTATATCATCATTTATTCTTTTTTATTTCTTTCTCTTTGCTAGTTTATGGCCAGGATGGAGCTCTTATCAGCTCATGACACAGAATTGATGAAGAAATGTAATAACTATTTTAAAGCTGGTCATGCAGATCTAAACGAGGCTAAAATCCTTGACATCTTTGGTCCAGATACTTCTGAACGAGCAGTCAAAGCTTACCAATATCTGAAGTGCCTGCTCGACTGCGCTGTTGCTAATAATGTGGCTTATTATGGGATGATTGAGGACCTCCAAGGAACGATCGAGGAGCTCCAATAGCAGTACAAAGAATCCTCCACCCTTCTGCATCAAGGGTATGAAAAGAAATTTCAGCAATTGAGTGATGAAAAAGGATATGACAAGTTCATCTCTGTTTATGAGAAGAAAGAGAGCCTTCTGAAGCTTGAGGTTAAGGAGCATAGGCGTATTGCTAAGTTATTGGAGCAGGAAAACATTATTTTACAAGAAGAGATAACACAACTAAAATCTGCAGTCTCTTCCTCGGGAGCTTTGGTCCCTATTAATGATGAAGGTTTCTCTTTCTTGGAGATAGAAAATGCCAACTTAAGAGATGAGTTGGAAACTTTAAAAAGGGCGGGACCCTCCTCGTCTACTCGTGGACGAGCAAGGTCTTCTTCTCGGGGACGAGATAGGGCTGGTCGGGTTACCATTGAAGAAGCTAGAACGCAATCTGCTTTAGAGAATCAATCTTTTTAATTGATGGCGAAGAACCATGCCTTAACAGAGATGTCTAAGAAAATTTTGAGTCTCAGCGAGCAACCTACTACTCAGAGTTCTGCCTTAGAAAGTAAGGAAATCTTGGTAAAGAATCTCCACGAGCAACTGGAGAGGCTGACTTACCAATTCCATAAATAATCCAGAGAATTTTGGATGGCTGGGTATAATGAAGCTCTTTACCATCTTGATGATTGGATCCAGCAATTGAATAATGAAGGATACAAACAGGGATGGTTGAATGCTCTGTGTGTGCTACAGCTGGAGCAAGGACATTACTTATGGAATTATTATGATCCTGGATTGCTCGACTTTCCCGTGCCTCCTTTTAAGCTTGATTTCAGTTGGATACTTGCTCGGGCAATTCCTTGATGCTTAATCTCCAAATATCTTGACGACTACAGTCTTCATGCTAACATTAATATATCTCGCCCAGAGCATTTGCTTGATCAGCCCTCTGTGATGAATGTTAGAATGATGAGAGATGTGAATTTTATAAATTCTCCTTATGCCTTAGATGACCCTCCAGCTGGGGTAGACCCTATATCAAAGGCAGAGGGAAAGAAACCCATAGAGTAGAATTTGTTCAATTGATATCACATGTAATCTGTAATTTATATCATATGTAATCTGTTCTGCTTTTAATGAAGAAATTTTTAGTTCTCTTTTCAATTTAATTATCATTGTCTTGGAAATATCTCTTTTATTCACTGATGAATATGTATGTATATCTGTAAAAAGAAAAAAAATATCCTGTATTATTTTAAATTGCCGACCAACCAGAGTTGGTGGTATAAAGTTCCCGACCAACTGGAGTTGGTGGTAATTGAATTACCGACCAACCGGAGTTGGTGTTATTTGATTCCCGACCAACCGGAGTTGGTGGTAATTGAATTACCGACCAATCGGAGTTGGTGGTATTTGATTCCTGACCAACCTGAGTTGGTGGTAATTTGCTTCCCGACCAACCTGAGTTGGTGGTAATTTATTTGCCGACCAACCGGAGTTGGTGGCATTTTCTTCCCGACCAACTTGAGTTGGTGGTAATTGAATTGCCGACCAACCGGAGTTGGTGGTATAAAGTTCCCGACCAACCGGAGTTGGTGGTAATTGAATTGCCGACCAACCGGAGTTGGTGGTATTTGATTCCCGATCAACCGGAGTTGGTGGTAATTTGCTTCCCGACCAACCTGAGTTGGTGGTAATTTGCTTCCCAACCAACCTGAGTTGGTGGTAATTTATTTGATGACCAACCGGAGTTGGTGGCATTTGCTTCCCGACCAACTTGAGTTGTTGGTAATTGAATTGTCGACTAACCGGAGTTGGTGGTATAAAGTTTCAGACCAACCGTAGTTAGTGGTAATTGAATTGCCGACCAACCGGAGTTGGTGGTAATTGAATTGTCGACCAACCGGAGTTGGTGGTATTTGATTCCCGATCAACCCGAGTTGGTGATAGTTTGCTTCCCGATCAACCTGAGTTGGTGGTAATTTATTTGTCGACCAACGGGAGTTAGTGGCATTTACTTCCCGACCAATCCTGAGTTGGTGGTAATTTGCTTCCCGACCAACCTGAGTTGGTGGTAATTTATTTGCCGACCAATCGGAGTTGGTGGCATTTACTTCCCGACCAACTTGAGTTGGTGGTAATTGAATTGTCGACCAACCGGAGTTGGTGGTATTTGCTTGCCGACTAACTTGGTGGTAATTGAATTGTATAGTGTATAGCACTAATATTTCGAAAAAAATTAACGAATAAAGAAATATGGGGTAAACATCACTTTATTCATATTGAAGAGATTGTATTACATAGGAATTTCAACTATTGATAATACTTTCGTAGATGCTCTGCCTTCATCGTTCTGGATAGACTTAAACCTTTAATCATTGCTTCATATTCGGCCTCATTATTAGAAGCTTTAAATTGAAAGCGCAAAGAATACTCCACATCAATCTCATCTGGACTTTTCAAAATAATCCCTGTTCCACTGCCTGCAGTGCACGAAGAGCCATCCACATACAAATTTCATATGGGTAACTTATTATTGAAATTTTGATCAGAGAGAGTTTCTCGATGGAATATCTGGTACTTCCTCTTCTCCTCTTCCAGTACTCCTCGCTGCTCGTCAGTCATCTTTCCCTGCTCGACTGGCATTTCTTGCCGCTTGCCTACCGACGTAAGTTGGTCGGGGTTTGCATTTGATGATCCTGTAACATCCACAGGTTGATCAGTTTTCAAATCCTGTTATTCGGAGGCATTTTCTTGAGTAAACTCTGCGATAAAGTCTGCTACTGCTTGCCCTTTGAGCGACGACCTAGACTCATAAATTATATCATATTCACCGAGCTCCACTACCCAGTACATCAATCTTCCCAATTTCTCCGATTTATGCAGAGCTTGCCTTAATGGCATATCAGTGTACACAACTATAGTATGGGCTTGGAAGTATGGTCTCATTCTTCTGGTGGCTTCAATCAGCGTTAATTCCAACTCCTCCAACCTTGGATATCTGATTTCTGCTCCTCGAAAAGCCTTGTTGGTGTAGTAGACTGGTTTCTGCACTCCATCCTTCACTCTTATCAATGCCGAGCTAATAGCATTCTCTGAGACTGCTAGATACAAATATAGTCTTTCTCCCATCACTGTCCTGGACAACAATGGAGGTGTCCCTAGATATTTTTTCAACTCTTGAAAAGCCTCCTCGCATTCATCATTCCACTCAAAAGTTTTTTGGAGTGTTTTGAAGAATGGGAGACAACTATCAGTTGCTCGTAACACAAATCTATTAAGTGATGCAACTCGTCCTGTGAGACTTTGTACTTCCTTCTTCTTAGTTGGAGATCGCAGCTCCAGTAGAGCCTTGATCTTTTCAGGGTTTGCCTCGATTCCTCGTTGGTTAACGATATATCCGAGGAACATGCACTCTCGTACTCCGAATATACATTTGGTGGGATTCAGCTTCATTTGATATTTCTATAGTTGATCAAAGGTCTGACCTAGATCAACTAGATGATCATCAACTTTCTTGCTCTTCGTCAGCATATCATCAACGTAAACCTCCATGTTATAACTGATCTGCTCTGCAAACACCTTATTCATCAGTCGCTGATATGTTGCACCTACATTTTTCAATCCAAAAGGCATAACATTATAATAATAATTTCCCCTTGGGGTGATAAAAGAGGTACTCTCCCTCTCTTCAGGCTTCATTTTAATCTGGTTGTAACCAGAATAAGCATCCATGAAACTCAATAATTCCTGTCCCGAGGTAGCATCCACCAATTGATCGATTCGAGGCAAAGGAAAATGATCCTTTGGGCAAGCTTTATTAAGATCAGTGAAGTCCACACACATCCTCCACTTGTTTTTTTTCTTCTTCACCATTACCACATTAGCTAGCCAATCAGGATATTTGACATCTTCAATAAAACAGGCTTTCTGAAGCTTCTCGACCTCTTCTTGTATAGCTTGGTTCTTTTCGGGGCTGAACACTCTTCTTCTTTGCTTTACTGGCTTGATTTCCTTGTTTACATTAAGCTCATGACATAGGAAGGTTGGGTCTATCCCTGGCATGTCTTCGTGGCTCCATGCAAAAGTTTATTTTTTACTTCTTAGGAAAGCTATCAATTCCTGTTTTAGTGAAGCATCCAACGACGCACCGATTTGAGTTATTCGTTCCGGGCGTTCATCGTCCAGAATAACATTTTCAGTTGCTTCCACCACTTGACCTTTTACAAGTTGCGACTCATCTCTAGGATCTAATGTTTCAATTTCTGCACCTTCATCCACTTGATAGGTAATAGTATTTTTATTAGATTCCTCCAGTTCTTCCTGTTTGGCAGATGAATAGTAGCATTCCCGAGCTACTTTCTGATCGCCTTTCACAACTCCTACCCCAAAATTAGTTAGAAATTTTAGGCATTGATGTACAGTATATGGAACTGCTTCGAACTTTTTTAGACCTACCCTTCCCATGATAATATTGTAGGTTGATTGGATATTTTTATCCATTATAAAAAAGCGTACTCTTTCTATTCGATAAGCAGGCCATGTACCAATAAGCATATCCAACTTGATCGTCCCAAGTGAAAAAACTTTTTCTCTTATAAAACCGAGGAGGGGCCTGTGATAAGGCTTTAACTGGGCCAACTTCAGATTTAAGCTGTCAAAGCATGAGTAGAACATGATGTCCGCCGAGCTGCCATTATCCACCAGTACTCTTGAGATCATTACTTCCTTCATTCTCATTTTGATCACCAATGGGTCATCATGAGGATATAATACACCTGCTAGGTCATTCTTAGAGAAACCGATGACCAGTTTGTCCTTGTTCACTTTCCTCGGATGATCATCTTCAGCCAAATTTATTCGCTGTATGTATGAGCAAGCTTGAGCCTCATTAAGGTAAGTTTTCCTCTCTGCGGTAAGATCTCCTCCTCCTGCATCACCACCTGTAATGACATTACACTCAAATGATCCAAAGTGAATTGAAAATACCTCGCGTTCTGGCTGTCTTGGTCTTTTGGGGAGATCGAGGTCATCTTCTGGATCATCTTCATGATCTCTTTTCTTGTCATCTTTTGTCCGAAGAGGAGATTTAGACCTTTGCCTTCCTCGTTCGCTGGTTCGACCACCGCTTTGACGATCAACATACTTAGTCAATTTTCCTCGTCTAATGAGTGCTTCAATTTCGTTCTGAAGAGCTATGCAACGCTTGGTTGTGTGACCATGATCTTTGTGGAATTCGCAATATTTGGACTTGTCTCTCTTATCAGGATCTTCCTTCATTTTTACTGGCCAGGCTAGCTCCTCGCTGTTCTTGATCTCTTCCAGAATGTGATTTATATCTACCTTAAAAGGAGTATAATTTCCGTATTTCTTCACCTGTTCCAATGCTTGCTTACCCTTTGATTGCCTGTTACCACCATTGTTCTTTTGATCCTTATTTTCAATTTTGTCATCTTCCACCTTGGTCTCCTTTGTGTTCGCGTTCTTCTTCACAGCCATGGCTTCCTCGACATTCGTGATTTTGGCTGCTTTTGCCATCAGTTCTGCCATGGTCCTGGGCGGATCTTTGGCTAAAGTGTAGTACAATTTATTGGGAAACAGTCCACTCATCAAAGCAGTAATTGCAGTTTTCTCCTCGTAATCAATTACTTCCAGTTTCTCGTTATTGAAATGAGTAATATAGTCCCTGGTGCTTTCACCTATCTTTTGTCTAACACTTAGCAAGTGTGTTACTCGTTTGACTGGCTTTGCTCCAAAACAAAAATTTCCAATAAAGAGTTCTGCTAGCTGAAAGAAGGTCGCAATTTTCTCCCGAGGAAGGTTATTGTACCACATCTGAGCAGATCCGGTAAGAGTTCCTGAAAATGCCCTGCATCGCATCTCGTCTGGAACAACATAGATATCAACAGCTGCTTGGTATTGTTCTATATGGAGAACATGATCAGTTTTTCCATCGTATTTTGGTGTTACTACCGGGGCTTTGAATTTTGACGGTGTGGGAAAGTCCACAATCTCTTGTATGAATGGTGTTCCTCGGATAAAAGTCCTTTGTAGAGGATTCTTGGTTTTAGCCATCTCCCCTAATCGATTCTCCAATCACCACGGTGTGGGAAAGTCCCACATCTGAGCAGATCTGAAAAATTTGGGGGAGTAGAAGGGTTTGGAGGAATCCCAGTGTTTCGATTACTGGATTCTGGATTATCAGCCATTGATGATGAGTTATTTTGGTGAAAAACGCTAATTACAGTCATTTCCCACCGACGGCGCCAATATGTTGATGTAAAAAACTAGATTTGATCTAATTATTTTAATCACAGATAAATATGAATAAATAAATATGAGACAAGAGATTTTTAAAGTGGTTCAGCCTTTAGGAAATGGCCTACGTTCACTGTTTTTGTATTGCTGACTGTTTGCCTAGAATTCTTGACAAGTGTTTTTCTCAAGAAATTCCGATCCCCTCTAATGAGGAGGTTACAATGTATTTATAGCCTTGAGGCTGTACAAATGAAAGGACAATGCGTTGTTGTCCAGTAGATCTGTACATCTGTATGATAATAATGAGCATTTAATGTGCAGTCGTCTCTTTGATTTTCTTGTTCTGCACGCTAAGTTGCTCGGACCGCTTGAGTTGCTCAGACCGCTTGAGCTGCTCGGTGCTTTGAAGTTCCTCAGAGAACATGGGTTGCTCGTTGAAAGTGTTTGTAGGTGCCATGTAGATTGACACGTGTCTCTAAATAATTGATCCACGTCAGCAGACTAAATTTGGTATCAACAACACTAATTAATCGTGATATTTTTTATTGAAAAAATATCGCGATTAATTAGTATCGCTGGCGCGGACCCACATTCAACAAATGATTTCGGTCCGAAAATATTTGTGCCACTGGCGCGGACCCAAATTAATCGCTTTTTTATTAAAAAAATATCGCGATAAATTAGTGCCGCTGGTGCGGATCCACATTCAACAAATGATGTGGGACTTGGAATCCGGATTCTCACTAGCGAGAGTAATCAATCGCGATATCGCCATGTTAATAAACATAGTTTATTTTTATTTATGAAAAAAATAATAATAAAAAAATGTTAAGTTCTAATTTAAAAAAAAAAAACTGTTTTTTTTAATAGAAAAAGTATTTCTTTTTAATTAAAAAACTTTTGTTTTTATAATAATATAAAAACTGTTTCTATATAAAAACAAAAAGTATAAGAAACTTAACAAAAAAAAAAGAGGAAAAAAGGATGTGGTTCCCAGGCGGTACAAATTGACAGTTCATTTAGAATTAGTCTATATCTATTTAACAACATATTTGTGCAGTGTTAAGTTGAATTATAATTTCAAGTTACTGGTGTCAATGTCAGTCTGATAGAAGAAATTATTGATTGTTGTGTTTGTTATTTAAAATATATACTTTTGTATTTTATTAAATTTAAAATATGAAATAAATCATATTTATGCAATAAAATTAATACTACTAGAAAACTTACAAACGAAGAAGATGACCGAGTCAAGTGTTTGACACTCTTTCTTTAAGACAAGATGCGCTCCCGCTACGGTGCTTACGGCAATGAACAATGAGCATTTGCCTCCCAGGATAAAACGGTCTCGACACGCGCAAGAAGCACTTCAGTGTGCGTGTCCCACGAACCAATTATGTTTAATACTCTATCCGACTCGATCGGTAATGAAAAGTATTGACAATATATTTTCTCTCCTTTTTCTCTCTCTTAAAAAATGAAGACACGTCTTGTATTTATAGAAAACAAGGTATTTTTTCATGAAAAGACATGTCTTTTAGAAAGCAATCACTTTAAGGACGTTTTTTATGAACTGTCACAACTTATAGTGAACAGTCACGACCTTTAGGGACGGTTCTGAAAAACAGTCACTATATCGCGAACAGTCACAACCTTTAGCGACAGTTACGAAAAACTGTCCTAGAAAATTAAATAAAATTTCCCAATAAACTTCATACATAAATAGGGCACTTTGATACCAAATTTCTTATTCATCATTTATCCGTTTTAAACAAATAAATATATCGCGTGACTCGTCATGCTACAAGGAATGTGCACGTACTTGGTCCTACTTTGACCAATATATTAATTTGGTCATAAAATAATTTGTGTAAAAACACAATATTTTTCAATAATCCCCCACATGAATGAAATTTGGGTGAAGAATCAAATGAACATGAAGACAAATTAGACAGAGTATCGGTGGAAAAGATCTGCATCGGTAAAGATAGCTTTTGGCCTTGAATCTTTCCTAGTGAAAGACTATCGGATTTACTGGCCAATCAATGAACGTGATGTCTTGAATTGATCAACCTTTTTGTGTAAACCGAGATAATAGAATTCACACAGTACTTCTCCGAACATTCTTAGTTCTCACTGTTGTGTCCGTTTTGGCCTTGGACATCTCCTGGTTTCATGAGTGTGTTAGAGAATTTAACAATGTAGCCGTTGGTTATTCTTATAGAAGTGGCCCCTTCTCACTCACATAGGTGATTTCTATAAAGAGTATCCTGCTAATACCCCACTTGACCCATATGTTCAAGATATAGAAATCATTAAAATAAAATTTATCCTGTTACACGCGACAGATAGTGCACTGACTCATCCTAGGAATGGGAGAAAGAATTTATTTTCTTCTCAGTGCTAACTGAATCGCACATAATTAGGTTGTCCCGTTGAACCTAATTCTTGGGATCTCCAGTCATTTAGGTTGGGTTTCCATTATGGCAATTCTTTTAGGTTTTAACCGGCTGTAAGCCCATTCCCCTTGATATACGTATCTTACTCTCTTGTTAGCGGATCCGCAATGATTTTATTAGGCCTAATGTTATCACTAACATAGAAAGATTTCTTTATGGTCTTATGTCATGACTAATAATTCGTGACTTGCCAAATTACTTTATACCTTTTCAAGCAATGATTTTCAATTGCAAGAACATGCATTAGAATTGTTATCTCAAATCATCCTCTTTAAAATTGTCAAGGTACCTTGCTTTCTAGGAAATAATATTCATATTCCATCATAAGAAGATTTCCAAACATTAACACCTCTAATCGTGCTAATATATCACTCGGAATACGAGTCTCGAAAGTCATATATTTTTTAAAAATATATTCATAATTTCCTAATGTTTATGTCATTTGTCACTTATATCTTAGTATCGATACTGAACGACTCATTTATACTTTAGACTCTTTAATCCATTTGTGTACACTCTTAATCATTTCCATCCTTGGAATATAATCAAAGTACTTAAGTATTAATTATCGTTCAATCAATGAAGTATACACTTCTCTAGATAAATGCACATTGGAAATACTATAGTACATTAAATGTACTTATGCAATCAAATACTACACTTTCAGTAGTGTTTATCCTATTTTCAATAGGAAATGCAATCAAATACTACATTTTCAGTAGTGTTTATCCTATTTTCAATAGGAATCATCTTTGTTTCTATTTTTGGATAGAAATTATCGCCTTAGATAAATACCCCCACATTTATCATAATTCATACAAAGGTTCTCAATCTTTCCCATAATTTTTTTTATCGTGGGTTAATGTGTTGAGAATATAACTCATAGAAAACACAATACTTCCCCCACAATTTCAAACATAAATTTGAAATTATACAAAATTGATACATTTATTCTCAACCTCCAAACGCTTTATTTTTCTTTAAAATGAAATGATATTAATGTATATTTGGACCAACACATATGTCCATTTAGAAGGTATACATTCATTTCATTCTAAATAAAATTTAGTTGAGATAAGTTTCTCTACTTTAGTGATTTCGACATTTAATGGTATATTCCTTATTGTTCCATAGGCCTACAAATGCACTTGTCACAATTCTTAGTATTAAACTAAAGTTGTGTCCCACATAATTTATATGCCTCAAAACCATTTCAACATAATATAAATTTTGGACTTTAAAATATCATAATATAAAATATGCAATTTGGTTACTTGCCCTCTTTGAGTTTACTAGTTGTGGAGTCTTGAGATTACGCCTAAGTCTCTAATGAGACCATAATTTTATTCTACCTTCTTTAAAGCAGTTGTGAAACCGCTCGGTTCTGAATCCCTTGATCATTTATATTGATTTATGATTTAATTCTATACCATCTTTAAAGCAGTCGTTAAACCGCTCGCTTCTGAATTTTGAATCATAAATCCAATAAATAGGTCTGTAATCATGCCACACTAAATTTTCTCCATTGAAGAACAAGTTCGACAAACGCATTAATTGGAAGTATAAGATTCTTCCAAAATGAATTTATATATTACGGAAAGGAATGTAGCACTTTATATCAACTAAAGACTCTCATATCTTTTGCAATCTTCATCGCATTTGATAACATTCAATATAGTCAAGAGGAGTAACATATTGAAATTAATCATATCCACTCTTTCAAGTCTATGGAAAATTGAGCACCACGATATCAATACAAATTGTATTTATTTTTCATCAACGTTAACATTAATTGAATGTTACATAAAAATGTAATTCTTCATGAAACATCATGTTTAACATAGCATGTTTCAATGATATTTTGATGAAAATGTCTCACAAAATTGAGAGTGAAAGGGTCACCCCTAAAATTAAAAGTCGCATTATAAATATGCTATTCAAATATATGGTTAATGATATACAATCATGCCACAAATATCCAATAGACTTCTACACATGAGAATAGTATGTCATTACACACCTCAATTTTCATTACAGGACATTAGGTCATCGGATGCCACAACATGTCATCAACTGTAATAATTATGCAAACATAATAAATTCCTAACCTATAGGACTTTTTAATTTATTATGCATGAATTTAATATTCTCAAATTTTCAACATGCTGGTTCACATCGTTTTAAACAATAGTGCATATTCATATCTCTAAGAGTCGATATAATGCGTGTATTGCAATGTTTAACATACATACCAACAATAATGGACAATGCATTATATTTTCTTTTTCTCTTTTTCGTGACACGGGAGATTAAAACAAATTTAAATGTAATATCAAGATTACATAAATTATCACAATAATTAAATATTGACATTCTACAAGGAATGCAACTCAAATCATGTTTCTAAATATATCACATTTCTGTTCATGTAATCTAATTTAATTTAGTGCACAATACATTAATGAATAACTAATTGTGTCACCATATTTCACTAAATGTGCTTTAATGGAATAATGCAAAAAATTATGTAATGACACTAAAATAATACTATCACACATACATGTAACCACACAAGCAACCTCAATATCATCACATATTTCATTGTCACATTAAAAACAAATTGCAAACAAGAACTTCACCAAAGATATGACTGAAATTCAACATCTTATGTACACGCATAAGCACACATTTGAGTATCATGTGGATGCACATCACTCTCATGTCACTAGATGTGTGACAACATCATTGGATACCATCGCATCTCCACGATATAAGAATGCGAACAAAAAAAATTATTCACTGTCAATATATACAGTACTTTAGTACATTGAATCAAACACACTCTTGTTGTCCCTTTGTTCATTTGGACAAATATGAATCAATGTATTCAAAATCACCTTATTTGGGGTGCACTATTCTAATTTTAGACATTCAAAAGAATGCTAATAAAAAATAGTTAATTTTATCGTTAAAATTATCGTAAGCCATGCAATGTCTAATAATCAAATTAAATATTAAAAATGCATTATTCATAAAGTAGTCACTTTTTATGCCATAGTCCATGTCAAAGACATAAAAAATAAATACATCACTAAAGATGAAAAGATACAAGTTAACTGCATATGAACATTACTCATACTTAATGGATTCAAACTGTCAAATAACCAAATGACACCACAAGTATTCATATATCAAATTTGAGTTTTCAAATTTAACTAATACCTCAAAAAAATAAAAAATTATATCTTCAGTAATGACATCCAAACTTCAATAATTTTAACATAAACGAAGGAGACGTTTGTAACAATTATAATCCGACAACAAAACTCTGAAACGTTCTTATAATCAATTCCAATCAAACAAAGTTTTCATAATATTTTGAATGGTCACTCAGTTGCCATTTGCAACTTAGATGATGGCAATATACAATTGCCAAAAGTAAACAATGCCTTCTCATCATTCAGTACGCACAGTTACAGACAAAACTTCCAAAATTAAAGACAATGCACCCGCATTTAGATTCTATTAACATTATATTTTATCCCGGGTGTGATATCATTTGCATTATTACTAGTATCACACTTAACCCACCAAGAGAAACATTAAGCCACATAAAAAATTATGTACAAAAGTGACAAATCATGAAATAAATCATGGTGAGTTATAATACCACACGTCCAGTAGTTAATGCATAATTATCAAATGAAACACTTTTCAAAATTTTCATGTGCATACAAACATTCCAATACACATGTTCAAAATTCCCATAACATACAAGAAACAAAATAAAAGGCTATTGATTATATTAAAAGTCAATAAATAATATATTAATACATTCTCATCAATGTATTATGAAAGGTTTGATTTCATGCATTAACTAAAGGGATGGATAAATATGTTTTCACACATGAGAACTATTCATAAAATTAAAACACAAAGTAACATAAAATAAATACATTTTGTCTTAAGATTGTTATTTAAAATATATACTTTTGTATTTTATTAAATTTAAAATATGAAATAAATCATATTTATGCAATAAAATTAATACTACTAGAAAACTTACAAACGAAGAAGATGACCGAGTCAAGTGTTTGACAATCTCTCCTTAAGACAAAATGCGCTCCCGCTACGGTGCTTACGGCAATGAACAATGAGCGTTTGCCTCCCAGGATAAAACGGTCTCGACATGCGCAAGAAGCACTTCAGTGTGCGTGTCCCACGAACCAATTATGTTTGATACTCTATCCGACTCGATCGGGAATGAAAAGTATTGACAATATATTTTCTCTCCTTTTTCTCTCTCTTAAAAAATGAAGACACGTCTTGTATTTATAGAAAACAATGTGTTTTTTCATGAAAAGACATGTCTTTTAGAAAACAGTCACTTTAAGAACGTTTTTCATGAACTGTCACAACTTATGGTGAACAGTCACGACCTTTAGGGACGGTTCTGAAAAACAGTCACTATATCGCGAACAGTCACAACCTTTAGCGACAGCTACGAAAAACTTTTCTCAATAAACTTCATACATAAATGGGGCACTTTGATACCAAATTTCTTATTCATCATTTATCCGTTTTAAACAAATAAATATATCGCGTGACTCGTCATGCTACAAGGAACGCGCACGTACTTGGTCCTACTTTAACCAATATATTAATTTGGTCGTAAAATAATTTGTGTAAAAACACAATATTTTCCAACAATGTTTGTTTTGTATTTTTATTTTTATGTATATATCATTATTTTACATATAATTTGTTCCAGATGTCAGAATAAATGCTTACTAATACCATAATTCAAAAACAAAATTATCACTGAAATTGGTCCCAAAGTTCCTTTTATGCACTCCCGTTGCTTCGGGGAAAGAGCGGACTCCAAACTAAATTTAAAATTTATTCATTATTTTTTGTAGACTACAAACAAACCAACCAACCAGTTCAATTTTCTGAGTAGGGTATTTTGTGTTAGACTGAAGTTTGGGTATTTTTTGTTTTTTTGGAGGGATAACATCCGACAGCTGGTGATTTAGACACGTGTGTGTCAATTCCTTTCCTCCTCAGGGGACTTGTCATCAGCTCAGCTCGGCTCGGCTCCATTCTTATTTGAAGTTGTGCCGGAGACGAGGGAGAAGTGATTTTTTTGTCATTAAAATGTGCTGCTTACAGCTGGCCCCAGCAATTTAGGTAAGTTATGAATTCAAACTCCACCTATTGGTTATTACACTTTTAGAAAGGGTGCGGTGCAACGGAAAATTTTTTGATGTGTTCAACCACATTAAATTTTAATGTTCAATTACACGATTTTTTAAAAATTGTTTTCTCACTTTATTTAATACTTTATGTTCTCTCACTTTATTTAATATTTTATTATCTTATTTTTAAGTGATGTTTTCTCATTTTATTTAATACAAAATAAAATAATTTACACCATTTATATATAAAAAAAGAATGACATTTTTGTACTATAACACTTTTTCTTTAATAACAGTTTTTATATATAAAAATATTATAAAAATGTTTAAAAGTTTTTAAAACTGTTTTTTTAAATAGAAAAGTTAAAAAATAATTTTCTATATAAACTATTAAAAATGTTTTAAATATATACTATTTTTTAAAAAAGTTAAAAAATGTGTTTTGTTAAACTGTTTTTCATATATAAATATATATATATATATATATATATATATATATATATATATATATATATATATATATATATAAACAATTTTTTATAGATAAAAACTGTAAGAATGTATTTTAAATGTTTCTTTAAACTGATTTTTTTTAAATAAAATGTTAATATATAAACTGTTTTTTATTTATAAAAAGGTTGAAAAAATCCATGTCTATATAAGCTGTAAAAAGACATTAAAATAAATTGTTAATACATAAACTTTTTTTTATTTATAAAAAGGTTAAAAAATACCTTCTATATAAACTGTTAAAAAAGTATTAAATATATACTATTTTTCAAAAAAGTTTTAAAAAATGTGTTTTGTTACACTTTTATTTAAATATAAATAGTTTTTTAGTAACTTTTTTTTAATTCTTACTAAAAAATAAAGCTGTAAAAAACTGTTTTTAAATTAAAAAAAAAGTTTTTGAATAACTTTTTTTATTAATCTTTCCTGAAAATAAAGTTGTAAAAAACTGTTTTTTTTTTCATTGTTTTCCTTAAACAAAAAAACTGTTTTTTTTTTGTTGTAAAAAAACAGTTTTTTGAATATTTTTATATTTCTAATATGTAAAAAAAATAGTTTTTTTAATTTTTTTTCGCCATTCAAAAAACTGCTTTTGTACAACAAAATAAAAATGCAAAAAAACTGTTTATATATAAAAACTGTTTAGCTAAACACATTTTTTAACATTTAAAAAAAATAGCACATATTTAAAACATTAAAAAAATGTGTTTATATATTAACATCTTAAAAATGTTATTATATAAACATTTTTAATTTTTTAAAAATGTGTTATTTTAATGTTAATATATAAATATTTTTAATTTTAATATATAAACATTAAAAATGTTAATAAAGTTAATATATTTATAAAGTTTTTATCCATAACAAACTGTTTATATATGAAAAACAGTTTAACAAAACACGTTTTTTAACTTTTTAAAAAAATATTACATATTTAAAACATTTTTAATAGTTTATATAGAAAACTATGTCTGAACTTTTTTATTTAAAAAAACAGTTTTAAAAACTTTTAAACATTTTTGTAATATTTTTATATATAAAAACTGTTATTAATGAAAAAGTGTTATGGTATAAAAATGTCATTCTTTTTTTATATATAAATTGTGTAAACTATTTTATTTTGTATTAAATGAAGTGAGAGAACATCACTTGAAAATAAGATAATAAAGCATTAAATAAAGTGAGAGAACACTTCTTAAGAAATCATGTGATTGGACGACATCAAAACTTGATGCCGTTGAACACATCAAAAAAAAAATTCGGTGCAACTCAATTCTACCTTTTAATTTGGACACTATATCAACAGCCATTACCGATTACGAGGCCATATAAATTTAATTTTGATTTTATTACAAATTAATTCTATTTATTAAGTACGTAATTAAATAAATTCTATAATATTTTTTTGATTTTAATAAGTTGTATGAAATATATTTTTATTTCAATATATCATATTTGTACCGACAAAATTGACCCGTAAATACTAAACTATCCATATCAGCCCATATATTAATTTATGGGGCTCACTGTTGACGCAAAAATTCTTCATCTACGAGGACCAATCAGAAAAGGACACATGTCATCCTACGTGGCAATATTTATACTTATTCAGCACCCGAGGAGAGTTGGTCGGCATACCAACCAACACATAGCATACCAAGCAACTCAAGGAAGACCAACCACCATAGAAGGCCAATAGTTAGATTCATTGTATATAGACATAAATGTCTGAATGTATAAAGACATTGTATCTCTTTAACTCTCATCACTATAAATACATGTATTCCCTTAGCCAAATGGGAGGACAGACGGACAACTAAGAAACACCATACACAAGATACACACCCTTTCTCTCTCTATGCCATATTGTGCTATTGTAAATCCCTGGGAATAAAATAACAGTGGACGTAGGCTTTATTCATAGTCGAACCACTTTAAAAACATTTGTCTCTTATGTATTTGATGTGATCACTGTTTCATCTTCAATCATCATCTTCATACCTTCATTTTTATCTGTTGTTGATGCCGATAAGATAACATAGATGCTATTCTAGTCATCAACAGATTGGCGCCGTCTGTGGGAACGTGTTACAAGCATTGTTCTTCATCAAAAGCTAAGTTTTTATTTTCTCTACGTATCATGAATTATACATACATCTTTTGATTTAGTCATGATTTTTATGTTTATATACATAAATTAGTTGTCCAATTTTTATAAATGAAATCTGCAAAAATTGCATATCATGATTTCAAAATCATTACTGTTAAATTAATTCTTGTTGAGAAATCTGTAAAATGGTGGATTTCTCAAATCAAAACTTTTGGCTTGATTCTCAAGTTAAAATTTTATCTCATGAAATCAATATTTTAAATGATTACATATACCAATATATATGACGATGATAAGATTTGATAATTTTCATTGTTGATTTTGAAATAATTTTTGAAAGATCTTTGATGACTATTCAAATTCCCATTATATTTTTAATCAGAGAATGGGAAAAGGTTAAAAACAATAAAAAGTTTATCATGAAAATCATGGCCCAGATCTACTTTCTCTCTCTTCAAGTTTGAGTCTCTTTGTATTCATTTTTATGAACTATATTAATTTGGTTCACCTTCCATCTATGTCAATAAAGTCTCATTGATTGATTTTTGATATAAATTTGGTAATAACTTCGATCATTCAACATATTTTTATCTCTCCAAATAGGGAATAGGAAGGGATCAATATAAAAAATAATTTTCTCTCACCTGAAAAACCATTACCCACCTCTTGTAAAAAAGGATCAGTAAAACAATCATGACCATATCAAGACTCTGGGCACAAATTTGATATGTTGGCCCCTCGTTCGTCGCATCACAGGGTTTCTTTGTCGAAATCACACGATCTAGTGGATTAGATAATTATTCATTTAATTAACATTCTTAATGCTTAAATTTTACATCAAATGTTATATTTCTGATCTAAGGATTCGAGATATTCTCGTCAGCCATCCATATTATTGGTCGGCATCATCTTGGGCCATCTTTTATTAAAGGGAAGCTTAACCAGACCACTTTTGTTTGTCGGAGATAAGATGTGAAGATCCATCATCAATGTTGAAATAATTTTATCCAACTACGAGGTATCTTATTGTTGGTCGGAGACCCATATTGTAGCTCGGTGGAACCAATTGCAGGTCGACGATCATCTACTTCTTGATCGGCGAAATCTCAGTCTTGTTCGAAGGGTCGAATTTACTGGTCGGCAACTATCCAACCATCCACTTCTTGGTCGGCGACATTTAATGTTGTTCGATGACCATCCAACAGCTAGTTGGTAATATCAATGCACCATTTTTGTTGATCGACGAAATCGCTCTGCTGATCGGGGACCATTTGCTTCTTGGTCGGCACCATATATTCTACATCCTGAAATGTCCTCAAATGTTGGTTGGTAGCAGTAGAATCTTGGGGGCTCGAGCAGCTTATTAAAATTCCATAGGGATGAGGTTCAATCCCGACGAAAGCTCATCCACAATCGTAAACCTTTGGACTATTATTGCTCGACATCAGGCAATTTTGGCTCGACATATCAACCAACATATATTATTTCATTTTTTGAAATTAATATTTTTATTTGTCAAGCATATACATATCATATATTGATTAGATGACTAAATTATTCTCATGACTAATCAATTTAGCCTACACATATGGTAGGGCAAGTTATTAATTTTTACAGTACAAGATTCAACGCCGACGAATGCTCGGAAACAATCTTAAACTTCTGAAAACTATTATCATTGCTCAGCATTATGAAATTTCACCTCAGCAAGGAACTATATATTATTGCTCTGATCTATGCTCAAGCACGAATTATTCTATATATCCGTTTGGATTCATATTCTATATTCATCTCATCATGGAGCTCGGCGAAATACTTATTATCGTATTCAGCTCCGAGGAAAAGCTACAACATTTATTATATTTCACCCCCAACGGATAGTTGGTCGGGGCAATTCTTATTTATATTTAGGACCAGATATCGGCTGAAGCACAAATTATTCTATAAATCCCTTGGGATTCATATTCTATATTCATCTCATCATGTAGCTCGGCGAAATACTTATTATCATATTCAGCTCCGAGAAAAACTATATCATTTATTATATTCCACCCCCAATGGATAGTTGGTAGGGGTAATTCTTATTTATATTCAGGCCCAACAAAGTTCTCGACCATATTCTTATATTGTGAAAAATATTATTCTTATTCGGCATTATGCAATTTTGCCTCGACAGATCAGCAAGACAATTTATTATTATCATTCTTTATGTCTATGCATGTTTTATATTTATCTCAGCATGGAGCTCGGAAAATTTCTTCTCTCTCTATATATTCAGCTTCAAGGAAGTCTTCAACATGTATTATCTTATTCCCAACAATCTGTTGAGGAGGTCTCCTGCATTTATTATATCTTATTCCCAACAATCTGTTGGTCAGATCCGAGGAAGTCTCTAGCATTTATTATCAATTATCACCAACTCCAGTTGGTTGGGAACTCAATTACCACCAACTCCGATTGGTCGGGAACTCAATTACCACCAACTTCGGTTGGTCGGGAACTCAATTACCACTAACTCCGGTTGGTCGGGAAGCAAATTACCACCAAATCCGATTGGTCGGGAAGCAAATTACCATCAACTCTGGTTGGTCGGGAAGTAACACGCCACCAACTCCGGTTGGTCGACAATTCAATTACCACCAACTCCGGTTGGTCGGGAAGCAAATTACCACCAACTCTGGTTGGTCGGGAAGCAACATGCCACCAACTCCGGTTGGTCAGCAATTCAATTACCACCAACTCCGGTTGGTCGGGAAGCAAATTACCAAGAACTCCGGTTGGTTGGGAAGCAACACGCCACCAACTCCGGTTGGTCGGCAATTCAATTACCACTAAGTCCTGTTGGTCGGGAAGCAAATTACCACCAACTCCGGTTGGTCGGGAAGCAACATATATTACAACCAACTACGGTTGGTCGGTCATCTATCACCACCAATTTCAGTTGGTCGATCAATCAGCAAATAACAAATTCGGTTGATCGGACAACAAATAACAACAGGTGGAGCAAATTTTATTGTCTATGAAAAATAGGAAAATTTGTCAAATAACATACTTTAAGGCCGAGAAAGCATTCAAATATCATATTCCACACTTGGGGGCTCTATTACAAATTCAGTTGTTCATTCGATGGCACATTCTCATAACATCATACAGTCGAGCATCAAATTCAACTCCACAAACTTACATAGTCGGGGCCCCGACTAATTATCATTCAGAAGTTGTTTTTCTTGCTTAGGAATTAGTTTTGATATTGAAGTTCAGGAGGCATATTCATGAGTTAGTTGTGCTATTGAAAGTTCAGGAGTTGAATTCAGCATCTACAGCACTGAGATATTTACTACTACTGTCCCGACCAATTATGAAGAAGAAGTTATATAAAAATGTTTCGAAGGCCACCACTATCTTGGTACTAACAACATTGAAGAATTGGGTCCAGTGGTAAGGATGGGCTTCACTCTGACCATAGGTCATGAGTTCGATCCCTCCCCACGGATACCTACCCCTGTTGGAGGGCTTCCTCAGGACTGTGTGGTTAGGCGCACGGTCGTGGGTTCGATCCCCCGCAGGGTTTACCAGTATTTAAGTGGGGCTCGTGTGTGAGGTGGACATGCGCAGTGCCCCCCCTGTTTAGCTTGCACGAGGGAGTCCAAAGGGCTCGTTCGTGTGGAGGTTCAGGGTTATAAAAAAAAAAAAAAAAACAGCTAGAATGTTACTCGACAAAGTATTTAGAAGATCATAAATCAGAAAAATCAAGCACGTGAAGTTATCACTCAGTTGCTCGGCACAGGAGGCAGTTGGTCGACTAACAAACCAATTAATATACTTGAAGATTATGACAAGCTACAGGCTGCACACTATGGCATGACTGTATTCAAATTCCCAGGGGTGATACATAGCACACGATCGCTTCACGAACAGAGTTTCTTAAAAGAGATATTAGCAACCATCGATCAGCCTGCATCATATGTCGTCCAGGAGTTAGTGCACTTTATGTTGAACAAATCAAGAAGGCAGATCAAGAATTTCACAAGCACCGAGCAACACTGCAGAATAAATACTCCATCCTTTCAGTAAACCATCAAGCATGGAGCATTGGGGGCTTCTGTTGACGCAAAAATTCTTCATCTACGAGGACCAATCAGAAAAGGACACATGTCATCCTACGTATCAATATTTATACTTATTCGGCACCCGAGGAGAGTTGGTCGACATACCAACCAACACATAGCATACCAAGCAACTCAAGGAAGACCAACCACCATAGAAGGCCAACAGTTAGATTCATTGTATATAGACATAAATGTCTGAATGTATAAAGACATTGTATCTCTTTAACTCCCATCACTATAAATACATGTATTCCCTTAGCTAAAGGGGAGGACAGACGGACAACTAAGAAACACCATACACAAGATACACACTCTTTCTCTCTCTACGCAATATTGTGCTATTGTAAATCCCTGGGAATAAAATAACGGTGGACGTAGATTTTATTCATAGCCGAACCACTTTAAAAACCTTTGTCTCTTATGTATTTGATGTGATCACTGTTTCATCTTCAATCATCATCTTCATACCTTCATTTTTATCTGTGAAATAACATCTATGTTATCTTATCGGCATCAACACTCATCTTTGTAAATTGCGGGCTAAATATGTGCTCAAGGTAAATACTCACGGGCCAAATATGAGCTGACTAATCATTGCCCATATTAATACCACTAGGTTCAAAAATGAAAAAATAAAAAAAAACTCGCATTTCATTTACTTAAGCTAACATGTCCATTTGATTTCTCATATCAATCTAGTTGCTAAAAAAACTCATTTCATTTCACCCATAAAATTCTCTCTCTCTCTCTCTCTCTCTCACACACACACACACACAAAAAAAAAAAAAATTGCTCCTCTTGAGATTTTGCATTCAGCTTGAGGATTAAAATCCATGCAAGTCTCCCACACTCTAGCTTAATAAAATTCACTACTTCAAAAAACCCATCTTTGGGTGTCTTTTCTTGGAGGAATATTTTAAAAACAGTAACAATTTGTTCAAAAGTACACATGTGTTTGTTGAGAAAAAATATTCTGGGATTGAGATTTTCAATGTCAAAACTAAAATCGATTTAGTGAGAACAGCCTTTAGAGAGAAAAAATGGGTTGCCCTACCCAAATTCGGCTCGACTTGGTCTGCAACCTACATTTAACTCGTCCAAATAGAGCTCATCCCATATTTGGCCCATAAAAATCACCCCACACACCCAACACCACCCAACCGCATGTGCTAGATCATATTTATAAATATATAGTGAATATTTACTGTATATATAAATAAAACCTATTGAAAAAAATATATATTTTGATAGGACCTATTACAAAATATTTTACGTAATATGATTTATTTGTCAAGCTTCCGAACAACCGACACTAAAACAAGGATGTGCAACATAAAATTATATTACTAAGAAATCACATTCAAATAGACAAAAATCGAAAATCCCTATTAGGACAATATATCACCACAATTATTAAATTACAAGGAATCTCAATATTTTACATACAAAAAAAAAATCCCAAATAACATAAGAATCAGGACAAGATCAAACAACAAAAAATCCAATAAAAGGAAATACAAAACGTGTATTCATATATGAAAACATAATCACGTACAAACCAACAAAATCCCAAAATATCAATATTGAAACATACATGTATAATAATTTATTGAGTTAATTACACTTAGGCCTCCTGAACTATACCCCACTCAACACTTTGTTACCACTTCTTTCGATTTTTTCAATTCACCGCCCAACTTTGGAAATGGCTACAATTAACCCCCTGACGTCTAACTCCGTAAACTTTTGGCAAAAACTATCAGCCATGTGCATGGCACATGACTTTAAGTAGGGACATTTTTATCCAACCCTAATTTTTTCTTTTTTTCTTTTCCTCCTCTTTCTTCATTTCTTTCACTCTCTTTCAATTTTATTTTTCCTCTTTCTTCTCTCTCTATCTCTCTCCATGGGTGAGACCTCCCACATCTCCCCCAACCCTTCTCGCCCACTGCCCACTCCTCCCCCACCTCCCTCCCTGCCCTTCCGCCCACTACCCAACCTGTTCACAGCGCCCCCCCCCCGCCCCGTGCCCATCCCCCTTTTCTTCTACTGTAGATTCGTCATGGTTGAAGATGGATTTGTTTGGATTTGGAGTTGTATTTGTATTTGTTTTTGGATCTTAAATTTGTTTGGATTTGGATTTGAAAGAGGAGACACGTTTTGGTTGAGTTTGGATTTGTGCATTTTTCATTTTTATGTATTTTTTTTGTTTTTTTATCTTTTTATCATAAATGTATTTTTTTTTATCTTTGTATCATTTTTATGTATTTTTCATGTTCTTTTAAATTTTTATTAGAACTTTGTCTTTTCATTAGATATCTATTTTTTTATTCATATTTTCGATAAATGCTTTTTTTGTTTTTAATATTTTCGTTGACAATCATTTTTATATGCTGGAAATAATTTTATATTGCCGTAAATTACTTTTATTGCCGAAAATACTTTTCATTTGTCCAAAATAATTTTATATTGCTGAAAATAATTTTTTTATTGCTAGCAATAGTTTTATTTGCTGGAAATAATTTATCATTACTAGATATCACTTTTTATTTGCTAAAAATTATTTTTTATTTGGTAAAAATCATTTTTTATATACTGAAAATAATTTTATAATACTTAAATTATTTTTTATTGCGAAAAATAATTTTTATTTGCTGGAAATGATTTATTATTAGTATTCTAAATTTTATTTTGGTATTTTAATGTATTTTCCAATAAATATGAGTATTTTAAGTATATGTTTCTGAATTATTTTTTTGAGAATTTTGCATGCTAGAAATCATATTTTATATGCTAATTTTTTTCGTGGGAAATATTTTTTGAATATTTATTTTATTAAATTTTGAAAATTTTAAATATTTTTTTGTATTTTTCAAAAATTTTAATTATATATTCATATTATCCAAATGTTTTAAAAATTTTGTAAACTTTTTCCACAATTTTTTTATATTTTTAAAATATTTTTTTCATATTTTCTTAATTTTTAAATAATTTTGCTGTTATTTAAAGTTTTTTTTTCAAAAACAATTAGGTTTAGACAAAAATGCCCTTACTTAAGTCCATGTGCCATGCACATGACTAACGATTTTGGTCAAAAGTTAACATAGTTGGACGACAGGGGGTTAATTGTAGTTGTCTTCAAAGTTAGGCGAGAATTGGAAAAAAATGAGAGAATGGTGGTAAAGTGCTAGGGGGATCAAAATTCAGGGGCCTAAGTATAATCTATATTATACCTCTAATACATTAGTATTAGAGGTTAATGAGGGGGCTTGAATGCTCCATTTTTTTTAAAACAAATGCAAAGAACCACGTATGTTTTTTCAATCCCTTAATCTCTCTCTCATACATTCACTTCATCTCCCCCTTTTACTTCTGTGTTTACATCTTCCTCTCCCCCTCATGCTATCCTTTTATATCTCTATGTTCGTCGTTTCTTCTTACTGACTCCATTTCTCACTTTATTCCCTCTCTCCCTTCCCTTCCAACTGTTGCCATTATCGAAAACAGGGGATAAATATTGTTTCTATTATTTGCCTCTCTTTTACTTATCATTCGTTTAATGATTCTCTATTTTCCTTCCACTTTGGATTCCTTTATGAATTTTTCGAAATTCTTTTTTTTGGGTTTGTTCTTATTTCAGGGTTTGGATGCAGGTGGTTGAGAACGGAGGTTGGTGGCATAGTGATTCTTAGGTATGAATTTAATGATGTCACCCAATTAGAATTTCTTTGAGAAAGGTGCGAGTTGGAGTATTGACTTCTGATTTGTTTTTAGATCACATGGGATAAAATTTCTTTTGATTGTCAAGGAAACCAATTATTAGGGGTGTTCAGAAAACCGATTGGACCGGCGGACCGAACAGGACCGCCTTAATTTTATTGGGTTTTTTTTAGTCAGTTCGATCCCGATTTTTTTTTGACAAACCGGTATGCCCGGTCCGGTCCTTGGTCCGTCACATTAAATAATCGATATGGACCGGACTGGATCGGTTACATATATATATATATATATATATATATATATATATATATATATATATATATATATATATATATATATATATATATATATATATATAATTATAGCTAGAAAAAACTCAAGAAGGACAATCTCGTCATTTTGAAATTAAAAAAAACATAACACTATACACACACTCCACCACACAGCTCACAACAGCAGCCCTCGTCTCATCTCTTTCATATTCTCTCTATCTCTCTACAGCTCTGATCTAATCTTTCCTCCTCACGCGGAAACTCTAGCTCTGAGCTCTCTCCTCACCCTCGCACGCGGAAGCTCTACAGCTCTGAGCTCTCTCCTCACACGCGGAAGCTCTACAGCTCTCTGAGCTGTCTCATCTCACACAGTCTGGTGTAAATTATTCCAGCTCTGCGTGTATTCCAGCTCTGCGTGGGTGTGTTTCAGCTCTGGGTGTATTTCAGGTGTGTAAATAAATTATTTCATGTTTCCATATTTTATTTTTTTTTCTTTTATATATATTGTAGAAAAGTTGTCATGCAAGGCACATATATTTGAAATATGATGAACCAAATCAAATTAGCTGGAAGAAAGTTCTTCCTCTGTTTCAATTTTCATGAGTAGAAATTGCTGGTTTTAATAATGATTTTTAGTGCAATAAGATAATTATAATGGTTTCAGTGTAATAAGCTAATTCTTATTGAAAATAACCAATGATTCGCCGTTAAAAAGATTATTTGAATAAGATTAGGACCAACAAGTTAGACCGGACTGACCCTACAAAAAATCGGACCGACTAAGCCCGAAAAATCGGTTTAATCGGTCCGGTCTTGGTCCTTTTTTTTAGGACCGGTTTAATCGGTCCGGTCCTTAAAATTACTAAAAACCGAATCGGATCGGACCAGACCGCGAACACCCCTACCAATTACGTTTGGGATTCATAATTTTCTGCAAATTCGAATTAAGAAATATGAACAATTTTTCTTTTAATTACTTTTAGGAATGTAAAGAGTATTATTTCTTTAGGGTGTTTTCTCTTTTTGCTCACCACCTTTCGAATTCGTAAACATTTTTCAGCTTTTCATTACTTTCCAACAAAGATACTACGAGAAGTCTTCGGGTGTGTAGGTTAATCAATATTTGAGTTCAAACATCACGATTAAGATTTTCTACAAATTTGAGCAAAGATTCTAGCAGAATATATTCTCTCTTGATTTGGGTTGAACTATTGAACTGGATCCTATTGTGCAAATCAGGATGGCGAGTCTTGCAAGTTGAGAATAACTGTTAACATGTCAAAATAAATTTATATAAATTAACTCCCACTTTTTGAAAATAAGAAGTTTGGCTTTTATTCAGTAGCTTCTTTAGCCTCTTTTGAAAATAAAGGTGTCAACATAGTTGAGAATGGAGTTAATTTATTTCAAAATCAAAACTACTGTAGAAAAGGGTAATGCATCTAAATGGAGTGACATCCATTGAATAATTGGTGTAGGATCTTTAAATTATGTCTACTTTTTGTTAAGAAATTCATCTGCCTTTGTTTTATTTTAGATATTAAAATAGTTGGTCAATTGAGTTGCAGCTTTATCCGTCAACCGTCGAGAGACTTTTTAAAAATAAAGCTACTGAAGAAAAGGGTGAGCGCGCCAGGATGGCGAGTCTTGCAACCTCTGGCTTCCTGATCATACGTATTTGTTTTAGGTATATAAAGAGTTTGTGTTATTACAAAAATTTTCCATATGGATACTGAATTACAGCATTGATTAAATGTCACAACTACTGCTAATTTTGTATGCAGTGATTTGGATTATATTTTTCCCTTGTAGTTTTGACTTATGTTGTATTACATCCAAAGTAACAATGGAGGTCCAAAGCAATAATGGAAGTTCAGAGCAATTTGTTCATGGGTTCATGGGTTTGCCTACCGGATGAGGGTTGCGGGTTTTCGTTGAATTTGGGTGTGCTGGTGTGGGTGCCGGATGTAGTAGCATCGGCGGTGGCAGTAGAGTGCTGGTGTGTAATACCCCGTACTTTTGATGATTTTAATAATTATGAGATTAATTATTATTGTTGGATTAATTAAATTAAATATGAGAAATTAAGAATTAATTAATCTAGTTTAAAATAAATATTAACTGGAGTGCCAAGGGTTAATACTTATTATTGAAAATTATTGAATATTACTGTGTGAGTAAGTAATATGGTATTATGATAATATATATTTGTCATGAGTGAGAAATACGACGGTTCGGTAAAGTAAGTCGAGACGTGCGTGTGAATCATATCGGGACTACTTTAATGGGGTACAAAGATAATTTATTTTTAAGCGACTCGTATGGGTATTTTGAGTGCGTGGATGAGTCCGAAAGGGTCGAGATAGTCAGAGAACTCTACCCGGGTGTTTTATTTGGATTCCTGGGCAATTTAGGCCAAACCGATAACCCGAAGGGGTATTTCGGTCTTTTGATATTTTGGAAAATAAAATGGACGAAAATTGGGAAATTAAAATGAAAGGTACATGGGTTAGATGGAGGTTGTCAGTTTTTAAACCTAAGAGAGAGAGAGAGAGAGAGAGAGAGAGAGAGAAAACTAAACAGGAAGAAGAAAAGCTCCATAGGTATTCTTGGTGCAAAACTCAAGCTCTCACACCAACAATCCCACTAACGTGTAGATCGAGAGGAGAGGATCACCCCAATACCAGTTTCATTCAACGAATTAGAAGTTCTCCATAAGGAAAGTGTTTATTTTGCTAAATTTTATGCATATATTACCCATGTTAGACTAGGTTTTTGAATCATCCATGAGATAATGAATTTGATGATTAAATTGATTGCAAATGATAAATTTGGGTAGGAACTTCATGTAGAATGAGAAACCCTATTTAGAGATATAAATTATGAGATTTATGCATGATTATATACAGATTTAATTTGGGTTTAGATTAGACATTAATGGTGATTATAGAAATCTAGGGCTTTTAAGGATTTCTTGAATTAATGCATCCATACTTGAGATTTAATAAGATTTTGATGTTAAACCATGTTGAAAGACATTCTATCAAGTGTAGAAACGATTTAGGATGATTGGTTTTGTGTTGGGTGAAATTACACATGAATTGGGTGGAAAAAAATGGAAGAAAATCACATAAATTCAAAGGTAGGGGACAATCTGGGTCAAGGTCGTTCGAACGACTTGGAGAACTGGAATGTCGTTCGAACGACCTCATTTGAACGAGAATTCCAATGAGAATTCCCACTAGAATTAAGGATCCTAGGTCATTTGAAGTTTCGTTCAAATAAAATTTCAAACACTTCTAACGAGATTTTAGAAAATTGTAAAGATGCCCAATTGAGTGGAAATCTTACGAGGATAGTCCGAGAGTGAGGGGATAATAGTAATCGGCCAATACAGTGAGTAGTAGAGAATACTATGCTACATATATTAAGAAAGAATCGGGTTACCTAAAGTTTAAATTGGGTTGTGTGAATACCTAAGATTTTAATAGGCTGTGTGTATACCTATGGATAGGGGTGTTCACGGGTCGGTCGGTTCGGTTTTGACCGGGTTTTTTGGGCCGAACCGACCATGTCGGTTTTTGGAGGAGGAGAACCGAACCGAACCGAAAATGCTAAAAAACCGAACCGAACTGAACCGAATCGGGTCGGTTTTTGACAGGGCCGGTTCGGTTTGCCCGTCGGTTTTTGACAGGGCCGATTTTATATAGGGCCGGTTCGGTTTTTTCCTTTATTTTAATAAAAAAATATATTTTTTTAATACCTAATATAAATATAAAATTAAAAAATATAATATAATATCTCAACACTAATATAAATATAATATAAAATATAAAATATAAAATTAAAAAGTATAAAAATTAATTCGGTTCGGTTCGGTTCGGTTCAAAATCGTTTTTTTTATGCCAAAACCGAAAACCGAACCGACCCTGTCGGTTTTATACCTGATTAAACCGAACCAACCCTAAAAAAAATCCGGCCCAAAAATTTTCAGTTCGGCTCGATTTTGTCGGTTTGTCGGTTTGGTCGATTTTTTTGCACACCCCTACCTATGGATTTCTTATTATGTGTACGACATACCTATGCTGCTTGCTATCGGGTGGAGGTTGCGCGCTTGGGCAGTCCTATCCTGATGAGCCTCCGGGGGGATATTTAGACTTGCACCATATAACATAGAACCTTGGACACGTGCTATCCGAGATATGATAGTTTGACGGTTTAATGAAAACGTAGGTATGTGCGTGACCCATTGGTCTAGGGACTATGTTCACGTCCAATATGTGTTATTGTATTTTTTATGGTTCGTGGGAGATTATCCGAACCCTTATCCCTATTCAGTGCGAGATGTACCGGGATACGATAATAGAGTATGCATTGCACCAAGAGGTCTTAACCTAGGGGTGCAGGATTTGTATATATATATATATATATATACTTGAGAAAAATTCTACTATGCGAAATAGTAGATATCATAATGATGATAAGTAACTTAATCTTAGTGAGTAAAAGTTTAATTACATGAATGGTGAAAACATAAATCAGCTATTTGGGGTAAAATATATTAATAACGTATGGTATGGGCAATACGGGTGTACTACGGGTGAACGTAAGTAGTGATAATGTGACTTCGAACCATTTAGGCTAGGTAGCATAGCTAGTATGGGTTAAAAGATGTGTTAGGGGTGCACATTAGCTGAGAGGTGAGCTTCTCAAGGGAGATCATGGATTTCTAACATGTATATAATATGTGCTAAATTGCATTTATGCACTTGCTATTTTAAAACCATCTTTACTCGGGTTCTGAGCCGTTTCTTGCACATCTTCTCTCATGTCTCTCTCTCTCTATATATATATATATTATAATAGGTGCCCAGCGAGAGGGACACCAGATCTAAACACTTGGATTATTTGACGAGCTGCAGCGATTATGGAAGTTGTAGGTCCTTGAGATTAAACGCATCTATCATTTCTTTTAGTTTAATCAGTATTTCTATCTAGGGCATATGTCACCATTCTCAGACTAGGTTTATTTCGAGAGATTTTTTTATTTCTAATCAGTATTTCAGTTTCAGTTAAACTTGGTATTTTATGTTAATGATTGTGGACATTTTAACTGGGACGTTCATTCCAGTATTTATTGTTCTATTATTTAGTTCAGTGGATGGTATTTGATTATTTGTGTAGTTTAGTTAGTTAATGATGTGGGTTATTTATTAAAAGAAACCGAATGGGTGTGTTATGAGTAATTGTTTTTGTCACTAGCTTAATTAAATATTTAGGTATTTGATTGGATTAAAGTTTTTCGACAGTGATGCTAAGAATGAACCAACCGAACATTCTGTTTTAGTTTAATAAAAGACTGATCCGATATTTAATTGGGAGGGGTGTCACAGGTGGTATCAGAGCATCAAGTTCTAGAGCCTTTTAGGATCTGTGCGGCTTATTATGTTTCCAGCTTAACGTTCTTTGATATAAAGCCCAATTTTAGGACTGTTTTATTCCTGATTATATGATTACATCTTCAACTATTAGAGATTTGTTAATAATTTTAGACTAATAAAAATCTTTCTCATTTTAGATGCCTCCTCGACGTGCACCACGGGCCATAAATGCCTAGCCAGAGCCGCCGCCAGTTCAGGCTCAGGGGACAATGAACGCAACCGAGGTTATCGCTATAGTTGCACATGTGGTGAATACGGCTTAAGTGGTGGTGTAGTAGGACCCACTCCAGACTCAAGAAGTAGCTCCAGCACCAGCACAGGTGTTCCCTTCTTCTTAGGAGCATGTTAGGGAGGCATTTCTGAAGGCGCATCCCCTGGAGTTTCAGGGGAGTTTCGACGTGATTATTGTGAGTCAGTGAAAGAAGGACATCCAGAAACACCTTCGCATGTATGAGTGCATAGATGTTCAGAGGCAGCTACTAGCTACCTTTAAGCTTGTAGGGGAAACTTTACAGTGGTGGGAGTCCACTACTACTACCTTGGAGGAGAGAGATAGTATGACTATTTAGAGTTTCTGGGTGCAGTTTGACCGTAAGTATTTTCCCTTCATCGTTCAGACTGAGATGAGGCGAAAATTACTGGACCTCACCCGCGAGGGGAAGATCATTGCTAAATATGAGGAGGAATTCACTAGATTGACTAACCTGGTGCCAGATGAGGTACCTACTGAAGCGAAGAGGGTCCATATATTTATGGATGGCTGGACTTGGAGGATACGACAACACCTACTGGGTAACCTTTCCCTTCAGTCCTACATAAATTTACTTAATGCAGCTCTAGTACACTGTCAGGACCATCTCTTTCATGCTAAGGTAAACAATCGAGGAGGAGAGTCCAACCAGCAGGGCAGGACTGGGGGAGGTAGTGCTAGTGGGGCACCAACAGAGCAGAGTTAGTAGAGGCAGGGTTCCCATTAGGGGGATTCTGCAAAGAGATTCAGATCAGGTCGATTCAAGAATAGCCAGTGAGGTTTCAGGCATAGCCATCAAGGCTAGCAGAGTTATCAGAGGCAACATCATCAGGGCCAAGGGAGGGAAGGAAATGTCCAGCAAGGCCGAGGCCAACAGGAGCAAAGGGGAGGAAACTTTACAAGAAGCTGTTTTTCTTATGGCAAGACTGGCCACAGGAAGCAGGATTGCCCTGCCAAGGGTAAGACTCCACAGCAGCAGGGTGCTTGCCAGGAACCCCAGAGACCTATCTTTCCCTCCGCTCTCCCAGTAGCAACAACAGTCCCAGTTTTGCCTGCCATTCTAGCAGCCCCGATTCAGTAGGGATAGTTACAGTATGGGCGTGTTTACAAAGTACATCAGGAAGCATTCCGACAGGCGCCGCCTGCAGTTGAGGGTACGCTTTCCATCCATGGTACTATGGGGCATATTTTGTTTTACACGGGAGCATCACACTCATTTGTAGCCACTAGCTTTGCACATGTCGTAGGGTTGTTAGACACGACAGAGAGCACGGTCACTTATGTAGACTCACCTTTGAGTAGTGGGTCTTTGATTTTCTTTATATACCGGGGGGTTGGTATAGAGATTGAGAGTCTTATTTTGCCCGCTGAAATGCTCGTATTAGATTTGTCTGAGTACGACGCCATTATTGGCATGGATTGTCTTGTCACTTATAGAGCCATGATTGATTGTTTCAGCAGGAGTATTGTATTCACTATCCTGAGCCAGGAGATGTTCATTATGGCGATGCCTCGACCCGAGGAGGATCGTCCACCCACTTGTATTATATATAGGAGGAGACCTCTACGGGTATAGCAATTTCACTTGACTCAATTTTGATCACTTGCGAGTTCACTGATATATTTTAGGACATACCGAGGTTACCACCGAGTAAGAAAATTGAGTTTGTGATAGATTTAACACCGGGCACTCGTCCTATTGCACGTGCATCGTACTGTATGGCTTAAGGGAGTTACGAGACTAGATAGAGCAGTTGTTGGTGCAGGATTTCATTCGTAGGAGTACTTCACCTTGGGGTGCTCCGGTTCTGTTTGTGAAGAAAAGGGAAGGATCCTTACGGCTCTGTATTGATTATTGGGAGCTGAATAAAGTCATAATACGGAATAAATATATGTTGCCTCGCATCGATGACTTATTTGACCAGCTGAGAGGAGAAACCTACTTCTCAAAGATAGACTTGAGATTCGGCTATCATCAATTATGTATTAGAGAGCAAGATATGTCGAAGACTGCTTTTCTGATGAGGTATGGATCCTACGAGTTTTGGGTTATGACGTTTAGGCTAATAATTCACTGGTAGTATTTATGGACTTAATGAATAGGGTGTTCAGAGAGTTCCTTGATCAGTTTGTGATTATCTTCACAGATGACATACTGATTTATTCTTGTACAGAGGAGGAGCATGTCGATCACTTACTTATGATTCTATAGACTCTACGGGAGAATGAGCTGTATGCCAAACTGGAGAAATGTGAATTCTGGTAGTGAGAGGTGAAATTTTTGGGACACATCGTATCTGAGAGGGGTATATCAATGAATCTCAGCAAAGTGTCAGTGGTGAGGGAGTGGGGACAGCCCAAGACACCGACGGGAGGTACAAAATTTTCTGGGTTTAGCTGGGTATTATAAACGGTTTATTCGGGGGGTTCTCAAAGATTGCGGGTCTGATGACGAATCTGACTCATAAGGGCGTGTCGTTTATATGTGATAATGCGTGTCAGTTGGTTCTTGATGAGTTGAAGGAGAAGTTAACTTCAGCACCGGTACTAGAACTTCCTAGGGAAGGTGTGGAGTACCTTGTGTATATTGATGCGTCGTTATAGGGGCTTGGTGGAGTATTACAACAGGAGGCTCAGGCTATAGCTTATGCTTCTCGTAAACTTGAGCCTCACGAGAGGAATTACCCCACCCACGACTTGAAGTTGGCAGCGGTGGTATTTACGCTTCGGATATGGAGGCATTACTTAATGGGAGAGAAATTTTGCCTATTCACAAATCACAAGTCACTACTGTACTTATTCACGCAGAAGGAGCTGAATATGCATCAGTGAGGGTTGCTTGAGTTTGTGAAGGACTACCAGTTCGAGATACAGTACCACCCAGGGAAGGTTAACATAGTTTTCGATGCTTTGAGCCGTAGTCCTGTAGGTGAGGTGACTGAATCGTGGAAGGAGAAATGGAAAGATTTGGAACATCAGGATGCAATTAGCCCGATCCTTCATATATGTTATTACTGTTACGCCCCAGATAGTGACGAGGGTGGTTCAGGCCCAGGCAGCAAATTCGTTTTATCAGGAGCGGATTAGACAGCTGTTAGCTAGAGGACCAGAGTCCTACTCAGTGACTTTCGAGAGAGGCTTACTCTTCAACAGGAAACTGATTGTTCCAGCGAGGGAGAATATACAACGCATAGTAATGACGGAGTCACATGGTTCTCGATTTTTGGTACATCCCGGAGGGGATAAGATGTACCATGATATGAGGCGGTTGTATTGGTGGAGTGGTATGAAGAAAGACATTACAATGTTCGTATCTAAATGTACCATTTATTAGCTGGTAAAGGCGGACCATCAGAAATCGTCAGGGTTGCTTCAGCCATTAGAGATTCTTATGTGGAAATGGGAAGGTATTTCTATGGATTTCATTATAGGGTTGCCTACTATTAAGAGAGGTCACGATTCTATATGGGTTATTATAGATCGGTTGATGAAGGTAACTCACGTCTTGCCAGTCCAGATGGACTACACTATGGGGTAGTATTCCCAGTTATTTATTGTCGAGATAGTCAGGTTACATGGGGTGCCCCTCAATATTGTGTCCGACAGGGACAAAATCTTTGTGTCGCACTTCTGGGAGAGCTTTCAGGAGGTTATGGGTACCGAGTTACGGTTGAGTATGGCGTACCACCCGCAGACAGATGGGCATATGGAGCACACTAATCATATGTTGGAGGATATGTTGCGCATGTGTGTCCTTGATTTTGGAGGAGGTTAGGAGCAGTACCTTCCAGTGGTGTAGTTTGCCTATAACAATTCCTACTAGTTTACTATTGGCATGGCCCCATTTGAGTCGCTATATGATAGGCCTTATCGTTCTCCTACTTGTTGGTTGGAGGTGGGGGACAATAAGTTACTCGGGCCAGAGGTGATTCAGGATATGTTGGCCAGGATTGAAATGATACGGAGTCCCATACAGGTAGCCCAGGATAGACATAAAAGCTACGCTGATGCTAAAAGGTTCTTTAGGAAGTTTTCAGTGGGGGACCAAGTGCTACTGCAAGTGTCTCCTATGAAAGGACTAATGAGGTTCAGGAAGAAAGGGAAATTGTCTCCGAGATACGTAGGACCATTTTCTATTATTGAGAGGATCGGATCGGTGGCATACAAACTTGGGTTGTCGGAACAATTACACCACATTCATGATGTGTTCCATATTTCGTCACTAAAACGGTATCTCCGAGATGAGTTGACTCACACTCACGTCGCAATAGAGGAGATAGACCTGCAGCCAAACAGTTCTTATGAGGAGAGACCAGTGGCTATTCTAGACAACAGTGAGAGGAGACTGAGGTCCAAAGTGGTTCCACTTGTGCGGGTCCAGTGGGAACATCACAATATAGAGGAGTCTACTTGGGAGCGAGAAGCAGATATGCACGAGAAGTATCCAGACCTATCCATGCCAGGTATGCCTTATTTTCTAAATTTTGGAACGATATTCCGTTATTAGGGAGGAGTATGTAATACCCCATAATTTTCTTGATTTTAATAATTATGATATTAATTATTATTGTGGGATTAATTAAATTAAATGTGAGAAATTAAGAATTAACCAATCCAGCTTAAAATAATATTAACTAGCGTGACAAGGGTTAATACTTATTGTTAAAAATTATTGAATAGTATTGTGTGAGTAAGTAATATGGGATTATGATATTATATATTTGTCATGAGTGAGAAATACGACGGTTTGGTAAAGTAAGTCGAAACGTGCGTGTGAATCGTGTCGGGACTACTTTAATGAGGTAAAAAGATAATTTATTTTTAAGTAACTCGTATCGGTATTTCGAGTGTGTCAATGAGTCCGAAAGGGTCGAGATAGTCAGAAAACTCTACCCGGGTGTTTTATTTGGATTCCGGGGTAATTTAGGCCAAATCGATAACCCAGAGGGGTATTTTAATCTTTTGAGATTTTGAAAAATTAAAATGGACGAAAATTGGGAAATTGAAATGAAAGGTACGTGGGTTAGATGGAGGTTGTCAGTTTGTAAACCTAAGAGAGAGAGAGAGAGAGAGAACTAAAGAGGAAGAAGAAGAGCTCCATAGGTGTTCTTGGTGCAAAACTCAAGCTCTCACACCAACAATCCCACTAACATGTAGATCGAGAGGAGAAGATCACCCCAATACCAGTTTCATTCAACGAATCATAAGATCTCCATAAGGCAAGTGTTTATCTTGTTAATTTTGTGCATATATTACCTATGTTAGACTAGGTTGCTTAATCATCCATGAGATAATGAATTTGATGATTAAATTGATTGCAAATGATGAATTTGGGTAGGAACTTCAAGTAGATTGAGAAACCCTATTTAGAGATATAAATTCTGAGATTTATGCATGATTATATACGAATTTAATTTGGGTTTAGATTAGACATTAATGGTGATTATAGAAATCTAGGGCTTTTAAGGATTTCTTGAATTAATGCATCCATACTTGAGATTTAATGAGATTTTGATGTTAAACTATGTTGAAAGACATTCTATTAAGTGTAGAAATGATTTAGGATGATTGGTTTTTTGTTGGGTGAAATTACACTTGAATTGGGCAAAAAAAATGGGAGAAAATCGCAGAAATTCAAAGGTAGGGACAATCTGGGTCAAGGTCATTCGAACGACCTGAAGAACTGGAATCTCATTTAAACGAACTTATTCGAACTAGAATTCCAAAGAGAATTCAGGGTCCTAAGTCGATCGAAGTTTCATTCGAACGATATTTCTGACACTTCTACCGAGATTTCAAAAAATTGTAAAAAATGCCCGATAGAGTGGAAATCTTACGAGGATAGTCCGAGAGCGAGGGGATAATCGTAATGGGCCAATACAATGATTAGTAGAGAATACTATGCTATATATATTAAGAAAGAATCGGGTTGCCTAAGGTTTAAATTCGATTGTGTGAACACCTAAGATTTTAATAGGTTGTGTATATTCCTATGGATTGCTTATTATGTGTATGGCATACCTATGTTGCTTACTATCTGGTGGAGGTTGCGCGCTTGGGTAGTCTTATCCTAATGAGCCTTCGGGGGGATCTTTAGACTTGCACCATAGAACATAGAACTTTGGACACGTGCTATCCAAAATATGATAGTTCGACGGTTTAATGGGAACGTAGGTATGTGCGTGACCCATTGGGATAGGGATTATGTTCACCTCCAATATGTGTTATTATATTTTTGATGGTTCATGGGAGATTATCAGAACCCTTATCCCGATTCAGTGCGAGATGTACGGGGATACGATAACGATAGCAGAGTATGCATTGCACCAAGAGGTCCTAACCCTTGGGTGCATGATTTATATACACACACACACACACACACACATACATGCACACACGCATATAGTGATGATATTGGATATAAATATACTTGAGAAAAATTATACTGTACGAATTAGTAGTAATGGTAATGATGATAAGTAACTTAATCTTAGTGAGTAAAAGATTAACTACATGAATGGTGAAAATGTAAATCAGCTATTTGGAGTAAAATATGTTAATAACGTATTCTATGGGCAATACGGGTATACTACGGGTGAACGTAAGTGGTGATAATGTGGCTTCGAACTAATTAGGCTGGGTAACATAGCTAGTATGGGCTAGAAGATGCGTTACGCATCCACAATAGCTGAGAGGTGATCATCTCAAGTGAGAGCACAAATTTCTAACATGTATATAAGATGTGCTAAATTGCATTTATGCACTTACTGTTTTAAAACCATCTTTATTTTGGTTATGACCCGTTTCTTATACATTTTCTCTCCTATCTTATATATATATATATATATATATATATATGTATATGTATTATAACAGATGCCTAGTCATAGGGACACCAGATCCAGACACTTGGATTATTTGACGAGCTACATCGATTGTGAAAGTTGTAGGTCCTTGAGATTAGACTCATCTATCATTTCTTTCAGTTTAATCAGACTTTTTATCCACGACATATGTCGCCATTCTCCGACTAGGTTTATTTCGAGAGATTTTTGTATTTCTCACAAGCATTTCAGTTTCAGTTAAACTTTGTATTTTATGTTGGTGATTGTGGACATTTTAACTGGGACGTACATTCCAGTATTTATTATTCTGTTATTTAGTTCAGTGGATGGTGTTTGATTATTTGTGTAGTTCAGTTAGTTAATGAAGTGGGTTATTTATTAAAAGAAACTGAATGGGTGTGTTTATGAGTAATTGTTTTTGTCACTAGCTTAATTAAATATTAGGTATTTAATCGAATTAAAGTTTTTCGACAGTGTTGCTAAGAATGAACCAACTGAACATTCTATTTTAATTTAATAAAGGACTGATCACCCGATATTTAATTGGGCGGGGTGTCACATGGTGGTGGTATTGATTATTGTTTTTCGGTTGGAATATTGATATTTTATTCTTATGTTTATGGTAAAAAAATGTAAATGGTATGAAATGAGGAGGCTTTTTACCGAAGGTTCGACATTTGCTGTCTTCTTTTTTTTATTTTTCTTTATAGTTTTGTGTGCTTTTCTAGATGGACAATTGTTTTAAAAAATTTATTTAGATGGGATTTATTTTACTAAACTTATATTAGGCATGTGTTCGAGAACTCATTTCGATGGCTTGAAAATGAAGCTAAATTTTTTTATTTTCAAGTTTAACTATTTAAAAATAAATGTATTTTTTAAGTTTAACAAATGAAATTTGGTTTAAAGAATATTTAAATTTGTCATCATCCTCGAAATAGTCTTGGTTGTTTTTCTTATGTATTATTCTTTTTACATGTGTTGTGATTTTTTATTGGTAATTATAGTGTGCCCGTGCATCGCGCGAGTTACATGCTAGTTAATCCTAATTTATTAGTTACAAACCATAATTAAGCCAAGAAAAGTGGATTAAAGATTTGGACGAAAGGTACACATGGGGTAGTTTTTGTTACCTATTTCCATAGAAATTTTATAACAACAAAGCTAACGTAGACATGATATTTTTGTGTGGTGTTCCTCAAGGTGAACCAAACGAGACATGGACATTTTGTAAATCAATAGGAACATTTGCAATTCATTGTAGAATCCCAATAACCCATAAACATATATGTATACACCATTTGCTTTAAACTAGAAGTATCTACGAATATAAAGTTTTATTTGTTAATAAATAACAAGGGCTATTCTATTGTAACTGGATTTTTGACATAATTTTCATGGAAACACTGAAGAGACGGCTTTTTATCAGTTGGTTTTTGGGGTCCACCAAAAATCGACTAATAAAAAATCGCCATGTCAGTGTGTCCATGAAAATTATATCAAAAATTCGGTCACAATAGAATTTTAGTAGATAAGAAATGTGATCGAAATAATAGGTAACTGACTTGAAAACTGTCACCGAGGTTCTTTCAATATGCATGCGATCAACCTTGTCCATCATGACACGATACATAATTTGGGATCCATTTTTTAACATTCAACAAACATGCATTAAAATGATGTCAACAACAACTATGCATTAAAAACTATCATTTTTTTAAACATCCATAATAAAAATCAAAACTTTGGTAATCCATTAAATTCAGTGCGGTAAAAGAGAACTAGAACAAACTAAAAGAACAAGTTCTACCTCCACATAAAAATAGCATAATAACAACCCCATTCTTAATGGTTTTATCCTTAGGACAACATTTGCCACAGTTAGAGCATCAGATGAACTTCACATGTTATAACTGTCATTCCTTCGCTTGAAAGTCATATTTTTTCCTTCCTCCGTGCCTCTCTTAAAAACTATCAATAAATATGACTCAAACAGTTATATGAAAATATGTTCCATTTATGGACAATTCATTCGAATTTCCCAATATTCTAATTTATTTTTGAGAAGGTGTTCCCATTTTTCTACATCTCTTTTTATCGTCCCAAATAGGATATTAATTAAAGGACTCGATAATTACAAGAAAAATGGAATAGCATAACTCGAGCAGGCTCGAGTTAAACTAGAGGGGTATAAAGAAAAAAATCTACAAAAGAAGGATGACACTTAGAAAAATAACTTTTTTTGGGGTCATGATCATAACACGTCACAACAATGATACCGAAACTGCGACACTGGTGCAGAAAGCACTAGAGAACGAGCCACTCCAAGTGAATTTGCAAGCAGATTGGTGGTGTAGTGCTAGACGGACGCAGCTAAAGCACTAGAGCCGAGGATGTTAGCTTTTTCAAACCTAAGGGACCTAATAAAAGATGGGACTTAGTAAAGGTGGGTGGGTGGGGGTTAAGTTAGAGGAGGGAGGGAAGAAAGGAGGGTTTGGGATCTTTTTTTCTTTTTAGGGTCAGCTGGTCGTGTTATTTTTGGCACGTTTCTTGTTAAAATGATCTTCGTGAAGTAAGCCTCATTGTAAAAAAGAATATGGTCAAGTCCTCAAAGGTAAATGTGTGTATGATTGTAAGGATATAAGAACACATTATTAAATGCACTGGCAAATAATGATCACATTTCAGGTTAATGCATCAAGGATGAAACCAGGATTTAATCTTTAGGGGGGGGGGGGAGTTTATTAAAATAAATCTCAACAATATATAAGACATAAATATGTGTTGATGTCTAAATTTAGAAAAGGTATATGAGATTGATCTTAACTTCAATTATCCACACTTATAATCATAGATAAATAAATTAAAGATAAAGAATAGAAATGGTGCATAAGACACAAGAGTTTTACGTGGTTCGATTTGGGGAATAAACCTACATCCACGGGTAAAGTTAGTTAGGGTTTGTATTACTATCTACAGGATGAAATTATAAGGTGCAATTGTGTTGTAAAAACCAGCCCCCCTAGCTGAGGGAAATGGTGTATTTATATTAAGTATGAAGTCAATAGGTGGAATGCCTTTATAGATTCAAGCATTTACACCTTTACATAGTAATAGACAACTGATATCCTTTCACATGCATGTTCGTGGTGATTGTGGAATATCCCACGTGTGGCTTTCTATCTGAGTGATGTTTCAACTTCTTGGAGGTGGTCGGCTAGGTAGCTGACCAACAAATACTTATGCCGACCAGGCCTGATTTAGCGTGCCAGGTCTCAGGGTAGCATTGATAGGTGTCATTTTGTTATTGGTCCACATGGTTAAATTAATTTTAACCTATAAAAAAGCCCCAATATTTATGGTGTATTTATATTAAGTAGGAGTCTAAGAGGTGGAACGCCTTTATATAATCAAGCATTTACACCTTTACATAATATTAGATACCTGGGTATCCTTTCACGCTCATGTGCATGCTGATTGTGGAATATCCCACATGTGACTTTCTATCTAATTGATGGTTCAACTTCTTAGAAGTGGTCGGCTAGGTAGCCAACCAACAAGTACTTATGCTGACCTGGCCTGATACAGCATCGCAGGTCTCAGGGTATCATCGACGGGTGCCACTATGTTATTGGTCCATGTGGTTAAATAATTTTAACCTACAACAATATGCATCAACAAAAAGTATAAACCTTATGAAATATAAACCAAATATTTATTAAAACAAATATCAAAACTTTATCAGAATTCCATTCGGCTTGTTTTCAAATCACAAAATCCATCTATAATTTCATCTGTACTAATATGTCTTGAGATTTCCCACCAAAAGAGAATTTTCAAGATATCCGTTCTCCATATTGTTACGAAGTTCAGATTTGATGTGAGTTATAGTCGAAAGGCATGTTTTGTAGTTGCAGTAGAAACTAGAAGAGTTAAAATAAGTCTAATTAACCTATCAATTAGTGGATATATTGTCGATTTCTTGTTTTCACCAACTAATGACATAGATCTGAAATTGTGGACAATGTATTAAAATTTGGATGCTGGATGGCATCAAAATCGTAATGTTGCAATTCTACCCTCAAATCGTCTCTCTCATGCTCTGTGAAATCTTTTGGATAAAATTAATCAACAAGCTTGCATATATCATCAATACTAAAAGATGTATTCCCATTTTGAGGATCCAATGCAGAACTAAGAACCAATAGCTCCACGACGTGGTCACTAAATATGATATATAGCTCCTCCAATAGAGAGTCTATTGTAGAAATAAAAATATTGATACGATAGTGTTCAATAATGGTAAACTAATCAAGTCGTGCTCAACCTCATTTTTTAATATACAAATCATTCATATCTGGGACATCAACTGTATGCCTTTCACAAAAAGACTTCACCTTCACAATAAAAGTGTTAAATCCAATATCCCTTAACTTTTGGATGAGTTTCTTTATGGTCTTCACCAAATGCGTATTCAAAATATCTTGAGACTTTCTTTGCAAAGCTTGAGAAAGCATATCAGTGATTTCTAAAATTTCTTTCCTAAGATGCAATATGAAAACAAAATGAAAAGAAATCATATAACTATAAGTTGTATTAATATCTCCATTTCACTCCCAATTTCCATCTTTGATGATATTTAATAAAGCATAACAAGTTGCACTAAACATCTTTATCAAGCTAGATATAGATCTCAAGTGAGAACTCCATCATGTATCTCTAACCTTTTATAAAGTACCAATTTGATTCATTCCCGTTCCAGTCTCAAGTTCTTTAATAGAAACTAAATAAGCAATATCATATGTATGAGAATTTTTTAGTTCGTCATTACGTTTACAGGAAGAGCTCGCAATATTAATGATGAAACTCAATTTGGAACAAAATTAATGAACGAGGATAACTCGTCTAGATGTTGTAACTAGAGATAACTATAAGAGATGATCAAAACAATGGATATAATAAGCATGCGGACATTCACTAGAAACTAAGTCTTGTAACTCATTCCATCCACCCCACGTATTACTTGCCCCGTCACATCCTTGACCTCAAATGTTCTAAAAGTCAAGATCGTTATGAGAAAGAGTGGAAAATATTTCATTCTTTAGAGTTAATGACCTCGTGTCTGGAACATGTGAAATACTGAAAAAACGTTTTCGAACAAAACCATCTTTATCAACAAATTTCAAAACCATACTCACTTGCTCCTTTTTCGACAAATTTTAAGCTTCATCAATAAGGACACAAAATTTGGCATCAATAATTTACTCACAGATCACCTTTCTAATTTTCATACTGTAAACAAGTAAAATCTCCTTTTGGACTTGAGATGATACCTATTGGACATTTTAGGAGCTTTACCTAACATAACATTTGCAACATCTTTATTATAATTTGCCAAAGCATTTAGCATTTCAAGAAAATTTCCACGATTATTAGATTTCTTTCCTTCATCACAACCTTGTAAATCTAAACATTGGAGTGTAAGAAATTGAACTGAATCAATCGACGCTCTAAAACACAACCGATTACTTGAAATTTATTCAGAAGTTTGTCTCTCAAAAACATTCCCAGCATGTTGTGATTGATTAATTAGATCCTCACATAAATTTTTTGTAATTTTATGTGATGAATTGGGATATTTTCCCACGTGATTTAAAAATGCACAGTTCTTACCATGCTTTACTTTCTTCCACATTCTAAATCCATACTTAGAAAAGACACTTTGTGAATGCTTCCCACCTTCATTGTCAAAAAGATAGCAAAGTAGACAGAACACGACATCTTTTAAAGGAGAATACTCCAACTAATATGGAAATATAATAAATGATGATGCATGAAAACGATAAGGGTGTTGTGCAAGTCCAAACAAAGGATACTCTAGGAGAATGCATTGATATTTATTGTAATTGATGTAATCTAGTTGAACCTCATTTTGTACATCAAGATGGTATCTACATATTTCAGGGCGTTTTTTAGGATCACGCTCAAAATTAATTATATCAAACTCTATAACTTCAATTCTTTGTGATTTTATTATACCATGTTCAATTACTTCGGGTATTGAAGTTTGAACATTAGACTCAGAAATAAGAAGTGTGTTTGCCTCTTCACTTTTGACATGCTTCCTCTTGAAAAATGAATCAATTCTACATGACTTTTCAATCTGATTCTATACGATAAAATAATCAGTTTAATTAATAACTAACAAAAATGATTCAATATTAAATTATCATATTCGCTATTTAATTTCATTTTGTACTATAGTAAATATTTTTAGTATAAATAATCAAACAACAATCAACCAATATAATGGGACAATTAAATTTACTTTCAAATGGAAATATGTCAATGAAAAAAATTTAAATAAATGAGGGGTTAAATTTCTTGCCTAGATAATGCTAATTTTTTTTAACCTCAAGCTTTTGTTTAAAAAAATCTACAATTAGAATTTAAACTTTTCAATAGTATAAAAGTTCTTAATTTATAAATAAATTAAATCCACCAATTTCATGATTTATGCATAAATTCCAGGGTTTTGTATACCACAAAATCAATTTAATATGATAAAAGTCAATAAGACAAATCTAGCATAATTATATAAAGTGTGTTTTATCTTTTTCTTAAAAAAACAATGTAAGTTTTGAATTATATTTATGCGGTTTGACAATCTATGAAACATGTGATAGGAACATATATACATAAATTAAAAATATGTCCTTTAATGGTTTATATTTGATTTTGTCTCTCTCTGTGTGTGTGTGTGTGTGTGTGTGTATATATATATATATATAGGCAAACACGTAGAAATTAATAAAAGGGATAGAGTGAGAATGGGTAAATAGAAAACTTACGGATGATGTAATAGTATATGGGTTGGGATTTCAATAAAGAAGAGTTCCTCAAATTTGTCTCATGTATGGAAAGAGAAAAGGGTTTGTAAAACCAAGTTAAAAATTAGTATAATTAATAGGGCGCTGTTTTCTAAAAGGTAGAGTGGTGGATGTCTTTATTTTTGTCCATAATTGGTGAGTTTAAAAGATTATATACCCTATTTTTTGGAGAGCACTTGGGATTATGGGACACAAAAATATTTTCACTGTACACGGTATTTTTTTTTGTGTGTGTCATTTCTATATATACCTATTATTCTCAGATTTTTTAGAGTTTGGGCGGGGGGTGCCATTGGTCCCTTAACAACTTCGCTCTGAATGCTTCCTATATTTCTTTGAACATCCATATTCTTTACAAAAAATCAGTCTTTCTTCGAGTTTCTTGAAAAAAATTTCACCACCCAATTAATAGGTGTATAGTTCAACATGTTCCCTTAATTCTTGCAACATAGTAAGCTTTACGACCTTCCACCCACAATCCTTACTTTTGTGTAACAGTTTCACATAAACTCTGAAACCACAATGGCCATCTAGTGCAATTTCTTCCAATGCATCGACAACACTCTTTAAATTTTGGATTAAAGAGAACTAATAATGTTGGGGATTAACATTACAAAAAACTTTATTTTTTGATGATATTTGATTGATTATGCATTAGAAAGAATAAGAAAACAAGGTCTAACTATTATACCTAAGGTTCGAATCATGATAGCTTTTCGAATTTTATAGGTGATCCGAATGAGGATAAATTGATAAAGAAGATGATGTGGATGATTTTGTTCCACTTCCAAATCCTTCCTTGTATGTGATGTTGGCCTTAAATATTCTCGTATATAATCCTCCCAAAGTAAGTTTTCTATTTGGGTAGTCCTGGAGATGAAAACTTGATAAAATATGAGAGAATCACTTTCTTTCTTCTTACCCCTTCTCAATAATATGAATAATATTTCTCTTTCTCTCTCTCTCTGTCTCTCTGTCTCTCTCTCTCTCTCTCACACACACACACACACACACACACTTATGTCTGATTATTAAGCTTAAGCTCGCTCCCTATATATATATATATTTACTTGATGTGCTCTTGGGCTAATTAGGGTTTCTGGAGAGTTTAGGCTTACTACTTGGATAATGAACTATATACAGGACCCAAGACTAATAATTAAATTACCTTACAAACAAAAATGGGAAAATTACTTATTACTTCACATAATATATTTTCGTTTTCGATTTCACTAAATAATTATAGTCTCACTCTAATTTAATTATCTCATAATTACTTGAATAGTGAGGTCTTGTTTGCAAAGTTAAATGGTACATAATATGATTCCTCACATAAACCATACAATACATGCTTAGTGAAATTCAATTTGCCACTATCAATTTTCCCCAACATATCACTTATTTATTAATCTCAAACTTAACATATTTGATACTCTACCTGATTGTAAAATAATCCACGAATAAGGTTTACTAGTATATCAGAACTTACGAGTTTATCGAGGGGGATCACAATTCAAGATATATCCTAGATGAAGATTTCTTCGGATGATCTCATACATGTTCACACAATGATTTGTGTGAACATTCCCATCCTCATAATCCTTGGGATGGAGAATATATGCACCGTTTGCAAAATTTGAGAGATTTTATAAGTCTAATCTGATCAGCACCTAGACTTGAATCTAACTCGTGGTCACGTTCAATAAATTTTGAATGTGTCGGTATGATTCTCTTTGGTCTATTAGACAAATTTCTAAATCTTTAGACAGTTTTCCGTAGTCTCTAGAAAATTTACCGATAATATGTTAACTGAGTGTTCACTTACTGAGAACGTACTAGAAACTTTACTGATAAGATATCTATCAGTAATTTATGCTTTGGAGCCAAACCAATCAAGAGAGTAGCTCACTTACAGAATGTTGGCCAACAACTGGGGGAAACAACTCATGAATATATCACTCGTTTTAACAGCGAAATACTGAAGGCGATGGACTAAGAAAAAAGACAATAGTCATTGCCTTTATGATCAATTTGCTTCTTAAGAAGTTATATTATACTCTGGACAAGGATCCTCCCAAGACCATGACTGACCTGATGGTTAAAGCTGGTAAAATTATGAATCCTAAGGAGGCTATGGCTACTAAGAAATATCATAAATCCAAAGATGATGACAACAAGAGCTATAAAAAGAAGGATCAGAAAGACAAAAAGGCCAAAAAACCCAAGAAGGGATCTAAAATGGCTTGGAAAACTAAAGCCTCCTCCAAACAGGAGAGATAAATCTAAATATTGAGAATTTCACAAAGATTGTGTGCATACTACAGATAGTTCTATAGCTCCGAAGAACGAAATAAAAAGTCTAATCCGAAGGGGCAGGCTTTTCGAATTTATTGATAGAGAAGGTAGGACAGAAGGAAGAGAAATCAGGGAATGATCGAAATCCCCATGTAAGGTAAGAGATGATAAGAAAAGAGGTAGAGATAATGGCTCCAATGACAATCCAGTCTTTCAATGAAATCCAGAGATCCCGATCTGGAGGTAAAAACTATTCTTTTGGTTGTCATTTCATTACAAGTGGTGATACAGGTGGTGGTGATGAAATAGATGAAAGAAAGGCATGCCTGAATGACGCCAAAGCGTGTTCATACATTTGACAAATCAATTAATCTAAATAAGTGGATGGTCGCTCAAGAAAAGTGAACAAAGATAAGGTGGCGATAGGGTTATCCAAGAATGATCTGTGTAGGGTATTTTATCCCGACGATAATCCTCTAGTCGTCACGACGAGAGTACATAAAGCAATAGTCGTCAGAATCTTAGTGGACAATGGTATCTTAACCGACGTTATGTTTTACGACTTCTTCAAAGGATTGAGGCTACGCGACAGCAAACTGGAGCCATATTACTGACCCCTCATAGGATTATCGGGAGAAAAGTTATATCCTTTGGGGACTATTAAATTGGAAGTATTAATAGGCACTTGTCCAATCAGTCGAACTGAGAGTATCCGCTTCTTCGTCTTAAACAAGAATGTCTAATCAGCCTATAACACAATCTTTAATAGAGTTGGATTGAAAAAGTTTAAAGCAGTGTCATCTACTGTCCATAAATGCCTGAAATTCCCCACACACTATGGGTTCGACATTGTTACTGGAAATCAAGTTGAAGCCAGAGAATGTTATTACACATCATTCGACTAGGAGGAAGCTAAGAAGCTATCACCACTTACCAAATTGAGACCCTAGACCCTCGTGAAGAAGTCAATTTGGTTAAAGGGCAATTTGTGGAAGCAATAGAGACCGTCATCCTTACCGACGATCTCCTAGAAAGAACTACACAAATTTGATCATCTATGGATCCAGTCCTCAAACATGAATTAATAAAATTCCTTAAATAGCAAAATGGTGTGTTCGCTTAGTGCCATGAAGATATGCCAGGAATTAACCGAGGATTCATATGTCATGAACTAAACATTATTAAGGATGTTAAGCCTATCAAATAGAAACATAGTGTATTTATCCCCAAGAAGAACATAGCCACCCAGGAAGCGGTGGACAAGCTACAGAAAGTAAGTTTTATTGAAGATCTCAATAAAGCTTATCCAAAAGAACTTTTCCCCTTGCCCATGATTGATCAACTAGTCGATGCTATTGCTGGGCATAAATTACTCAGTTTTATGGATGCATATTTAGGGTATAACCAGATCAAAATAAAATTGAAAGACAAGGAGAAAACCTCATTATCACCAGTCAAGATACCTACTACTAAAAAGTTATGCTCTTTCAACTCAAAAATGCCAGAGCAACATACCAAAGGCTGGTGAATAAGGTTTTCAAGGAGAAAATTGGCAAAATAATGGAAGTGTATGTGGATGACATGCTCACTAAGATCAATAAAGTAGCGAACCATATCAAGGACTTGGGATAAACGTTCGATCAATTGGAGAAGCATTAGATGAAGCTCAATCTGATCACGTGTGTGTTTGACATGCAAGAAAGGATGTTCCTGGGGTTCATAGTAAATCAAATAAGCATCAAGGTCAATCCAGATAATATAAAAGCATAAATAGACATACAGTCTCCCACTAACAAAAAGGATGTGAAAAAGTTGTCTAGAAGAATAACATCCCTTAACAGGCTTGTTTCCCCAGCTATCGACAGGTGCTTAAATTTCTTCAAAGTATTGAGAAAGACATTTGAATGGAATGAGGAGTGTGAGAATGCCTTTTAGAGTGTAAGAAATGTTTAGGTTCTCCACCATTGATTTTCGTACCACTCAAGGGAGAATAGTTATATTTATATTTGGCGGTATCTGAGTCGACGGTTAACTCGACACTTATTCGATTAGAGAATGGGATGCAGAAGCCAGTATATTATACTAGTAAGGCCTTTCTAGGTACAGAAATTCATTACCCACATCTGTAAAAGCTTGCCTTAGCCCTCATTGAAGCTTCACGAAGGATAAAACTATATTTCTAGGCCCATATTATTGTGGTTTAAATAGACTTGCCACGATGCCAAACCATTCACAAGACAAAAAAATCAGGGAGATTAATGGCATAGGTCGTAGAGCTTAGAGAGTATGACATACATTATGAACCCAAGACAGCGTTGAAAGGACAGGCGGTAGAGAATTTCATAGTTGAGTTCACTTATGAAGAAAAATATACTGAGCAGACTCCGACTGCAGAGAGTTCTGTAGTGAAGCCAGCTGAGTAGACTTCTCCAAAAGACAGCTCTATGACTGATAGACTAGAGACATCCACTGCGCGAGAAACCACCGTGCGATACTTAGAGAAAATTAAAAAAATATTCAACTATGGGTCATTGGTTGAAGGAGACTTCAAGGAGGAACTGCTCGTATGGAAGATGTACGTCAATGGGTCATCATACGTTACAGACAGCAGCACAAGATTGATAATCATTATTCCAGATAATATATATGTGGAATACACACTCAGATTCTATTTTGAGGCTTTTAACAATGAAGTAGAATATGAAGCATTAATCACAGGCTTTGAATTAGCTCTATCAGTAGGTATATCGACTCACAGTGACTCCCAGTTGATTGTCAATCAAGTTTTGGGAATATACGGGGCCAAAGGAGAATTTATGACAAGGTATTTGGTTAAGGCTCAAGACATAATATCCAATTTTTCAACGGTAAAAATGATTAGAATACCTAGAATACAAAATACCCGAGCAGATGCACTTGCTCAGCTCTCTTTTGTAATTATGACGGAGTTAAGGAAAACTATTTTAGTACAAATCCTAGCATACATGAGTATTGATGAGGAAAATATCAATTTGATCTCTTTAGATTTGGGTCCATCATGGATAAATCCCATCAAGGGGTATATTGAAAAAGGCGAACCTAGAAAATTGAGATATAAAGTAACCAACTACGTTGTGGAAGAAGGAGTCCTATACAAGATGGGGTTCATTTCCTCATTGCTAAGATATGTTCACCCTTCATAAGTGAAAGGTCTGATTAAGGAAGTGTACGAAGGATTCTCTAGATCTTATTCAATAGGAAGATCACTGGTCCGATGAATGGCTACCCAGGGATATTAGTGGCCAATTATGAAGGATGATTGTAGTGCATATGCAAAACAATACGACAAATGTCAAAAGTTTACAACAACCCATAGTTATCCTGGAGTTTTACTTACATGAATCACATCCCCATGGACTTTTTCCATGTGGGGGATTGATTTGGTCGGTCTACTGCTGAAGATAAGAGGAAGGTTCAAATACTTGGTTATTTCTGTAGTTTATTTCACCAGATAGGTAGAAGCTGAGCCTCTTGTTGACATGCCCTACGAGAGACTCTTCCAATTCATATTGCCATACGCAGTTTGACAACCAAGAGTTTGAAGATTATTTTATCCAATCCAAAAAAAGTTACACTTTGCTCCTGGACACCCTTAATGTAATGGCCAAATAGAGGTAACAAATAAAACTTTACGTAATGGCCTAAAGAAAATACTAGATGATGCCAAAGGTAACTGTATCAGCGAGATACAAAGTGTATTATGGGCTTGTAGAATCACATCGAGGATAACTACCGATGAAGCCCCTACATATTGACATTCAGGACAGGAGCTGTAGTCCCCACAAAAATTGGTCTTCCCAGTCGTAGAGTACTCAATTTTAACTCCCATAAGAGCAAACTTATAAGAAGATTGGATTTAGACTTGGTTGAAGTAGTCAAAGAAAATGTGGCACTGCGTATGGCAGCCTACTAATAATGTACTGTCCGGTTTCACAACAGGATGGTAAAGCCGAGCAATCTAAAAAAGGGAGGCTATATTTTAAAGAAAGTGCTTCAGAAGGGAAGCAAGTTAAATGCAAACTGGCATTGTCCATACCGTATATTCGCAGTTGTCCAACCAGGTACTTATCACCTAGAAACCTTAGATGGAGAACAACCCAAGAATCCATGGAATGCCAAGCACTTGAGGAAGTACTATCAGTAATTGTTAGGAATGCAAAATTTTAATATCAATGTAATGTATCCTTTTCAATTTTAATATCATCCAATTCGTAATAGATTGATTTCCTATTCCATTTTTGTTTTCATTTTTTAAGGAGTGGGAGATGTTGAAATCTCAAACAGAACAAATAGTGGCACAGTCCCACAAAAATCTAAAAAATCTTAATTGAAAAACTCCAACTTCATGTATGGCTTCGTCTTTGACAAGCCATGAATAAGAAGTACCAAAATCTAAAACTTCATGTATAACTCCTTAATGTTAAGAATAAGAAGTTTTACCAGACCAAATTAAGGAAAAACCCTAAAATATTTGGTCACCAATGGTAACTAACAAAAATACCTGGTCAAAACGACAAGATCCATTTAAATAATCATATATGCGTTAGTAGAACCTAAGACTGGACAACTTATGTTCGTCTAAAATTGGTAACCAGTAATAAACATTAGTTGGCTAAAAGTCGACCACATAATCATAATGCTAAACTACTCGTAGGCCATAATAATGTATAATAATAAAGATAATTTTGTTAAAAAAACAAAGTCTTTATTTAAAATTCTCATTACTATTACATTGTTCATCACACCATTTCATTATAAGAAAATTATAAAATCTTGTCATTTAACTAAACGCTTCCCAAGAGCCTTCTCCACGCCTTCATGAGGAAGAGTGGACCTCAACTCTCTAAGACTGTTTTTTCCTATAGAGTTAGGCATATCCACCAAGTGTAGAGGTTGACTGAGTGTACAATCCCCATGAATACCATAATCCCCCTAGATATTTCCTAATCAAGCTGACGGGGGTTGCAATAGTAGGAATCCACTTAATGTCTAATTTAAAAGGAGAAGTAGAATGGTCCAAGAACCCTAGATCATGTTAATAACACAGAGTCTTTCTCTGGAACCTTCACAGTTGTAAGGGCAATGAGCCACCCCTATTTTTAACCCTCTCTCCTAGACTACTCTAATTTTTCACCCAGGTGTGCCATGGCTTCATTAGAGCCGTGAGTTCAAAGAGTGCGTGGCTGCTTATGGAAATGGTATGTCAGACGGTCAACATTCTCATTCAATCTCTTGATGGTGGAAGATTAGTTCATATATCAAATTAGACTGGTCAACCAAAGGTTTTTTGGTCCTCTCCTCTTCAACAAATAGGTAAGCAACAATGGCCTGACTAGATGACCGACCACCCTTAGTTTTCTTCAACCTTTCAATCTCCTCCATCAACCGAGTATTTTTCTGCTCTAAAAATGAGGCTCCATCACTTTGATCAACATTGGTAGACTTCATCAAACCCTCCAACTCATCCAATAGCATATTGTTCTCTTCCTCCAGCAAACCAGCCACTTTTCGAATACTATTTACCTCGAATTTTAGCATAAATTCCTTTTAAGCAAAGGCCGAGGAGATGTCTTGTAATATCTTATGAAATCCACTGTCACTACTAAGAAGGGTAAACGTCTTCCCGTAGTCACCTGATAAGATGGAGAGAGCTTTTTATGGTCTTTTTGCATTTGGAGTATCATTCATTGTAAGAAGCATTGGTCATCACTGCTTTAGCTAAACTTTTCGTGTGAATGAAGATATGCTTCTTTTGACTTGGTCAGAAACATCTACATCGACTAGTTCTTCCAATTCTTCTTCATCAAGTTCTTCGTAACTTGCCTTAAATAGTTGAACACTCCTCTTATATAGGTCGCTCTCGACAAATGTCAGAATAACTTTTCTGTAATTAAACTAAAAGGAATAACACATGGCATAAGTATGGAAAAGTCAATAAAAGTTTACAATAGACAACGGTGTTACTGGAAAAGAAAGGCAACTTTATTAAATTTATAAAGGAGAGTTACAAAAAACAACTGGTTCAGATTATAAAAAACCAAAATTACAAGCCGAAAACTCACAAAAAATATCTAAGATATCAACATCTTCTCTTTGTCTTAGGTGACTTCGTCCTCAGGATGAGCAGTAACTATGACCATCTCTTGGGTCACAAACGGCTCAGCTACCCCCTTTTCATCATTAATATCCTCTTCAATCACTATATGAATGCCAGGGTTGTGTTGGAGGAAGACTTTTGAATCTAAGATAATGCTGATCTGGGTCAGGGCAGCATTCCATCCTTTTTTAAAGGAGGATTTCTTCAGATACTCCACCTGCATAGCTGCAGTGGAGAATGCCTTGTCCCAACCCTTGGTGTAAGCATCTTTACTCTCATTCTTTGCCTTTTCCTTTAATTCTTGAATTTTACTGTCTGCATCCTTAGCATCCTTCTTGGCCTACTCAGCCCTCTTAATGGCATCACCAACAGTCTTATCGGCATCATTCTTGTCCTCCTCTATCTTCTACATTACATCATTCCACTTCTTCTGATCACTCACATGGGCCTCTTGGCATTATCTAAAGACTCATTCAGTCTTAGGAAGGCATCCTTAATGTCCACTGAGGAACCCCTCAATTGGTCATCCTTTCTCAGTAGTTGATCACAATCAATAAAAAACTACAAAGTCTAAGGAAATTATAAAAGTCAATAAATGGATAGCAGGAACACAAGTAGATAAAAGAGAATAGTTAAAGAAATAATTACCAGTATCAAGTTGTGATTGCCTCTTTTTAATAATATATCCCTACAGATGGTAGCAACAGTAGCTTCATCAGTAGGGAGAACCCCCGAATATATCAACCCCCGAGCAAGACCAAGGGTCACTGTAACAGAAGGGGAATCTCCCAGTCCTTGGTCGGCCTGGCCCTACCCTAGGAGCTCCAAACGAGTCGCGGGTTCTTTCTTCATCCTTTTGAATTGAGGTTTGTCGGTCTTCATCTCATCACACTCAACAACTATAGGATGTTTGGAGCCTCCCTCCTCAATGTACCTCTTTTTAGTAGGAAGTGGAGTCTCGATTCTAACAAGGAGATTTGGGATTTTCCCTTTACCATCTCTAGAGAAGGAGTTGTGATTAGTATGAGGTTAATGTCTAAGGATTCAAAGGAGGAAGTTATACCTCCAATAGAAAAATCCCCCTTCAATTAGAGAGAAAGTTCAGAATCAGTGACTGAGGGAGACGAGGTTAGCTCCTCTAAATTAATGGGGGTTAAGGGAATATCTTCGATTGGTTGAGAAACAAATGATGTGATGGAACTCTCATAATACAATAAGACAAATGTCGAACGAGGATGACTTCCCCCAACTCTTTATTGAATAGACCAGACAATCTTCAAATCATTGAAATTGATTTCAGGCAAGCGGGGAATCTTTTTTTTCCTTTCTCTGCCAAACACAAAAATAAAAATGTTGATTAGTAGCTGAATAAATTGAAGGAATAAAGCAGAGAAACATATACGAAGATAATAAAAGGGTGCTGACATATGTCATGTCCTTCCTGAGGGTAGCGGGGTCCAGTGTACTCCTCGCCCTTAGGAAGAGGGGGAAATTGCTAATCATTTACTCTCAGTCCATAATTCAAATAGTCTTTATTGGAATCAGACAAATTTACTACCAAAGCCCTGTTAGAATATCTGGTCTTCAAGTAATAAATATTATCGAATGTGATCCCCAAGCTGTAGCAATACATCAATTTAGTTATTCCTATGTGGGTTTTATACCGTTCATTAATATGGTTGGCCCTATCATTACTCTTCAAGTATTAGGTGCCATTTGGGCTCGGACCACATCAAAATATTAACAAAATTCAATGATTAAGTGATTGGGCGATAAAGTAACTTCACACTCTGCTATAAAGATAGTAGGAAGCCAATAACCCTCTTCTAATGAACACAGGTCGCAAGAACCTGTCACCAGCTATGTTTCACCCACTAATGGATCCTACATGTTGTTTTAAATTCTTCCAAAGAGCTCTCATCTACGATATACACCATCGTGACAAAGAAAAAAGGAAAATACAAGAAAGATAGAGTTCTTACACTGAAAATAAAGACACAACATCAGTTCTCTCAAATGGCAAAGTAAAAGCTCGAAGCTATAGAAGTGAGTTTGAAATTCAAGATGAGAAGAGAATGAGAGGGAAAGACTCTTTGTAGGATTTATGACATCTTGGGCTACAAATTTTGAAATGATTAAGTGTACCACCGTTTTAGATATTGACGCCGTTTCGTTTCCCCAGATTACTGAATGACATGCGTATCCCTGGACGGTTCGCTATTTTTCTAAATATTAACAAAATTGACACCGCCTTAATATGAAAGTATGAAATTTACAGGTCCCAGATGTCGGTGGTTGATTAAGCTCTTCCAGATAGCCGAGCAGTTCCAGACTGAGAATGCTCCATCCTTTCAGTCATTATATCATTCCAATCAAGAATGAAGTATTAAGGACTTTTTTGTAGCATACAATAAGTAGACTACGTGGACCAATAAAAGAGTGACACATATGATTATGATCAGTGGTCCCTCAAACATCACACGAGTGTGGTCGATTTAGTTATCTTGTTAGTCGGCTATCTAGCCGACCATCCCCATGAATATAAATAGATAGTAATATGAACAGACTCACGTGGGATTTTCAATAATCACTATGAACATGCATGAGTATAATATTCAGATACCTATGATCTTGTAAAGATGTAAATACCTAATGTACAAAGGTATTCCATCTCTTTAACTTCCAAAAACTATAAATGTATCACGACCTCTGTTTGCTAAGAGCAACTGCAATACTTTATTCAAAACTTAGAGAACTCTTGAGAAGATTTTACTAAACCCTAAAAATAATTCTTGCATTGTACCTACAGATGTAGACACCACCTTGAGCTGAACCATGTAAAATCTATGTTTCTCTATAACTCTCATCCCTCTCCATCTTATTATATTATATGTGATTATAATTATTGGTTAAATTGAGCTAAGATCATCCCAAATCAACAAACTAAATTTAAACACCAATAACATATATGTGTAATAATGCCATAGTCCCCCTATAATTGCACCGGATTATGTTGTAACTAAATCAACCCCGTGCTCTTTTTATGTTTTGCCCTAAGTGTGTCAACTAACGACTCACATGGAACTTGACGTTTCGTTCAAGAATATACTACTTTCGTTTTGATATGTTATGGTATATGGGACAATGTCAATTGTTTGAATTGTAACAAGAATAATGTTTTGCACACTAAACATTCTTTGCATATTTTGCACACGTGACACCTATCATGATACATGACATGTCCACTCTTGAACCGATGTTAATCACCAGTAAGCAAGTGTAACATGATTTTTGTCTCGAAAAACTCTAAACTACATCTTAACATGTGAATATTATAATTTAATGGGGTCATAATAACATGTGCCCTAAGGGCACACACTAACAATAAAAAAATAATAAGAAAAAAGTTTCGACATGCACTTAATAGCGCGTAGATACTCATAGAGAGCTCTCATACTTGCTATTTTAAAGTTTATAACATATATGCACATGTTATAATTTCCAAACATAATTTTATAATTAGCCTTCCAAGTCTATATTTATTAACTACACCTATGGCAATATATGTGTCGCACCAACTTATAATTTTTTTTTTATAATATATTATGAGGTGTTCGAACTAACTTGTACACCAGAAAATATGCGATTAACTTACGCGCGCCACCTATGTGCATCTTAGTTTGGATGTGATTTTTTTGAGTAGCAGATAGGACAAAAGCGCAGCAGAAGGCAGCGGAGCCAAATTGCCTGATCAGCTCATGAGCCAGGAATGAGGAGTAATGACCGTACGGTGGGTGACTGCATTTACCAGGTCGTTTCCAGTGGCAGTTGGTAAGCATTTAATGTATGTTCTCTCTTTCTCTCTCATTGTCTCTATTTCAACACCAAGTCCCTTTCCTTCATTTTAATAATTTCCACTCTCTCCCCCTCTTGCAAAGATCGTTCCTTTCGATCATATTTCACTCCACAATTCAATCTTTCTTCCACCCAAAAGCCTCTTCTTGTTTTCTTTTGTTATCGACTCGGAGTTGTGTAAACAGGTATCTCATTTCAATGCATCTTTATCTTCCAGTTTTACTGTGTTGTGCTCCTTGCTGACATGATCTCTACAATATTAGCATTTTACTCCACTTTTTTCTTACACGTTACTGAAATTTATTTATATTCATTACAATTGATTTCTCTCTTTCTTACTTTAATGTTTTATCATCATCATCGTTGCCACCTTTGGCTCAATACCATGATTCTCTTTTTCCTTTATTTTCTTATAAACAATGTTATCAACTACACTTCATTATTTTGCAATATATTGATTGAGTTTGTAATAAGATTTGATTTTACACTTATTCCTCTTGAATGAAATTGAGGCTTCGTGAGGGATTCTCAATAATCTATTAACTGATTAGTAGATTGATTTTAAGCCAATGAAGCTTTATTGGATTGAAGATCTGAATGAACTGATTGTGGCTCAAACTATCTGCATTTTATGTGTTTGTGGTTTATTAATTGTCATCAAGCTGTGCCCGTGTATGTTAGACATCACTCAATCGCATTAAACAGTCCAAAATTTTCGTGTCAGACCTCAAGAATCACTCATTAATATAGAATAGTCTCTCTCTCTCTCTCTCTCTCTCTCTCTCTATATATATATATATATATATATATATATATAACTGTTACATGAAACAACTTCAATATTGACAATTTTTCAGGCATTTCTAATTGACAGTGGGAGTTTCTATGCACGTAATCCTAGCCTTTCGGCATTATGAATTCCAGTCTCCGGTTGTTGCTGAAGTTTTCGAGGAGTGGCAACATGATTTTGCATTGAATATAGGTTTGGGTTTTGGATAACAAAGGAGGGTGTTTTGTTCACTTTTGTTCTAACTAACCGGGTTTGTTTTAATTCAACCAATTGATTGAAATTGTTGGGAAAATATAGAGTGGCAAAAATGCTAGAGCCTGAGCAATGTTCTTCTCGGGTTTTATCACCATTCCGAGAGGAAAGTGGTGATGAAGAGCTTTCGGTTCTTCCTAGGCATACCAAAGTGATTGTAACGGGAAACAATAGAACAAAGTCCGTTTTGGTGGGTCTTCAAGGCGTTGTCAAGAAGGCTGTTGGTCTCGGTGGTTGGCATTGGCTGGTAATTCCTTGTTCCTTTGTTAGCTTTTGTTCTTTCTTTTACACCATTCATTGTCTCCACTGTTTTATCTTTCTCCTAATATATCATGCATTTTTTAATGCAATTCATTGAAGTCGTGGGCAGTGTGATTGCTCTATATAGTCTTTTGAAAAAGTGAAAAGACCCAATGTGTAACTTTTAACAAGTGGACAACGAATTTTTTTAATTTTAGAGGAAATCATTTCCTGCTTAAATCAGAAACTTAACAATTCTCATTTAACGATGTAGAATTTTTTTATTTTAATACCCGTGAAGAACATTGCTCACGCTCTAATAAGCTTCACCTTTGTTTTTTAAGTAGCCACAACAATAGATCACTTAAACTATGTATCTAATCTAGTTCTATTTTTTACGTTGACTTGTTTTTTTTTCTCTTCGCATTTAATTTAATGGAAAAGCCTCTTTGAATATTCAAAATGAAATTACAAATTTAATATACCTTCGAATTAGAGCGTCTTTGTTCATAATGTCAAATTAGACATAACTCTTTTTGTTGGGACCAATGTCAATGAATTATAAAAATGAGGCAAGTTAAATTATATATTAAAATTTGAGTATTAAATCAAAATGACCTAACTATTATTGTTACCAACTCCCGTTTCTAGGGAAAACAACAATATAAGATTTTTTTTAAAATAAAAATTTAAAATTAGTGTGCAACTATTGTTTTGAGAGAAAAATAGATTTTAATTGTAAGAGTATGGAATATAAAATATAAGTGCTACCAAAATATAAGTGCTACCAACACCTTGAATATTTTGTTTTCATTTACTTAAATGATAATGCACATGTCTCATTAGGTTTTTTCTTGTGGATTTTATAAAATTCGGTTTGTGAAATTAATCCTTTCTCGTAATGCTCCATGTTGATCACATTGGTCTCTGGGATGGATTGTTAAATTCATAAATTTTACCACGTCCACGTACAAGGTTTTGAAAAATGGGGTAGAAGTGAAGCTGCAAAGAAATGCTTTGAGTGTACTGGAAGCTCCCACGGGGAACGAAGAAGATGAAGATTATGATTTTGATAACTCTAGCAATAGCTCTGACATTTGTGAAAAGGACAACAATTTCTGTAAGTTATAGCATTTAATACCTGATTTCCGTAAGATTATAAATGGTTGTTCAGACCATTGTTCTTTTTTGTGGGCAGCAACGGGTATGGAGTTCAGCAAACTGAGCAAGCCAAGAGCTCGGGATACAAGACCGTGGTTTTCATCCGTGTCCAAGAAGCCAATGAGTAGAGCACCTCAACGGGTAAACACATGAAATATGATATATTTGTGGCTGAAATATGTTGGTGAAAGGTCCTCAGAATGTGTATTCGCTACAAAATCGTACTTCGAGAATTTATTTGCGTTAAAAATGATTGAAGGGGGTTTCATGAAAAATTTACAGGGGTCTTTATGCACTTTTTTCTAATTGCATCATACATCCATTTAAAAAATACAAGTAATCAACTCAACTTACTAAAGCATTTTGTACCAGTGAAAGTAAATGTTTTATATTTCTGTCACATTCAAAACTTTTTTTTTTTGTTGCTCTAATTGTTTAAAGTGGTTTATGTGAATGATCAGAGAGTGAACCTGGCAAAACTAGGAACCAACACATTGTGGAGATACTGGAGTAGCTTCAACCTTGTGGGTCTCGTTTGCTTTACAATCCTTTGTTTTTTCTAAATTTTCGAATACTTTTTTTCCTACAATAAACCCATGAATTTTTTATATCCATAGGGATGCGTAAATCCTAATCCTTCGAAGGAACAATTGGTTAATTCCGTGCAGCAGCATTTTACTTCACAGGTTTCTCCTCTCTTTATCCTCCCTTAATGGTTTGAGTGAAATTTTCTTAGAGTGCTTGAAAACCAATTTAATTAAATGTGGAAATTTTTAAATTTTAAACTGAGCAATTTCAATGCATAGAATTGAGGTAATAACCAAACATACCCTGACGGCAATTAAAAATTACATTTACTTGTTCTATTCAACAATTACTTTGTTTGAAAAAATATGCATAATTTCACGTGTCGTGTTTGCACCCGTTTGTGTCTAAATTTTACAGTATCATTCAAATACAAATTAATGCAACCATAAGATCTCGATTTATAAGCACAAAATGAAGTGGTATCTAGTTCACACAAGCATAAGGTTAAAGCTTTCAAAGCTAATGCACTTTTGTTGATGCGTTATTTATAAATACAGAAAGTGGATGAGATACAAGTGATCGTGGAATTTATCCATGCCGCCAAGAGACTGAAATCTGTTGTCACCCACAGAGAGTGATTAGAGTAACTCAGATGTGCAATGCTTTGTGTAATTTATATAGAGTATATACATATTAGCCTAACATTGAGGTCAACTATATTTATAGGCGATCTACTCGGGAGTGAAGGCTTGATTGCCAAAAACATTCTGTCTCCTTGATTCTGACCCTGTAATGCTAAGCTGTAGCAATATCCTGTCTCCTTGATCTTTACATTGTACTGTGAAGCTGTGGTCAATTTTAAATTATAATCTCAATTTCGCGTGTCAACTTATATATCATATGACTATATATTGTATTGTATTAAAATGCTAATTAGTATGTATATTTGTATTAGATTATGTAATTTTAGGACTTAAAATAATATTGATTATGGATATAGGACAACAAATATTTCCTTTTCATTTTTAGTCCCTATTTTCAAAATAGAGAGACACGTGGCATGCTGTAATTGGTTGACGTTTTATAAATATAGGTCCGCGCCAGCGGCTTTATTCAAAAATAGGGAGCAAAACCATAAATAAAATATTTGTTGTCCTATTTTCAAAACACATATTACAATAAGTCTTAAATTTACAAAGCCCCTATTTGTATTCGGCCCGAACCCTTTCAGGTTTATCATACTTTCGTCAGAATGCTACATCCTTGTAATATTCTTACGTTGTACTAGTGTCTTGAAAAGTAGATGGAAACATGCAAAAGAAAATGTGTCCTAAATAATATATCTTGAGGAATATATTCCAAAATGAACGTTATTAGTAATTTAAGCCATTGCATGAGCTTAAAAATATTAGTACCATAAACCTTATTGAACACGAAATGAACTTGTGATAATACATAATCTCATACAGTAAAATTACTTGACCCTATGGCCATGGCCAAGTTCACCTTTTAACATTGAACTTGAATTTCACGAAGAATGGGAAAAGTGCGAGAAAATGCCAGCAGAATTATCTTATATATTTTCAACTTGTCTTAAAAATGAATTAGTATCTACTCTCTTATTATTACTAGATTTCTTATCAAAATAGTTTTTTTCAACACTAAAGTGCTTCTCCAACATTTTTATGACATTTATTCAAGGGCAAAGAAGGTAATTTGAGGTGAACATAAAACGGATTATTGTGTTATTTCAAGCAGAAGACAAGGACATTTTTGGAATAACATTGGTGGAGATTCGTATGTGTGGTGTAGGTATTGTACGCCAGGCTGTGATTCGGTGTCACGTGGTTTTGTTTTGTGTACTGAAGTAGTGAAGCTTTACGTACTAAGGTGTGTCAAATTTTCTATATGTCACGGACTCTGATAATAGATGGAGGGTCCTCCTAATTACAAAGGATGGGTCACCTTTATCTATTATTACCGTAAACTAATGAAACAATGCCATTATTGTCTCCACCCAAGTTTTTCTGCAAAAGGTTGTAGGCCCAGCCCAGCGGCCCCACTTTGGTATTTTAAGGAAAAGTGAGTGATTATATGTGAATGTTAACTCGGGCTAGGCGTGGGGCATTATAATTTTTTTTAAAGTATATTAATTCGTTTATAAATTATTCTAATAAAGAATCAAATTATGAAGAAACATTGTAAATCTTAGAAGTGAATAATTTAAAATTTAAAATTTATAGTGAATAATCTTCACTATTAAATAATGTATTGAAAATTATAAATGAATATAATAAATAAAATAAATTACATACTTTATAAAATTAGTTGTATATTTATACCATGAATGAAGAGAGGAAGGCATGAAAAAGTTAGCACAATATACTCTTGAGGTTAAAGGACATTATAACGAAAATAAATTTCAACCAACTATCACGTCCACCTCCGCTATATGATATTCAAGAATTATTTTACAAAATTGACCGGACTGAGTTCCCTTTGCTCAATGGCTTACTACCACTGTTGGGTCATCTGGCGTTCGGATAAGAGAAAGTTCTTCCCACCTCTCTAATCACAAAACTTCGATTTTTGTAGGATATACAAAAGCGAAAGACAACATTGTATCTCTTCTTCTAGCTTCTGGAGCTACCTCCTTAACGGATCAAGATTCAAGTTCAAGAGGGGCGAAACTGTAGAGTTGATTTTTTTCCGACTCAAACTCGACATGAATTAGCAGGTTATGAATTAATAATGAATCTCAAACAAATTTCATGTATTTAAACACTTAATAAAGTATAACTAACTTTTAATCAGTCAAAATATACTAACTTAAACAACTGAATTAACAAAACAATTCAATTCCAAAATCCTGACACAATTAAATTATATCATTAACCATATTAATTTTAAAGTGCTGACCGAATGACATCAATTTTTAACACTTATATATAGATAACAGATTGAAATAATATAAATAAACAAATTCAATATTTTTATGTTAAATAATGAAAACTGAAATATTAAGAAATTGAATCAACATGCTATATTTAACTTTTGTTAAATAACAATAAACACATTGACTACATTCACATTTATACAGAATAAAGCTTACATAATTATATATTATGTGATTTAATACCTGTGATGGAGAGGAGCCAAACAAATTGAGATACCAAAGGAATGACAATGAGAGTGGAAACATGATAGAAGAAGGTGATTTCTAGTTCAAATTAAAAAAAATGAGAGGCTCCAAAGTGAAAGACATTGAGGAATATAAAGGAAGTTAGGCGGTAAGTGAAATGGAAATGAAAGAAAGGCGGAAAAGAAGGGACGTTGAATGAAACTTAACTTGGAATTTAGACAAAATACCATATTACCTTGAAACTTTAAATTTTGCAGATAACACCCCCCCTAAAAAATTAGTACTATAAATCAAATTCGGGAAAGTTTAGGAGGGGCTGTCGCCTCTCCTTGTCCTTGTATGGATCCGTCCACACGGAGTGCAGCGTCCATCCATGTGTAAATTTGAACTTTCTCAAGGGCACTTCCACGTCGCCATCTTCAAAATTAAGAGCATAACTGAGATGATCGTACTTAAAATCAACAGTCGAGTGTTTCTTGTGGTGATGCCTATTGCTTCGCCCATATATATTAGCAGAATTGTACTCATGAGCTTTACTTTTTAGCCAAATTGACAGTCATTTTATGAGAATGGGTTTTTTGTCCCCCCTCAAGAGTGGAGGACTGTGACTTTATTAAGTATCGACGGTAATAGCATGATAAGTAGAGGCTTTGTTTGAGCTTGTCTTTTAGTGAAGTTGAGGTGTCTGGTTCGTATTCCACTTATATATTTATGATTGTGTGAGTGAGAGAAGGGGTTTTAGGGTATACATGTGAGGAGAGAGAGAATAACAAGAAAAAACACGGAGGAGAAGTGAACACAAATTTTACGCGAGCTGGGGATAAACATGAGGACGTGGGTGTTGCTTTGTTTGGTACTTTAGAGACGTTTGAAGAGAAACAAAGCTCATAGACTTTTACATGCCCTTTAAAATCAGTAAAGTTATTTGGCACTTTAACATTTCGCTTAGATTTCAAATGAGCATTGAGTCGTTTACCCTCCTCCCAACGCTTGATCTTCTAATACAATCAAATGAGCGTTGTGTATTAAATGTTATTAAAATCTCTAATATTATTGTATTAGAAGTATAATATAGATTTAAATGTTACGAAGGAGTCAATTAAAAATGTGAAACTCATATTTAAATTTATTATTCACTTTAATAATTTGACCAATAAAATGACAAAATTATTATAACATTTTTTAGACCATAGACAAATTTCAAGTAATTTATTTTTAGCATCTTTAATTATTAGTTTATATTATTTTATTATAAAAATATTTATTTTAAGAAAATTTCAAATAATAAAATTGAATATGATGTAAGATGTATCAATATCATACAAAAAAATTATAGGTGAAGAAAGAAGAGTGATATTTAAATTATATATTACTTGGATGATTTGTCCTAATGGAATCTGACATTATTTATGCCAATAAGACACTACAAGAAAAATGATCATTTATGTCAGTCAAAAACTGACATAAATGACCATTTATGTCAGTTTTAGAATTTTTCAAAACTGACATATAAAGTCCTGACATAAATGTTCGTAAAACTGACATAAATAAGATCACATTTATCTCAGTTTTTAAGAACACACATAAAAACTACTATATTCACCATGTTTTTAATCACATTTTCACAAAAAACTGACATAAATAACATCACATTTATGTCAATTTTAGTAATTTTATGAGAGTTTTATCGAAACTGACATAAATGTTGATATAAAAAATTTTTAAAAAAATATTACTCCATTAATAGACAAACTATTATTTGAGGTTAAATCAACCCTTGTAAATAGATAATAAATAGTCAAACAACATTCAAATAGTCTAAATTTCATCAAACAAATTCATATATAACTTGAAATATACAATATTCATCAAAGAAAATAACATTGTGCCTCAAATAAACAAAGTGTCAATTTAAAAAAAAAATGGACAGAGTCTCCTTTGTTTATTGGACTATCCACCCAAGGGGTAACAATCAATCCAACAAAATGTAAAATTGAAATAAATGGCAACCTTTTAAGAATTCTCCTACAGAAGGTAGTTGAGGCCATCTTTGAATCAACACTTGGTAGTGCTTGGTTTCTTTTCACATGGTAGTGCGAGGTCAATTTTCACTTGGCATTTCTTGATCCGTTTGGTTTCACTTGTTAGTGCTTGCTTTTGCTGTTGCTGGCCCGATTTCAGTCATTTGGGTTACTGGTTCGTTCTGCCTGATTTGTTATCTGGTTGATCTTGAGTTGGTAAAAATCGAACAAATAAAAAAAATGGGTAAAAATAGAAGACACAAACTGCAGAATCCTTACCTGAGAAAAAATCAAACATATAAGTAAGCATTAGAAGATGAATACATAAACTGTGTATTTAAAAGTAAAAGAGGGTAACCAAGAGTATACATGATGGTGTTGATGAAAGCATGATCCATAAACTGTGTAATTAAAAGTTTAATCTTGAACATGCATTGTTTAATTAAAAGAGAATACACTTTGTAATTGGAAAGAGCATAGAATGTGTTATTGGAAAGAGCATACATTGTGTACAGTGTGTAATCAAATGGTGAACCATTAAGATTAGAATGAGTGTTCATTTGAGCATGGTGTACTAAGAAGGAGACGGAAACTATGGGTGGGATCCAATAGTGAACTGAGGGTTATCATTATTAAAGTACTTCATAAGACTGCCCTGAGGGGCCACTCGAATACTGAAGCAACGTTTCAAAGAATCGAATCATTTTTTTCTGGCCCACAATGAAGAAAGCAATACTTCAAGGGGTGAAAGCTTGTGATGTTTGTCAACAAAATAAGGTGGAGCATGTCCAGTACCCTGGGCTACTGCAATCCCTACTTGTTCGTATCCAAGCATGGGCTCACATTTCTAAGGACTTCCTAGAAGGGTTACCAAATTCAGAAGGTTATGAATTTATACTAGTGGTTGGGAATAGATTTACCAAATACTCTCATTTTATTGCTGGAAAACACCCATGTCCAGCTGCATATGTAGACCAATAGTTCTTTGACAATATATATAAACTTTATGGAACTACAACTTCTATTGTGTCAAATAGAGATAAAGTTTTCACAAGTCAGTTTTGGCGATAATTATTCAAGCTCATTGGTACCATCTAAATACAGCCTATCATCCTCATGGGTGAAATGAGTTTTCACAACTTCTATTTCATATTATGCTTCTGCAATCTTTAGTCTACACCATTTGATTTGTGAATGGTTTGTATCTTTTTTGTATCAACTTGAGTTATATCTCCATGTCTCATCTCTAAACAAACACGTGATTTAAGTTAAATGAGATGTTAAATTATAATAAGGAAAGAAAAATTGATGAGGATAACTTGTCGATTTCTAAAATAAATATTTTGCACATCTATAAAGTAATTAAATAACCACCTTACCAATACTGCAAGTGGTTTCATTGTCATTTTTTCCACAGCGTCTCCTCCATCAGCATACAACCAGTCATTATCTTTGGTATCACGATAGTTGGGGCACTACATAACCCCATTCATATTGAGTTATGAACCCATAGAATTTGGACATATAATTTCAAGTAAAAATTATTAAAGAACGAGAAAAGTAAAAACAAGGAAGTGTACTATTAATGTTCAAAATACAAGCAATGGTAGACATCATATTACAGTAAGCTACTTGTGGTATTATCCAAATACAAGGTAGGGTTCTTGTATCCATATCTTTAATAGCTTGCTTAAAATGACCCTGTGAAGTATGATGTATGATCATTATCAGTAGCTCTACGACTATTTTATAGTCCCTGAAATTTAGTAGTCTTGAAAGAACTGAACTTAAAAAACATATTGAATCCTACTTTTAGTAACCTAAATACCTCGAGAGATCAGTTTGAGATATCTATACTTAAACCACTACAAACACAAATTAGCACCTCAAACATTCACAATAAAATCAAGAATTAAATTGTATTATCTCAAAGATACCAATCAATTATTGGGGAAAGCCCAAATATATATATATATATATGATTTAACATCTTTATAATAAATCCAACCATCAAAGAAGTACCAAAAAAAGTGAATGATATGGTCAGTGATATCGTTTAAGGGAGAATGAATGCTACATTCCTTGAAATGCACAAAATACAACTCTTGCTAAAAAAATAACGTTAGTGTAAAATGACATGAAGTCAAACCCCTATCAATATATAAAATTCCCAAACAATTCATAGCTCACATTATTAAAAAAAAAATCTGGATGAAAATTATAACATATTTCCCAAATCTAAGCACAAATAAGATATTAAACCCAAATGTCCAAAGAACAGAGAAGGGGAAAACAGAGAGAGACGTACCAATGTTTTGTAGCGGTGACGAACCAATAGAGAGACATACCACCAGACCTCCTTGAAAAAACTAAATCAACAAAACATAAATACCAAATAAGAAGATGATGGACACAGAACAGAGAACAAAACTCAACTGTGTATGTTACCAAAAAGCCCTAACTTGAAATTTCAAAGTAAAAAACGAAACGGTGGTCTCCAGAGAGAGAGAGAGAGAGAGAGGTTTTCAAAAATTTGTCAATTTATAATATACACTACATAGATCCCCTATAAATAAGGTGTTCACTTTATACCAAAAAGAATGCATATGTACATACACAACAATATCATGGAACTGAATATAATAAATTTCATGAAACTTTGAATTTCCTGTAGTGCCAAGAAATTATTCTGAATTCCCTTAACAATGATTTACTTAAGTGTTTCAACTCAGAGTAATGTTTGGAGAATTGTTACTTACCATTGTTTGGGAACAATCACCTTTCTATAACATGGATAAACTCAAGAGAGCAGGCTGCAACATATAAATACAATTCTATTAAGAAAATGTATGAGGTCCAACTAAAAAGAGGAGGGTAGGGGAAATTATTACTTTCTTCTAGGAAAATTTATATTATAGAAAAATATTTAAAAATCACACTTCCAAACAAACCATACACATAAACCTATACATAAATATGTCTCGTCTAACTTGTGCATAAACCAAACACTGTTATTAAGTTATAATGCTATGAATACAGTCATTTTTAAACCTTGAACCCTATTACATATCTTGGCAATCAATTTTTAATAGCAATTATTCAAAAATGAAAAAACTAAACAGGTGAGAGCACAAATTTATAATACCAAAAATTCATGAGAAAATGTACATACTTTATTTGCTGACCAAGACCACATTTAACTATTCAGATTTTCTTGTAGGGTGAAAACATTTTCTAGCAAAAAACTCTCATTACAAAAGATGGGTGTGATTCTCTACCCTGGTAAAATCAAGACTGTGGGGGCTGATGGAGGCATTTAAATTCGTGTTTGAAGCATGGAGTCTGGTGTATGATAGTGTTAAAAGGAGTTACTATGATATCAGGAGAAATAAACACGTATCTTCTCAGATGGGTTTAATATTTTTTGGACTGTTTGCAACTCTTGTCATACCTAGTAGGAATAGTTTCAGAAGTTTGTGAATAATAGACTTTCCTGTAAGAATTGTCGTGGTGTTTTAATAGCCATAGAACAGGATCAGTGAATGGTTCTTTCCCATATAGATCATGGTCTTATACACCCAAAAATAAAAATAGAAGTCATGGATTCAAAGGGGTTATACATATCCCAAACTCCCAAACTCTGTAGTATGTTTTACAGGAAATAAGGTCACTGGATTTCATTTTGGACATCCTCTAATTATGATCCTATTATTCGAGCCCTTGGATTATCTAAGAAATAAGGGAATGTTGTTCATCAGGACTATGGAAGGAACAGTTAAAAAACTAATGAAAGAATCATATGAGAAATTTTACAGTTGATATGGGCTATAATGCATACAGTGAACACTTGACCTCAAAGAGTCAGGAGACCACCTAAGAAACATGGTTGATGAGGAAGAAAATTCTCAAAATGGACATGAAGATATGGCTTCAAAAACTAAATAGGACGAGAAAGTAATTAACACAAATCAAAATGTCAAGCATAACTCTAAGTGAGACTTCAATCAGTGTTATTCATCCATCCGTGTTTAATGCTAGAACGTTGTTAATTGACAAAGGAAGAATAATAATTCGTGAAAAACTAGAAGAAATAAGGTTGGATTCTGCAGTGGTTAAGAAGAACGAAAAAACACATACTGAAGTTGGTAAATCCACCGAGTCTCCTAAAAGAGAAGGCTTAACTGGTCCTGAGGGCCAACCAAAGCTGGAAAAAACTATGTTAATACCAATGAGAGCCCCCGACTCAGACTTCCATAATTCTGATAAGGACATATCAGAGGAGTTCTTCAAGCCGAAGAAAATATGAGCTCAATACGATGAAGATGGAAGGCCTCACCTGATAATGAGGTCATTCAGTAAAATTATTAGACTCATCTCAGTAAAACAGTTTAGGACAGAGAATTGGGTGGATTCTGGGTTTACAAATTTTTACAGAAATTTCAGAGCATTAACCTTCTGAAGTAGTTAAATGTGTTCTCAAATCTTCTGATCCTAAATGCAGACACATGGGCCATTTATTGGACTTGGTCACCATATTAGAACAGGACAATCTCGGAAAATTGAGACACCAGTATGAGATAGTGGAAATTCTGAATGATTACTCGGAAGAGATTGGTGTCTATATGGCTCCTCTGATTAAATGTACCAGGCACCATCTTGTCTACTTAAAGGAGAAGCCAAAAACTTTCCACATGGTTGCTGGGGTCGAGATCCTGCTGCAACTCCAAATGGCTGTAACTAAAGCACATGCCAAAGGGAGGCCAAATCCTGATGGAACTCGCAGTGATCTTCTTTAAACTGTAACGAGAACAGTATGAAATTATAAATCTTGTTCTAATAGTCAGTATTCAAAATGTACAGATTAAATGTTAGTAGGGAAATTTCTAATAAAAGTTCTAATAGTCACACCTTGAAGATTCAAAAGTTACATTGTTGTATTGAAGTTGACATTTTTGTAATATATAAAGAGTTCATTTCTGTATTTGCTACATAATTTTCAACAGAATCGACATCTAACCCCTATGGTTTCAGACATTTGAGTCGACGTCTAAGAAAGAAAGTCCCATTTTTCTATTTTAATATTGAGGTAGATTATAGTACTTATATCATTGCAAGAGAATTCGCATGCCTACTAAAGAGAAAGTAAATGATTCAAAATAAGGAAAGAGCGAAAAAAGTCTTTCTAACATAAAAGAAAACAGGGGCACTATGAAACCAACTTGATCACTCGTTCATTTCCTATATGCCTAGATTAACATTCCTTCATATTTACACATGCACGATTGATCACTCGTTCAATCATGATGCCAATACATTATGCACATAAATCATACATAAACCCCAAACAGGGTAAAGCATAACAAAAAACATTAATAAATAAGTTTAATAAATAAGCGAGAACTGTAATTAGGATACGTGATGTCATGTTCCCAAGTTTGAATGTCAATTAAAGTGATTGTCCTAATAATTCTAGACAACGGAATATAGTAATAAAACATATTACCATTTTTAGTAAACACAAAACAAATATAAGGAAATTCCAAAAGTAAGGTTCTAAGGAATCACATTTAGGAATTTAACATACTAAAATAGCGTTCAACAATAATTGATATATCACAAATAATTAATAACACTCATTTATAAGGATCATTAAGAAGATGTAATCCAATAAAAAAACTACAACCACAACCATAAAACAAAAAGAATGATTTAAATTAAGCTAGTTCATCACAGTTAAACAAAAAGAGACTTAAAAGAATGATTTACAATCAAAGCCTAACTACGTATAGGTGTAAATTACGAATGAACATAATAATAATCTCATTCTTAAAACTATAAAGAAAACAATAGATGTGAGCGTGGAAAAACAATGCACATTGTCAAGAATTAAATGTGAGTTAAATTAATAAATATCAATCTAAATTTTGGCCCAACTTTAGCTAAGCCACCACCAATAACGTACGTTTGATTTAAAGTACAAATGTCGAACCACAAAGTCTCACAATGTCGAACCTCAAAGTCTCAAGCATACACAATGTCGACCTCAAAGTCTCAATGCCAAATATAACATTACAAACTAATAGCAAATCTGAAACCTCAAAATCCACACAAATCATTAAACAAAATATAAAAAGATCCAAAACACTCAAAATAGAAGCAAATGCATTTACTAAAGATGGTTTGTTTCAGCTGTAAAGTACAAATGACGTAACCACCCGTCAAAAGGCTCCTAAAAATTATAACACACACTTTTAGAAAAAGAAATACTCTTCTTCTATTCAAAATTCAAGTCTACCTCAAATGAGGCTACAAGGGGGGTATTTAAAGGGAGGAGTAGCTTAGGCTCCAAGCTAAGGCAGTAATTACAAAAATGACATTACTACTCCTAGCCTTTAAATACTAAGGGAAAATGATTTAATAAAAATAAAGAAAAATAACAAAAGAAAGTACAATACTATTATGCCCAAAACTATTCCAAAAAATGGAAAATTTTCCCTCGATTCACATCAATCTCCCCTCCTTGAAAAAGAGTTCGACCTTTAACTCAAAGGGGAAGACCAACTGAATCACCCTCCAAAATTGTAATCAAGGCAGGTTAGGGAAACTCCTCGGATGCGTCCAAATAGTCAGGTGGGTGATCCATCGCCAATAACGCGTGGCGTTGCGGGAGAGAGTAATCAGAAGCTCGGTGTCCAATATTGCCACAGATGAAGCACCGAAAGGCAGGAGGTCCTATGGGAGAGGTAGTGGGAGTAGCTGAAGTGGGAGCTGAAGATGTCGCTGCAGGAAGAGCTGACGTAGAAATCGGACTAGGCAAAGTCCGAGAGGGCGGAAGAGGTGCAGGCACTGTGTGGTAAGCTTCGACCTTGGTTGCATACTCGACCGCCTTCAAAAAGGTCGGTATCTCTCTCAGACCAAGGTCGTGATGAATGTGTGGCTGCAACCCCAATATATAGCGGTTGATCCGTTGATCTTCCATCTCGGGAAGACGAGCCCTAATGCATAAAAGCTTAAACTGCTCTATGTACTCCACTACTGATAAGGTGTCCTGTCTGAGAGATTGAACGCGAGCAAAGAGATCGCGTTCGTAGGTAGGCGATACGAATGATGCCTAGAGAGCAACCTTCAACTCCGGCCAAGTTTGAATAGGAGGCAATCCGACTGTCGTGCGGAGATAGCAACGGTCGTTCCACCAAACCCGAGAAAAAACCTGGAACTTGGTGGCTGCAAGGAGGACACAAGAGCGGCCTTGGACGCACTTGTACTCAAAAACTGTATCCATCGAAGCTAACCAATCGACCATGGAATTTGGAGAAAACCGCCCAACAAACATGGGCACATCAATGCGGATATCCTCGTGAAAGCTTCGTAAAAGAAGCTGAAGGGCCGTAGGGAGGGGACCCTCTTCCTGATGAGCATCGAGACCCATCACGTCACCTGGCACAGAGGTAACAACACCAACAGGAGGGGGAGGTATTTGTGAAGGCGGTGGATGAAGAGGCTGACCATGCTGGGGATAATGAGGGCAAGGACCGACCAAATTCCCAAGCTCGCCATAATAGAAACAACGACGATCTCGGTGTGGAGCGTGTCGGGGAGCACCAGGTGGGGGAGGGGGTATCCAATCCAAAATACTAGGGTGGCTATCCCAAAACTCGGAGATGGATGAGGAGGAACCCGAATGTAGTAATGAGAGGGTGTGGTGGGAGGTTGCATGGTGTGAGGGCGGGGGTAAGGGGTGATTAGGGGTCGGAGGGTGCAAATAGGTGGTTAGATGGGGATATAGGGTAGGCAAAAGACCCGAAAAGTGATGACGGTCATGACGTGGGTCGGATGGGTGTAGGAATGGCCTGGGAAGGGTTTTTGAAGTGTGGTGGGGGAACAGTGGGCTAGTGGGAGTCAATCGAGTTTGGTAGGAGGTAGCCGGGTTAAGGGTTTGTGGTGGATGAAGACTGGAGTGGTGTAGGGGGGTTCGGGTTGCCGACTAGGGAGGGAAAGGGGTCCGTGGTGGTCCGTGATGGGCGGGTAAGGGTCTGTTAGGTCTAGGTGGGTCTGGTGGCGAGGGTTTGGCTGGCATGCGGGGTGCAGGGGAGTAGAGACGGGCTGTTCCAGGGCGGAATAGGGTCAGGGCAGGGAATTTTTTGGGTCGGAAGGGTTGGTGTTAGAGTTTGGAGAGGGGTTTTGGGTGGGGGGCATTGTCGGGGTCCGAAATGTTAGAGGGAGAGGCGGAGGTGGGGTGGCTGGCCAGGGGGTTGCGCTAGCAGGGGCTGGGGCCGGGTAGGGACTTTTTAGGGTTTGTAGTAGGGCTTCAAACTTTTGGTCGTGGTCTTGGGAAACTAGGGTTTGTTGTTCAACCGTGTGCCTCAATTATTGTGTTTCTTCATTATGTTGGTTGGATTTTTTGGGAGCCATCGAAGGTAGTGTACGATTTAAAAAAAATCACCAATACACTAGCATCAATGTAGAGCTTCACCCGCTCTGATACCAATTTGACGTAACCACCCGTCAAAAGGCTTCTAGAAATTATAACACACTTTTAGAAAGAGAAATACTCTTCTTCTATTCAAAATTCAAGTCTACCTCAAATGAGGCTACAAGGGGGTATTTAAAGGGAGGAGTAACTTAGTCTCCAAGCTAAGGAACTAATTACAAAAATGACATTACTACTCCTAGCCTCTAAATACTAAGGGAAAATGCTTTAATGAAAATAAAGAAAAATAACGAAAGAAAGTACAGTACTATTATGCCTAAAAATAATCCAAAAAATGGCAATATTGCGCTCGATTTACATCAAAATCACACCATAAAGGAAAAAGAAACAAAATATCACTGTTGATACTCAACAAAAGAACCTTGTGTAAGGAAAAGAAACAAAGGAGAAGAACTCGATGAACTAAATTATTTTAACAAAGATTGTTGCAGATACTCAACATAGATATAAATTAAAAGAAAAATAACAAACTACAACAAACAATTGAACAATTATAGCATGACTAACAAACCTGTTGCAAGTTGCAAGCTCCCAAGGTGTATACATGTTGCAGGTTCAGGGATACCTGTTGCAGGTGCATAAAAATATATTTTCAATAATTATGTTTATCCTTGAATAAAACTCAGTCAAAATTTCAAAAAACCATAAAAATCAACTATCTTTATAACTCAAAAGAACATAACGGAACATAAAAATGTAACCCCCAAAGAAAAGAACCCAAATGAAAATTTAAAAAATCCCTAAAAATCAACTAAAGGAGCATAAAAATGCAACCCCAAAACAAAATTATCATATCTGAAATAGCATTGAACCTAAACATAATTGACAAATCTGCAAAATGAAACCAAAACTAGTTGATATATCTGAAAACAAAATTGAATCAACACATATACGCAAATCGAATCAACAAATCACAAGGCATCAAGGCACACACAAACACATATACACAAATCACAATCTAGACAAAAAATTCTTGTAAATCCATATATATAGATAAATTTGGCCAATCCATATATCTACATATATTCAAATCCAAAAATAATAGCAAAATCAAGAACAAATCAAACATAAATTAGAACTCAATCTGGAAAACCCTAGACAAATCTTATACCTACGTGATGGAGCTTTGTCCGGACAGAGGTGGAACTCTATAGAGGTAATAGAGCGAAAGAGTTGTACGTTAGAGAGAGAGAGAGAGAGAGAGAGAGAGCTATGCGAGCGAGCGCGACTTGTGCCATCGAGAGCCAGAGAGAGAGAGAGTCGTACCAGCTATAGAGATCAACATGTGAGAGCTGAGAGAATTTGAGGAGCAAATTTTGGAGCGGGAAGGGGAAAAAAAAGCCCCCGCCTGTTTTTCCCATTTATCTCAGTTTTTACTTGAAGGCTAAAATATTTACCACTACATTTAAATCATTTATATATAAATATGAGATAAATGATTTATTTTTTATCTCAATTTTACTTAAATTGAAATAAAAATTTACCTTTAAAGTCAAATTGACATAAATAAATATCATTTATGTCAATTTACATTTGTAAGGGAAAGCTCCAGACGGTTTCAGGCCCTGTCCTCGTAAGAAAGCAGTTAAATGTTGATGGACATAGCAGATGCTTTGGAAGCTAATGAAAAACGTATCATAACCGATATCGTTTAGAATCCATCCCATGTAAACATCACCACTTTTTTTCTTCATTTCTTCTATGGATAGAGTTGAGACATCATTTCTTATAAAAGAGATCGGTACATCAGTTCTAGGTATATCAATACATCAGTTCTTTTAAATGAAATCAGTTCTTTAAACTGATTTGGAATTCATATCACCATATCATTTAGAATCCATCCCATGTAAACATCACCACATCAGTTCTTTTAACTGTGATCAACTAATAACATATGTTATGTTCCTATATCTATAGCACTATAAAAATAGCGTGGTAATAGCCATGAATTGCATAGAATAGAGAGCATGATCGACATGCTAATGACATCGAACAAAGAATGATCAGTTTTATTACTATTGAACTCATAAAACTCAATAATAGTGAAATCCTAATGCATTCCATCAAATATCATTCCAAATAATGACTTCCAAATGCTATGTTAACAAATCTACCAGGTAAAGAAGTGGACTTGATACATATGTAGGGCATTCCTTGGGTCGCAACATAGATAAGATCACATTGGTCAGGGGAAGATTTGAATTCGTCATATGAGATTCTAGAAGGCATATTTGGCCCTTTGAATTCTTGACAACCCAAAACAATATTAAAGTCTACCATAACAACAAGAGTTCTATCATAGGATGATCTGAAGTTAATAAGGGAGGACCGTACGATTATTCTACATATGTATGAAGTGGAAGCATAAACAAAAGCAAATAAACATACATTCCCATTAATGGAATATTTGAGAAACACTACTTGATCAATAACAAAAGCAATGGAGATGGATAACATGGTTGGTTTATTGGAGGTACAGAGATGAGCCAAATCTCTCATAGTGGGGTCTTTCGAAAAAACCCCAACATTCGAGAATATTAGATTCATGGGGCATAGCACTGCTGGTTGCTTACCCTAGTGTTGTAGGGGGTTTTCAACCGAGCTTATTACCCAACAACATATCCTAAGAGGATATTGATCATGTTTGTAACTACTGGTAAGTCTAGGATCAAAAGTGGAACTAAAACAAAATCAAAATTCAGAACTGAACTAAACAAAATCAAAAGGGATGTAATTTCATCCTAAAAAGATTGTAATTTCATTCAAAACAGTAGTATGTTCATAGCAACATACATTCAAAATAGAGTACAAAACACTAAAATAGTTCCAAACAGTACTAATTGTTCCTTTTGACAATTTGTTCAAAATAAATTACTCTGGATCACTTGAGGCAAAGACAAAGCAAGGGCCAAACCCCCCAAGATTTCTCGACATCCTTAATAGTGCCCCCACCCCGTAACTTTGTCGATACAATGGATGATTATCTTCTCATGGATCTACGCTACTAACATAAACCTTACGTTCAAATATCAACAGTTGATGGCCACGCACCACCGTTCTAGTAGTAGCTCAAGCAACAACTTGACCACTTGTAACATTCCTTTTACTTGAAAAATCTAATAAATCTACATATGGATCATGTGGGGGATGAGTTTAATCTCCGAAGTTTGGCTTAGTTGAATCTACAAATTTTGGCTAAGTTAACGGAGGGAGAGGCGTGTAATCGTGAGAACTTGGATGTGGGACATGAGTGTAATCATGAGAACTTGGATGTAGGATGGGACTGTACTCATGGGGACTTGGATGTGGAATATGAATGTAATTGTGAGGACTTGGATGCGGGACTGAAGTGTAATCGTGAGGAAATTGATGTAAGACATGTGTATTATTAAAACCGCGTTCAAATCTAGTATAAAACGCAATCATACTTGCAACAAGCCCGTTTGTCCTTATACTCCTTATAGTATAAAACGCATTCATACTTGCAACAATGAATTCATATGTATTTCATACCCAAACCTTTCAACTTATCAGATATAAGACTTAGAGCACAACGGGTGAATCTCCAGCAACCCATGTGCTTTTCAGAATCTAAAAATCAATCCGATAAATTAAGTCACCCACCCAAATGGTTATTTTGGGGATCTTATTACTATTAGCATTTGTAATCTAGGATGTAGAAATTAAATATATTATGTTTTAATCTAGAATTTTAGTTATTTAATGGGATCCTAACGATCCGTTAACAATAAGGGTCTAGGTTGGGATTTTTTATTTGGAACCAATTTGATAACCGGTCGTATATAAATTGAGGGATTTTTGACACAAGCCCATTATCACAAGACACAAACCTGGCCAGTTAACAAGTCTATACGAAATCAATCAACGAGAAATGTAAGAAAACTAAGACCCAAACCAAACTTTGGGCAAATTACATTATCAACATATAACCATATACCATTTTAACATATATGTAACATCACTACCACCACCAAATAACCATATCCGCTATCAAAATAGTTTATTTCAAGTAACCCTCAATTTATTACAACATTTAAATAAAAAATTATATCAAAACAACCCAAATAAACTACTTTTTTCACAGATCAAATAATAAACTATTTCAGCATTAATATTTTTCTCAGATCAAACAATAAAACTATAAAACATATATTTCAGCAAATAAAAATCACGAAGCATTTTGATTTCATCTCTCAATAAACTATTTTTGTAATATAAGCTCTCAGTGTCTCAATAAACTACTTTTGTAACATTGGTAATGTAATATAAAAAACACTTACAACAGTCCTGAAATGAAGAGCGAAAGAGGTCAAGCCGAAAGAGAGAGGAGCATATTTCTTCCAATGCCTAGCCTGATTAACAAAACAAAAGAAATAAATTTACACTTCAAAACGAAAACAAACCTAAACAAAAAAACCTCCATTTGAAATCTTCTATTTAGATCTGCAAAACGAAACAAAACATTTGAAACCTAAATCTTCTATTTAGATCTACAAAACTAAACAACATAAAACCTCCATTGAAACCTAAATTAAATTAAGAACATCATAATCATGCGAGAGAGAGAAGCCGGTCGCTGATAATCGTGTGAGAGAGATGAGTCGGTCGACCGCTGCTAATCGTTCGAGAGGTGAGAGAGGAGAGTCTCCCCTTTTGTTTTTGGGTGAATCATTTTGAGAGGGAGCCAAATATGGAGCGGGAGGAATGAAAAAAAAGACCCCGCTTTTTTTCATTTATCTCAGGTTTTAATTAAAGTTTAAAATAGCCAAAACTACAAAAGGGTATATATATGTCATGTATATATAAATATGAGATAAATTATTTATTTTTTTATCTCAGTTTTACTTAAATTGAAATAAAAATTCCCCTTCAAAGCTAAACTAACATAAATGTATATCATTTATGTCATTTTACATTTGTCTGACATAACATCAATTTTCAAACTGACATAAATGATGTTTTTTCTTGTAGTGAGAAAATGATATATAAACAGCCATTACTTTAAATGGTGGGATAGTGGCATATTATATTAGTCATTTAGGTGCAAAAGTCTTTAATGTGACAGATATTGGGCCCACTTCCGACGATACGTGGAAGGAACTCCCATTTTCCATTGCTTTCGACCATAATAAAAGTCTGGATACACTTTGAAAATAATGATTTTTTTTTATTATTAAGCGTTGGACGCTAAACACATCTGCACGCATCCAAATGACTCATCATTTGAGGTGCTAAAGAGTTCAGCGTGGCAGAGCCATGTGTATAGCTAATGTCAATTTACACACTGCTTATATTTTTATCCATCCTCATCTGCACATTTAGGTAACCAACCCTCTTAAATAAAAAAAAGAAATTACTTTCCTCATTTTGCCCATTTCATTGTGGATGACCTAAGTAATATTTATTTCATATGTGATGTCACAAGGCAACCTCACCAATGCTGTAATACCCTGCGCCAAAATTTAATTAAATTATATGTGGATCATAAATGTGGAGGAGTTAATTATAATTAAGGAAGAATTGTGGATAAGAATTGAAATAAAATAAAATGAACGACAATAGGCAGTCGTTAGTAACGAGATGTAGGTCACGAGATATAGACTTCTAACAACGTGTTACTGACTTACAATAGCAGGTCGCGCAAAGGGTCGCACGATCCAGGGAATGAATGATATTATATAATCATTCGAACGACATAGGGAAGTCATTCGAACGAAGTAAGACAGATTCTTGATCTCAATTTCTCTTATGCACTGTCACAATTTGGAGCATTGGATCTTTGAGTTGTTGAACTCAGATCAGTCCAGAAGGTGCAAAACAGGGTTTTTGACCTTAAGAAAGGTTTTATAAGGGTTTGTTTGGTGTATTTGGGTTATTTGTTGTTGGGAGAAAATGAAAGAATGAGAGAGAGGTGGGTGGTCTTCCACCTCTACCACCATTTTACATAATATTCCACCATATTCAAGCCCACAATACCCATTTCCACCATTAATAAAGAAGAGATTATAAATTTGGTGTAGTATTTGGGGGATTTTTGAAGAAGTTGAAGGTGGATTTTCATGAAGTTGAAAGGGGGATCTTGCTTGGAAGCTTGGAAGAAGAACATATTGGAGCTTTTGGAGGATGCATTTGGTAACCCTTCAAGGCTACCTTTAGAGGTGGGGGTTGCTCCTCCCAAATCAACATTTCCACCACCATTGAAGCAATTAGAGGTGAAAAAACTTTATTCTTAGTGTAAGATTTATTTTACACATTTGTAGTCTTATAGTTAGGCTATCTAAGTAGGGTACATTTAATTAAATAGTGAGAATAATGTGTAGAAATAATAAATATTTTTATAAAATACAAATTTTGAAAAAATATTATATTTTTTAAAATAAAGAATGAATAAATATTTTGAGGTTTTGAAATAGTAAAAGTTGATGTTTTAGGAAAATGGTATATTTTCTAGAAAGACTGAGGTTAAACGTTTTATGAAATGAAATATTTCAAAATAATAATTTATGTTGGTAAACATTGGTGAAATAATATTTTAAAGTTTCTTACAAAAATGATAATTATATGAAAAATAAACATTTGTTGAGTTTGAAGAAATTAAATGTCTTTATGTCTTGAAAATGTATTTTTTTTGCAAGTATAATGAATTTCTAGAATGAATAATATATTTAAACCATTTATTAGGATTTTAAGGTTTGAAATCCATCTTCTCATGCATATAAACTTGTAGTATTTGGATGATGAATGTATAAACAAGTTTAAAGAAGATTTTTTTGGGTTTAAACATGGAATAAGAAAAGTAGAAATTATTATCTTCCAAGTGTGAAAAAAGAATTAAAATTCTAATAAGCGCAAAGTTGCAAGATTACATGTGTTAATAAAAAGAAATGGTATTTTCTTATAGAAGTAGTCTCCAAGTGTAATTAGATTTCTTGAATAAAGAAAGTAAAGAAATGTGTAATATGGAAATGTTTAATAAAGGTATTGAATAAGTGTTAATGGATAAACATTGAAAAGTCAATGCGTGTAACTTGTGAAGTTGAAAGAAAATAATGAAACTAAGATATTTTCAATTAAGAAGAATATTACTCCAAGTGTAAAAATGTGTTAAAACACTTAAGAAGTTGGTATAAATAACTTAATAGTGTTTTTTAAAAATTAACACTTGTGATAATGGAGCAAAAAGGTGATTTTTGAAAACAAATGGGTAAAATAGTAATTTTACTTAAAGTGAAATATTTTTATGAAATAAAATTTTAGAAAAGGTGTTATACAAAGTGGTCTTAAGTGAATATGATATTTGGAATAAAAATCAAGGTTAAAGTGTAAAGGACATGAAATGATAAAATTTCAAAGTGTAACACAATTTGGGGGTGTAACCTTGAGTTTGGCTTCGGCTCGATAAAAATAAAAAGTTGGTAATGTGGACTGTTGATGTAAAAAATTAGATTTGACTTAATTATTTTAATCACAGATAAAAATGAATAAAGAAATAAGACAATAGACTTTTAAAGTGGTTCAGCCTTAAGAGAATGGCCTACATCCACTGTTTTTGTATTACTGATTATTTTGCCTGGAATTCACGATAAACGATTTTACCAAGAGATTCAGCCTGTCCCTCTAATGGGGAGATTACAATGTATTTATAGCCATGAGGCTGTTCATGTGAATGAATAATGCATAGCTGTCCCGTAGGCGTATACATTTGTACGATAATAACTGTACATTTAATGCGCAGTTATCCTTGACACGTACGCCACAAGTATTTGAGTTGCTCGGACCGACTTAGTAGCTCGGACCGCCTAAGTAGCTCGACACTCTTGAGCTGCTCGGGGCCCCTGTGTTCCTCGTGGATTTTTACTTGGTGATCTTGAGTTATTAGGAATCTATTAGTTCCTCGGGAGGTTGCGTAGCTCGGTATAAACATTTACAGTTGCCACCTAGGATGACACGTGTCTTCAAATAATAGGTCCATATTAGCGGAATAAATTTGGTATCAACAGAAGCCCCCAATGTTTCACAGTTGGAGGTTGAGGAGTGTGGAACATTCTTCTTGAAATATGGCGGGATTAAATAGTCATCCTGAATTTTAGGAGTGTTTTCCTTGTATTTATTTCTTCTTTGAATTCATAGAATCAGACTTCATGAATATTTTGAATTTTTATAACTGCTTCGGTTTTCATGCCCTTTTCCTCCTTTTAGGCGCCGGTAACGCAAACGTCTTTCTTTGTAATCATTATTTTTACCCATTCCCAAGGTAAGGTATCTAAGCGCTGCAGAAAATCCTATCGTCTCTTACTTTTTCAAATCTGTATCTTCGAACTATTCTTTTCTTCTCTATCTTGTGCGTTCATTTTCTTCCATCGTTCGTTGTCAACTGATTCACTCCTTTCCTGTAAGATTTTCTTCCTTTTCCTTTATTTACTTTGTTCATCATGGTTTACCTTGTTGAATCTCTTGACAAGTTTCGCTCTGAATTTTCAATCCCTTCATGGGTCATTTTGGAGGAACTTTCTGAGCCTTCTGACTATTTCTCCTTAGCTGAGGGACATTGGTTCCCCAGTCTCTTTGTGGCTGAATGTGGCTTTTCTTTTCCTCCAAATCCTTTATGTTTGGAGTTCTGTCAGTATTTTGATGTTGTTCCTACAAAAATAGCGCCAAATACTTGGAGAATAGTCAATGGAGTTCATAGGTTAAATCAACTTCATGGAACCCGTTTAGGGATTCCAGAGATAATGTACTGTTACAGATGGGTCGTTAGTGATAGTACTTTTTATTTAAAAACTAGGTTTTTGAATAGGGCATTAGTTGTCAATCTTCTTGATGCCAACAGAGATTATTTTGAACATGGAGTGGTAATGAAAAATTGGCAACATCCTCCATTAAATGGAGATGATGTATACCAAGGTCCTAGATGTCCTCCTTATGGCAATGGGATATGTTGTTTTTATTTTTATTCTATTTTTGAAATTATGTTTTCTCCATGTTTGACAAAATGCTTCACTAACATTTGATTTTGATTATTTGCAGTTGATAGCAAAATAAAGTCTCCTAAAGAAGATGATGTTAATTTAAGGCATTTGAAACTTATCTGGAGTTTACACCAAACTGTTGCTGAGGAACATATTAGATCAGCTTCCTATTTGTTGCAGTACAAGAGCTATACTTCATCCTTTACTGCTCCTCCAGTGGTGGTTGACATCGACCAAGTACCGGCTGTTGATACTAGAGTAGAGGGTTCTTCTTCAGAGTCGAATATTCTAATTAGTAACATAATGAAGAGAAGAAGAGCTCCTTCTTTCTTTGAAAAATCAGACTCTGTCAATGTGGAGGCGAAGAAAAATAAGCAGGATGTTCCAGTGGAAGGAACGAGAAACATTGATGCACCCCCTCCAGTTGTTGCTAAGAAAGTTGCTGATAAGCCCCCAATGGCTCCAAGCAAGGCTGTGGTTATCTCTCCTCCTAGTGAGGTTAAATTCATATCACCAACCAAGACTTCTTCTTTGGTTGAAGATATTCCTGCTCCTCCGAAGAAGTCAAAGAAAAGTTCTTCGGATAAACTGATTGAACCTATCTCTCAGCCTTTAGCCGCTGAAAGTGGTATTCCCACTTTTGTTCCTCCAAGCTCTGCAATGGGTTCGGTGAAGTCTTGAATTATCCCAGAAATCCAAGGTATTGAAGACACTTTATCTCGTGACAGGGTCACAACATTGGCTGCTCAACATATTGCCTCAGTAAGTATTACTAGTCTAAGTTTTCATTTTTCACTGCTATGTCCTTGTATTGACTAAAAATTATTTCTTTCTTCAGTTGGTAATATGTTTTAACAGCATTCTGAAGAAGGATGAGGCTATTAAAGCTTCAAGCTCCTCGAGAGGTGTAGATGAAGCTTTTGTAGGTCTGACTCAGTCCTTAAAGGACTCTCGTCAGAAATATGAAGAAGATAAAGAGGCTTGGGAGAAACAACTCAAGTCCATCGAGCAAGAGAGAGATCGAGCTCTGGAGGTCTCTAAAGGGTTGGAGAAGAAGTTGAAATATTCCGAGCAGAGCAACAAGGTCTTTGAACAGAGGAACAAGGAGATTGAAGCTAAGCTCAAAGTATCTGGAGAGGAAGTTGTTAGACTTCAGGATGTTGAACGTCAGAAGGTGGAGATGGAAGGGAAATTGAAAGCTGTCGAGGAGCTCCTTAGGGAAATGACATCCTCGGAGAAAGATAAAAGGAAAAAGGCTGTTAAGAAATCATTTAGTGCTGGTTGGGATAAAGGCTGGAACAAGGGCCTGGCTGCTATGACCTCGCAAATGGAGTATGCCAGCCTTAAATACTTCCGGGATGGATGGGTCGCTGCTTTGAAAGAGATGAAGATTGCTGAGAATTCAGAATTGTTCCAGCAACACACCCATGGCCCTCCTCCCTCTCCTGGGGAAAAAGAAGAGGACGAAGCTGCCTCAGAGGAGTCTTCCATGATGATTGGAGACCAAATTCCTCCTGTTCCAGTTGTTCAGACTTTCTACGAGCAACTTCATCCCACCAATACTTCAGCCGAGCAACTGCCGCTATCATCCAAGCAACCAGCCTCCTCATCCCAGCTTTTCGAGGAAGTTGCAAAACACAAGGAGAAGGTGTAAAGTTTCTCGGGCTTTGATTTTGTTATTTCTTTTGAATGTAATCCTGAACCTTGTATTTATCTTTTGATGAATAAAAATTCGAGCTTTTTTGTTGTTCATGTTGACTTTCTTCTTCCTGCTCTGTCTTTATCATTATTGATCCTGTTTATGGCTTCCCTTTGCTAGTTTATGGCCAGGATGGAACTATTATCATCTCATGACACAGAACTGATGAAGAAATGTAATGATTACTTCACAGCTGGTCATGCAGACTTAAACGAGGCTCAAATTATTGACATCCTTGGTCCGGATACTTCTGAGCGAGCAGTCGAAGCTTATCAATATCTGAAGTGCTTGCTCAACCGTGCAGTCGCCAATAATGTGGCATATTACGAGATGATTGAAGATCTTTAGGGTATTATCGAGGAACTCCAACAACAATATAAGGAGTCTTCTACCCTTTTGCATCAGGTGTATGGGAAAAAATATCAGCAACTAAATGCTGACAAAGGATATGATAAATTCATCGCTGCCTACGAGAAGAAAGAGAGCATTCTAAAGCTCGAGGTTGAGGATCATAGGCAAATCGCTAAATTATTGGAGGAGGAAAATAATGTTTTACAAGAGGAGATATCCCAACTAAAATCTTCAGCATCTTCCTCGGGAGCTTTGGACCCTGTCAATAACGAAGGTTTCTCTTTTTTGGAAGTAGAGAACGCCAACTTGCGAGATGAATTGGAAACTTTGAAATGAGTTGGACCTTCTACCTCTACTCGCGGACGAGCAAGATCTTCTTCTCGGGGACGAGAAAGGGATGGTCGGATCTTTATTGAAGATGTAAGAACTTAAGCAGCTTTGGAAAATCAAGCGGTTCAATTGATGGAAAAAAACCAAGCTTTAGCAGGGCTGTCTAAAAATAATCTGAACCTCAGCGAGAAACTTTCCACACAAAACTCTGCCTTGGAAAATAAGGACATCCTGGTAAAGAATCTCCACGAGCAACTGGAGAGGTTAACTTACCAGTTCCATAAACAGCCCAGAGAGTTTTGGATCGCTGGTTACAATAAAGCACTCTGGCATTTTGATGCCCGTTTAGAACAGTCGAATAACGAATGGTACAAATAGGGATGGTTGAATGCTCTTTGTGTTCTCAAATTGGAGAGAGGTCATTTTTTGTGGGATTACTACACTCCTGGAGTTCTTGATCTACCTGTGCCTCCTTTCAAGCTTGACCTTAGTTGGATTCCAGCCCGGGCCATTCCTCGTGTTCTAATATCCAAATATCTTGATGACTACAGTCTCCATTCAAACTTTGAAATATCTAGGCCAGAACATCTGCTTGATCATCCTTCTATAATGAACATCAGAATGTTGCAAGATCTGAACTTCATAAATTCCCCTTACAGTCTTGATGATCCTCCAGCTGGGGTAGACCCTGTGTCAAAGGTAGAGGGAAAGAAACCTATAAAGTAGGGTTTGTTTATGTAATGAACTTCATTCATGTAATCTGCAATTTGTAATTTATTCTGGTTTTAATGTAGAAATCTTTAGTTTTCTTTGCAATTGTTATGGGTTTGGAAATATTTTATGAAATATCTCTTTTATTTAATGATGAATGTATATGTATATCTGTAAAAAGACAAAAAAATGTCCTGTGTTATTTTAAATTGTCGACCAACCGGAGTTGGTGAAAATTCATTATTGACTAACCGGATTTGGTGATAATTATTTGACGACCAACCGGAGTTGGCGATATTTTGCTTCCCGACCAACCGAGGTTGGAGGAGATTTTGTTCCCGACCAACTTAGAGTACCAACTTAGAGTTGGTGGTATTTTGATATGCCATTCTGTTTTATTTTTTATTTTTTATTTTTTATAGTGACTTATCACTCTTTGATTCCAAGCAATGAAACGACTTACATCCCATGATCCTGCTTATTTTAACCAACCGAAGTTGATTGTAAATTGATTTGCCGACCAACCGGAGTTGGTGGAGATTGATTCCCGACCAATCGGAGTTAGAAGAGATTTATTTCCCGACCAATCGGAGTTGGAATAGATTTATCAACCAACCGGAGTTGGATTTTGACGACCTACCGGAGTTGGATTTGGTTCCCGACCAACCGGAGTTGGAAGAGATTTTGTTCCCGACCAACCGGAGTTGGAGGAGATTAATTTGCCGACCAAGCGGAGTTGGTGAATATTTGTTCCCGACCAACCGGAGTTGGTGGAGATTGATTCCCGACCAACCGGAGTTGGAAGAGATTTATTTCTCGACCAACCGGAATTGGAAGAGATTTATCGACCAACCGGAGTTGGATTTTGTCGACCAACCGGAGTTGGATTTGGTTCCCGACCAACCGGAGTTGGAAAAGATTTTATTCCCGACCAATCGGAGTTGGAGGAGATTAATTTTCCGACCAACCGGAGTTGGTGGATATTTGTTCTGAATTTGACGCATAGTGTGTAGCACTAATACTCCGAAAAAAATTCGACCAAGAGAAAGAATTGGGTAAAACATTCCACACTTTATTCATACTGAATAAAACTTCATTTACATAGGAATCCCCAACTACTGATAATACTTGCGTAGATGCTCTGCATTCCATGCATTCTTAAATTCTTCTCCCTCCAAGGTTTCAATCCTGTATGTTCCTGTTCGAACAACCTCTGTTATTCTATAGGGTCCATGCCAATTAGCTTCCAGTTTATTGTGCTTTTGAATTACTTTCTTTAGCACATAGTCTCCTTCCTTCAAATCGCACATCTTTACCCTCTTGTTGTAAAATAGAGCTATTCGTTGTTGGTATGCAACATTCCTGATTGCTGCTTCTTCTCTAACTTCCTCGAGCATATCTAGATCTAATCGTCTCATCAAGTCACTGATAAGAGAATTGAAATTAAGTACCCTATGTATAGGTAGACCCAATTAAACAGGTATGACAGCTTCACTCCCAAATGTCAGCATGTATGGGGACTCTCCAGTTGCTGTTCGTGGTGTGGTGCGATATGCCCAAAGCATATACTGTAGCTCGTTAATCCAATTTGCCTTTGCATCATCCAGTCGTTTTTTCAAACCATTTAGCAACGTTCTGTTTGTCACCTCAGTTTGTCCATTGCTTTGGGGATGACCTGGTGCAGAATGGACTTTCAATGCATTCGATTGTTGACAATATGCAGCGAATTATTCGTTGTTAAACTGGGTTCCATGGTCAGTAATGAACGCATAAGGGAGGCCGTATCTGTAAATTATATTTTTCTAAATAAATTGATAGACTTTACTGTATGTCATATCAATGAGGGGTTCAGCTTCCACCCATTTAGTAAAATAATCCACTGCGACCACTAAGTATTTGAATCTTCCTTTAGTCGTTGGCAGTGGCCCGACCATGTCTATTCCCCATATAGCGAATGGCCAAGGGGATGTTATGGATGTTAACAATGCCTGAGGAGTTATTTGGATGGACGAGAAGCATTGGCATTTGTCACATTTTTTTAGCATAAGCTGCGCAGTCGGCCCTCATTATCGGCCAGTAATATCCCTGCGCGGTTATCCTTCGTAACAGCGTTCGACCATCCACATGGGCTCCATAAGACCCCTCATGAACTTCTTCGATCAAGTCTTTCACTTCGGAGGGATGAACACATCTTTGTAGCACTGCTATAACTCCTTATCTATATAAAATACCATTGGTTAGTACATAACGAGCAACTTTGAACTTCAATTTCTTAGCTGTGAGTTTGTCAATTGGTAAGGTTCCCTCTTCAATATAGGCCCTGATGGGATCCATCCATGATGTTACCAAATCAAGAGCAACGAAGTTCTTGACCAGATCTTCGTCTATGCTCCGAGTAGCTAGAATCTCTATTGGGATTATTCTTCGTAGCTCGGTGCGTATGACTGATGTTAATCGGGCTAGTGCGTCTGCTCTTGCATTCTCTAGTCTTAGTACTCTGACCAGCTGAACAACAATAAAACTCGATATCAATTCCATTGCTTTCGCATGGTACTTGATCATCAATTCTCCCTTTACCACATATACTCCAAGAATCTGATTTATGATCAACTGCGAATCGATGAATACAAAAACTTGCTCTGCCTTCATCATTCTGGCTAGACTTAAACCTGCAATCATTGCTTCATATTCGACCTCATTATTAGAAGCTTTAAATTGAAAGCGCAGAGCATACTCCATATCGACCTCATATAGACTTTTCAAAATAATCCCTGCTCCACTACTTGCATTGCACGAAGAGCCATCTACATACAAATTCCATATGGGTAACTGATCATCAAATTTTTAATCGGACAAAATTCCTTGGTGGAATATTTGTTGCTTCTTTATATCCTCCTCTAGTACTTCTTATTGCTCATCGACCATATTCTCTTGCTCGTCAACCGACTTAAGTTGGTCGGGGTTTAAATTTGATGATCCTGTAACATCCACAGGCTGGTCGATATTCAACTTTTGCTCTTCGGAGGTGTCAGGATAGGTGAACTCTGTGATAAAATTTGCCACTGCCTTCCGTTTAAGCGACGATCTAGGCTCATAAACTATGTCATATTCACCAAGTTCCACTGCCCAGTACATTAATCTCCCTGATTTTTCTGGTTTATGAAGAGCTTGCCTTAATGGCATATCGGTATACACGACTATGGTATGAGCTTGGAAGTACGACCTCATTCTCCTACTCGCTTCGATCAACGCTAGTGCCAACTTTTCCAGTCTTGGATATCTGATCTATGCTCCTCGGAAGGCCTTGCTAGTGTAATAAATTAGTTTTTGCACTCCATTCTCCATTCTTATCAATGCCGAGCTAACAACATTCTCCGAAACTTCCAGATACAAGTACAATCTTTCTCTAATCACTGGTCTGGACAACAGTGGAGGTGCTCCCAGGTATTTCTTTAACTCTTGAAAGGCTTTCTCGCATTCATCGTTCCATTCAAACGTTTTTCGGAGTGTTTTGAAGAATATGAGACATCTATCAGTTGCTCGTGACATAAATCTATTAAGTGATGTAACTCGCCCTGTGAGACTTTGCACTTCCTTCTTCGTCGTTGGAGATCGTAGCCCCAACAGAGCCTTAATCTTTTCAGGGTTCGCTTCAATACCTCGTTGGTTGACAATATACCCGTGAAACATACCTTCTCGTACTCCGAATATGCATTTGGTAGGGTTCAACTTCATTTGATATCTATCTAGTTGATCAAAGGTCTGGCCTAGGTCAATTAGATGATCAACAACTTTTTTGCTCTTCGTCTGCATATCGTCAACATAAACCTCCATATTATGACTGATTTGCTCTGCAAAGACCTTGTTCATCAATCGCTGATATGTTGCACCTGCATTTTTCAATCCAAAAGTCGTAACATTATAATAATAAGTTCCCCTAGGGGTGATAAAAGAGGTACTCTCCCTGTCTTCAGGTTTCATTTTAATTTGGTTGTAACCAGAATAAGCATCCATGAAGCTCAACAGCTTGTGTCCCGAGGTAGCATCCCCTAATTGATCAATTCGGGGTAAAGGAAAATGATCCTTTGGGCATGCCTTGTTGAGGTCAGTGAAATCAACACACATCCTCCACTTGTTATTCTTCTTTTTCACCATCACCACATTAGCTAACCAATCAGGATATTTGACATCTTCAATAAAGCAGGCTTTCTGAAGCTTCTCGACCTCTTCTTGTATAGCTTGGTTCTTTTCGGGGCTGAACACTCTTTTTCTTTACTTTACTGGATTGATCTGCTTATTCACATTAAGCTCGTGACATAGGAAGGCAGGGTCTATCCCTGGCATGTCTTCGTGGCTCCATGCAAAAGTTTATTTTCTGCTTTTTAGGAAGACTATCAATTCCTATTTTAGTGAGGCATCCAACGATGAATCGATTTGAGTTGTTCGTTCCAGTTGTTCATCGTTTAGAATGACATTTTCAGTAGCTTCCACCACCTGGCCTTTTATGAGCTGCGACTCGTCTCTAGGATCTAATGTTTTAATTTCTGCACTTTCATCCACTTGATAGGTAGTAGTCTTTTTCCTTGATTCCTCCAGTTCTTCCTGCTCGGTAGATGAATAGTAGCATTCCCGAGCTACTTTTTGGTCACCCTTCATAATTCCTACTCCAAAATTGGTTGGAAATTTTAGGCATTAATGTACAGTAGATGGTACCGCTTCGAACTTCTTCAAATCTACCCTTCCCATGATGATATTGTAAGCTGATTGGACATTTTTATCCATCACGAAAAAGCGTACTCTTTCTGTTCGACAAGAAAGCCATGTACCGATGAACATATCCAACTTGATCGTCCCAAGTGGAAAAACTTTCTCGCCAGCAAAACCGAGGAAGGGCCTGTGATAAGGCTCCAACTGAGATAATTTCAGATTTAAGCTGTTAAAGCATGAGTAGAACATGATGTCCGCCGAGTTGCCATTATCCACCAGTACTCTCGAGATCATTACTTCCTTTATCCTCATTTTGATCACCAATGGATCATCATGAGGATATAGCACACCTGCAAGGTCGTTCTTAGAGAAACCTATGACTAGTTTATCTTTGTTCACCTTCCTCGGGCGATCATCCTTAGCTAGATTTATTTGCTGAATGTATGAACAAGCTTTGAGCCTTATTGAGGTAAGCTTTCCTCTCTGCAGTAAGATCTCCACCTCCTGCATCTCCACCTGTAATAATATTGCAATCAAACGATCCAAAACGAATTGAAAATACCTCACGTTCTAGCTGTCTTGGTATTTTGGGGAGATCAGGGTCGTCTTTTAGATTCTCTTCATGATCTCTTTTCTTGTCTTCTTTTGCTTGAAGGGGAGATTTAGACCTCTGCCTTCCTCGTTCTCTGGTTCGACCACCGTTTTGACGATCAACATATTTGGTCAATTTTCCTCGTCTAATGAGTGCTTCAATTTCGTTCAGGAGAGCTATGCAGTTTTTGGTCGTGTGACCATGGTCCTTATGGAACTCGTAATATTTGGACTTATTCCTCTTGTCAGGATCTGTTTTCATTTTTTTAGGCCAGTTTAGCTCCTCGCTACTCTTGATCTCTTCCAGAATGTGATTTATATCTACTTTCAAAGGAGTATAATTTCCAAATTTCTTCAATTGTTCCAATGCTTGCTTTGCTTTTGATTGCTTGTTGCCACCATTGTTCTTATGCTGCTTCCTCTCAACCTTATCGGCCTCAACTTTGGTCTCCTTAGTGTCCATGTTCTTCTTCGCAGCCATAGCTTCCTCGGCATTCATGATTTTAGTTGCTTTTGCCATTTGTTCTGACATGGTCCTGGGCGGATCTTTGGCCAAAGTGTAGTACAATTTATTGGTCAACAATCCACTCATCAAAGCAGTAATCGCAGTTTTCTCCTCATAGTCAATTACTTCCAGTTTCTCGTTATTGAAATGAGTAATGTAATCTCTGGTACTTTCACCTGCCTTTTGTCTAACGCTCAACAAGTGAGCTACTCGTTTAACTGGTTTTGCTCCAAAACAGAAGTTTCCAATAAAGAGCTCGGCCAGTTGAAAGAAAGTCACAATCTTCTCTCGAGGAAGATTGTTATACCATATTTGAGCAGATCCGATAAGAGTTCCTGAAAATGCCCTGCACCTCATCTCATCTGGAATCGCATAGATATCAGCAGCAGCTTGGTATTGTTCTATATGAAGAACAGGGTTAGTTTTTTCATCATATTTTGGCGTCACCACAGGAGCTTTGAATTTTGATTGAGTAGGAAAATCCACGATTGCTTGTACAAATGGTGTCCCTCGAACAAAAGTCCTTTGCAGAGGATTCTTGGTTTTAACTATCTCCCCTAATCTATCCTCCAACCTTTGAATTGAGCCTTTCCATGCCTCATTTCCTTCCTCGATCCTATTAGTTCGAGCAACTGATCGTGTTGAATTAGCCTCTTGGGATCTTTCATGAGGAGCAGCTGGTCGTGATTGGGCAAATCCTTATTTCATATCAAATTATTGTTGAGACTTTCTCGACACAATCCTAGGAGGACTTCTATTCCTCCTGGGACCTAGACGATCAAAAGGAGAGACTCTACTCAACCTTTCAAGAGCATTTGTTCTTTCTGGAGATAAAGTGATGTTTTGTTAAGTGTCTGTAGCTCGTACCGAGGAAGTCCTTCCAGACTGATAATAAGGATCATTAGATCTCTCAGTACTATATGAATCGGTGCGTCTGGATCGAGATTCCTCTGGGATGGAGTTCACCTAGAAGGTAACCGGGGATTTCTTTGAATGCTTCGCTGTCCTGACTGGGTCGACACTCCACCTTGGATAGTTTGCATGAGTTATCGCATGGTCTCTTGCATGGCCGTCTGGACCTGGGGCAAATTAGCCATTATACCAGCCAGATCTTGGACATTTGGAGGAGTAGATGGATTTGAAGGAATCCCAGCGTTTCGATTACTGGATTCTGGATTATCAGTTATTGATAATGAGTTGTTTTGGTGAAAAACGCTAATTACAGTCATTTCCCACAAATGACGCCAATCTGTTGATGTAAAAAATTAGATTTGACCTAATTATTTTAATCATAGATAAAAATGAATAAAGAAATAAGACAATAGACTTTTAAAGTGGTTCAGCCTTAAGATAATGGCCTACATCCACTGTTTTTGTATTACTGATTATTTTTCCTGGAATTCTCGATAAACGATTTTACCAAGAGATTCAGCCTGTCCCTCTAATGGGGAGATTACAATGTATTTATAGCCATGAGGCTGTTCATGTGAATGAATAATGCATAGCTGTCCCGTAGGCGTATACATTTGTACGATAATAACTGTACATTTAATGCGCAGTTATCCTTGACACGTACGCCACAAGTATTTGAGTTGCTCGGACCGACTTAGTAGCTCGGACCGCCTAAGTAGCTCGACACTCTTGAGCTGCTCGGGGCCCCTGTGTTCCTTGTGGCTTTTTACTTGGTGATCTTAAGTTATTAGGAATCTATTAGTTCCTCGGGAGGTTGAGTAGCTTGGTATAAACATTTACATTTGCCACCTAGGATGACACGCGTCTTCAAATTATAGGTCCATATCAACGGAATAAATTTGGTATCAACAGAAGCCCCCAATGTTTCACAGTTCGAGGTTGAGGAGGAGTGTGGAACATTCTTCTTGAAATATGGCGGGATTAAATAGTCATCCTGAATTTTAGGAGTGTTTTCCTTGTATTAATTTCTTCTTTGAATTCATAGAATCAGACTTCACGAATATTTTGAAATTTTATAACCGCTTCGATTTTCGTGCCTTTTTTCTCCTTTTAGGCGCCGGTAATGCAAACGTCTTTCTTTGTAATCGTTATTTTTACCCATTCCCAAGGTAAGGTATTTAAGAGCTGCAGAAAATCCTATCGTCTCTTACTTTTTTAAATCTGTATCTTCGAACTATTCATTTCTTCTCTATCTTGTGCGTTCATTTTCTTCCATCGTTCGTTGTCAACTGATTCACTCCTTTCCTGTAAGATTTTCTTCCTTTTCCTTTATTTACTTTGTTCATTATGGTTTACCTTGTTGAATCTGTTGACAAGTTTCGCTCTGAATTTTTAATCCCTTCATGGGTCATTTTGGAGGAACTTTCTGAACCTTCTGACTATTTCTCCTTAGCTGAGGGACATTGGTTACCCAGTCTCTTTGTGGCTGAATGTGGCTTTTCTTTTCCTCCAAATCCTTTATGTTTGGAGTTCTGTCAGTATTTTGATGTTGTTCCTGCAAAAATAGCGCCAAATACTTGGAGAATAGTCAATGGAGTTCATAGGTTAAATCAACTTCATGGAACCCGTTTAGGGATTCCAGAGATAATGTACTGTTACAGATGGGTCGTTAGTGATAGTACTTTTTATTTAAAAACTAGGTTTTTGAATAGGGCATTAGTTGTCAATCTTCCTGATGCCAACAGAGATTATTTTGAACATGGAGTGGTAATGAAAAATTGGCAACATCCTCCATTAAATGGAGATGATGTATACCAAGGTCCTAGATGTCCTCCTTATGGCAATGGGATAGGTTGTTTTTATTTTTATTCTATTTTTGAAATTATGTTTTCTCCATGTTTGACAAAATGCTTCATTGACATTTGATTTTTGATTATTTGCAGTTGATAACAAAAGAAAGTCTCCTAAAGAAACTGATGTTAATTTAAGGCATTTGAAAATTATCTGGTGTTTACACCAAACTGTTGCTGACGAACATATTAGATCAACTTCCTATTTGTTGCAGTACAAGATCTATACTTCATCCTTTACTGCTCGTCCAGTGGTGGTTGACATCGACCAAGTACCGACTGCTGATACTAGAGTAGAGGGTTCTTCTTCAGAGTCGAATATTCCAATTAGTAACATAATGAAAAGAAGAAGAGCTCCTGATTTCTTTGACAAATCAGACTCTGTCAATGTAGAGCCCGTTGAAGTATGTGGTATAGGAAGATTACAAGAAAAGATAAAGAAAATTTGAAACATGTCAACAAATTGGTTATGTGGTAAATGTGTTAATAAAACCTAACTCGAATGAATAAATAAATGTTCCGACAATGGTTAAAATGGACAAGTAAAGGTATAATTGATTAATATCCATAAGGTAAGTAAAAAGGTAAAGGGTGGGTAAACGGTTGATTAAGCAACTTAAGCGGTTAAACCTATAATTAACACAAGAATGTGTTCTAAAAAGGTTTTCAAAGATTAAATACGTATTTTTTTACACGTTGATTGCGTGTGTTGAAGGGGTGAATTTCTATGAAAATACTAGAGTGTATTAAAGTAAAATAAATGGTGGTTCTGGTAAAGGAATGTGTTTCGATTAAGTAAACGTTGTGGTTCCAAATGTCGAAATCGGGGTGTTAAATAAAGTGTGAAAATGGTAAGGGTGAGTAAAGGAAATCCATATAAGATTAAGGTAAATTAATCTGGATAAATAAGGTTTCGAAAGTAAAATTATTGCATTATATATATATATATATATATATATATAGAGGCAGGCTCCTGTGCACACTAAGTTTGCACACTAACTTTGCACATTACCTTTTAAAAGTGGTAAAAAAAAAATTTTTGAGTTGATTTTTTTTGTGTGATATTTAAACATTTCAAGGAACCCATATAAAAAAAATCAGCTCAAAAAAACTTTTTTTGCTATTTTTAAAAAATCGGTCAAACTTTCGCAGTTTTTAAGCCCTTTAAAAACTGCGAAAGTTTGACCGATTTTTTAAAAATAGCAAAAAAAGTTTTTTTGAGCTAATTTTTTTTATGTGAGTCCGTTGAAAAGTTAAAATATCACATAAAAAAATTGGTGTGCGCCAGCACTAAGTTTGCACACTTTTAAAAGGTAATGTGCAAAGTTAGTGTGCAAACTTAATGTGCACAGGAGCCTGCCTCTCTCTCTCTCTCTCTCTCTCTATATATATATATATATATATATATATGTGTGTGTGTGTGTGTGTGTGTGAGCACGTAGGCATAACGTGTCAAGTCTCTTTTCTGCCGTTCGATTCTATATTTCGTTTGTATATTTTCCATTGGGCACAAGTTCACACCCTCGCTTTGTTATGGCAGGTTAGGAGCAGTTTCGTATTTGAGGGCGTTATACAGGTAAGTATTTTATTTATTTTTACGTTAGTAGCTCTGTTTACTTGGACTTCGAGGTGCTCCCCATGAGTCCCTCCCATAATTTTTTTTAATATGGAATCGCATGCTAAACAAGTGAAACGTTAACTAAAGTAAAACTGGACTAGCAACATTATATAGGTTGTTTCATTACACTTCACACATAACGCTCGGGTTGGATCAGGTTGACTCAGGATAACCCATAAATCTGGGTCGAGACATTACAAATGATATCAAATGGATTGAAACATTCGTATTACAAAATACTTATTCTAATCGTCTATGTTCCTTTTAACTAAAACAAAAAATAAAAAACAATAAAATGAGAATTACAATATTAATTTTTTTTTCTGAAAATGCCCCAAATACTATTCCCATCACTTTATTCACATTATTTTATAAAAAAAAATATTAAAAGAGAATTTCAAAAAAATAAAAAACAAATAAAAAAATAAAATAAAACAACATCACTTTATTAAAAAAATGATATAACAAATGTTTTTTTTTCCTCAATGTACTTATCTCTTCTTCCCTACAAATAGTCCATAAAATACCAAACCTCACACCCACACCCCTACTAGCCAATACCACACCATCTCCACAACTACCATCACACCCGCTGACATATCACTTTTGATTCCCTACCACCAACACGCCCAGCACTAGTGTACCACCACGATCGTTGTAGCAGAACCACCCCACCGTTGCCAATATTTGGTCAAAAGTATTTGTAATTTTATCAGACTTATTTATAATTTGGTCACTAGTATAGATAATTTTGTCAAAATTATCTATATATCTCAAAAAAATATATGCAGTTTTGTCAAAAGTATCTATATTAAGTTTTGTATTACAAAGTACTTGTTAATTAAATCAAACTATATGTCATGTCGTTAAATTATATATGATCTTTCTCTTAAGATCAACTTTTTGAACGACGTAATTGCCCAAATGCCATTTTAAGGACCACATTAAGTGTCACCTTTATTTTATTTCAAAATTTGATTTTACCTTTCAATGCTTGCTGATTGTCATCATCAGACATTCGTGCATTACCAAATTTATTCTACTGACTTTAGAACTCACTTTGTTGATGGCTTAGTTTAATGATCATGCCACCTTTAAAAAAATAAAATATTATTATTTTGGGAAAAATACGTAACACTTCGTACTTTTAAAGCATTTTAAATTACACGTGTGCACGTAATTTTAATTTAATCAAAAAATAAAGTGAGTTAAATAAATATTAATTAACGGATATAAAGGATTAATATTTATGTATAATTATATCTACTTAAGTGATAAGTAAATGATAATCTCTAAATTTATATTACGTCGTAAGTGAGTTAAAGTGAAGGGTTTATCGATATTTCATTTGGGCCACACGAGTAGATTCGTATCGGGCATGAAATAGAAATTTAATATTACGTAAATCGAATGGTAATTTTGAGTGCGCCAATGATCCGAAATGGATAGAAATAATCCATAATAGGTATATGAGAGTTACAATTGGGTTCTAGGGGCTTTTTTTTTCATAATACCTTGTTCTAATACTTCATTTAAATTTTGTATAAATTGTAGTAAATTAAGGTTTGATGGTAATTATTGGAAGGTTGAGGGTTCAAACTGGATTTTGGAGTGTTTAAACGACAGTGGAGTTGTGCGAATGACATTCAATGTCGTTAAAAGCGAGGTTCAAATGACCTTCGAGTGAGATTCCACTCCCTTAGAGTCCAGGTTATGCGAAGATCGCGTAAATCCATATATCAAACGGAGTGGACATGTCGTTCGACCGAGGCTCATGTCATTCGTACGACCTTGCATGCTATCACAAGTTTAACCCTTGGATCGTTGAGATGGCGAGCTCTGGCGAGCCCAAATTGTGCAAAAGGGAATTTTAGGATTTGAGGGTTTTATAAAGGCTTGTTTGGGGATCATTTGGGTCATTTGAAGAGGGAAGAATATGGAAGAGGGAGACAGAGGGTGGAGTCTTCCACCATTGCTGGATCCTCTCCACCATCATAAGCCACCGTATTTTTAGTGTATTCCACCACATTCAAGACTACAATACCCATTTCCACCATTGTTGAAGTGGAGCTACGAATTTTAAAGAAGTGTTGGGGGGATTTTTGGAGAATATGATTGAATCTTTCATGGAGTTGAAGAGGTTTTGGCTTGGAAGCGTAAGAGGAGCACATATGAAGCATATTAAAGGATGCATTTGGTAACCCCGTGAGGCCACCTTTGGAGGTGGGGGTTGATCCTCCTCCACCAATCTTCTTACCACCATTTGAAGTGTTTAAGTGTTTATGACTCTATTTGCATTATTAGTAGCCTTGTCGTTAGATTGCATGAGTAGGATGCATATGAATTGATAATTATTTCTAGTAAATTAATATTAAACATTTCTATGGAATAAAAATGGTGGTAACATATTATTTTATTAGGAAGTAAAGGATGAGTAAATATTTCAAAGTTTTGAAAGATTAAAGTTGATATTTTATGAAAATGGTGTATTTTCAAGAAAATTGATGTTGAACATTTCATCAAATAAAAAGTATGAAAATGATAATTGATTTTCTAAAACATTGGTGAAATAATGTTTTCAAGTTTCTTGCAAAAATGTAGATTTTATAAAAGATGGACATATATTGGGTTTGAAAGAAGTGAAAAAAAATATCTTTTATGACTTGAATGTGAATTTTTAAAAGTATTATGAATTTCTAGAATAAAATGTATGTTTAAACTATTTAATAGTATTTTTTTAAGTAAAATCCATCTCCTCATGTGTGTAGATTTGTAGTATTTTGATAATGAACACATAAACAAGTTTAAACAAGATTTTAGTGGGTTTAAACAAGAAATAAAAAAAGTAAAAATTTCAATCTTCAAAGTCTTTAAAAAAGGGGTCAAAGGTGCGATGAATATAAGGTTGTAAGACTACATGAGTTGATAAAAGGGAAATGACATTTTCTTTTATAAAAGTAGTCTTGAGTATAATTAGATTTCTTGAATACAGAAATGTCTAATTTGGAAATACGGTTAGTGAATGTTTTGAATAAGTGTTAATGGTTAAACATTGAAAAGTTGGTGATTAACACTTATGGATTTGAAAAGAAAATAAGGAAATAAAAAGGTTTCTAATTTGATAAGAATGATACTCCAAGGTTAAGAAGGTGTTAAAATGTTAAAACACTTAAGGAGTTAGTGTGAGTAACCTAATGATGTTTTGGGAAAAAATTATCACTTGTGAAATGCGGTAAAACGTGAGTTTGGAAACAAACGGGTAAAATGGTAATTTCACTTAAAGTGGAACATTTTTATGAATTAAAAATGTTGGAAAGGGTGTTACACAAACATGTCCTAAATTAATATGATTTTGAAAAAAAAATCGGAGTTAAAGTGTTAAGGACATGAAATGATAATTTCAAAGTGTAACTTAAGTTGGGGTGAGACCTCGGGTTTGGCTACGGCCGGGTGAAAAAGGAAAGAAGGGAAAATGTGGACATTTATAAAATGTTAAAACACATAAAAGAAACTCGGATGACACCGGGATAATTAAGGAGGTCTCAAAGCCATGGGGTGAAATACCCAAAATCACTGGCCAGAGTATATGGTGACATCGTCGGCGGTGTGGAGCCGATAAAGTACGCAGTTTATTAAAAGATTTTGAGAATAAGATAAAGAAATTAGGAGTATGTCAAGAAATGAGTTGTGTGGTGAAAACGTGTTAAGATAACCTAACTTGAATTAATTAATAAAATGTTCTGGTAAAGGTTAAAGTAGACAAGTAAGTATAAAATTGATTAATGTCCATAAGGTAAGGAAAAAGGTAAAGTAAGCTGGTAATAGGGTGGTTAAGAAACCTAAGTTGTTCAACCCATAATTAACACAAGAGTGTGTTGTAAAAGGTTTTCAAAGACTAAATAAGTATTTTCTAACACAGTGTTTGCATATGTTGGACGGGTGATTTCAATGAAAATACTAACGTGGATTGGTTTAAATAAAAAGGGTAATTTTAGTAGAGAAAAGGCTTTCGGCCAATTCTAGTGGAGTTGTTTCAAATAATTATATGCGTGCGTTAAATAAATGGATGAATGTAAAAATGAGAAAAATAAAGTCTTTTACAAGATTAAGGTGAATTAATCTGGATAATTAAGTTTTTTTTAAGTAAAACAGTTTCATGCCTAAGTATGCATATATGTGTGTGTATATATATATGAGATAGTTTCCTGTGTACGTAGGAATAACGTGTTAGAGTCTTCTTTCTGTCGTTAGATTTTATACTGCATTTGTATATTTTCCACTGGGCGTTTGGCTCACACCCTCGTCTTTGTTATGGTAAGTTGGGTGCGGGTTCGTATTTTGAGAGCGTTATACATGTAAGTAATATATTTGTTAGTAATTTACGGGTGTCCATGTAAGTTAAGTGTTAGGTTAGCACAATAAGTAAGTTAGTGTTAGGTGGCACACGATTGAGTTAATAGTTGTTAAATCTCTTTCTCGCTTCCCATTAGATTTATTAGTAATTTACGGGTTTCCATGCAAGCGAGTAGTGGTGACACCGTGGTTGTTAGTGTGAGGTGCTTATGTTCCCATCCTTGATGGCGTGGAGCCTTGTAAGATTCTTATAAGGTGAGATGACGCCTATTGGGCAGGTGGCACAAATTGCATATAGTCAACGATAAAGGTTGAAGGTTAGGGTATTATGACTAAGCACTGATGGTTAGTGATTAAAAGTTATATAGCCCTTAGGTGCGGAGCTTACAGATAGTTAACGCCGGTAATGTAATTAAGCAAGTTCGATCCGTGGGGTGATATCGTGATTGATGGTAGTCCGATGAACATATGAAGTTGTGCAGGTCAATAGCGGCAATACCATGATCCTTTGCATGAGATGTATTGTGTGGCAACTTTGATGATGGGAGTATCCTTGGTAGTAGAAATAGGGAGTAATGTTCGTTGCGACCCAGCTGTAAAGGTAGTATATTTCATATATGGGGGTTAAGTGATTGAGTGGCGTTCATAAGTATTAATTTCGTGGGGTAAACGTATTGGGTTCCTTGGTTGAGGACTTGGGTTAGTGCATCTTGATTATAATGTGGTATTGAGGAATAGGATCTCCCGTGGCATCCGTGGTGTAGGCCTTGGTATTTATAGGCAATACCCGACGTCCCATATCCTACCAAGATCTATATAGTCGCGCTAACTTGTGGATTAACACATGGTATGATGTTTACATAGTGAGGAAATTTAGTTATGATGGTTGAACACTTATTGAGGATTAGATGAGGCAGACCTTGAGATTTATAGGTTGTAGGCAACGTCTTATACCCTTCCATAATCCTTAGTAGCATTAGTGGTGGTTTATTTGTGCCACATGGTTACAACCATTTGGAAGAAAGATAATATTAGTATCTAAGTGTAAAGTCTCATTTCAGCCGTCGAAGTAATGGCTAGGTGCGAGGTAATCTTAGTGTCAGAGTAGTTTATAGTAATTTTGGGGTGCCCATAGGACTAATTATATGTGGCGTCACAGGAAATAGAAGTTTAACTTGTTGCCACAACCTGAGGTGTTATATGGTCAAGGTGTGCCACATACGGAAGCTGGTGGACTAATGTCTTTGCGAGCACCCAATAATCGCGGTGTGGGTGTTGAAAGGTTTGTAGAGCACTCCTACAACGATAAAGGTATTGATGATGAAATCTTGTCAGGTCATAAGGACTGTTACACATAATATGTTTGGTGTCCTTAGGAAACCAGTTAAGTCCGATATGAAGGAGCATTGGTGTCCTGGTAATGATTGTGTTGAGGGTCAGGTGATGATCTCAGATTGCTGATCATGGTCTACAAGATTCATATAGTGTACATGCCAGGTGTGGTTTCCCGAATCAGCATATGGATGAGTGTAATCCCTGAGGTAATATGATAGTCTGTGCCGTTATAGGCGTGCTGCTCAGATGTCAATAAATAGCTAGTACTGGTGTCGTGACACTCGATTTTGAGGTGTACTATGAAAAGTATTCGCAATTTAGGTTGATGACGTAAATGGAGATTTGAAATGGTAACCAAGGTGGGTGATATCGAAGCATGATAGAATATTGGCGCGTGTCGACGGTATATGCTTGGATAGTCTTAGCAAGGTATGGATCAGTTCTTGCCATGTCCTGCCAAAAAAGTAAGGATTAGAATGCGTAGCCATGTGTGGTAGTTGCTCCTCTTAGAATTTCAATGGCAGCCGATGTGGTCGCCACATAAAATCAGTTTGTGTAGAAATCGAAAGTAGGCTTTGAGGCAATCTCTCGCTGCCAAAGGACACGGTAGGGTGAATATCTCTCTTAAATTAAGTAATGCCTATGAGAATTTGGGATTTTGATCATGCTATGAGAAATTAGACGGTAACCTAGGTGTAATGGGTTGGTGATGTCATCACCGGTAACTGGATTAGGCCAACATGGGTAAAGGTGCAATGCATCCGTCAATTGGAGTGGTTCATGTGTGCTAAGGATACGAGGGGTAAGGCCTTACTCCCAAGGAGGGAAGTTAGGTGTTGACTCCCTAGAAAATTAAAGGTTCATGAGTTTCTTCCATGTTGCGAGAATGAATAGTTATGATTCGATTCATTATAGTTGGTGACCCAAGCCAGGGTGTGCGACTAGTATTAGTACCCGGTGAGAATATCGAGAATGAGTTACATGACTTCTAGCATATGGCATAGGTTCACTCTCATAAATTGTAGTCGGATGCTTATGGGTGGAATTTCTCAGGACGACTGCTTGTTCCTTAGGACTCTCGTGTGTCCCTATCGATTTCGGTAATCGAGGATCGGTATTCTCGCATATGTGGTAATTCGGATTAGTGCCATGTCATAGTACAGTATGGTTGGGCCTAGTAGAGCGCGGTTTACAGGGTATGGCCAATACAGCTCGATAAATGGGTGCACCCCATTTGAGGTATTCTTGCTATTGCATAAAGTTCTGTTCTAATACTTCATTTTAATTTTGTATAAATTGTAGTAAAGCGAGGTTTAATGGTAACTGTTGGAAGGTTGCAGGTTCAAACTGGAATTTGGAGGGTTCAAATGATAGTAGGGTCATTCGAACGACATTTAGGTGTCTTTAGAAGTAAGGTTCAAATGACCTTTGAGCGATATCTCACAGCCTTACAGTCCCAGGTAGCGTGAAGGTCGTGCGAAGCTATATATCGAATGAGATGGACATGTCGTTTGAACGAGGCTCATTTCGTTCGAAGACAAGCCTCGAAATTATTAAATCTGACTTGCCCTTGTGCGCTATCGTGATTTTAACCCTTGGATTGTTGAGTTGTCAAGCTCTAGCGATCCCAGATTGGGCAAAATGGGAATTTTAGTCTTTGGAGGGTTTTATAAGGGATTGTTTGGGGCTCATTTAGGTTATTTTAAAAGGGAAGAAGATGGAAGAGGGGGAGAGAGGGTGGATTGGTCTTCCACCATCGTTGGATCCTCTCCACCACCATAAAACACCATAAGACACCATATTCTTAATGTATTTCACCATATTCAAGCCTACAACACCCATTTCCACCATTGTTGAAGTGGAGCTTTGAATTTTGGTGAAGTGTTGGAGGGACTTTTGGAGAAGATGATATAAGCTTTCATGGAGTTGAAGAGATTTTGGATTGGAAGCTTAAGAGGAGCAGATATGGAGCATTTGGGAGGATGCATTTGGTAACCCTTGAGGCCACCTTTGGAGGTGGGCATTGTTTCTCCTACACCAACTTTCTTACCACCATTTGAAGTCTTTGAGGTTAAAAAATCTATCCTTCAGTGTTTAAGACTCTATTTGCAATACTAGTAGCCTTGTTATTGTATTTCATGAGTAGGATGCATATAAACAAATAATGGTTTACGGAATAAAAGTGTTGGTAAAATGTTATTTTGTTAAGAAATAAAGGATGAGAAAATATTTCAAAGTTTTGGAAGATTAAAGTTGGTAGTTTATGAAAAGGGTGTATTTCTAGAAAATGAATGTTCAACATCTTATGAAATAAAATATTTGAAAATGATAATTGATTTTCTAAAACATTGGTAAAATAATGTTTCAAGTTTCTTGCAAAAATGTAGATTTTATAAACGATGGACATTTGTTGAGTTTAAAAGAAGTAAAAAAAATATCTTTTATGACTTGAACGTACAATTTTGAAAGTATTATGAATTTCTAGAATGAAATATATGTTAAACCCATTTAATATGATTTTTGAAGTAAAATCCATCTCCTCATGTGTGTATACTTATAGTATTTTGATAAAGAACGCATACACAAGTTTAACCAAGGTTTTAGTGGGTTTAAATAAGAAATAAGAAAAGTAGAATTTCTAATCTTCAAAGTGCGTGAAAATGGGTTAAATATGTGATGAATATAAGGTTGTAAGACTACATGAATTGATAAAAGGGAAATGCCATTTTCTTATAAAAGTAGTCTTTGAGTACAATTGGATTTCTTGAATAAAGAAATGTCTAATTTGTAAATATGGTTAGTGAAGGCTTTGAAGAAGTGTTAATGGTCTAATATTGAAAAGTTGGTGTGTGTAACTTAATAATGTTTGAAAGATTAGCACTTATGAATTTGAAAAGAAAATAATGAAATGAAAAGGATTCTAATTTGAGAAGAATGATACTCCAAGGTTAAAAATGAGTTAAGATGCTAAAAGACTTAAGGAGTTAGTATGAGTAACCTAATGATATTTTGGGGAAAAATTAACACTTGTGAAATGGGGTAAATGGTGAGTTTGGAAACAATCGGGTAAAATGGTAATTTCACTTAAAGTGGAATAATTTTATGAAATAAAAATATTGAAAAGGGTGTTACACTTACTGATCCTAAATGAATATGATTTTGAAGAAAAAAAATCAGAGTTAAAGTGTAAAGGATATGAAATGATAATTCCAAAGTTTAAATTGGGTTAGGGTGAACCCGGGTTTTGCTTCGGACGGGTAAAAAGGGAAAGAAGTAATAATGTGGACAATTGTAAAATATTAAAATACATAAAAGGAACTCAGATGACACCGGAATAATTAAGGAGGGCCTGGAGCCATGGGGCAAAAAATCCAAAACCACTGGCCAAAGTATATTGTTGCATTACTGGCGGTGTGGAGCCCGTTAAAGTATGCAGTTTATTGGAAGATTTCGAGAATAAGATAAAGGAATTAGGAACATGTAAATGAATTGGTTGTATGGTGAAAACGTGTTAAGACAATCTAACTTGAATGAATTAATAAATATTTCGGTAAAGGTTGAAGTGGATAAGTAAGTGTAAAATTGATTAAAGTCCATAAGTTAAGGAAAAAAGGTATAGTAATTTGTTAGACGGGTGGTTTAGAAACCTAAGTGGTTCAACATATAATTAACACAAGAGTGTGTTGTAAAAGGTTTTTAAAGACTACATAAGTATTTTCTAACATGGTGTTTGCATGCGTTAGAAGGGTGATTTTCAATGAAAATATTAATATGAATTGGTTGAAATAAAAAGGGTAATTTCAGTAAAGAAATGGGTTTCAGTCAATTCAGGTGGAGTTGTTTCAAACATTTAATCGCGTGCGTTGAATAAAGGGATGAATGTAAAAATGAGGAAAAGGAAATCTTTTACAAGATTAATGTGAATTAATATGGATAAGTAAGGTTTTTGGACGTAAAACAGTTTAGTGCATAAGTACACGTATATACTGCATGTGTACGTAGGAATAACATGCTAAAGTCTTCTTTATGTCGTTCGATTTTATACTGCATTTGTATATTTCCCACTTCGTATTTGGCTCACACCCTCGTCTTTGATTTGGTAAGTTGGGTGCGGGTTCGTATTTTAAGAGCGTTTTACATGTAAGTAATATATTTAATTTTACGTTAGTAGCTCTGTATGCTTGGACTCTGGGGTCGAATTGGAAAATGTAATCACATGCTAAACAAGTGAAACTTTAATTAAGATAAAATTGGAGTAGCAACAGTTTATAAGTTATTTCATTACACTTCCCACCTAATGCTCGGGTCGGGTTGACTATGGGTAACTCATAAATTCAGGTCGAGGTGTTACATTTTTAGACAAAGCGGGAGCCGTAAAAGGGTATACCTGTCCTTTTACTTAAGGGAGTTGACCTTATCTTAGGATTAGAGTGTTTTAGGTTAATATATAATCAAGGTGGACAAAAGGAGGCTATTATTCATCCACCCAAAGTGGCTAGGACTTAAGAGAGAGTGAGTATAGTGAAGAGACATGGAGAAAATAAGAGAAAAAAAGGATTTTGGGAAAAGAGCTATTGTTTTCGGATCGAAGATCATCATTAAAAGAAGAGTTTTAAGAAGGAAAATCTCAGAATTCATCAATTTAAAGGCAAGTATTTACTGGCTTCAATATCCATATGTAGTATCATTTGTTCATGCAATTTCGTGTAGAATAACACAATATTCGGGTTGGGAAAACTCTGTAAATTTGGGTTTTGAATTGTGCAAATGTTAGGAGATGAATCTAATAATGATTATATGTTAAATTTGATATAAATTGAATAATAAAGACAAGTTATTAAATGATTTAAGAAGAAAAGATCGAATCTCGAAACTATGCTTTAATTATTGCATAATTCTTGATTTAATTCATTGTTGGATGATATCAATATTGTTTCAAGACAGTTCTTACGTAGAAAATGGCTAGTTTATGTTTGGGGATGATATATGATTTATATATGGGGGTTTGGTGGAGGTTAGGACCACTATGGATGAAGGGAAAATGTGAAATCCCGTCTCTCTAGGGTTAGTGAATCAGTTCTGGTAGCCCAGCAAATCGAACTGGCTTTTCTAGGGTTAGCGAATCAGTTCGGTCCAGCCATTGAAATGGTTCGGTTCTATTGGCTGGTCTCCTCTGCCTTGTGTTCATTTTTCAGACCATTTGAGGATCAGGCATGGAATCTGGGTTCCATGGATGAATTTAGGATTCTGGGAGTTAAGAGGTGAGGGTTAGGAAGTGTCTTAGGCTAACCTGGGATGGATTCCTTGTAAGGAAATACGTGAATAAGTGAGAGAACACATGTGAAAATCTGGAAATTGGGTTAAGATATCGGGACAGTTAGGCTAGTTCTTGGTTAGAATAGCATGTTGCCCATAAGTATATAATCAGAGAGTTCAATAATAAGTAATTGAATACTTTGCTAAGATGGAAAAGTCGGGATGGACTTTGGGATGTAGTAGGCTAGTGCTATGAGAGATAATACGTAAGTTAGCCGACTTTATAAATATATATGTATCGGGCATGAATAGTATATACATTTCTATGATTAGTGATTTTATGTGAACATACCTACTCTAATATGCTATCATTGGAGGTTGGCATTGACCAACATGTGTTGGATCGTTTCCCCAAGGTTATAATACTTTTGAATGGCCACTATCCGTATATGAGGATAGGTATTGATTTCCAATCTTATTGGGTGTGATGTGGTACAGTTATGACCCACGAATGTACGTTTATGGCCGACTCCGTTGTGTGTTTACATTTTTGGATTGGTTTGATCTGACTCGGTGGCCCAGGAGTGGTACATGATGTCCCTGGTGCCTGATGGAATACTAGGGATTAGTCCTGTCAACGGGTCGGAGTCGGTTCGAGTTTAGGGAGATCCACATCCGTGTAATCGGGTCTTCATCGGGCTCGGATCCGGGTCCAGGTCTTCATCGTGTCTACAATATTGGATCCAGACCCAGATCCGTTCGGGTCTTCGGGTCCCGGGCTCGGGTCTGGCCAAATATACACATTTATTTTATATTATCCCCCTTCTTTATTTTTTAATCTTAAATTAAAATATTTTGTAATGTATTATAGAATATTATTAGTATCTATAAAATATATTTATTTATATTAATTATATACATAAATATATATTTTTATATATATTACTTACATGTTATATTGATAAGATTTATTTATAAATATATATAAATTTATAGTACATGTATATATATTTAAAAAATAATAATGTACAATTCGGGTCGGGTCTTCGGGTCCGGATCTTGTATAAGATCCAGACCCTACCCGTTTAATAAACGGGTCTTCGGGTCTCAGGTCCAAAAAAATATGCTTAGACCCTATTATATGGATCGGGTCCGGGTCGGGTTTGGGTCCAGACCCGACCCATTAATAGGCCTACTAGGGATGCATCCGGGGGGTCCATCTCGGGACGTATATAGAGTGTTATATGTATATGTGTTTAAATGAGTGTGTGAATATCAAAGTATAACTAGTGTATGGTTATGTTGCCTATGCAGTGAGACAAATATAATTGAAAAACCCTAAGTTATAGCTTATAAATTAACTAAGTAGTACATAACATGAGTATCGTATGGGCGGTACGAATGGGCTAGATGTTTAGTGGATCAAAGTAGGTTAAGGATTGTTAGACTAGTTTGGGGGTATCATAATTAAATGAATAAAATAAATGTGTTAAGTGTGCACTATAGATGAGGTGCGATGATAATATCACGTGAGTGCGAAACCAGATGAACATGGATATTTCTTGCTGCTTATTTATTATTGCATTTAAATACTTGCAACTATTTTTCAAATGTTTTGTAGGATCGCCAGGGATAGTCATTCCATTACAGTTAGATGATTCTACAGCAGCTATGGATGCCTGCAGTATTTGATTATATGCTTCTGTCATTTCTATCTAGATAGGACTTCCGTTCAGTTCAGGTCGTATTTCCTTTTGGGCATGTTGCCCGCGGTTGGACAATTTCTTATTAGACATTGTTCACACCATTCATTTAGCACTTAGATTATTGTATTCAGGATACCATGAGTTTATTCGGTTTATTTTATTTATGCTATCAATACTCTTTATGTCTAGTTACTATGGATGTTTATATTTATATAATTGGATGAATTTTACTTTGGCATGTTAACAAGATTTAAAATTGACACCGGACTTAATTGGTTGGTAGTCTAATTAATTAGTTTTTGACAATGATGCTAAGAATGAAATCATATATGATTCCCTTTTAATTTAATAAAGGCATGATCAACCGGTATTAGAATAGGCGGGGTGTCACATATGGTATCAGAGCATCAGGTTCTAGTGTCCTTAGGATATGTACAGACTTGCTAGGTTTTTAGCATTGTGTTTTCTTTGATATAGAGCCTTGTGACTAGGAGTGTTGCATTCATAATTACGCTTTTTACATTCTTGTGATATTATATGATGGGAGTGAATCTAATACAATTTCGGTTTAGTTTCAAATGCCAAACAATAGGAGAGGATGACCAACATGTACCGCTTGGATGTCCATAAAGGAAGAGGCTCAATCAGAGCCGTAGGCTCCTCAGAGGATGGTGATCATAACACAAGTTGCCACAATTGTTGCGTAGGAAGTTAATGTCGCGATGATTGTCTTCCTAAAACAGTTTCCCCAAGCACAGCCACAGCAGCTAGGGGTACCGGTTCAGGCTCATCCAGTGCCATCAGTTTTGGATAGATTCAGATAGGCCTTTAAAAAAGGCCACCCGTCGGAGTTTCACGGAAATGCGGACGTTGTTACAACTAGTCAATGGAAGAAGGACATCCAGAGGCATTTGCATATGCTTGAGTGCAGCGACACTCAAAAGCAGGTGTGACACCCCTCCTATTCTAACCACATGTGATCATTCCTTTATTAAAACAAACAAGAAACCCATCTGGTTCGTTCTTAGCATCATTACCGAAAAACTTATCAATTACTAATCACCTAAGTCAAATTAAGCCGCTGTCAAATTTTATCTTTCATTATTATAACATGCGTAAATAAATTATATAACCAAACAATCCACACAATAATAATATGACCAATCACACGACAGATATATAAATAAATAAGACCGAATAAACCATCGGTTCCTAAATAAATCAAAATATAAGTCTGATATAAAAAAAATCTAAATAAAGTCTGACAAATAAACTGGAGAAGTAAATAGTCTGAAGGGAAACACGCCCAAATGAAATACTAAGAAAAATCCTATCTATAAATGAATGAGATGAAGCGTCTAACGCAACTCGTGCAAGCCTCCACAAATGCAGCAATTACACATGACTGGATAGAATCGTCAAGCTTGGCGTCCCCATGGCTAGACACCTAAAAGGTTTTCAAAATATTTTGACATGGGTCAGAGCCCAAGAAAATAGTTTGAAAATATTTGCAAGTTTTTTAATCACAGTTTAAATCAGTTATTAGATACACATGTTAGTTACACCCACACTCCCTTGACATCCTCACCTCTCAACTAATGTTCACGCCTAACGTACCGTATCTAGCTATTCTACCCATCCCAACTAGATAATGTATATCTATCACCTCAAGAAGTCTAGCTCTCTCGTAATACCTATACTATACGCTACCACAATATCAATAAGTAATATGTCCCACGTATTAATATTGATTTAATAATTTAAATTTCTCCACTTAATTAATTTTAGATGTACACAATCTATCAGCTCTACTATCTCACACAAGTAGATATATTACGCCTGTATATATACATCACACATATAATATATACAACTATAGCATCCTTGGAATGGCCCCTCGTGATGATGGCATATTCTGCTATCAAGTCCATGTACCTCTCGTACTAAATTAAGGACTAATGGTTCAGCATGTCTCCTTGAACCCAAAATAATCAACACACAATTGAGGCGAACATGGTTCTAAGCCTTTGGAATACACTCATACCTAACGTACCCAAACAAAAATCCGGTCCCGCTAACACACGACACATAGTGGGCCACCCTATGTTCCATGTTCTGGGGCACAAATCCAGAGAAGCGTAGGTATATTCACACACATAGTCACAGGTATTCCAACAACATATATATAGACACACACACACACACACAACTTGTTAGTATATATCCTGTACGTAGTATATATCTCTCGCATACCCAAGGTACAATTCATTACAATCATAACCTCTTCTTGTATATTTATAAGTATCGCTCACTACCCGAAGGGGTCCTAGTTACTCCATGATTAATAACAGTAATTAATACACCCATACACTACTGGTCGGAATCATAGGTTCACTCATACTGTTCGTTATCCGTTCTGATTCCCTCGAATTCATTATTTTCATAATTTATATCCCACAGGTATTCGCCTTAATTCTCTCATTATGGCTAAGCCTCTACCCCATATTAGGCCTACTGTAATTCAATATAAGCCTCTACCCCATGTCAGGTCGTCTTCTTCCCTTACGCAGTTGCGTTTTTCACCGTTTTTGTTTATAGAACTTTCATGCAAGACTCCCTAACTCCCAACCAAAATAACTAAACATCATTCATATGTATAGGGATCGTTTCTAACGTTTTTAACATAATAAATCCTTAAGAAAATGCCCAAGAACAAATCAAATCTGATATTTATCAAAAACCCTATTTTTTGTTATCTTCACACATGTTCATAAAAAAACCAAATTTCTTCTATGGTGATTATCATATAACTTATGATTTCGTATTAGTTAAATCAGTGGATCCATTTTACATGCAAATCCTATCCCAATTCATAAGTTCTCTACATCTACACCTCAACAGTATAATTTAAATTAATTAATGAAACCCTACACTACATGGGTATTATAACTCAATTAAAACATGCAAGATAAACACTCGACTTATCAAGCACGTTTGATTTCATCAATAGGATGTTAGAATTGGTCTTTACTTGCTCCGATAACGATTCTGGCAACGTTCGGGGTGAGAATTTGTGTGGGAAGCCTTGGTTTTCTTCTCCTCTTCCCCTCATTTGGCCTCTTCTCTCTCAACTTTGTGTTTACCCTAGCCTATAACCCAAAGAGGTAGATATAAAAGTTATAATTTCGTAGTTCTCTCTACCCAAATCTCACGAATGATCGAAACGCCCTCTCGTGGTTCCGGTTTAGTCTAAAATTGCCCCGGGACCCAAATACTACCCCCGGGTACACTATTTCAACCCTTTCGGAATCAACTGTGACCTTAAAATTATCCTCCAAGTTACTAAAAAATAATTTCCTATCTCAACCTCATATAGTCCACACACGACACCCGATTAAGATATACCACTTTCATGTCACTGCCACTCACTGTGACGTAAAATTCTAAATCACTATTCACTTAGTAGTTTTATTCAATAAATATTAACCATTTCTCTACAATTAATAATTTAATCAACACATAATATTTATTTCATTAAATTACATCACACGTGTAACTTAAAAATTTACCGAATTAATTCAATTTTAAATGCTCAGAAATATGGGGTATTACATACTTCCCCCCTTACAAAGGAATTTCGCCCTCGAAATTGGGACATACATGCGGTAAATAACTCTGGATACTGCTCGCATATGTCATCCTCCCGCTCCCACGTCGAATCATCAACATCTTGTGGTGCCCCCACTGAACTCTAACCAGGTACCACCGTAGATCGCAACTTATGCTCAGTACGGTCAAGTATCGTCATCGGTATCTCCTCATATGACATGTCTGGATGCAAATCGATCTCCTCTAACAAAACATGTCAGAAGGTCCGGTCACTCCTTTGGTACTTCTTCAGAGATGACACATGGAACACATCATAGGTCCATTGTAGGTGCTCCGATTGTCCCAGTCTATATGCCACGAGTCCCACCCTCTCGATAATCGGAACAGCTCCACATACCTCGACGTTAGCTTCCCTTTCTTGCTGAATCTCATCACCCCCTTCATGGAGACATCCACACCAACCTTAAGCTCTATGTGCGTCCTGTCTGCATCGGCGTAACTCTTTTGCTTCTCTTGAGCTATATGGATATGCCCTCTAATCAACTTAATCTTGGTAGTGGTATCCTGGATCATATTTGCCCCCAATAACTTATTATCCCCCACCTCTAACTAGTAAGCGTACAAACAACAAGGACAACCATCTAGTAGGAGTTGTTATACGCAAACTCCACCAAAGGAAGATACTGCTACCATCCTCCCTCGAAGTCAAGTATGCACATATCCTAAAGCATTTAATTTACCCTATTTGTCTGCCCATCTGTCTGTGGGTGATACGATGTACTCAACCATAAATCCGTGCCCATTGCCTCCTGAAAAATCTACCAAAAATAGGACACAAAGATCTTTTCCTGATCGGACACAATATTAATTGGAACCCCGTGTAGCCGTACTACCTCAAAAATGAACAATTGTGCATACTCTCTCGTCTTAAAATCCATATGAACCGAAAAGAAATGGTTTACTTTCGTCAGTCGATCCACTATCACCCATATAGAGTCGTGACCTCGCTGTGATGCTGGTAGCCCAATAATAAAATCCAATGAGATACTCTCCCACTTTCACACTAGAATCTCAAGTGGCTGCAATATCCCTGTCAGTCTCTGGTGGTCTACTTTCACTAGCTAGTAGGTAGAACACTTCGAGACAAACTCCACTATTTCCCACTTCATCTCGACCACCAATACTATTTGCGTATATCCTGGTACATCATATCCCCATCGGGATGTACCATAAATCTGGACCCGTGAGACTCTGGCATCACTGCAAGTCTCAAATCCTCACCATATGGAACCAAAAGTCTCCCTTTAAAACATAAACGTCCCTCCGAACTGATCGAGTACGACTCCGCCCCATCAAATAACAACTGACAAACCTTGTCCTGACAATACCGATCCCTTATTGTGCTCTCACAACCCTAATCACAATCTCGGGCATGATAGATAATACGGGCACACAACTCTGGCAACCTCATCATCATGTCGAATCTCTCTCCACTTTGCCTTCCACACCTTTGCTATCTCCCCCGTGGGTAGTTGGCTCAACTCGTCTGCCACCACATTAGCCTTCCCCGGATGATACTGAATATTAAACTGGTAATCCTTCACAAACTCCAATGTGGCACCCCGTCTAGGCCTGTCAATGGGTCGAGTCCCGACCCAGACCCGACCCAGACTCGATCCGTATAATAGGGTCTGAGCATATTTTTTTGGAGCCGAGACCCAAAGACCCGAAGACCCGTTTATTAAACGGGTCGGGTCTGGATCTTATACAAGACCCGAACCCGAAGACCCGACCCGTATTGTACATTATTATTTTTTTAAATATAACATATACTATGAATTTATATATATTTATAAATATATCTTATCAACATAACATGTAAGTAATATATATAAAAATATATATTTATGTATATAATAAATATAAATAATATATGTTTTATTTATACTAATAATAATCTATAATACATTATAAAATATTTTAATTTAAGATTAAAAAATAAAGAAGGGGGATAATATAAAATAAATATATATATATTTGGCCAGACCCGGACCCGAACCTGAGACCCGAAGACCCGAACGGATCCGGGTTTGGATCCAATATTGTAGACCCGATGAAGACCCGGACCCAGACCTGAACCCGATGAAGACCGGGTTACAGGGATCTGGATATCCCTAAACCCGACCCAGCTTCGTCCCGTTGACAGACCTAACCCCACCTAATAAATTACTGCGTGATCAATCCTATATCGGATTAAAACAGGAATGTCATATGGTTCATTCTTAGCATCGATGTTGTAACTTATTAGGCTGGCGTCAAAATTTTATATTAACTAATCTTTTTGACCAAACCAACTAAATAATACATTCACAGTTTATATACAACAAATGAAATGAAATAAAATAACCTAACTCTCGGTACAACAATATACAACCAAATCGAATCTGCAAACTAAAATGCGGTAAAAAAATAAATGAATACAATTGGACTATCGGCCCGAGTGTTTCTACAGTACCTCCTATCTAGATTACAAGGATAGAAGTGCCTACAGTAAACCTGTCTGCATCCACAACTGCTGCAGCAAACGTCTGACTCGAAGGAATCATCATCCAGGCATCCCTATGTCTGGACACCTACATATACATATATAGCAAGAGAAGGGAAACATAGAGAAACGGGTCAGAGCCCGAGTTTGAAAATATTTAGCAAGTGCATAAATGCCATATTTTAAAATATTAAATCTCTCATAGTTAAACTGGTATCACACTCTCATGAGATACACCTCACCCCTCTTCTAATCTTGCACACCTATCACATATATTAAACAACCTAGTTAAACTACTCTGCCTAACTAATCTCTTACACCCATCTTCTAAATCCTCCTAACTATCACCTACCTCGTGTGTTATAATATAGGTTATACCGTAAGCTATTAAATAAACTTATAGTTGCTATAATGATCAATGTGCTATATATATAGTTCTCGTTTCTATATATACAACTATACCATTCATAATCTGTAACTTTCACTAGTTTAAAATACCCTATTCACTTTAGTATATAAAATACCGTATATATATAATTCTCCTTTTAATATAAAATTTACATTGTATAAATCTGGATATAAGTCTCCCGGAAGAAGAATAAACCCTTATTCATTTTACTCTTTACACAAGTCAAATCTATATGATATCTCGTCTTCATATACAAGCAATATACTACACGCAACTGTTGCGCTAAAGCAAGACTATCTCTAGCGACCAAGACGATAAAACTCACTCGGGAATTTTATCAAACACTTGGTGTGCGGAAAACACCCAAGACCTTGTTCCCAAAATGAACTAGTGTGCAAACTCCCAATCGAATCAACCAAACATCAATGAAGAGACAATAAGAACATACAAGCAATCATCAAAGCAAAACGACAACGATATACCGTGGTTCACCCAAATTTGGGCTACATCCACCAAGGAGGATTTCTTCTTTCTATAGATAAATGGAGGAACCCAAAGGTTATACACACACACAATTTATCTCTCTTAGAAAGTCACTCACAACCTCACAAGAACTCACCCCTCAAATGGGAGCTCTATCTCTCTTTAGCTTTGATAACTCACAAAATAGCTCTCAAACTTGTCCTCCCTCAAAACCTAGAAATAACACTTGTATTTATAGATTTGAGCCAAAATGGCAAATTTGTAAATAAACCAAAACTGAAAAATAGGAGAGCCAAAATCAACAAACTCCACCTTGGCGATCCTGACGATCCAACCAATCTCTAGAATGCTGAAATTGAACCCGCTTGAAGACTGTCCCACCATCTACCAAGCTAATGCGATTCCCCCAGGCGATCCTCACGATCCAACCGAACTCGGAATGCAAACATCAAATCCGCTCTAAGATCATCCCGACATCTAACAAGCCAATACGCTCCACCCGACGCTAAGCCACCTCAAACTTTAACCATGAAGTGAGATACCGCAAGTCTTCACTCCAAGACTCCAAACGACTCCACCCGCCGAGGAACCAAGTTCTAAACTAAGAACTCCCCTGAATGCTTCCCATGTAACCATACGGTGAAGCTCGCTCCTCATGTAACCCGGTGAGTACACCCCCACACAATACATATAGCATACACCTTCTTTACACGAAACATTAAAACACATCAACACCATCTTCCACCTTGAGAAATAACCACGGATGAGAGGGAAAATTCCTCACCTCTCATACCCTCCAAATCTCACCCTCGAAAGATATACCAAGTCTTTGTCACGAAAAACTCCCGTTTGCCAATGCTCGCAAACAATAACTCATCGACCTTCCTTGAACTAGCTACACACACCTCGAATCCATCACAGTCCTACACCTCCTCGATTCGAATCGGCCAATGCATGTGTGCAACTAAACCGGGTCAACATCACCCGTTGGCCCTGGAGGGGGACTTCGATCCATCCCCTCCACTAGTAGGTATTCTCCCATCACTACCGTCTACTCTCGGAAAGCTAGCACCCAATGACTCCGCCTTGTTCACAAACGAGACATGCCTCGAACGTTCGATCACTTGTGCACACCGCTTCCCCGTCTTCCTCGAAGTTTGATTTAGACGATACAACCCCTCTCTCTCCTCTCCCCTCGCTAGAACCATACAACCGCGTGTGACTTTCAAGACTCTACCCGCCACCGACACCCGGCAACCCTTGGAATCCAAACGGCTAATGGATATCAAATTCTTTCGCAACTTTGGGACATAGGCCACACCACCCAAAGTGCGTTCCACCCCATCGAACATCTTGAGTTTCACTGTCCCGACACCCTCAACGGAAACCTTCTCTCCATTAGCCAAAGACATGGAACCTTTTCCATTTTCTGTGAAAGTCTTAAAATATTCCCTCTTGGAGCAAACGTGATCCGACGATCCCGAATCTAATATCCAATCATCTTGGGAAAGAGAGTTAACCTTGGAGATTGTGAGAAGTTCTCCAAGTTCATCTTCATAATTCGCACTCGCTACCGTTGCCCTCTCGGAATCAACCTTTCCCTTAACCTTGTCGTTCCACAAAGGACATTCTCGGATCATATGACCCCATTCCCGACACTTGTAGCATTTCGGCCCTTTACCACCAACACCTCTCGATCTAGACCTACTACAGTCATTAAATCCCCGGTTGGAGTTCCTCCCGCCATTTTGCCCACCTCCGTCTCTCGCCATAAGGCCTTCATTATGGGAATACCCGTCACCTCCACCTTCCTTCTTTCTCATCGTGACATGAGATTGAATATCTTGCACAACCTCGTTGCACCGGAGCGTAGACTTCCCAAACATGAGCGTGGTCACAAAATGATCGTATGAATCGGGTAATGATGCAAGCAACAACAATGCTCGATCCTCCTCAATGAATTGAACGTCTATCCGGTTCAAGTCATTTATCAAGGCATTAAAAACGTTGATATGCTTCATCATATCCTCACCCTCCTTCATCTCAAGCTTGAAGAGTTTCTTCTTGAGGAACAATTTATTTGAGAACGACTTTCCCAAATAAATCTCTTCAAGCTTATCCCACATGCCTTTAGCCGTGGTCTCCGCTATCACGTAATTCACCACATCATCCGTGATAAGCATCTCAATACACGAAGCCGCTCTTTGATCAATGTCAATCCACTCGGCATCGGTCATGCCTACCGGTCGTCCCTCTACCCCCAACAATGCTAATTGCAACCTCTGTTGGATAAGAACGCCTCGCATTCGTCTTTGCCATAACCCGAAATTGATCTTCTCATCAAAAGCCTTCATGTCCGTCTTTATTGAGCCACTCGATCCATAACTCGGATCCGATCTCTTAGAGCCTCTGCTCGTAGAGGTTGATTCTCGAGTACTCTCCACATTTTCCGTCATTTGGAACAAAAGCAAAAGCTATGCCAAAATTGCCAAAATTGATTCAACCTCGAACCAAAAATACCGGGCAAACAATGCAACCAAAGCTCTGATACCACTTGTTGCGCTAAAGCAAGACTATCTCTAGCGACCAAGACGATAAAACTCACTCGGGAATTTTATCAAACACTTGGTGTGCGGAAAACACCCAAGACCTTGTTCCCAAAATGAACTAGTGTGCAAACTCCCAATCGAATCAACCAAACATCAATGAAGAGACAATAAGAACATACAAGCAATCATCAAAGCAAAACAACAACGATATACCGTGGTTCACCCAAATTTGGGCTACATCCACCAAGGAGGATTTCTTCTTTCTATAGATAAATGGAGGAACCCAAAGGTTATACACACACACAATTTATCTCTCTTAGAAAGTCACTCACAACCTCACAAGAACTCACCCCTCAAATGGGAGCTCTATCTCTCTTTAGCTTTGATAACTCACAAAATAGCTCTCAAACTTGTCCTCCCTCAAAACCTAGAAATAACACTTGTATTTATAGATTTGAGCCAAAATGGCAAATTTGTAAATAAACCAAAACTGAAAAATAGGAGAGCCAAAATCAACAGCAACAAGTATAATTATACCCATTACAATCATAAGTATAATAACCATCCCACTGAACTATAACTCGAGGATGCAGAGTCAACTGCCTATCCACATCCGGGTGTACTCAATCAACCACGGTACTAAGTCAGACTCACTCATGGTCATGGTAGAAAACTAAACTGTGGAGGCGGTCATATTTCCTCCTAAAAGTGGAATAACAATATCGCACTCGTATGCGGGACGATATGACCTGGGGATATACTCTCCCTAATCTTCAAGCCAGGGGTTTAACCCACATCGCGCAACCTCCCTGGATAGCACTAGAGTAAATATATAATCTAGCTGTCCATCCCTATGCCGGGGAAGCCTGTGGAACCAGCCTCTAAAGTACAAATATACCAGCCACAGACAGATATATTTATATTCATATCATATATATACTGCAACAACTCCCGTATATATAATATATGTCCTTTCTCAATTCCGTCACCTAGGAGTCCTAATATCACATCTAGAATCCGATACAATAATCTCCAAGTTATAATTTAATTCCCCATGCACTTGAAGGTAGAAAACTAACAAATTTAGCAAAGGCGAATCGATTCTCCCCTAATGCGAATAGATTCGGGATGGCGAATCGATTCTATCACAATCCTAATCAATTCGAAAAGTGTTTTGCAAGAAGGTCCTCAAAGTCGAATCGATTCGATCTCAATCCGAATCGATTCGACCCGAGACAGCCTTACAGGTCCCTTTATGCGAATCGATTCGATCTAGACCCGATTCGATTCGTCCTATTCGGAGCTCACTTTTTGGGCGATTTCATCTTCTCCAAAATACCCAAATATCAACCTGTTCTCCATTTTGTGGTTTCTAATCTTAACCAACAACACTATAATCATCCTAACACTGATTTATAATTAACACATCAATTAATTTGTGGTATTAAACCAATTCTCTTAGATTTAAACCCTAAAATCATTAAAACCCTACTTTATCATTTCTTCCCATTTCTCACCATTTCTACACACCATTAACATGAATTTAACACTAGAAGTCATCAAGAGTTAACAATACATCAATTGTTTTCACCCAATGTCAGGTTTGATTTCTGATTAATGATTTTGACCACGGACACCCTTACGTAGAAAAATTATTACTAATTAAATAAATAAATAAAAAATACGCGGTCAGTACCCACGCGACCGTATCGAAAATATCTAGAAATTTTATTTTTTTTCCAAGAGCTGAACTGATTCACTTCCTGGCCGAATCAATTTGGAAAGGACGCTGAGTTACTACTCATCATCTTCTCCAACTCCAAATCAATCCAAGATTTATGGTTTTTCCCTTCACCAACCAACAATATAATCATCTACACATCTATTTTTAACCAACACAACATTAATTTCATGGTATTCATCAAACCACTCAAGAATCTAACCCTAACTCCATTAAATTCATTTCTCACAAAAACTACATCATTTTCATCCATTCAAGCTTAGATTTGTTATGGGGCAATTACCCCATCAATTTCTACGAGTTCCTTTCACAAAAAACCCATTTTTTATTCAAGAATCTCAATCCAAAATAATAATTTTCATTACCAACTATGATATGAGATACACCCAAATGAATAAAGTAAACACTTGCCTCGTGGATAAAATCCGACGACCTCGAGTTGAACCCCACGGAGTTTGGCCCGGAATCCCCCTTTCTCTCTTCCTTTCTTTCCTTATTATTTTCTCTCTTTTTCTTTCTTTCTCCTCCTCTCTCTCATGACTTATAAGAGAGAAATAAGGGCTTATCCCTTATAAACCCAAAAATGACTCGTTTACTCAATTGCGAGTCCCCACTCGTCCAAAAATCCCCAAAACTTAAACACTGCGCCCAGATATTTTATTATCACTATCTCGTCCATTCCGAAACCAACCATGCACTTGAAATCTCCATCCGACTTACTTAACTAAAAATCACTAATCGGACCTGACACTTCTACACACGTGCGTTTTTCAATTAAAATATTATCCTTTGTCGCTTTACCTAACTGCGACATGTAATAAAGTAATCCAACTCATTTACTTAGTCCCATAAGAAAATATACCTCATGTAAGTATTAATCTGACACTCGCAAACTAATATTTACTACTCACTTTAAATTCTCAATTTACCAAATTATACTCATAAATTCCAAAATTACTATTCACAGTAATTTCCTTTAATAACCAAATTACGCCACTTATGCAATTTAAATATCTATCAAAGTACGGGGTATTACATCCAACCACCTCCTCTGCCTCATGTTCATATCTTTCTGCGTGAAAAGATACTGAAGGGATTTATGATCTGTGAATAGGGTAAATTTCTCCCCCAACAGATAGTGCCTCAAAACCCTCAAGGAAAATACAACTGCGGCTAACTCCAAATCATGGGTGGGGTAATTCCTCTCATGGGGCTTAAGATTTCGAGATGAATAAGCTATATCCCTCTCCTCCTGCTATAATACAACCCAAAGTCCCTGCAAGGATGCATTAGTGTAGACACGGTACTCCACTCCTCCCCTAGGCCTTGCAAGTATAAGTGCTGAGATTAATTTGTCCTTTAGCTCATCAAAGGCTAACTGATAATGATCATCCCAAACAAATGGCACCCCCTTGTAAGTCAGATTTATCACCAGACCCACAATCTTTGAGAAACTCCGAATGAATCGTCTATAATATCCGGCGAACCCCAGAAAACTGCGAACCTCAATCGGTGACGTGGGTTGTCCCCACTCCGTCACCGATAATACTTTACTCGGATGGACTGTTATACCCTTGTCAGACACAATGTGGCCCAAAAAGTACACCTCCCGAAGCTAAAACCCAAACTTCTCAAATTTAGCATACAACTGGTGCTCCTGTTGTGTCTGTAAAACCACCCGCAAATGCTCGACATGCTCATCCTCAGAACGAGAATATACCAGAATATTATCGATGAACATAATAACAAACTGGTCAAGAAACTCTCTAAAGACCCAATTCATCAAATCCATGAATACTATTGGTGCATTGGTTAGCCCAAATGTCATCACCCTAAACTCATACGACCTATACCATGTTACAAAAGCAGTCTTAGGAACGTCCTCCTCCCTGACACGTAACTGATGATAACTGCACCTCAGATCTATCTTGGAGAAGTAAAATTCTCCCCTCAGATGGTCGAATAGATCAACAATTCGAGGCAGTTGATACTTATTTAAGATCGTGACCTTGTTCAACTCTAGATAATCGATACACAACCGAAGCGATCTACCCCTCTTCTTGACGAATAACACTGGCGCACGCCACAGTGAAGTACTCCATCTGATGAAACTCTGCCCCATGAGCTACTAAATTTTCTCCCTTAACTACCTAATATCAGATAGGGCCATGCAATAAGGCGCTCGGGATATATGCCTAGTACCCGACGCTAGATCAATCACGAACTCAATTTCCCAGCTAGGCGGGAGCCCAAGTATCTCCTGGAATATATCCTCAAACTCCCTCACCATTAGAAACGAATCTAACAAAACAACCAACACATATGGGGTATCCTCCTCAATGTAGTATAAATGTGTGCTCGACCCTCCCTCAGGATGAGGCATCGCCACTAAAAACATCTCCTACCCTGGAATTGAGAACACAATAGTACTCTCGAAACAATCCACCATTTCCCGATATCCAGCTAACCAATCCATCCCCAAAATAACAACATACCCCTCTATGTATAACACAAGAAAATCGATGGCTAAACATAATATACCCACATCGATGTCCACACCCTTACATATAGAGTGTATAAGAAACCCACTACCCAACGGGTGGCTCCACACACATAAGGAAACAACCAACTGTCTCTAATAGGCTAGCAGCTGGTGCAAATCTAGTTGCCATGAAAGAGTGTGATGGACCAGTAACAAATCGTATACAACCCTCATGATCGTGAATATGAAACATTCCCTCTCCTGTTGATGGTGTTTGTAGGTCCTACTGTGCAAATGCATCTCATACGTTATAAACACATCCGTACTGCAATTGTCACTGCTGCGGTTGGGCTGGTGCTGTAGGCGACCTCTATGCCTATTGTGACACCCCACCTAATTAAACACCGGGCGATCAATCCTTTATTAAATTAAAATCAAGGTGAACAGTTGGTTCATTCTTAGCATCACTGTCACAAAATAAAATTTCCTAATTTAAACACCCTAAATAATTAAGCCAAGTGTCAAAACAATTTAAAACTTTATTTCCATTTTTATTAAATTCCATTTTGAAAACCTTTTAAATAACCAACAGTTTAAGAATCACATAAGTACTAAGGATATCAATTAACATAAAAGAATTAATCCATCTAGATTAACCAAATCAAATTTAAACTACAAATGAAATCATCCTGACAAGAGTTAATACTCAAAGAGTACCGAATACTGAAAATAAATGAACATACATCTCTGACAAATCTATACTAAATGGGTAAATGGGTGACACATGCCCTAACTATGAAGAACTATAATAATAACTGAATCAATGAAGAGGTCGTCTACAACAAGGACCTGCAACTCTCACATAAGCTACAGCGCGTCCAATCCAAAGAACCTATGCATGACTCCCATGTGGCTGGGCACCTGTAATATATACATATATATACAAAAGAGAAGAGATAATAGAAAATGAGTCAGAGCTCGATTGTAAAACAGGTTTAAAATTAGTTTAGCAAGTATTTAAAATGCTTACCTACTAATGCAACAACCATGTTAGTATGCGACACTCTCTTGAGAATTCTCACCTCTCGTCTAGTGTGCACGCGTACCGTACTAATGAACCTCATAAGTCTCTCTAACTTATTCTCCATACGGTTTTATCGCTTGGAAATAAGGTTATGATATTCACTTTAGAAAACGAATCTCTTCAGGATTTATTACGTTCTTTAGAATAACCCCTTACCGTCATAAAGTTTCAGAATACTTATAGTGAAATTGAAAATTTATACATTATTTAACTACTATTACGCAGAGTAGAAAGTTATCATATAGATATACGTATGTATCTTAGTTACACGTATGATATATATACTAATAACACCCCACATAAAATCTATGGTGCAAGGTTTCCATATATAAGTATATATATACCAATCACTCATATAATATATATATATATATATATATATATATATACTATCTGCACCCCACATAAAATCTATGGTGCTATCATAATCTGCCATCAAGTCCCTGTATCACACATATTTAGGGAAATGCTAGTTCGGAATCACTCTCGAACTGCATTTACATAAAACACATACAAAGGGAGGCGAAGCATAGTTCTAAGTCACTAAGAGGTCAGCACATACCCTCACGTCTCTTAGGACCGTTTGACTATCAATCAGATAGTCTGTACCAAGGAATCCTATGTTCTAGGGTACGAGTTAATATCCTCCATAAAGGTCCCATCGAGATAAGACCGTCCTGGCGCGGAAACCCCCGTGATAGCAAGTAGCTCGAGTATGATTTTTATACAGATATAATATATGCACAATCACACAGTCATATATATATATATATATATACATATATATATACATATCCACATTTCGAAATTAGGTGCGCTCACGACCCATAATTATAATTATCCGTTATTACACATTTTACTCTATTATTTCGTATAACGGACTCGTTATTTGTATTCTCGTTTATTATTCACTTCATACTCACTTTTCCTTTCTCGAAGTATTCTAAGTATAATTTCAGTAGGCATTCACTCACTTAAGTTCGGTCTAACTCCCTTACGAGTCCCGATCTTTTTATTAAATATACGCATGATTTCTTATACACATGAATCGTTCCTCCTTAACCTAAAATCTCATCCTACACTAAAATGTTACTCAACGGGGTCTACCTAGGACCTACTGGTCATCTCTATATCCCATTATATTCCAACAACAACAATCAAGGGTTCCCATACATCTTAATCGGATTAAAACTAACGAATGAGAAATATGCAGTTTTTCCAAGATGGGTCGATCGATCGAAGAAAATGGGTCGATCGATTGATCCGTCGATCGATCGATGCTCTGGGCTCGATCGATCGATCAAGCAGTTCTTGCCCAGAAACTGCAAATTAAACCTACGGGTTTCATCTTCCAATTTCTCCAAAAATGTCATTAACAACTCTAGAATCCTCAAATAACGGTACTACAAGTTCTATATACATATATACAAGATTTCCTACGTGAAACTTGTATAAATTCATCCATGATATAGAATTTATGGGGTAAAATTGACATAATCTTCAAGAACCCTAATTTTGAAAGAAAAATACATTCCTCTAATTGTTTCCCAGATTTCTTGTTTCTAAACTCATAATAATTCACTAGAAATCCTCTACATATGATGGTTATATCCAGAATACATGGAATCTCTCTAAACATGCGATTTAAAGTCTATAAATTAACAAGTTCTTTCATGGGACAAGTCCTAAACAACCCTAGACTAACATGATTGAAATATTGACTAAAAATAAAGAAAGATAGATACTTGCCTGGGAATTTAGTTTCTGATTTGTGAAGGAAAAAGGTATGGTTCTATTCCTCGTTCCGCGATCTATGTATTGGTGGTGGTGGTGGTGAAAACGGTTGAGTCTTTGACCTTGAATTTCTTGAAAAGCTTGCCAACTTCTTCTCTAATGTCCGTTCTTTGATTTTGTGTTTGTTAACCCTAGAAGACAACTCCTAAAGGATGATATATCCTTAGGAAATTCGTGGGTTTAATTCCCCAAAAATATAAAATGTCTAAAATACCCTCCCTAGATGTCAATTAAGCCTAAAAATGCCCCGAGACCCAAACTAAACCCTCGGGTACACATTTCTGACTATCTCGACCCTTTCGGACACTTTAGCGCACTTAAAATGACCATACGAGCAACTTATAATTTATTCACTTTATATAATAATAATTTAGTCCTGACACGACACAGGCGCGTCCCGACTTAAATTTTAATAATTGCCATTTTATTCACTCGTGACAATTTTAATAAAATAAATCTCATATATTACTTTACTCGTCTAGTAATATTCAACAATTTTCCAATAATTACTAACTCACATCACGTTAGTAAATATAAAAATAAATTTTCGAATTAATATTAAATTAATATCTCAATTTAAATTTAATAAATCCCCAAATTTTAAAAGCCATAAAAATACGGGGTATTACATACTTCCCCCCTAATAACGGAATTTCATTCCGAAATTCGAAAAATAAGGTCTACCTGGTAAAACACATTTTGGATACCTTAACAGTACGCAACCTATCCACATAGTAAGGCGCTCAATCACTATAGCCCCCCACCTCACAATAAGCTTGTTTAACACTCTTCATTAAAGATATTTTACATTGTGCTCCTATACGATAACATTCTCATAGGACACGCATATACACTATTAATTCCCATTATTTTAATATCATTGGGAGGTCGCACCTCACCACATGACAACTACTCGGATTTATCTAAACACAAAACTACCATTCTGAGAGAAACCATACGAACATCTGACCACTCTTGTTCGCCTAAAACAATCGTGGAATTCCACCATAGTGATCGGATTATTCTTGACCGATCCAAAATTTTGATTATCCGCTCACCTCTAAACATATGCAGAGGGAGAATAGTTAAGGTTTTTCTACACCAAAACTTCAATAAGCACCTCGTTCACGACAAACAGGTACGAGTACTTCCACGGAACTCCACCATTAGGTAATATCCTACCCCAATTACTGTACTGCTCCACTTGTTAGCTATAACCGTTGTGGAAATGAAATGATCACCAAGATTATAAAATTACCTTCACGCGGCTCCACTACTCGGTAATCACTGTGCCCCTGCTCCTCGGCTATGGGTGATACCTCCTACTCAAAGCGAATCCTTATCTCCGCTGTTTCCTGATATCCCATATTGAAGGTGGGATTCACAAATTTCATCCTGATTCTGAAAATAATACCGTGTAGGACCACGTACCGGCGCGATCCCTTCCTTTCAAAGGAAGACTGGGGAACACTAGTTAATATTGTAAATCACCCCAGAGGAATGTCAATCACTTCCTTTTTGGGCGACTTATTCCATATGTTCGGATGAAGCCTTGATCTTACCTTTAAGATGGCAACCCATCCAAGGACTTTACCGACTTTACTGCCTTCTTCCGTTACAGGAATTGTTGATAACCAAAAAATTCTCTAGCTGATCCCCTTATTCCAACCGATCTCTATCTATGAGTGGTGCATGCCGAGACTACTCACTATGTCCCGCTCAACATCGACTTTCCTTGAAATGTCTCACAGTAAGTGACACTCAATACTCCCCTTCCTCCCTTGGTGTATATCGAAAGTTTTGACCCGTGCACTTTTCTCCACGATGTGCACTTCTGGATCTTTTATACCATACTAACATTATCACTCTTTGTATGCACAACTCGCTCTCAACATTTGACTAATTACAAATCCATCCCGAGTGTTCTCCATATAGTTAAATTCTACTCTTCTTAAGGGATACCCCTTTATAAACGGATTCACACGTCCTTCGAACCAGATTCGGTGTGCTACTCTGATTGCACACATATATATGGATTTATCATCTTTCACACGGTGCTTAATCCACTCTACCACTTTACTTCATTATGTTACTCCCACAAACATATATTCCACACGTCTATTCCCACATCCCTTCAACTCGGACGATTTTTAACACCAACTAACCAGGATGTCTACCCACCCTATAAACCGTGCATACTAGCGTAAGCATCACATACGCTTCGCACCTAACAAACAATTCTTTATTTTCCTAGTGCTCACAAAGTGATTGCATCACTTGGGTACTCTCACTCACCCTAGAAATCGAAATTCTAAATCCTCCTAATCATCGTTCCACCCCTCAACTCGTGGTGGTAAAACAAACCTTTCAATGCTTTCTTACCACGCAACCGACTCCACTGGCCTTAAATCATAATTCAACTACCAACTTACAGATATAATTATCTGCTCCTATTAGGACCGAGGTACTGAACTCATGGACTAATGACCAAACATTTCCCCATTTCCATCCTTATGCGTGGGATGTCTCGTAAAGAGAGATCCAAACAAGGAACCCCCCGATACACTACTACCTAGCATTTTCGGCTATCGAAATCCGTTAGGCCCTCCGTCCATAGCATGTACCCCTATTTTCCCATTTCTTGGCAGAAAATTACATCTCCTCCCGAAATTACAATTAACAAAGAACATTTTTCCAATTGCACTATCGTACAGTATTGGTGGTAATTGCATTCCATAATCCTTGAATACATACAATCGGGATTCTCGAAATCCCTTTCCCCAATCATAGGGATATAAGTCTTAACTCCCATATCTCTAAAGGATAGATATAACAATGCACTCTTTCTATCACCAAGTCTTGAGTGATAAACATAATATTAAGTTAAATCTTTTCGCTCAATCGTAAACCCGATACATACTGAATCATAACGACAAAGCCCCTACACACACTGGTATCGAATATCTCGAGCCCACTGTCCCCTCCGAAGTTTCTAGGATAGATAATATAAGAGCGAGTCCAACCGTCTTGCAGGTGAGGCCTTGCCAGAACAAAACATGCTGTACTAATGCAACCACTCCGATAGCCTTGCAATAACTGCCTACTATCGTACTGACCATTTCTATAAAGTTGTAATCAATACCATATTATACTCGTATATTACATCACTAAAATGAGTAACCTCAATAAAGTATATAACACTATTAATATACTCATTCATCCTCCGCGGATAGCACTAAGGAAAATCCCGCTACACTAGGGAAAAGTATTCACATAATAATATCGTTTATAGTTATACGCATTAAACTTGTCTCACATGCTAATCTAGCAATGAACAAACTATAATGACTCACTCGTGTCACATAAAACACGCCTCATCCTCTGAGGATAAAACTTATACTTCTACCTTGCCAATCGTCTTGATTGCAAAAATGGTCTCCGGACGTAACACGCCTACCCAACCAACACAAAACTACTTTAATCGTTGTCTTTTACTAGGCACCATACTCTTATCCATTTACTCACTTCGAGAAAACATCAACACGTGCAATTTCACTCTCCATAAAATACCTCTACACATAATCCACTTATTACCCGTCATACCAACCAGATTAGGATTGTCCTTCTCTCGGACTTTGGTAGACTCAATACATGTTGGCTATCCCCCGTGGCTCCCTTAGCCTTGTTGGCCCTAAAGAACATCTTACCGGCTACAACATTCCTTAATGAATTCGTCATTGCTTTGGTAATAATTCAGCTATTCGAATCATTTAAATGGGTCCCCTGACGTGTATTCCCATCCCTTGTGGTGCTACACTACCATTGTTGGATCCAATCTTCTTCTTGACTAACTTCTTCGATTCTTTTAGCTTCCCACACAAAGAAGCATTAATATCTCTATTGTCAAAGCACGACATTGATAACTTCTGAATCGATCGTCGAGCAGAATTCCCTTTTTGGTGTTATTAACTATTTTTATGAGTCGATCTCCCACTTGGAGTCCTCTCCTCCATTTGTATCTACATCCTCCTATACAAGATTCGCTAACGTATTATATTCATATTCACAAATGGACCTCTGTTAGGTCCTCCTGTGATGATTTCAGAACAACATTCACCTCTTATCCTGAACATCCGATGAAGGAACATGCAATCAAACTGTACTTAAGATTCTTCTATAGGCATAAAATTTATCTTCTATAAATGGTGGCTGACTCCCACCATTATAACTTCATTCTAACAAGCCAAAAAAATTTCTCCAAACTTTCATTTTCAGTTAGCCACACTCTGTCCTATGTCTACACCTTTGGATACTTTACCTCCTTTGGCTAACACACATAATTCCCGCATTTCTAGAATTCCCACTGACAGTTCTCTATAACGCTTTGTCTGACTTTTTCCCAGTCATACCACATTGAGTAAGTCTACTCTCACACCTCTTTCGACTATGGAAGCATTTGGGAATCATGGGTCGCGCCCCCAATCGCCCTTTACAGTCCTAGCTTCTCATGCCATAATGGGGTGACCTCGACGATGGTCATCATCCTCGAATATACTTTACAACCTCAACTAATCCTTGCCTCCTGCTGTCCGCCCAACGACCCTTATCTGCCATATTTCATTTTTTGAACCCGCCCGAACGCAATTAAGATTCACTAATGTACATACGTTATTGCAGGAGAATGGAATCTCACTATAGAAAACAACAATCCTAAACATAGGTCTCTATATCAAACAAAGTAATGCTGGAAGCATAATAAGTCGTACAGATCCTAAGTATACTAGAACCTGATGCTCTGATACCACCTGTGACACCCCGCCTAATTAAACACCGGGCGATCAATCCTTTATTAAATTAAAATTAAGGTGAACAGTTGGTTCATTCTTAGCATCACTGTCGCAAAATAAAATTTCCCAATTTAAACACCCTAAATAATTAAGCTAAGTTTCAAAATAATTTAAAACTTTATTTCCATTTTTATTAAATTCCAATTTGAAAACCTTTTAAATAACCAACAGTTTAAGAATCAAATAAGTACTACGGATAGCAATCAACACAAAAGAATTAATCCATCTAGATTAACCAAATCAAATTTAAACTACAAATGAAATCATCCTGACAAGAGTTAATACTCAAAGAGTACCGAATACTGAAAATAAATGAACATACATCTCTGATAAATCTATACTAAATAGGGAAATGGGCGACACATTCCCTAACTATGAAGAACTATAATAAGAACCGAATCAATGAAGAGGTCGTCTATAACAAGGACCTGCAACTCCCACATAAGCTACAGCGCGTCCAATCCAAAGAACCTATGCATGACGCCCCTGTGGCTGGGCACCTGTAATATATACATATATATACAAAAGAGAAGAGATAACAGAAAATGGGTCAGAGACCGATTGTAAAACAAGTTTAAAATTAGTTTAGCAAGTATTTAAAATGCTTACCTGCTAATGCAACAACCATGTTAGTATGCGACAGTCTCTTGAGAATTCTCACCTCTCGTCTAGTGTGCACGCCTACCGTACTAATGAACCTCATAAGTCTCTCAAACTTATTCTCCATACGGTTTTATCACTTGGAAATAAGGTTATGATATTCACTTTAGAAAATCAATCTCTTCAGGATTTATTACGTTATTTAGAATAACCCCGTACCGTCATAAAGTTTTCGAATACTTATAGTGAAATTGAAAATTTATACATTATTTAACTACTATTACGCACAGTAGAAAGTTCTCATATAGATATACGTATATATCTTAGTTACACGTATGATATATATACTAACGGTACCCCACATAAAATCTACGGTGAAAGGTTTCCATATATAAGCATATATATACCAATCACTCATATAATATATATATATATATATATATATACTATCTGCACCCCACATAAAATCTATGGTGCTGGCATACTCTGCTATCAAGTCCCTGTATCACACATATTTAGGGAAATACTAGTTTGGAATCACTCTCGAACTGCATTAACATAAAACTACAAATGGAGGCAAAGCATAGTTCCAAGTCACTAAGAGGTCAACACATACCCTCACGTCTCTTAGGATCGCCTGACTATCAATCAGATAGTATGTACCAAGGAATCCTATGTTCTAGGGTACGAGTCAATATCCCCTATAAAGGTCCCATCGAGATAAGACTGCCCGACGCGGATGTCCCCGTGATAGCAAGTTGCCCGAGTATGATTTTTATACAGATATAATATATGCACAATCACACAGTCATATATATATATATATATATATATATATATATATATATATATATATATATATATATATATATACACACACACACACACACATCCACATTTTTAAATTAGGTGTGCTCACGACCCATAATTATAATTATCCGTTATTACACATTTTACTCGATTATTTCGTATAACGGACTCGTTCTTTGTATTCTCATTTATTATTCACTTCATACTCACTTTTCCTCTCTCGAAGTATTCTAAGTATAATTTCAGTAGGCATTCACTCACTGAAGTTCCGGTCTAACTCCCTTACGAGTCCCGATCTTTTTATTAAATATACGCATGATTTCTTATACGCATGAATCGTTCCTCGTTAACCCAAAATCTCATCCTAAACTAAAATGTAACTCAACGGGATCTACCTAGGCCCTACTGGTCATCTCTATATCCCATTATATTCCAACAACAACAATTAAGGGTTCCCATACATCTTAATCGGATTAAAACTAACGAATGATAAATACGCAATTTTTCCAGGAGGGGTAGATCGATTGAAGAAAAGGGATCGATCGATCGATCCGTCGATCGATCAATGCTCTGGGCTCGATCGATCGATAAAGCAATTCTTGCGTAGAAACTGCAAATTAAACCTACGGGTTTCATCTTCCAATTTCTCCAAAAATGTCATTAACAACTCTAGAATCCTCAAATAACGGTACTACAAGTTCTATATACATATATACAAGATTTCCTAAGAGAAACATGTATAAATTCATTCACGATATCGAATTTATGGGGTAAAATTGACATAATCTTCAAGAACCCTAATTTTGAAAGAAAAATACATTCCTCTAATTGTTTCCCAGATTTCTTGTTTCTAAACTCATAATAATTCACTAGAAATCCTCTACATATGATGAGTATATCCACAATACATGGAATATCTCTAAACATGCGATTTAAAGTCTCTAAATTAACAAGTTCTTTCATAGGACAAGTCCTAAACAACCCTAGACTAACATGATTGAGACATTAACTAAAAATAAAGCAAGATAGATACTTGCCTGGGAATTTAGTTTCTGATTTGTGAAGGAAAAAGGTATGGTTCTATTCCTCGTTCCGCGATCTACGTTTTGGTGGTGGTGGTGGTGAAAACGGTTGAGTCTTTGGCCTTGAATTTCTTGAAAAGCTTGCCAACTTCTTCTCTAATGTCCGTCCTTTGATTTTATGTTTGTTAACCCTAGAAGACAACTCCTAAAGGCTGATATATCCTTAGGAAATTCGTGGGTTTAATTCCCCAAAAATATAAAATGTCTAAAATACCCTCCCTAGATGTCAATTAAGCCTAAAAATGCCCCGAGACCCAAACTAAACCCCCAGGTACACTTTTCTGACTATCTCGACCCTTTCGGACACTTTAGCGCACTCAAAGAGACCATACGAGCAACTTATAATTTATTCACTTTATATAATAATAATTTAGTCCTGACACGACACAGGCGCGTCCCGACTTAAATTTCCGTAATTTCCATTTTATTCACTCGTGACAATTTTAATAAAATAAATCTCATATATTACTTTACTTGTCTAGTAATATTCAACATTTTTCCAATAATTACTAACTCACATCACGTTAGTAAAGATAAAAATAAATTTCTGGATTAATATTAAATTAATATCTTAATTTAAATTTAGTAAATTCCCAAATTTTAAAAGCCATAAAAATACAAGGTATTACACCTGTTGCTCCTATGGGGCACCCTGCTGCTACGGTGCTCTACCTTACTATGGGCAATCTTTCCTCATGTGTCTTGTCTGACCATAAAGAAAGCACTAGCCTGTAAACTCTCTTTGTCTCTAGTTCTAATGGCCTTGACAGCGCTGACCCTGCTGTTGGCCCTGATGGCCTCGGCCTTATTGGCCTCCTTCTTATTCCCATGGCCCTAATGTCCTTGAGGAACCTGCTGATACTGAGGAGCCTTCTGGACTTGCCTATAACCTCCCTAGGGTCGATAGATCCCAAATCTAAACCTCTTGGCATGATCACCCTGCTAGGAAGCCTATACTAGTGTCTGCTTGCCTGATGCTACTGTTGTTGTGGCACTCCACTCGCACCGCTCCCTCCTTCCTTGCCTGACTGGCTAGGCTCACATCCTCTCTTGCTTCCATGCATTTGTATAAGTTACCAATGTGGGGTTGACAATCAAGTGTTGCCTGATCCTCCAGGCTAGCCCATTGATAAACTCCACCTTCTTTATTTCCTCATTGTTTAACTCATTTGAAAAAAATAGCCAAATGAGTGAACTCCTCCTCGTACTCGGCCACTGATCGATTTTCCTGGGTCACCTCGCTGAACCTCCTCTACATCTCTGTCTTAACTGCTGGAGAAAAGTATTTACAATCGAACCGCACCCAGAGCTCTACAATAGACACCGTGTCCCTCTCCTCAACAGTGGCAACCATCTCCTATCACTGTAACACCACTCCGACCAATCTTAATGTGGCTAACATATGCTTCTGTATGTCACTGCAGTCGACCATGCGCAGGTGGCATTGCATGTACTTCTTCCACTGGCATGCCGTAATCATATCTGAACTCCCCTAAAATTTTGGTGGGTGACCCTTCTGAAAAGCCTCCCTAACCCTCGACCACTCTAACGGTCTCGGGTGGGCCTGGACAACTGGCACCATTAGTTGTGTGTCTACTGGACCTGAGGAAAATGGAGAGCCATGGCAGTCATCGTCGCATTAATTGCCTACACCACTATCACTACCACCTATATTGCTGACACTATCCCCTGTGGTGGTTGTGGCTGCGGTGCCTATGGCTTTTATTGAGCCTCCCTCACATTATCCCTAACCCCTGCTCTTGCTTCTCTCTCTCTCTCTCTCTTGGGTCTCATCTGAAAACATATCAAATTGTAGAGTTCATAGTCAATAAAAATATAATATAAGAAGAATGAAATCTCAAATGCGTAATCATGAATGTAACAATCCTAAAAATAGGACTCCATCTTAAGGAACCCTACGCTGAAATCATAGTAAGTTGTACAGATCCTATAGACACTAGAACTGGATGCTCTGATACCATCTGTGACACCTCGCCTATTCTAACCATGGGTGATCATTCCTTCATTAAAATAAATAGGAATATCACCTAGTTCATTCTTAGCATCACTGTCGAAAAACTTATCAATTACTAATCACCTAAGTCAAATTAAGTCGGTGTCAAATTTTATCATTCATTATTATAACAAAATGCGTAAATAAATAAATTTAACCAAACCATCCACACAATAATAATCTAAACAATCACAATACAGATATATAAATAAATAAGACCAAATAAACCATCGGTTCCCAGACAAATCCAAATATAAGTCTGACATACAAAAACTGAATCTATATATAATCTGACAAATAAACTGGAGAAGTAAATAGTCCGAAGGCAAAATGCCAAAATGAAATATTAAGAAAAATCCTATTTATAAGTGAATGAGATGAAGTGTCTAATGCAACTCCTGCAAGTCTCCACAAATGCTGCAGCTACGCATCCCTGGATCGAATTGTCAAACTTGGTGTCCCTATGGTTGGACACATAAAAGGTTTTGAAAATCTTTTGACACAAGTAAGAGCCTAAGAAAATAGTTTGAAATTTTTTTGCAAGTGCACAGTTTAGTTCCATTATTAGATACACATGTTAGTTACACGTACACTCCCTTGAGATCCTTACCTCTCAAATAATGTGCACGCCTAACATACTTTATCTAGCTATGCTACCCATCCCAACTAGATAATGTATCTCCACCACCTCAATAAGTCTAGATTTCTTATAATGCCTATACTATACGCTACCACAATATCAATAAGTAATATGGCCTACGTATTATAATTGATTCAATCAAATAAATTTCTCTACTTAATTACTTTTAGATGTACACAATCTATCAGTTCTACTATCACACACAAGTAGATATATTACGCTTGTATATATTCATCACACATATAATATATATAAGTATAACACCTATGGAATGGCCCCTCGTGATGCTAACATACTCTGCTATTAAGTCCATGTACCTCTCGTACTATATCAAGGACCAATGGTTCGGCATGTCTGCTTAAACACAAAATAAATCAACACACAATGAGGCAAACATGGTTCTAAGCCTTTAGGATACGCACATACCTAATGTTCCTCGAACCCAAAATAAATCAACACACAATGGAGGCAAACATGGTTCTAAGCCTTTGAGATACTCTCATACCTAACGTACGCAAACGAGATGCCGGTTCCACTGATACACGACACTTAGTGGGATGCCCTAAGTTCCATGTTCTGGGGCACAAATCCAGACCTCGATGGAATTGTCAAGGTGGGATCACCCTTTGTGCGAAAACCTTCGGATAGCAGGCAGTGTAGGTATTTTCCCACACATAGTTAAATCACATCTAGGGGTTGTAAATGGACGAATTCGGATCGGATACCATGTTTTTCATATCCGTATCCACTATCTGGATGGACTATCCATATTTTCCATATCCGTATCTGCTCGGATACCTCGGATTTGGATAATATCCGTATCCTTTTACTATGTTTAGCCTAGGGGTGTCCGCGGTCCAGTTTGGTCTGGTTTTGAGGTATTTTTGGGATCGGACTGCATTAATCGGTTCTATAAAACTATGTATCGAGATTGGACTGGAATAATAGGTCTCGGTCCTATTCGATTTTCAAAAGATCCGTGTTCGGTCTCGCTCCTATTCGGTCCATACCCACAAAAGTAACACATTTTTTTAATTAAAAACAACCCTTTTTTAAATTAAAAACAACACTTATAAAATAACATTTTTTTAAAACAGATTATTATATTAAAATATATTTTACATCAAAATTATACCACATCAGTGATGTTTGAAAGGGGAAATTATACATCAAAATTATATTAAAACAAAATTTACATCAAAATTAAAACAGATAACAACATAGCACTAATGTAAACGATATATTAAAACAGATTTTACGTCAAAATTATACAATAGCACTGATGGGTGGGGATTAGGTTACGTAGTGTAAATATCCGTGTGGTTAAACATGAAAAAGGATATTATACAATAAGGAGAGCTTGATATGTGACTGTATTAAAACAGATTTCACATCAAATATATACAATAACAGTGATGTTTGAAAGGGGAAATAACCACTAAAAATGTTTTAAAGGGGAAATAAAAATATCCACTAACAATGTTTGAACCTGATAAGCTGCGTATATAGAAGACAAAAAATGGTCTATGCCGGATCTTGGATATTTGAAACCGTTTAACTTCTATCGTCGGATCTTGGATCTTGCTGTGCGTTCGGGGCAAATGAAATGGACTATGCATGGTTTGTAGAGAGAGGGAAGGGAAGGAGCTGGAGAGGTAGGGACGAGCCGGAGAGGGAAGGGACGGACCTTACAATGGAGGTGTTGGCCCGTAGTAGTTTGTAGATAGATAGGGAGAGAGAAGATAAGAATTGGGGTTTGGGATTTGGTTATGTTGTGTGGTGGGTGGGGTGACCGTGAGTTGTTAAGTTAATATATAAATAATATTAGTAGTAATATTTTAAACATATATTTAACGGATACGGATATTCGGTAAAACGGCTATCCAGTAAAATGGATACTCTGCATCGGATACGGATTATCCGTGTTAGATACTAGTACTATCCGTATTCGTTTTCTCGGATATTTTTATAGAATATCCATATTCGTATCCGTTTCCATTTTTTCGGATAAGTATCCGCAAATTCAGATTCAGATATCGGACGGATGCGAATTTTCGAATATCCGTTTACAGCCCTAATCACATCATAGGTATTCACACAACATACATACATACATATATATATACATATATATATATATATATAAGTTCAGAAGTGAACATAAAAGATGAACATTTTAATGAACCTTAACAAAAAAAAAACACTTAACACCTAATCAATTTTAATTTCTATGTTGTAATTGGTTCACACCAACGACAATGAACACACGTGTGACACGCGCCAGTAGCAACAGACACGCGTTTAACACGAGTGTATTAAAAAAGATGCGTGTTACACACGTGTTCGGATTCAGATATCGGACGGATGCGAATTTTCGAATATCCATTTACAGCCCTAATCACATCATAGGTATTCACACAACATAGATACATACATACATACATACATATATATATATATATATATATATATATATACGTTCAGAAGTGAACATAAAAGATGAACATTTTAATGAACCTTAACAAAAAAAAAACACTTAACACCTAATCAATTTTAATTTCTATGTTGTAATTGGTTCACACCAACGACAATGAACACACGTGTGACACGCGCCAGTAGCAACATACACGCGTTTAACACGAGTGTATTAAAAAAGATGCGTGTTACACACGTGTCCATTGCCGTTAGCGCAGACCAATCATAATATGGAATTAAAATTGAATGGGTGTTAGGTGGTTTTTGTTAAGGTTCAATAAAATATTTATATTTTATGTTAACTTTTGAACCTCTCCTAATATATATATATATATATATATATACAACATAGGTATACACACAACCTATAAGTATATATTATGTACATTGTATATATCTCTCGCATACCTAACGTACAATTCATTACAATCATAACCTCTTATTGTATATCTACGAGTATCGGTCACTACCCGAAGGGGTCCTAGTTACCCCTTGATTAATATCAGTAGCTAATACACTCATACACTACTAGTTGGAATCATAGGCTCACTCATACTATCCGTGATCCGTTCTCATTCATTATTTTCATAATTCATATCCCACAGGTATTCGCCTTAATTCTCTCGTTATGGCTATGCCTCTACCCCACATTAGACTTATTGTAATTCAATATAATCCTCATTATGAATAAAAGATGTCCCAAAAGTCTCCTTGTTCACTATTAAAAAATATGGTCTTAAAAAGGAAATTTCTCAGTTCTGGACAAACCGAATAGATTCGCCCAAAGGCCAAATCAATTCGAAAAGTGTCAGATCGTCTTCTTCCCTTACGCAATTACGTTTTTAACCATTTTTATTTATATAACCTTCATGTAAGACTCCCAAACTCCCAACCAACATAACTAATCATCATTCATATGTACAAGGATTATTTCTAACGTTTTTAACACAATAAATTCTTAAGAAAACTCCCAAGAACAAATCAAATCCGATATTTATCAAAAACCGTATTTTTTGTTTTCTTCACAAATGTTCATAAAAACCCATATTTCTTCTATGGAGATTATGATATAACTTCTCATTTCCTATTATTTACATCAATGGATTCATTCTACATGCAAATCATACCCCAATTCATGAGTTCTCTACATCCACACCTCAAGAAACCTCATTTAAATTAATTAATTGAAACCCTACGCTACATGGGTATTATAACTCAATTAAAACATGCAAGATAAACACTTGACTTATCAAGGAGGTTTGATTTCATGAATAGGATGATAGAATTGGTCTTTCTTTATCCGATCACGATTCTGGCAACGTTCGAAGTGAGAATTAGTGTGGAAAGCCTTAGTTTTCTCCTCCTCTTCCCCTCCTATGGCCTCTTCTCCCTCAACTTTGTGTTTACCCTAGCCTCTAACCCAAAGGGGCAGATATAACACTTAGAATTTCGCATTTCTCTCTACCATAATATCTCGAATGATAACCCCCACTCGTGGTGCCGATTTAGTCTAAAATCGCCCCGAGACCCAAATACTACCCTTGGATACGCTATTCGGACAATTTCGACCCTTTTGGAATTAACTGTGACCTTAAAATCATCATCTGAATTGCTCAAAAATATTTTCTTATCTCGACCTCATATACTCCACACACAACACTATGATGTAAAATACTAAATCATTATACATTAATCATTTCTCTCTGATTAAATATTTAATCAACACATAATATTTTGTTTCATCAAATTGCGTCACACATGTAATCTAAAAATTTACCAAATTAATTCAATTTAAAATGCTCAGAAATATGGGGTGTTACAGTAAGTACTAGTTACGTTCAAGCTAGTCGGGGTAGTTATGACATTAGAGGAAAGGGATTTGATGAGTAGCCAGGAGTTTTGGGTGCAATGCAATTGCAAGTTATTTCTATTAGAACTTCAGATGAAGATGAAGAGTGGATTCCTAAGTCTTTCATAGGGGGCTGGATAGTGGCTGAATATGCGAAAGGGTTCACGCATTTGGTGAACTTTGTTCTAGAAGAGTGAACATTGAGGAAAAAATGATCCTTAAGTTTGTTGATGGACTCACTTGGAAGATTCGCCAGTATTTGCTGGGAAATCCGACATTGGGGACTTATATTGATGACGTCAATGACACACTTGTACATTACCATGATCATCGCTTCTATCAGAGGGGAGAGAATAGGGTAGGAGAGTCGAGCCAGCAAGGCAAGGATGGGCGCAACGGCGCCAATGAGGCACTATAGTAGCATGGTTGGTAGCATGATCGGCGCTCTTAGTAGAGGGAACCAACTAAAAGATTTAAGACGGGTAATAATAGTTATAGGTAGTTCCATCAAGTCCATCGAAAGAAAAATAAAGGTCAACAGGGCCACAGATATTAGGGCTAATAGGCAAAGAAATAAAGGCAGACTCACTAGGGCCGACAGATTTACAGGGAGGTATTTTATATGTGGGGAGCAGGGCCACATGCGGTGTGCATGACTGAGAAGGGCTAGGATTTAAGTGCAAGGTGCCCAGCAGGGGGAAATATTTGCAACAACTTCCAGCCCAACCAGCAATTCCTGCGTTACCACCTCCACAGGGACAGGGGAAGTTTAGGGGTGTGTATCACGTGTGTGGACCAGTTGTTTAACAATGCCATTAGCGATTGAGGGTATATTTTCTATCCATGGTCACATGGATAGAGTTTATGTGGCACAGGTGAATCACATTCTTTTGTTACACTAGATTCATGCATGATACGTGTCTAGTGGATATAGTGTTAGTTTTTATTATGAATGCATATATACCATTGGGTAGCGGGGCTTTCTTTCATTCCATTTGCAGGGGAGCGGTTGTGGACATTGGGAGGTAATGTTTTAGTGGATCTACTCACTTTTTAGAGTATGCATATGATGTTATCCTCGGTATGGACCGGTTAGCGAATCGTATAGCGATGGTGGACTATTACAGTAAGGCTATCATTTTCACTATTCCAAAGACTCGACGTGTTACTTTTTTTATGTGTCATCCAGAGTGAGGGTCGAGCCCGCATTTATGATATATTGGGGATGAGACTTCAAATAGTATAGTTGTCTCATTAGATTCGATCCTTACGATTAGGGACTTTACTGATGTGATTCAGGGGGTACTGGGGTTACAGCCCAGCTGAGAGATTAAGTTATGATTGAATTAGCATTGGGGACTTAGCGATAATGTGAGCATCGTATTGTATGACTCCTTTAAAGATATGATAGTTGAGAATCAAGTTTATTACTTTTGGGGGCAAGATTTTTTAGTGTCCCGATAATTTGTATTACACCTAGGGATCTCGATAACTGACAAAGATAAATAGTAATGTATGAGGATGGTTCCTTATTTAAATTTTGCTTGTAAGACATCCCACACATGAAGCTTAGTAACTATTGGGAGTTGGGAGACATTTGGGGATTTAAGGCATGGGTTTAGTATGTTAGTCAATACACGTGTGTATTGTGCTATGTAGAAAGCATTGGAGGATGTTTGTACCAATAGTTATAAGTGGGGAAATCTCAAAAAGAATTAAGTCGTGATTAGTAGGGTAATAGAGTCTACCTTCATTGTATAATCATGCAGGGCTAGTAGGGTCAATTTGGTGTATGTAGGTTGCATATGTGGTATTTGTGCGTGTATGCACGTTGTATAGGGTATATGGTCACCTTGGTCAGTTCGATGTTCAGTATCATCCGAGAAAGTCTAGCATGGACGTAAATGCATTGAGCTATGTTCCTGTAGGGCAATTAGTAGCAGTTTTGAAATAGTGAAACGGACTGAACTTTGTCAGGAGAAGAGATCATTCGGGCATTTATAATAGTGATGACAATCATAATCGAGATCACTCTGAGGGTTATGAAGGCATAGGTGAGGTATCCTTCTTACCAAGGGAGGGTCCAACAGTCTTAGGAGGTATATTAAAGTTGTACTCATTCTGTTATAAGGGTGGCTTATGCATTAATATAAAGTTAATTGTACTAGACGGGGAGGACCTATGAAGTGTGCAGTTATGGATAAGATATATGGATCACGATTTTTGGTGTATCTTGGGAGGGGGATAAGATGTATTAGATGATGATGGAACCAATACTCCTGGGCCAGTGTTGAGCGAGACATAGAAAATTTATCTCTAGGTTCACCACTCGTCTGATGGAGAAGGCTAATCTTAGACAACCAGCCACAGTTTTATAAACATTGAAGATTCCAATGAGGGAATGGGCCTGTATACCAATGGATTTCGTGTTGAAGGTACCAACGTCATGGATGGATTTAGATTCCCTCTGAGTTATTAGGATCGGGCAACCAAGGTGGAGCAGTTCTTACTAATTTAGGTGGATTATATGACGAGGGGGTAATTCCCCACTTTTCATTGTAGAGAGAGAGTGTAACGACACGAGTTCCGCTCAATATTATTTTGGGGATCAAGATAAGATCCTTGTGTCCTATTCCTGGTAAAGTTTTCAAGAGGTGAAGGGGATAGAGTTGTGGTGGAGTACAACTTATCACCCGCGGACAGATGGGTGGACTGAGCAAGTGAATAAAATGTTAGAGGATATGCTAAGGATGTGCATACTAGATCTATGGAGAGGATTGGGAGTAGTAACTTCCACTTGTAGAGTTAACCAATAATAACCCATACCAGTTCATGATAGGCATGGAGCCTTTTGAGGAATTATATAGCATGCCTTGTTATTCACCCGCCTGTTGGTTTGAGGTGAGGGACAACAAGCTTCTTGGATCGTAGATGATCCAATACACTTCTGTAAAGATTGGGTTGATTCAGGGATGTATACAGATAGCTTAGGTCAGGCAAAAAAGTTATGCAGACGCAAAGTGAAAATACTTAGATTTCAATGGGGGTGACGAAATGTTATTACGGGTGTCTCCCATAAAGGGAGTTATGTTATTTATAAAGAAGGGAAAGTTGGCACCAAGGTACATGGGGCCTTTCTCGATCATTAAGAGGATAGGGCTAGTTGCATATAGGCTTGTCCTACCGGAGAACTTACAGGGGATTCACGATATGTTATGTATATCATCGGTGCGGAGGTATCTTAGGGATGAGTTGGAGTATAGTTATATCAGCCTTGTTGCCATTTTATACCACAACGAAAGGAAGCTTGGTCGAAGGTGGTACCATTAGTTCGGGTTTAGTGCGGGAATCATAATGACGATCAATCGACTTTGAAGCATGAGGATGACATGCGGGAAAATTATCCGGCGCTCTTTGTACCAGGTATGTCTAAATTTCGGGGACGAAATTCTATTGTTACAGGGAAGTATGTAACACCTCGTATTTTTAAATCAATTTAAATTACAAGTGTTAACGTAATTTTAATTTAATTGAGAAATAAAGTAACTTAAATAAATATTAATTAGAAAAATAAACAGGATTAATATTTATGTGTAATTATATCTACTTGTGTGATATAAAAATGATAACCTATAAATTGATGATAAGTCGTAAGTGAGTTAAAGCAATGATTTTATCAGTATTTCGTTCGGGACATGCGAGTAGAGTAGTGACTGGAACGAAATGGAAATTTGATGTTAGGTGACTCGAATGGTAATTTTGAGTGTCCCGATGGTCCGAAATGGGTCAAAATAGTCCGGAATAGGTACCTGGGGGACACAATTGGGTTTCGGGGCCTTTTTAAACTAAGCGGGAGTTATAGAAGGGTATACATGTAATTTTACTTAAGGGTGCTGATCCTGTTTTGGGATTAGCGTGTTTTAGGTTAATATATAATCAATGTGGATAGAAAGGGACTGCTATCCATCCACCAAAAGAGGCTAGGGCTTGAGATAAAGTTAGAAGAGTGGAGAGAAATGGAGAAAAGAAGAGAGAAAGAAAATCCATGGAGAAAAATGATTATTTCCGAGTTGAAGATCATAATCAAACAAAGAGTTTCATGAAGGAAAATCTCAAAACTCACCAATTTAAAAGCTAGTATTTACTTGCTTTGATATCCATATTGTTGATACCAAAATTAATATGCTGATGTGGACGAATCATACGAAGACACTTGTCAATCTACGTGGCACAATAACAACGAGGAAGTTCATTTCCCCGACCAACTCATAGTCTCTCCGAGCAACGAGGATACACCGAGGAGCGTCAGCACTCCGAGGTACTCTAACGCTTCGAGGAACTCCTGAGCAACGAGCAACTAAGGTGGTCCGAGCTGCATCTCGGCCGTATCATTAATTGCCAGATAATCAACAGTTCAACTATTCATTGAATGTTCATCATCTTGACGCACACGCTGCATTAAATGTATTACCCTTTCATATGTATATCATTTAATGTATCAACCCTTTCATGTACAGCCTAAGGGCTATAAATACCTTGTATCACCCTCATTCAAAGGGACCGAAATTTCTTGGTTGAACCACAAATCGAGAATTCCTAAACACTCAGCAATAACATAACAGTGGACGTAGGCCATTCATATAAGGCTGAACCAATTTAAAAATCTTTGTCATATTTTATTTATCTGTGATTGAATAATTAGAGCGATCTAATTTTTTACATCAACAGATTGGCGCCGTCTGTGGGAAAGATTTTTATTATCGTTTTTCACCACAAATCATTCATCATCAATGGCGTATAACCCAGAATCTAGCAATCGAAACGCTGGAAATGCTGGAAACCCTCCAAATCCCTCTGCACCTCCGGATCTGGCCGGGATCATGACGAATCTGGCCCAAGGACAAACCGCCATGCAAGAAATAATGAGGCAACTCATACAAACCCTTCATGGTGGTGCACCTGCACGTTCAGGACAACAAAGTGGTCAGAGGCAAACTTATTTACTTTCTTCACGATACAGGCGTACTGAGTCACGTCGCAATGAGGAATCCTATGATTTCTCTTATTAACCTGGGTGAACTTCGTCAATAAGGGCTACAGATACTGATCAAGATATCACCCTCTCTCCAGAAAGACCCAGTGCTTTAGAAAGACTGAGTAGGGCGTCTCCTTTCAGTCGATTAGGCCCTAGGAGTAATAGGAGTCCACCTAAGACTATGTCGAGGAGTTTTCGACAACCATTAGATCTAAGAGAAGGATCAGCACAATCACGACCAGTTGCTCGTCAAGATAGATCTCAAGAAGCTACCTCAGAACGATCAATTGCTCGAACTAATAGGCCCGAGGAAGGAAATGAAGCGTGGAAAGGATCTCTCCAACGGTTGAAGGATAAATTAGGAGAAATTGCCAAAGCAAAGAACCTACTACAACGAACTTTCGTTCGAGGAACACCTCTTGTACAGGCCATTGTGGATTTTCCTACACCATCGAAATTCAAAGCACCTGTAGTGACCCCCAAATATGATGGAAAGACAGATCCTGTTCTTCACATAGAACAATATCAAGTTGCTGCCGATATCTATGTTGTCCCCGACGAGATGAGATGCAGGGAATTCTCAGGAACTCTTACTGGATCTGCCTAGATATGGTACAACAATCTTCCTCGGGGTAAGATTTAAACTTTCTTTCAGTTAGCCGAGTTGTTTATTGGCAATTTCTGTTTTGGAGCAAAGCCAGTAAAACGAGTAGCACACTTGTTAAGTGTTAGACAGAAATCTGGTGAGAGTACTAGAGATTACATAACTCGTTTCAATAACGAGAAGCTAGAAGTCATAGATTACGAAGAGAAGACAACAATCACCGCCTTGATGAGTGGGTTGTTGCCTAATAAATTGTATTACACCTTGGCGAAAGATCCACCTAGAACTATGTCAGAATTGATGGAAAAGGCGGACAAAATCATGAATGCCGAGGAGGCTATGGCTGCAAAGAAGAATATGGATAAAGAAACCAAGGTGGAAGTCGACAAATCTAAGAAGAAAGAGCATAAAAGCAATGGTGGAGATAAACATTCCAAGAATAAATGGGAAGTCATGAAGAAGTATGATAATTATACTCCTTTGAAAATGGGTATTAATCATGTCTTGGAGGAAATCAAGAACAACGAGGAGGTAAAATGGCCAAAGAAACTGAAGTCAGACCTTGATTCGAGGAGTAGGGATAAATATTGCGAATTTCATAAAGATCATGGCCATATGACCAAAAACTGCATAGCTCTTCAGAACGAGATTGAAACACTCATCCGAAGAGGAAAGCTAGAAAAATATGTTGATCGGGGAGGTGAAAGAAAGGATAACGATCGAGCTAGAGAAAGGTCTAGATATCCTCGTCGGGCAGAGGAGAAAAAGAAGAGAAATCATGAAGATGATCTAGATGATGACCCCGACCTTCCCAAGAAACCAAGACAGCCAGAACGAGAGGTATTTTCTATACGTTTTGGGTCATTTGATTGTAATGTCATTACAGGAGAAGATGCAGGAGGAGGAGACCTTATGGCAGAAAGAAAGGCTTACCTTGGAGAGGCTCAAGCTTGTTCATATATTCAGCGAATAAATCTGGCCGAGGACGATCGTCCGAGGAAGGTAAACAAAGAGAAGCTGGTCATTGGTTTTTCAAAAAACGACTTGGCAGGTGTTCTTTATCCTCACGATGATCCTCTGGTGATCAAAATGAGGATGAAGGAAGTAGTGATTTCAAGTACTATTCATGCTTTGACAGCTTGAACCTGAAATTATCTCAGTTGGAGCCGTATCACAGACCCCTCCTAGGTTTTGCTGGTGAGAAAGTTTTTCCACTTGGGACGATCAAGTTGGATATATTCATTGGAACCTGGCCTGCTTGTCGAACAGAAAGAATACGCTTCTTCGTGATGGATAAGAATGTGCAGTCAGCCTACAACATCATCATGGGAAGAGTTGGTTTGAAGAAGTTCGAAGCAGTTCCATCTACACTATATCAGTGCTTAAAATTCCCAACAAACTTTGGGGTAGGAGTTGTGAAAGGTGATCAAAAAGTAGCTCGGGAATGCTATTATTCATCTGCCGAGCAAGAGGAGCTTGAGGAATTAAGGAAAAAGACTACTACCTACCAGGTGGAAGAAGATACAGAGATTGAAACTCTTGATCCTAGAGATGAATCCCAACTTGTAAAAGGACAGGTGGTGGAATCTACATAAAATGTTATTCTAGACGACGAGCACCCTGAACGAGTAACCCAGATAGGTTCAACGTTGGATGCTTCAATAAAATAAGAATTGATAATTTTCTTGAGAAACAGGAAGAAAACTTTCGCATGGAGTCATGAGGACATGCCAGGAATAGATCCAAACTTCTTATGTCACGAACTCAATGTGAATAAGGAGATCAAGCCTGTAAAGCAGAGAAGAAGGGTATTTAGCCCCGAGAAGAATCAAGCTATTCAAGAGGAGGTCGACAAGCTCCAGAAAGCTCAATTCATTGAAGATGTGAAGTACCCGGACTGGTTGGCGAATGTGGTGATGGTAAAGAAGAAAAACAACAAATGGAGAATGTGTGTTGACTTCACTGATCTCAACAAGGCATGCCCAAAAGATCATTTTCCATTTCCCAGAATTGACCAACTAGTAGATGCTACCTCGGGACATGAGCTGCTCAGCTTCATGGATGCGTATTCTGGTTACAACCAGATCAAAATGAAACCTGAAGACAGGGAAAGTACTTCTTTTATTACCCCTAGGGGAACTTATTGCTATAATGTTATGCCTTTTGGTTTGAAAAATGCAGGAGCGACATACCAACGGCTGATGAACAAGGTTTTCACCGAACAAATCAGTTGCAACATGGAAGTCTATGTCGATGATATGCTGACAAAAAGCAAGAAAGCTGCATATCATCTAGTTGACTTAGCTCAGACATTTGATCAATTGGATAAATACCAGATGAAGCTCAACCCGACGAAGTGCACATTTGGAGTACGAGAAGGAATGTTTCTCGGATACATTGTCAACCAGCGAGTCATTGAAGCAAATCCAGATAAGATCAAAGCTCTTTTAGGGTTGCAATCTCCAACAACAAAGAAAGAAGTGCAGAGTCTTACAGGACGAGTTGTAGCGCTCAACAAATTTGTGTCCCGAGCAACTGACAAATGCCTCCCATTCTTCAAAACACTTCGAAAAACTTTTGAGTAGACTGATGAATGTGAGAAGGCCTTTCAAGATTTGAAAAAGTATTTGGGAGCACCTCCATTGTTGTCCATGCCAATAACAGGAGAGAAGTTGTATTTGTATCTGGCAGTATCAGAGAATGCAGTCAGTTCAGCATTGATCAGATTGGAGAATGGAGTCCAGAAACTAATCTATTACACAAGTAAGGATTTCCGAGGTGCAGAAATCAGGTACCCAAAGCTGGAAAAATTGGCATTGGCATTAATTGAAGCAAGTAGAAGAATGAGGTCATATTTCCAGGCCCATACCATCGTCGTTTATACCGACATGCCACTGAGGCAAGCCCTTCATAAGCCAGAAAAGTCAGGGAGATTGATGTATTGGGCAATAGAGCTCGGTGAATATGATATTGTGTATGAACCCAGATCATCATTGAAAGGGCAAGCTGTAGCAGATTTTATAGCAGAGTTTACATATCCTGATACCCCCAAGGAACAAAAACTGCTCGCTGACCAACCTGTGGATGTTACAGGATCAACAGACATAAGTCCAGACCAACTCCGGTTGGTAAAAGGGCTTGTGGATGTAGAAGGATCATCAACTTCAAACTCAGACCAGCTCCGGTTGGTTGAAGAACGAGAAGAGATGGTCAACGAGGAGCGAAAAGTGTCAGGGGAGGATGAAAAGAAGCAACAAATATTTCACTGAGGAATTCTATCAGATAAGAAATTTGAAGACGGGTTGCCCATATGGAGATTATATGTAGATGGCTCATCTTGCATAGCAGGTTGTGGGGCAAGAATTATTTTGAACACCCCAGACGATATTGACATGGAATATGCTTTGCGATTCCAATTCAAAGCCTCCAATAATGAGGCTGAGTATAAGGCCATGATAGCAGGTCTTAATTTATCAAAGATTATGGAAGCGCAACAAGTGATGGTATTCAGTGATTCTCAATTGATTGTGAATCAGATAATGGGAACGTATGCAGTTAAAGGAGAATTAATGGTCAAATATCATGCCAAGGTAATGGAGTTATTGGCAGAATTTGATGCGATTCAGTTGATCAGAATACCCAGGATAGAAAATGCACAAGCAGACGCACTGGCCCGACAAGCATCAGATAGTCGTACCAAGCTGCGAAGAACAATACCAATTGAAGTACTGGAAAGTCGGAGCATAGATGAAGACTTGACGATGAATGTTATTGCCCTTGATTTAGGACCATCTTGGATGGATCCCATCAGGGTATATATTGAAGAGGGAGAATTGCCAGAGGATAAGCTCGCTGCCAAGAAATTGAAGTATAAAGCTACTCGGTATGTATTAACTAATGGTATTTTATATAGACGAGGAATTATGGCAGGTTTGCAGAGATGTGTACATCCCTCTAAAGTGAAAGAATTGATTGAAGAGATCCATGAAGGGTCTTGTGGAGCTCATGTAGCAGGTCGAACACTTTTGCAAAGGGTAATGACTCAAGGATACTACTGGCCGACGATGAGGGCTGATTGTATAGCCTATGCTAAGAAATGTGACAAGTGCCAACGTTTTTCCTCCATCCGACGAACTCCACAATCATTGCTGACACCAATAACTTCCCCTTGGCCATTTGCCATGTGGGGAATTGATTTGGTTGGACCACTGCCGACCACCCGAGGAAGATTCAAGTACCTCGTTGTTGCAGTGGACTATTTTACTAAGTGGGTAGAAGCTGAGCCGCTTATCGATATGACGTACGAGAAGGTATACCAGTTTGTTTGGAAGAATATCATCTGTCGATATGGTCTCCCTCATGCCTTCATCACAGACCATGGAACACAATTCGACAACGAAGAGTTTGCTGCCTATTGTCAACAATCAAACATCCTGAAGACTCATTCAGCACCAGGTCATCCTCAAAGCAACGGGCAGACTGAGGTGACAAACAGAACGCTACTAAATGGTTTGAAGAAGAGGCTAAGTGAGGCTAAAGCTAATTGGATTAATGAGCTACAGTCAGTATTGTGGGCTTACCGAACAACTCCCCGAGCAGCGACTGGAGAATCGCCATATATGCTGGAATTTGGAAGTGAGGCTGTAATACCTGCCGAGTTGGGCCTACCAACACACAGAGTGCTAAATTTCAATTCTCCGATCAGTGACTTGATGAGAAGACTGGATTTGGATATGCTCGAAGAAGTCAGAGAAGAGGCAGCCATTAGGAATGCTGCTTATCAACAACGAACAACTCTGTTCTACAACAAAAGGGTGAAGAAATGCGATTTAAAAGAAGGAGATTATGTGCTAAAGAAGGTCATTCAGAAGCACAATAAATTGGAAGTAAATTGGCATGGACCTTATCGAGTTACAGAAGTTGTTCGACCAGGAACTTACCGAATAGCAACTCTAGAAGGAGAAGAATTCAAGAATGCTTGGAATGCTGAACACCTTCGCAAGTATTATCAATGATGTAAAATGTACAACGGGTCCATCAATATAAATAAAATGATGATGTTTTTCACCATTTTTCTCTCCTTTGTTTGAAAGTTTTTCGGGGAATACTAGTGTTGTACACTACGCTGCTTGATAGCAAGAAGAAGACGATAGTTTAGACCCACGACCAACTCCGATTGGTAAAAGGGCGAGAACAACTGATATACTCCTTTGGTTAGGAGGCGTACACTGGCGTGATCAACTTCGGTTGGTAAAATAACTAGTGGACAAGATAGTTCGAAAGAACAAGATAGTTCAGACCTACGACCAACTCCGGTTGGTAAAAGGGCGAGAACAAACTATACTCCTTTGGTTAGGAGGCATACACTGGCGTGATCAACTTCGGTTGGTAAAATAACTAGTGGACAAGATAGTTCAAAAGAACCTGATAGTTCGAGCGTGATCAACTTCGGTTGGTAAAATAGCGAGAACAAATTATACTCCTTTGGTTAGGAGTCGTACACTTGCGTGATCAACTTCGGTTGGTAAAAGAGCTTGTGGACAAGATAGTTCGAAAGAACCTGATAGTTCAAACCCACGACCAACTTTGGTTGGTAAAAGGGTAAGAACAACATTCTTATAACGCCAATCTCGGTTGGTTTATACTCTCAAATGCCAACTTATGTTGGTCGAGAGGTAATATTATTACCAAAGTTCCTCAAAGAACAAAATATTCCAAACTGAACCAAGTATGGTTGGTCGGGGATAAAAACCCACTAACTGTATTTGGTCGATGAGGAGAAAATATTTCAAATTGAACCAAGTATGGCTGGTCGAGGATAAAAGCCCATCAACCATAGTTGGTCGACAAGCAAAATACAACAACCTTGGTCGGTTGGGAAATTTTTAAACATTTTTATACTCATTACTTTATTATTAAGTGACTCAAGCAACATTTCTGATACTTGTAATTTTTATCAGGTTAATCGATGAACCATACAATATCGTTATGAAAGCACAAATATAAAGTGTTTGATAAGCTAATAGCAGTACTAATTTGCAAACAGAAAATGAAAGTCTTTCATTAAAATTCAAAATAAATTATAGGTTACATGGATGTACTAACTATTACATTGAGATTCCTATTCTATTAGTTTCTTTCCCTTTGCTTTTGAAACAGGCTCTTCGCCAGCAGGAGGATCTTTCAGGCAAAGGGGAGAATTAATAAAGTTCAAGTCCTTCAGCATTCTGACATTCATTATTGAAGGTGTGTCCATTAGATGCTCTGGACGAGATACTTCGATTTGGGAATGAAGACTGTAGTCACCAAGGTATTTTGAAATTAAGCTCCGAGGAATGAAAAGAGCTGGGATCCATTCCATGTCCAATTTATAAGGTGGTACAGGCAAGTCTAGTAACCCAAGAGCATGATAATCCCATAAATAATGCCCTTGCTCCAATTTTAATACACCCAGCGCGTTCAACCACCCCTGCTTATAACCTTCATTATTGGCGTGTTCAATACGAGCATCTAAATGAACTAGAGCTTCGTTGTATCCAGCCATCCAAAATTCCCTGGGTTGTTTATGGAATTGGAAGGTTAATCTATCCAATTGTTCAAGAAGGTTTTTAGCGAAAAGGTCCTTAGTATGTAAAGCAGACTTCGTCGTAGTAAGTTGATCTTCCAAGGTCAGATTTTTCTTGGACATTTCAGACAGAGCACGATCTTTTACATTCAATTGGAATGCTTGAGTTTCCAAAGTAGACTGAGTGCGAGCCTCTTCAACATTACGGCTGAGAACTCTTGATCGACTCCGAGAAGGTGGAGTACTTTGCTCCTCGACAACATTCTGAACAGCTCTTCCTCGCCCACAAGAACCTCTTCCTCGTCCCCGAGCAGTAGAAGAAACACCTGACTTTCTTAAAGTATCCAATTCTTGCCTTAATTTGGTGTTTTCAACCTCTAAGAAGGAGACTCCTTCATCAGTGACCGGTACCAAGGTAGTAGAGGATGAAGCTGCAGACTCGTATTACGTCAACTTTTTCTGCAAATTATTGTTCTCTTGTTCCAGCAGCTCGGCGATCTGTCTGCAGGCCTCAACTTCACCTTTTAGGGTTCTCTCCCTAACATCGTATCCAGCAAGGATCTTTTTATGGCCTGTTTCAGAAGAAAGCTGCTGATATCTATTTTCATACTCCTTGTGCAGCAAAGCAGTTGATTCATTGTGTTGATGTTGTAGATCTTCTAAGGTACAATGAAGTTCCTCGATCAATTCATAGTAGGCCACACTGTTGGCCACAGCTCGGTCGAGTAAATCTTTCAAGTACCGATAAGCCTCAATTGCTTGTTCTGAGGCATCATGGCCAAGGATGTCAGCAATTTCTCATACACTCAAATTTGTTAGACCAGCTTTATAATACTCATGACATTGCTGCATCAGCTTTGTATCATGTGCAGATATCAGTTCCATTCTAGCTACAAACTAAGGATGAGAAAAAGACAACAATCAACAAAAACAAATCATCAACAATAGAGATGAACAAAGATGTATTTTATTAGATCATAAAAGGATTACATTGTTTGATTACAAATAATGAAAGATAGAAATGATACCGAACAACTTCACACCTTTTCCTTGTCTCCCAAGACTTTCTCGGGAGGCTGGGACGAGGAGCTTGGTTGCTCGGTGGTAATAACGACTTGATCAGCAGGAGTTGAAATTTTTTCAGGAGGAGGAGGCATGGAAGAAATGTCCTCGTTGGCAGAAGATAGAGATGCAGGGACATGATCAACTATGGCCATAGAAGATTCATCAGAGATAGGCTCATCTTCTTCTTCTTCCACAATTGGTGGGGGAGGACCAGGGAGGTGTAGCTGGAATAGCCCAGAATCGTCCTTGATCTTCAATTCCTGCAGGGCAGCTACCCAGCCATCTCGGAAGTATTTCAACTTCCCGTATTGAACTTGGGATGTCATCGCAGCAATCCCCTTGTCCCATCCTTTATCCCAGCCAGCGCTGAAGGATTTTTTAACTGCAAGCTTTCTTTTCAATTTCTCCGAGGAGAGCTTTGCATCCAATTCTTCTTTTTGGCCCTTGATATCTCGCAGGGTGGACAACTCTTCCTCTGCTTTTTTCAGCTTATCTTCAAGCTCTCCAAAGTTCTTGAGCTTGTCGTCATATTTCTGATGCTCGACCTCTAAACTTTTCACCTTATTCTCCAAACTCTTGGAGATCTCAGCCATCTTCACCTTCTCGGCCTCAACTATAGATAACTTTTTCTCCCATTCATCTTTGTCCTCGATATACTGCTGACGAGAATCCTTCAAAGATTGGGTTAAACCCAGTAGAGCATCCCCTACACCTGACGAGGAACTGGAAGCTTTAAGAGCTTCGTCTTTCTTCACGATGTTGTTAAAACAATTCACCAGCTAAACAAAGGAAAAAGTGACAGGTCAGTGCAAAAATACAAGTATTTAAAGACAGAAAGGAAATTCAGAGTGTGAGAAATTTACCGAAGCAAGATGACGAGTAGCTAGGGATGTCAGCATATCCCTAGAAATCTTTTCATCAATTCCTTGGACCTCAGGTATGATCCAAGTTTGTACCGAGCTCATTGCAGAGCTCGAAGGAATGATGGTTGGAACACCAACACCACCAGCTGGTAGAGAGGAGACAGTTTCAGCTAAATTGATTGAGGATGATTTCCTCAATCTCCTCAAAGGGACTTCAGCAGCTTCAACCAAGGAAGAACTCTTGGTCGGAGAGATAACAGTCATTTCCACAGAAGCAACCTTCTTGCTCGGAGCCACTGGGGGCTTCTCGGTAGCTTTTGAAGGCGCAACATCCACCTTCTTAGTCCCCTCTGGTACATCAATTTTGCTTTTCTTGGCCTCAGCAGCAGAAGTAGTATCATCAAACAGAGCAGGAGGAGCTCTTTTCTTGCCCATTCTCTGACTTAAAGGGATGTGAGAATCTGAAGAAGAATCCTCTGGAGTTGAAGCTGGCTTAACAGGACGAGCAGTATAAGAAGTTGTATAACTATTATACTGTAGTAAATATGATGCAGACCTAATGTGCTCGTCTGCAACGTTCTTATGCAAACCCCAGATAAGTTTCAGATGCTTAATATTAACCTCTGATTCTTTTGGAGTTTTTCTTTTACTGTCAACTGCAAACAAACACATGATAAAATTTCAGTCATACATTTTGTCAAACATAATGAATTCGTAAATTCAGAAAAGAAATAAAATGAAAAATAAACCTATCCCATTGCCATATGGGGGGCATCTGGGACCGTTGTATACTCCATCTCCAACTAAAGGGGCATATTGCCAATTTTTAATAACCACCCCATGTTCAAAATAATCTCTATTTGCATCAGGGAGGTTAACTACAAGAGCCCTATTCAAAAACCTAGTTTTTAAGTAATAAATATTATCTAGAATGGCCCATCTATAGCAATGCATAATTTCAGGGATCCCTATACGAGTCCCATGAGTTAGATTTAATTTATACACCCCATTAATCATTCTCCATGAATTGGGTGCTATTTTTGCAGGGACAAGATCGAAATACTGACAAAACTCAAGACACAATGGGTTTGGTGGAAAGGAAAATCCACATTCAACAACAAATAGACTGGGGAACCAATGTCCCTCAGCCAAACGAAAGTAATTTTGAGGTTCAGAAAGCTCCTCCAAAATCACCCAAGATGGGATGGAAAATTCAGAACGGAATTTCTCAACAGACTCCACAAGATAAACCATAGTGAGTAAAATAAATACAGAAGAAAAGAAGAGAATCTTACAGGAAAAAGGAAGAGCTGGCAACTAGCGAGGGAAAAGATGAACGCACAAGAGAGAAAGAGAGAATAGAAATCTTGAATGCAGAAAATTGGAAAAAGAAGAAGACGGTATGGTTACCTAAGAAGTTTAAATACTTTGCCTTGGTAAGCGGCGAAGGAAATGATTACACAAAAGAAACTATTGAACTTCCGGCGGCTAAAAGGACAAAAAGGGCACAAAGATCGAAGCGCTCTTAAAAGTTCGAAAAAAGGCGGATTCTGTGAATTTGGAAATAAATTCAAATACGATGCTCCTAAAACCCAAGAAGATCATTCAATATTGCCATATACCGAGAATGAATGTTTCATACTCCTCAAAGTTCGAAATATGAAACATTGGGGGCTTCTGTTGATACCAAAATTAATATGCTGATGTGGACGAATCATACGAAGACACTTGTCAATCTACGTGGCACAATAACTACGAGGAAGTTCATTTCCCCGACCAACTCATAGTCTCTCCGAGCAACGAGGATACACCGAGGAACGTCAGCACTCCGAGGTACTCTAACGCTCCGAGGAACTCCTGAGCAACGAGCAACTAAGGCGGTCCGAGCTGCATCTCGGCCGTATCATTAATTGCCAGATAATCAACAGTTCAACTATTCATTGAATGTTCATCATCTTGACGCACACGCTGCATTAAATGTATTACCCTTTCATATGTATATCATTTAATGTATCAACCCTTTCATGTACAGCCTAAGGGCTATAAATACATTGTATCACCCTCATTCAAAGGGACCGGAATTTCTTGGTTGAACCACAAATCGAGAATTCCTAAACACTCAGCAATAACATAACAGTGGACGTAGGCCATTCATATAAGGATGAACCACTTTAAAAATCTTTGTCTTATTTTATTTATCTGTGATTGAATAATTAGAGCGATCTAATTTTTTACATCAACACATATGTAGTTCCATTTTTTCATGTAATTTGGTCTAGAATAACATAAATTTCGGGTCGGGAAAACTATGTAAATTCGGGTTTTGGATTGTGTAAATGCTAGGATGTGAATCTAATGAGGATTATATCTCAAAGATGACATAAATTGAATAATAAATATACACTACACCAAAATGGTCAAAATGTCACCTTTCAGCTGGCCACCCTTGTCACGGTCATTGACCGTGACAACAAACACGCATTTTGTGTCACGGTCATTGACAGTGACAAGAATATTTGTTACGGACTTGTCACGGGCATAGACCGTGACAATACTTAAAATAATTATCACGGTCAAGGACCTTGACACGACCGTGACAATCTCTTCAGTAAAAAAATCCCTAGGCTTTTTTTTTCCACCGTTTTTTGGTTTCCCTCTCTCTCTCTCTCTCTAAGGTATATTTTTTTTCCTCTCTTTCTCTTTCATTTCTATATGTGTGTGTATGTGTGTATATGTATGTGAATATGTGTGTGGTGGTGTATGGTAGGGGAGGGGGCAGGGGGTGGTGGGGGTGGGTGGTGGGGTGTGTGTGTGTGTGCAGTTGTGGTGGGGGTGGGGTGAGTGGTGGGGGGCAGGAGGTGGGGTGGGGTGGGTGGGTGTACATGTTCGTGTGCGTGTGTGTGGTGGGGGTGGGGGGCTGCGTGTGTGTCTATGTGTGTGTGTGCATAGTGTCCCTTGTAAAAGAATTGATTGATTATTAATTTTTTTAGTAAATTAATATATGATTAATTATGAAAGTAGGATTGCCCCTCATTGTAAATTAGTAAATTAATAATTGAGTAGATGAATTAGAAGGAGTACGGGATACACATTTGTTGTTGACATTGCTATTGGATTATTTTGTTTAGTAAATGTTGGGTTGGTTAGTTTTAAAAGTGGCATGAACACTGGATTATTGCCCATATGGGGTTGGGATTTTTCAACTTTTAAAGAATTGACTTTGAATATAAATAAGACACAATTAAATGAAACACACTATATATAATTATTAATCATTGAATTCGAATATAAATAAGACATAATTAAATGAAACATAGTATATATAAATATTGATCATTATTGGATTATTGTGTGTGTGGTGGGGGGGGGGGGCAGGGGGGTGGTGTGTGTACGTGTATGTGTGCATGTGTGTGGTGGGGAAGGGGGTGGGGGCAGGATGGGGGAAGGGGGTGGGGCAAGGTAGTTTAATTGATGAAATGAATTAATTGAGTGGATGAATTAGAAGGAGTACGGGATACACATTTTTTGTTGACATTGCTGTTGGATTATTTTGTTTAGTAAATGTTGGGTTGGTTAGTTTTAAAAGTGGCATGAACACTGGATTATTGTCCATATGGGGGAGGGATTTTTCAACTTTTGAATAATTGAATTTGAATATAAATAAGACATAATTAAATGAAACATACTATATATAATTATTAATCATTATTGGATTATTGTGTGTGTGGTGGGGGGCAGGGGGTGGTGTGTGTGCGTGTGTGTGGTGGGGGAGGGGTGGGGGTGGGGACAGGGGATGGTTTGTAGTAATTGTACATATTTGCATGTCTTCTTCTAATTTTTTTTATTTGTACTAATAACATTTTTTACAGCAAATGTCTCCTTCAGGTATTAAGGTGAGGATGATGATACTGGTTATGATGATGTCGTCTAAGCTCGATGGTAGCGGAGGCGACGAGGGCTCCTCGGCCCCTAGGATCCCCAAATTTGGCAAATTTGGGATTACCATCGAGAACAAGTCGGAGCTATTGGAGAGATCACTCAAGTTGCTAAAGACGGTCATCGTCTCGGGGTTTATGAGTTGGAAGGAGGTGCCATATGAGCTCAAGTTAGCTGTTTAGGAGGCACTACAGGTAATATATTTATATGAATATTTCAATTTCAATTTCATTTTATATTTATATTTATTCGCAACTAAAATTGTATTTGTTGGACAAGAACAATTCAACTTGGATACAAAGCTACGTGATTCCGTCTTGGAGCAGTTGAGGGAGCAACACAAGACGTGGAAGAAAAATATGCGAACACGGTACTTTGGGAAAATACAAGAGTCCATTATCCAATGGCGTGAATCCATCCCGCCTAAGGAGCCTATCTCATTTGCACAATGGCAAAAGTTCATTGACAATGAGATCAGGAGCGACAATTGGCATCTCGCCAATCGGGGAGGGAAAATCGGGCAAAAAAGACGGACGTGCACTACTCCGGCCGGACGTCTTATGCCGAGGTGGAGCATAGGATGAAGGTAAGATTTAATTTTTCTATAACTATAGAAATATATTATTCTTCATTATTTTACTTTGCGGGGCTGATACTAATTTTACTTTATTTTATTTCAGGGGGTAGGGAGTGGCCCTGGGGGTAAGCCACATAGGCTCGATACTTATGTGGCTCTTCGGACGAAGAAGGGGAAGGACAAGGAGGTGTCCCCGAGCGTCGCGACCACGATTGTAAGTAATTCGACAGTTTAATTTTTGTAATTACGTTATAATTTTTTAGTTTTCTTATTTTACTAATCATGTGCTTTTTGTCGTTTCAAGCAAAACTTAAGGAAGTGCATGAGTTGCAGTCTGATGCTGACAAGGCATCTTTGTCCACAGACGCACTCAACCAAGTGCTTGGCTTTGATCGCAAGGGGAGCACACGGGGGTGAGCTCGCGGGTGGCCAGATCTAGGATCATCGGATTGGAGATGAGCGACACTGGGTTGACTCGAACGGTGGATTCATATGACGCGAAGCTGTCCCATTTGGAGGCGAAGGTCCAAGATATGTACTCATTCATGAAGCGTACGTTGGGCAAAGACCGTAAGGGGAAAGGGAAGGAGAAGGCAGTGGAGGAGGACGAGGCACAGGATGACGAGGATGTGGACCTCGCTGCTTCATCACTGACACATGCGTACTTTGATGATCAACTTCCTTATTTGGCTCCCTTCCCCAGACCGATGTCGACAAGTTGGCCGAGCGTGTTCATATTGGACGTATTTGATGGCCAGCAGATAGGGCGGGGGTTAAGGGACCCGAATATGATCCTGGGTGGAATAGTTCATGGACGTGCGCTTTAAGAGATCGAGTCCAAAGTGCTCGTCACGCATGTGATACCCGGGAAGGAGAACTCCCTATTGTGGTTGCGTGAACAAGGCGGCATGATGTATATTAGTGGGTGTGTCAATTCGTATATCGTGTGGCCTACTCATCTCCTCACATTTACCCTAGACATGTAGTAACATTTTTTTTAAGTTGGTGCATTTGAATTATATATGGATCAAGGTTCTAAAAAACGCGGGGCGTGATTGAGGCGTGGAGGCCAAGCCTTAAGCCTTAGAAGCCTAGGCGGGCCTAGGCGTGAAAAGACGTGAAAAGGCGTTTAGGCCTTCTTAATATATTTTAATATTTTTGAACCATAACAAGGCTATTAAAATACAAAAATTTCACAAATCATAAAAATATATCTGAATACATGCAAATTAAAATACTATTTGATTATTTTGGATGAGATAATGGTCCGGTTTGTAAACAAATTCTTTAAAAGGCGACATCGTTTCACTAAATCATTATTGTTTTTAGAAAAAAGTGCGTCTTAAGGGTTTTACCAAGAATAAGGCGTGAAAAGCGTAAGGCGAGGCGTTTCTCCCAAGCCTTAAGCCTAGGCGTGCCTAGGCGGAGCCTAGGCGGGTTTTTTAGAACAGTGATATGGATTATATCGCTATGTACATTGTTTCTATTTTGAATATATATTTGCATTATCATTAGTTTATTTGGATATATGATGTTTGAACAGGTACAACGTTGCTATAACAGGTACAAATATAATGCTGGAAAGTGGCACTGGCCATACTGCCCAACAAATTTTTTTTAAATTCTGCCCAGAATTGTCACGATCATTGATCGTGACAAGTCCTGAACAAAGGATTATTATCACGGACTTGTCACGGTCAATGATCGTGATAATTTTTAAAAAGGGTCAAGGATTTGTCACGGTTATTAACCGTGACTAAACTTGTCAAGGTCATGGACCGTGACACGACCGTGAAACGTCCATATAAAAAAAGTTATCTCACCCCGAATTATCACGGTCATTCACCTTGACAAGTCTAACTTGCCAAAGTCAATGACCGTGACAATTAGGCAGATTTGATGTAGTGATAGGTTCTTGAATGATTTAAGAAGAAAAGATAGAATCCTAAAACTAGGGTTTTAGTATTGCATGATTCTTGATTTAATTCGTTATCGGTTGATTTCAATGTTGTTTCGGGATATTGAAAATTGTTAATTTTTTCTTGGGGATGATATATGATTCATATATGGGGGACTGGTGAAATTTAGGACCACGATGGGTGAACGACAAAGGCTAAATCCCATCAAAAGTTCATTCGGTCCAGCCAACGAACCAGTTTAGTTTTGCTGGCTGGCCTCCTCTACCTACGTTTATTTTTTGGTTCATTTGAGGATCAGACACGGAATCTTGGTTCTTGGGATGAAGTTAGGATTATGAGAATTCAGAGGTGAGGGTTAGTAAGTGTCGTAGGCTAACCGGGGATAAATTTTGTAGGAGGAAATACGTTAATAAGTGAGTGAATGCACGTAGGTGAAAATCTAAAAAACGGGTTACGATTTCGAGACGGTTAGGCTAGTCCATGGTTTGGATAGCATGTTGTCCAGAAGTATATAATCAGAGAGTTAAATAATAAGTAAGTGAATAATTAACTAAGATCGGGAAGTCGAGATAAACTTTGAGATGTAGTAGGCTAGTGCTACGAGAGATAATACGTGCGTTAGCCAACTTTATACATATATATGTATCGAGTGTGAGCAGTATATTTATGCCTATAATGAATAATTTTATGTGAACATACCTAATCTAGTATGCTATCATTGGAGGTTGCACGTAGTGGGTTGTCTATCCTGACATTGACCAGTAGGTGTTAGATTGTTTCTCCAAGGTCATAATATTATAGCATGACCACTACTCGTATATGAGGATAGGTATTGGTTTTGAGTCTTGCTAGGTGTGATGTGGTATGGTTATGACCTACAGATATATGTTTATGACTACCTCCATTATGTGTTTACGTTTTGGGATTGATGTGAGATTCTGACCCGGTGGCTAGGGAGTGGTATATGATGTGCTTGGTGCTTGATAGCATACTAGGGATGCATCCGTGAGGTCCAGCTCGAGGTTGCTATATATATACATATATAAAGTGTTACATGTATAAGTGTTAAATGGTTGTGTGAATAGAAAAGTATAGCTAGTGTATAGTTACGTTGCCTATGTAGTGAGACAAATATAATTATGAAACCCTAAGTTATAACTTGTGGATTAACTAAGTAGTACATAGTGTGAGGTATCTCATGGACTTTATGAATGGGCCAGATGTTTAGCTAATCAAAGTAGGTTAAGGATGGTTAGACTAGTTATGCAGGGTAGCATAACTAGGCGAACAAGATAAATGGGTTAGGTGTGCAATCCATATAATGGGTGAGGATAATCTCATCTAAGTGCGACACCAGATGAACATGGATATTTCTTCCTGCTTATTTATTATTGCATTTAAATACTTGGAACTATTTTTTTCTTTTTAGGCATGTTACCCGCAGTTGGACAGTTTCTTATTGGATATTGTTTACGCTATTCTTTTTATCACTTGGATTATTGTATTCTGGATACTAAGAGTTTATTCAGTTTATTTTATTTATGCTAGTACTACTCCTTGCATTCAGTCAATGTGGATGTTTATATTTATATTGTTGGATGGTTTTTACTTAGGCATGTTAACATGATTTAAAATTAACACCGCACTTAATAGGTTATTAATCAAATTAATTAGTTTTTTTTTATAGTGGGGCTAAGAATGAAATCTGATATGATTTCCGTTTAATTTAATAAAGTCCTGATCAACCGGTATTAGAATAGGCGGGCTGTCACAAAATACAATTTAAATTAAAAGGGAAGAAGGAAGAAATCAATAGAAGAAAATATTATCTCCCTCTCTCTCTCTCTCTCACACACACACACACACACACACATATACACATGCACACTCTCTCTCTAACTTACACATACACACACACACACACACACACATGGATGCTTATATAGATTGACTATATTTGGATATCAAACAATATGAAATCCATATATCGACCCTATTTATCTTCCACCTCACCCTTAAGAGTGTCACCACTCACATCTCTTTTACCCACAGTGGTAGATAGATGATCTATTTGATCAGTTGGATGATTTATCTTTTTTTTTTCAAATATTTATTTGCGATCCATTTATCATCTGTTGAGGGTACGAGAGGAGTATGTTATCAAGGAAAAAATTATTCCCTCGTCATGGGTCTTATGAATTTTGAGTGATACCGTTTGGGTTGACTAATGCCCAAACAATATTCATAAACTTGATGAATAGGATTCCCCGACCATAGTTGGACAAGTTCATGATAGTATTTATTGATGATATCCTGATCTACTCATGAACAAAGGAGGATCACACTTGATATTTACAGAATGGATTGCAAACATTGAGAGAGCATAAGTTGCACGTGAATTACTCGAAGTGCGAATTTTAGAAAAGAGAGGTTAAGGTTTTGGGACATGTTGTGTCTGAGAAGGGACTACTAGTGGATCCCAGTGTGGTGTTAGCCATGTTGGATAGGGACAACCCATGACACGTACTTAGGGTCGTAGCTTTTTAGGTTTGGATAGTTACTACAGAAGATTCACCTATGATTTCTCAATGATAGCAGGCCGATGACCAAGTTGACAAATAATGGTGCTTCGTTCTTTTAGAGTAAGAAGTGTCAGTAAGCATTCAACCCTCTCAAAGAGAAGTTGACATGTGCACCGTCTCTTCTCTTACCTAGGATATGAGAGGATATCTGGGTTTACACCGACGTTTATCTATAGGGATTATGTGGTGTGTTGATGAAGGAAAACAAACCGATTTCGTATGCCTTTCAGAAGTTGAAACCACATGAGGTTCATTATCTGACTCATGACTTGGAGTTCATGGCTATTGTGTTTGTATTTCATGCATGGAGACATTATCTTTGGAGTGAGAAATTTAGAATCTTCAGTGATCATAAGAGTTTGCATTATGTGTTCACACAAATTGACCTGAATAGGAGATAGTGGAGAATGCTCAAGTTTATAAAATATTATCATTCATGATCTAGTACCATGTAAGGAAGTCTAATATTGAAGAAGATGCATTAAAATAATAACCCAGTGGCAGTCTATCATCCCTCAGTTAGCAAAATAGGGTTTGGTGGAGATGACTAGTGAGTTGACCAAGGACTTTATGGGATGCTCACGATAACTCCAGAGATTGTGATACATGTAATCAAGATGCAGTCTCTAGACATAGTGTACAAAGACAAAGTGGTTGGACTCCTCACTGCCGATGTGCCTTTGTTTTTAGTGGGATTCGATGGTGGGTTGTGTTACAAGAGTAGGTTGTTGGTACCCTTAGATGAGGTGTTGAGATGAGTTATCGTGAAAGAGGAATATGGTACATGATTTGAAGTACATTTTGGTGGGGATAAAATGTTCTAAGACATCAAATGACAGTAACGGTGGGCCGACATGAAGAGAGATGTGGCAAACTTTGTATCTAGGTGCAACACTTGTCAGATGGTGGGTATGCCTTAACCTCTACCCATTCTTGAGTGGAAGTGGGGAAACATTTCAATGGATTTCATGACAGGGTTACCTTTAATGCCCTTCCATCATGATTCTATTTAGATGATAATTGACTCTCTTACAAAGGTACCACGCTTTTTGGTAATACATATTGATTATTTGACTGAGCAACTAGCAAGATTATATGTTGTCAAGATTGTTCAATTACTTGGGGTTCCATTATCTACCATTTCAGATCGGGTACCTACCTTTGTGGAACTTTTTAAGGATAGTTTCTATCATGACATGGGGACTTAGCTGCACCTTAGCACAACTTATCATTCACAGATGGATAAACATATGGAGACGGTAAATCAGGTATTGAATGATATGCAAAGAGCATGTGTGATGGACTTAAAAGGGGATTTTGTTGGTAGACTTACACTAAATTGAATTCAAGTTTAATAGTAGCTATCATAGGCCCATTTCTATGGCACCTTACAAGGCACTTTATGGGCGACCGTGCCAATCATCGATATGTTTGTTGGACTTAGGAAAAAAGTAAAGTTTTGGGGTCAAAATTAGTCCAAGAGATGAAAGTGAAGATTAAGTTAATCAGAGAGCAGATTAAGACCACCTATGAGAGAGATATAAGAGTCATGATTATTTAAAGAGGAAACCTATGCAATTTAAGTTGGGGGAGCATGTCCTACTTTTTGTTTCCCCATATGAAAGGGGTAATGCTATTAGGGAACAAAAGGAAATTGGCTCCATGTTATATCATGCCTTTTATTATTATTATAAAAAAGGCGACAAATGTTGTCTATCATTTAGCACTTCTAAATCATCTTGACCGAGTACACAATGTGTTTCATGTGTCCATACTTTGTAGATTTTTGCGTGATACGGTTTCCTATCAGCACATTGATTTGGGAGAGCTTGAGTTATATTTGGATGGATAGGATGATTCAGAGGTTGTGTTCTAAGGAGATACCATTAGTGCGTGTGCAGTAGAACCATCATAATAAGGAGGAGTCCACGTGGTAACATGAGGATTTGAAAAGACAACAACACCCAAAATTATTTTGAGGCAAGTATGTCTTTGGTTTGGGAATTTAGAGGATGAAATTCTTTTTGTTAAAGGGGAAGATTGTAATATCCCATATTTTTGGTAATTTATTAAATAAAAAAATTTAATAATAAAGGTGGAAATGGAATTAATTTAAATTAAATAAACATTATTTTATTAAATTAGATAAGTAATTGGAACTAAGTAAAAAACATTGGTTATTTTAATTTGGGCTTGTTATCTTAATTGAATTGGGATATATTAATGTTGGGCTTAGACTATTTATACTGGGAAAGTTTTATAAGTAGCTGGGTTGGTAATACAATCTACACTAAAGGTTATATAAGTATTTTGTTACTTACTTAGTGATCAAGTAGGGTAAGATAATACTTGATTGAGGAATCTATTAGTTGGAAATGATTAATCAAGGTAAATAAATTTTGTGGGAATTAAAATAAATAAAAAATAAAAGAGGGGGGGTCCACGTTTGAGGGTCCTGAAGCCATGATCGTGGATGAGCCATGGGTCACCTGTGGGTCGGCTGGCCAAGGTTGATTTATATGTGGCTTAGCCTCATTTTTTATTGTTTTAACTCACAAAATTTTCCCTCTAAAATCCTAATATTACATACTTTATGTACACATAAACCCTAATTATACTATAAGATTAAAATACCATTATCAACCCAAATTTCAAGTTCAAGGAAGATCAAAGAAGAGGATTAAAGGAAGATGAAAGACTAAACAATTCAAGAAGAAGGAAGCAAGAATTTAAAGAAGGATTCAAGAACAGTTGAAGCTATAATCATCATCATCATCATCATCATCATCATCAATTCACACTTTCAATTTCAATCTAAGGCAAGATAAAAACTACTCTCTCCTTTTATAGTTATAAATAGTAAGTTCTACTTAAATACTAATATAAATTGTAAAATTGGTTAGGGATAACTAGGTTAAAATCCTTAACTAATGATACTCTTAAGTTAAGAATTATTATGTAATGTTTATATAATTAATTGATGTGATTTGTATAAATTAATTAATCCAATTTATGAACTTGAATCAAGCATGTTATTAAATCAACCTAGTTCTACATTGGAAATTGAAATGGTTAATGTCACTCGTGCACATGGTAGAGATTATTGGACTTAAAATATTATCTTGTTAATCACTTTAATAATTGAAATTAAATTTACACAATTATTAGTTAATTATGTGAATTAGATTATTGGCATGACAATCCCTTTTAAAGTTTAATTTAGATTACAATTTACACACATGTTAGTGAATTATGAAAATTGGAATAATACTATGTAAACCCCTCTTGTAGTCGAAATTTAATATGATTTTGAACCTTTAATTCACAAACTACCTAGAACTTGAGAATCTTAAAGCTTTCACCCTCGTACATAATTGATAAATTCTAATGGAAACCATTTAACAGAGTAAGTATGTTGGAATTTGAGAATGCATGTGCTCGAAACCGAGATGGACGAAGGATACCCAAATAAAAATCTCTTGTTGAAATGAGATAAGGTTTAATTTTAAGTTCAAGATATGGTAATAAAGACAATGCCTCAGGTCTATATGACAAATTATTTACCAAGTAAATTACACCAATTTTATCTTCCATATGACTAGGTGACTTAATCTAAGTGCAAAAAAATAGACAATATATCAAACACCAAGACGTACGGGGAAAAATCCACAATAAAAAAAACCTCAGGCCGACATAACAAGTAATGATCTATGGTAGGATTTATAGAGGGGAACTACGTCTTACAACCCTAATTCATAACTTTTGCCTAATGTGCATTCATACCGTATCTTCCAACAATGGGAAGGCGTTAACAACTGAACACCTCACAACCACCAAAAGTTTTGGTTACAATCAATGTCTTCTGCAAGCCGCAATCAACAAACTTCCTTTTGATGTGGAAGAAGAACTTTGTATTCCATATCTAGGAACAAGGTTGATAAGCCTCCAATTAGTGTGATACCACTTTCTAGGTGTGTCAAGAACGTAAAATAAGGGTATATTTGAAAATATCGTCTTAACTCATAAATATATTTTTGAGATAAGTAAAATCTAAAAATAACTGAAGAACAAATTATAAAGAGATTTGTCCAAGGTTTACAAATAAATTTATTTCAAAATATCTTTACATTTGACAAGAATTAAAACTAAAATATCTCAAGAATGTAAAGAAAGGAAAAATAAGATTAAAATTTTGAAGAATACAAGATTCAACATAAAAGAAGTTTTATATCACAACTATTTTCTCTATTAAAAATGATTCTTGTGGTAAGAAAGATTTATCAAATTATTTTGCCTCACAAATAAATCATAAAATAACACTTATTTTACACTTGTTTAAAATGAAGTTTTAACTCACATACATATACACCCAAGCTTGCAGGAGAAGATTGGGGGGGGGGGGGACAAGTAGGTAAGTTATAGATTTACACATGAAGTGACAACATCAAAAAGGTAAAAAGATATAACATATATTAGTGTTGCATGAGTACCAAGGAATATGTGCACATTATTTTAGAAAAAAGATAAACTTTTTGCTCGTTGTTGGTGCATCGTTGGAGTGAAGACATTCTTTGTTGTGGTGATTCTGGTGAGATAACAAGGAAATACTGAGAAAAATCTCTGTTAAAGTGTGCGATAAGCAACAACCTATCACTACAATAAAACAAAACCTCATTGTGGCGATGCTGTAGTGATGCAAACAAAATCAATCCAAATAAAAACTATTTTGAAACAATGATCAAAATGAAATTCACGGAATCCATAGAAATGCATAGTAAATTTTATATACACAGTTTCAATGCATTCCTACAGAATTGCTACAACTAGAAAAACATATCGAAGCACACACACACACACACAAAAATGTTTCATAAAAAGAACTAATGTGATGAAATATTTAAGAGTATCTAGGTTCTTTTATTTTTTTTAAGAGTGGTATAAAAGGATACGAGCCTTTAGGGATGTCCGCTTGAATGATTTACATGAAGATTTATCGAAATGACCTCGATGACAAGACTCAAAGTGTATTTGGTCGACGGAATAAGGAAATCTAGTCACATGGGGAAGATGAGTGTAGACACACCATCCTAGGACCCCCCCCATAAGCACCTCCTTAGGTCCCTTGCACTCACTCATTCACTGCAAACCCTAGGTCTTTTTTTTAGTACCGATCTAGACGATATTGGGTGTTCCCGAGCCCTATTTGACTCCTATAAACTTTCTCTTCTGAGTGGAAGCTCATTGAATCCATGATTGTCTTTGAATCCCCTTTACAACGATCTGCCCTGTGCATGAATCGGCCTTACGGTTCAGACGAATGGTCCATTTTTTCCCAAAAACTATACTAGAGGCCACCAGGGGCTCCTAGCTTTGTTCGACCCCGGTCAACTGTTCAACTTGCTGAATGAATATTTGAAGGGCTTTGACTACCCTTTCTAGCGGTCTTCCCCATGCACAAATCAGCCTTACAATACGAACGAATGACTTATTTTACTCCACGGGTCACCAGTGCTTTCGGGCCCCATTTATCCTTGGTCAACTCTTGGATTCGAACCAAGCTTAATGGAACCTCGAAGGAATCGAATACCATTTCCAAAATTCCATCCTTTTCACAAATTGGCCTTATAATTCGGACCAATGATCCATTTTTCTCAGGGAATTTCCAGTCCAGTGATCAACGGGTGCTTTCGATCCCCGTTTGGATTCAACTCCCAAACCTTGGAGCGGATCAATGGATTCTTAAAGGGATATTAATACCCTTTCCAATGGTCTACCACGTGTGCAATTTTGACTTATAGTTCGCATTTTATGATCATTTTTCGAAAAACCTGCCTCAGACTCCGGAATGACACTCATGGGACCCAATCTTTCGAAAGTGTATCTGTGGTTTTATGTTGATAGCCAACTCAATGACGTTGTTGATCGGCACCTCCCCCGACCCTATAAATAGAGGTAATGATCTCACTTTAAAATTCACCCCTCAACATCCCTATCAACAATTCAGAGAACATTCTCTCGAATTTAAAGTTGTCCCCCTCTTAAAAAGCCCATTTTCCACATTCCCTCCATCCTTTTCATACTGCTTCTAGTAAATTATCACCCATATCCTCATACCACCATCACCTCAGCGTGAGATCAAAATATTTACAATCAAGATCCACTTCATGTCTTCATATGGAGGTTCAAAACTCCACCCTTATCTTTAAATTATCTATTCATAAAGAGGTCCAACTCTCCACCCGTGTCTTTAAATTCTCTTATTATTACATTACTCACTTTATTTTCATTTTAATGATTTAATTCATTACATCGTATACCTTAATTCCAAACCTTTATTATTTTTATTTGAATGTACTTTATTTTCATAAAAAACCAAAAAATAAGAAAAAGAGGGTTTCTTGTAAACTCCAAATGAGGAATTCTCATCACATTTTCTCATACTAAAATACCTTTTTCTATACGCACACATATAAGAAAATTGCTTGGTTGTATTTATGGGTTGAACCCCACCTCGTATTGTCTTCGAACTACGTGGACTTTGATGCCCCCGGGCTATGTAGGTATATTGGTGAAATCCCTAGACTCGAGTCCTCCCATATACATTTGTTACTTTGTTCTTATTATATAATATATTTTATATGCTTTCTTACTTGTGTCTTTTCCGATATATGCATCCATTCCTCCATAATGACTTGTGAATTGGCAAACACTTACATTATTCTTTGAATTAATATCTTGGGAATACTCCTAAGGATGACCTCAATCCGCCTTTGTCCATGACGCTAGTTGAGTGATTCCATTATCCATTACTATGCACATAAGCTCACACATCACGGAGTTTAACAGGAGAAGATTAACACATACTCATGAGAGATTGAAAGGGAGGGATGGGCGCCAGTGGCGATTCGAGTTAGTCATGTCATTTTCGGGTCGTGTTGATTTTTATTTGAATATATGTTTTGAGTATACTTAAATCTATATAAGCTAATCGTGTCAAGTTCAGGTCATTTCAGGTTATTACCATAAACGCGTTATCATGTCAAAAATTTCCAGCCCTCACCTTCCCATTCCGTAATTTAGTCTCCGGATCCTTGAACTATTTGATTTTGCAAGCATCAGTATTGTCCTTGATGACGTTCTCTATGAGCAGTAATATTTATTTTTCCTATTTTATACAAAATACGTTACCGGCTCTATATTTACATATCACCCCACATCAACAAAAGTCGATCTCCCCAAGAAAGAACGCAATCCCGGGGCACGCTGTAAGGGAAGGGAAGTAGAAGGAAGAGGACCCTCCTTAGAGACCCTTCGCCCTGCCTCAGGATGGCCATAATGAGTATAATGCATACTCTTACAATCTCACCCTTTCTCTATTCGTAATAATTATTAGAAAAGCTAACGACCTATGACATGAAGACACGAGCCCTGCCAAAGGCATAAAATAAACCTATACTACAAATCTTCAACACAAGAATTTGAATAGATCTTGCCCCTGTTAAAATATCGTACATTCTAAACAAAAGTGAAAACAAGTATACCAATTTAATTAACTGTTTAATAAGTAAACGAGCGATGAATAAGATATGGAAGTTGATTCATCATTCAAATATGTGTATTCAGGCTCTAACATGAAAATATCCTAGTGCTATAAGCAATACTGAGCAATATACTTAATTTCTTGGATGAATACACCATCTTCTCTTAGTTTCTTGTGAAACATATCTGTATATGTTCATGAGTAAAACCCTCCTTAGTCTAATCTTTCTCCCCTGTTTTGTCATGGAATTAACAAAGGTAAAGAACTATCAAATTAAGAAAGTGTGCTAACAAGTATCATATAATAAGTTATTTTATTTGAGATTAAATAAGGATAGTATATGCTCTCCAAGGAATGTAGTCTGAATCTCATTGAAAAAATAGTAAGAAAATATGAGCAAGATAAAGCATGAATATACAAGTGTACTATTCAAACACATCATAAGAAATCATTGTGAGTAAGTAATGTTAGTTACTCAGTACATATCATGGAGTAATAGGAAATAAATATGAGATCGTGAATGAAATGGCCTAAATAATCCATGTTGTGTCAAATAAAGACGGATGATAAAATTATTTAAATATCACAAAATAAATAATCAAGAGAAAGGATCTAAAATAGATCATGGTATAAAATAGCATATAAAATGTCAAAGAGAATGTCCAATGAAGCTATAGAAGCTCCAAACAAACACCAATACTTCAACCTGCTAAGTACAATCAAACTAACTATTTACATATAATGAAAAACCAAAGCCACTATAACCAAAAGATAAAGTTAACTACAAACAAATATCCATAAAATGTTTCCAAAAGTCCATGGACAAAGTATAAAAACCATTATAACCAAAAAATAGTCACATTTAACACCCCGCACTTTTGGGGATAATTAATTTTCATAAATGAGTATAATTTCGATATTTGAGAAATTATCGTGAATAGTAATTTTTGGAGTTTTCAAGGATTAAATGATTTTCGATGTATATTATATTCAGTCTTGGGATTAAGTGAATGAGTTGGAGCATTTTATTATTTATCGCAGGTGGGTAAAGCGACAAAGGATAATATTTGTCGCATTTAAGTTGTGCTGGGTTTAATTAGTGACTTGCGGTTTAGTAACTCGGATGTAAATTTTGATTGCGCGGTTGGTCTCGGAATGGCCGAGATAATTTGAATAGAGTATCCGGGGGTAGTATTTGGGTTTCGGGAATTTTTGAACCCGTAGGGACTCGTAATTGAGTAAAGGAGTCATTTTTGGATTTATAAGGGATAAACCCTTATTTCCTCTCTTTATAAGACAAAAGAGAGAAAGAGAAAGAAAAAGAAAGATAGAAAGAAGATAAATATAAGAGATGGAGAGAGAAGGGAGATTCCGGCCAAAACTCCCCGAGATTCGACTTGAGGTCGTCGGATTTTATCCTCCAGGCAAGTGTTTACTTGCTTTAATTAATTTAGTGCGTATATCTCATATCATAATTGGTAAATGATGAAATTTTATGTTAGAACCCTTAAAGAAAATTTGGGAAAACTTGAGTAAGAGTTTACAAATTGATTTATTGTAAACTCTAAATGATTTGTAGGGTCAAAACCATGTTAATGGAGTATGAAATTGAATTGAAATGGGAGAAATGTCAAAACTAGGGTTTTTACGGCTTTAAGGTTTAAACCTAATAGAAATGGTTTAATACCATAAATAAATTGATGTGTTAGTTATAAATCAGTGTTAGGATGATTGTGGTGATGTTGGCTGAGATTAGAAACCATAAGAATGGAGGATGAATTGATATTTGGAATTTTGGAGAAGATGATGAATAGTAATTCAGCATCCTTTCCGAATCGATTCGGCCATGAGGCGCATCGATTCGTCTCTTGGTCAAAAAATAAAATTTGTAGATCTTTTCGATGTAGTCACATAGGCACTGACAGCGTATTATTATGATTTTTTTTGGATTTATAATGATTTTTATACAGAAGGCTGTGCGAGGTCGAAATCGTTAGCTAAAAATCAAACCTGATATTGGGAGAATTAAGGATAAAATTGATTGGAAATTTAAAATGGGAGATTCTAGTTATGATATTAGGACTCCTAGATGATGATTTTGAGGGTGAGCAAACCTTTAGATGAAAGAGAGAACCTTGGATTGCTTTAGGGTGAAATCCGAGGGACGAACCTAGTGAGTATTCGGGTCGAGTAACATTCGAGAGAGAGGTTTTCGGTAAGAGTGTAGAGATATATACGTGGTTAGAATGTTCATAGGATAAATGCATTCGAGTAAATCCTAGGATGTTAATAGGATGGAAATTGAGGATAAGGGCTAGAGATTTATGAACGGTGATCCGACGTCGACTGACGACTAGGATTATAGGTAACGTGATACCTGCATTCAATAAGTTGAGGGTATACTTATTAAATTATTATGAAATGGGATATTCAGAGAGTATATAAATCCTTAACGTGATTAAGGTGCGAGTTATACATTAAGTTAGGGAATACTTTTGGATTTAGCATCATGACTGGGCGAATACTTAAATGTTATTACGAGTGGAAATATTTTTGGGATTATTGGCCATCATTGTGAGAGATGGGAAATTGTGGCCACATATATATGTTGAGGAAGGATATCTATCATATATGCGATGTGATTACTGTGTATATAATATGATCCGATTATGTATATGTATCTATGTGTGAATGGTATATATGTATTTATGTGAAGCATACTCCCTCTATGATATCATGGGAAGTTGTGCGATGTGGGTGAGCCCTTGGATTGAGGAGCAGGGAGCGTATAGTCCCCAGGTCATAGCATCCATTTTATATTGTATGATTTTTATTAGGGGTGAGACGTGCTGGGTATGTTTAGTCTCACTTTTGGGAAGGAACTATGATCGCTTCTGATACGTTTTGATTTGGTTTTTACCAAGGCGGTGTGAGATTCCGACCATTGGTACCCAGGATGACACGTGAGTGATTCCCTGGTAGATGATAACATAGAGACCGCATCCTCGAGATATAGCTCGTTGGGATGGTTATTGTACTTATGTATATAGTACATTACTTGTGTATGAGAACAAGATATTATATCTCTACTAGAGTAAAGAGAAAAATTAAAATATGAAAGAAATTCTATTTCTGGGAGATTTTATCCGGACATAAATTTGTGATATGAAAAATAAAATGAGTATGTTATGTAAATATATTTATATGGGTATATATATATATATATATATATATATATATATATATATATATATATATATATATATATATATACATACATTATGTACTGAGGTCCTAATCGATCTCGACGATTGACATTGCCAAGTAGTAGTGTATCGGGGGGTTCCTTGTTTGGATTTCGCTTCACGAGATACTCCACGCACGAACATGGCACAGTATTGAGACTGGGGAGAAGTTTATCCCTTAGTACTTGGATTAAATAAGATTTATAGAGTTTTAGTGAAACAATTAGTTAGTCAGGGTAGCTTAACTGTGTTGTCTTTTAGGATGCGTTAGGTGTGCACTATTAGAAGAGAGGCGAGGGGTATCTCATGGGAGTGTGATACCAATTTAAATATGAGATAAAACATATTTTTCATAAATAAAGCATTTATGCACTTGCTAAATATTTTCACAAATCGGGATCTGACCCGTATATCTATTTTTCATCTATTTTGCTATATATATATATATAGGTGTCCATACACAGGGATGCCTAGATGACGATTCCTTCGAGTCAGACGTCTGCTGCAGCAGCAGTGGATGCACGCAGGTTTACTGTAGACGCTTCTATCCTTATAATCTAGATAGGAGGTACTGTATAAACATTCAGGCTAATCATCCAACTGGTTTTATTTATTCTTTTACCGCCTTTTATGCGGATTCAATTTGGTTGTTTATTGTTAAACCAAGTGTTCGGTTATTTGTGTTCCATCTCAGTTTCATTTATTCATAAACTGTGTGAATGTTTTAATTGATTAATTTGCTTAATAGATTAGTTAAATAAAATTTTGAAGCCATCCTAATAGGTTATTAGTAATTAATTTGGTTTTCGACAGTGATGCTAAGAATGAACCATATGCGACTCCTGTTTTAATTTGGTATAGGATTGATCGCTCGGTATTTTATTAGGCGGGGTGTCACATCACAGAACACCAAATAAGTATCACCACCACCACCTCCTACTCACCATCATCATCTGACTGCTCATGAAAGGAGTAAAGAAGATTAACCTCACTACCAAGATCAATAACATTTCTACTCATAACATTCATTTACGTGAACATCGAGGAATGAAAAGCATCATGTGTTTGATGAACTGACGCAAACTCCTGGGTCATGTAGAGTTCAGAGGCAGCGGTATTTGATCATAAAAGGTCTACTACGCGCTCAAAAATTCGTGTAATCTTCTTATCGGGTTTAAGGATGCCACCATAAGATTGTGGAGGTATACCTCTACATCTGGGTTATGAAGAAGAACCCGGATCATGAGTAAGAGATTCTTTCACCTCATCCACTTTATTTATAGGATGGTCTTGAGCTGATTTCTTTCATCACACGTGGAATGTGGTATGGGGAATGTTCTACCCAGTGACCATTTTCTTCTCCTTTAAAAAAATGTGTATATTCCTTACAACTAGTAACCGATTTTTGAAACGACCATATTATAGATGGGGACAATCTTTGCCCTTGCTCGTGACACCATCAACTATTAACTTATACATTAGCATGTCCAAATCCAAATCCAAAGTCACAGTAGTTCCAATAGTGTATATAAATTTTCAATTAAACGAGGGAATGGAGTTGGGATTTTTTCATGACATTGGCATAGAGAATCATATGAAGAAAATAATAAAAGTTAGTGAGTTATCTATAGTCCAAAACTTTTTTCGAGGGATTGTTGATGCTTCCACGAGTGATTTCCTAAACCACGACTCTAACACTCCTCTCAGTACCAACATCAAATGGGTAGCCAACATTGGGAACGATAGGTAAGCCGAATGTCTCACTAGACAAGGCAAGGGTAATGGTGATAGGAACACCACATACAATAGAAGAAAAACCTATCTTCGTAGTAAAAAATTTGAATTAGTGTGAAGTTCTTGAGCTAAATTTGAGTATAATTCCTCCTTATCTTCACCTTGGTTCCTAATCCCAAGACACAAGCATTGTTTAAGCAACATGGTTGTCTCTAAGGTATTTTCAGTCAATGTACCGCTCAAAATGGACCAGACGATATCTCGAGTTCTCAAACCTAGCATAATTGTCTTGTTTCGTAAACCGAGGAGGCTAGGGAGGTGCTAGTACCGAGCGTCCAGCGCCAGAACGACGTCTCTTAGTTAACCCGGGGATTTCGTGCATCGTAACTAGCGCTGTGTTTCGACCGGATCGCATAGAAAATGACCCTTTTGAAAAAAATTCTGAAAAATTCGGCAAAAAAAAATCAATTTTCGAAAAAAAATCTGATTTTTTCGGAATAAATTTTTTGTCCCATTCTCGAAAAATTTCGGAATTTCGAAAAAATCTGAAAAAATTATAATTTTAAAATTATAATTTTTTTTTTTTTTATAAATTACACTTTTTAAAATTTTGGAAACTATTTTTTAAAATTTAGGAACTATTATTATAACTAAATGAACAAACTATTTTAACATGACCTGATTGTTTTAACACCACTAGTAACAAACTGTTTTAATTTAACACCAATAGTAACCAATTGTTTTAATTTAACACCAATAGAAGTTCTAGAATTCAACACCACTAGTAGTAGTAACTAACTGTTAGTACTACCGATAGTTATAATTGCATATAAGGGTTTTGTTATAACATATATAAGGGTTATGTTATAACAGTTATAATCGCATATAAGTAAATATTATAAATAACTAACAATTATAATTGCATATAACAATTAGTATTTCAATGACAGTTAATATAACTAAATGTCATTTAGACTTTAATTTTCCAATAACATAATTGAAAATGACCATCCACAACATGATTCAAAATATCTAAATATCCAGCACCATAATTCAAAATGTCCAACAACAACCAAATATAATCCAACATTGTTCAAATTTTCAATTAATTAAGCATTCAAATTTCAAGTTGCTTGGACCAAAAGCATGACCACCCACTAAGCATCCAAATTTCAATTATTTGATGTTGTTCCCATCGACAATGATTTCATATCACCATTCACAACTACAATTAAAACAATAGAAAATAGTGAGAATGAATACATAATAAGAAATTGAAAAAAATGAATCTAAATAACTTAATATTGTAATACAAAATTGCAACAAAATATACCTTTTTCAATATATTCTAGAACTTCTATTGTATCTTTAATACTAATAGGAAGCATAGGATTTATAATTCAAATTTTGTGTGCATAACAAAGCGTCCATAATAGTATGTGTCAAAGAACATCGGAATTTATCAAGGACTCTACCGATCGTACTAAAAGCGGACTCGGATGCAACCGATGTCACCAGAATAGGTAAAATATCACCGACCATTATTGTAAGTGCACGGTATGTTGGAAGCTTTCCTTTCCACCAAGCAACAACGTCAAAATGACGATCATCAATCTCCATAACACAATCAGTCAAATATCTATCCAAGTCATTGGAAACTCACTACACTCCTATAGCAACCCTCGTTTTTGAGAACCTATTTTATATTTATTTACTATGTGAAGTAATTGTATATAAAATGTTGGAATGTGGAGTAAATATTAATTGAATGAGATAAAAGTTGATATTTACTAAAATGTTGCATATTTACCGTATGTGTAGGTAAATATCACCATGTTGTGTTTTATTGTGTCATAAGATTTAAAATGACATTATGGTTTAAAATGAAACCGAAACTTGAAATGAGTTATAAAATTTCCAAATTATAATTTGGAGGGCGTAGTTAGTCCCTCAATGTGCGAGATAGTCGAAATAAGTGCCATAGTGTATTTTTATGTTTCGGGCACTTTTGACTGGTTATAGCTTAAATGTGTAGTTGCGAGTCATTTTATCGCAGTATTAATCATTTAAGTTGGAGTTTAGACTTAAGTCGTCTTGCATTTCATTTATTTCTCTTAAGTGCTTTTAGTGACCTAGAGAGAAATAGAGAGGAAGAGGACTTGTGGAGAAAAAGAGGAGAAAGGAAGAAATTGAAGATTGGAGTTTTGATCTTGCATTCACCTTCCAAAAATCTTAGATTCCTACACCAAGGCAAGTTTTCTACTTGCTAATATTTGATTTAAGATGAGTAGATTGTGTGATAGTTGTGTATTGGCATTTATGGATCAAAAATGGAATTTATGATATTTGAACCTTGATTATGGTTTATGTAGATGAATTTATGGATAATTGTAGTTGATAATCATGTAGGATGATTTGGGGTAGGTTAATGTTATTGGATGTGTGTAAAAATGAAGAAGAAATAGGCTTTGGGGGAAAACTATGGTTTATAACCCGTAAACCCTTCTTGGCCCTTCTGCAGGGGCGAATCGATTCACTAAGGGGTCAGTTTCCAGGTCTGGGGACCCGAATCGATTAGGGATAAGGCCGAATCGTTTTGGTTATAACAGAAAGTTGGGTTCATCACCCGAACCGATTCTCTTTTTAGGCGAATTGATTCTCTTTATGGGGCAAATCGATTCGTCCCTAGGGCGAATCGATTCGGACCCTGCTGTTTTGAGTTAGTTTTTTTTAACTCAATTCTAACCCTTTTCTTTAGGCTTAGGACCTGGGAACCTCTTGTATGAAGTAAACTTAGAGTCCTAGAGTCCTAGATGAGTTGGGTAACTACCCTAGAATAGAAATGCATTAAATGGTGCTTATTCCGGGGATGTGAAATTGATGTTAGGGAATTTCTTTTCCTTAGTTAAATATTAGGGGTCTAGAAGATGTAGGGTAATATGTGGAGACTTTAGAGGCTCAATTGAGGTACAATAGTCGTAGTGGGTTATAATAAAACCCTATAATGTTTGGAGAATAAGTTGAGAGTTTATTCATTCATTGAGGTTGTGATGATGATATGATTCACATATAGCTCTGGTGAAAATGGGATATATCCATTAAATGAACATGTACATGGCAAATGAAAATGAAACAGAAATGGTAAGGATGATGGTAAATGATAATTTACTTAATCATGAAAATGGTAAATGATAATTTACTCAAACACACCTCTCTAAATGCTATCATAAGGGAAGTTCGCGCATGAGGTGATGTCCCATGACTAATAAACACAGGGAGACTATAGTCCTCGGCCATATGATGGGTTATTATATGTTTACTGCGCCGGTGAGGTGATTCTGGGTGTGGTCATGACTCTCTCGCAAGCATATGGCCACTTACCGACGTTGCGTTAGGTACCGAGGTTGTCTTGTTTGATAGGCCCTGGAAGATGATAGTCATTTAAGGGCGCGCCCAGTGGGAAAACTCGAAGGGACAGTCTTAGAATCATTATATGTATAAGAATACAACCACTGAATCAAGTGGGACTTGAAATATGTGAAAGGCCATAAGAGTATATGATGGTAATTATATTCCTGTTAAGGAATTAAAATTGAAATGAAATGATGAATAATGATGGAGACTTTCAATTAATGAGGTTTATTATATTCTCTTGCTTAAATTAAATAAAAGTTATAATCATCTAAATTGCCTTCTCATGCTTGAAATTATATTGATAGATTCTCATCTTTATCATCCATGATTAACTGTTCATAATTGTCATACTTTTTATTCATCTGGTGATCATATAAAACCGGGCCCTGACCCGTTCATTTTCTTGTTATGCAGGAATGTGTATCCGCTCAGGTGCTCCATCGTAAGGGCGCCCGTTGTGATATTCCTACTCTAATGCGTTTGAGGAGCCGTAATACTTTGTGGATAATTACGGGATATGTTGTTAGACTACTTCATTTTTGTATTCTAATTATGATAAGGTCTTTCACTCGGGCGTGTGGCCCAAAATTTTGTAACTGTATAATGAATGTATTATGTAAGTTATTAAACTGTTGTGATACGTTGTATGTAACTGTTGACCGACAGCATATTCGGTCCTCTTATTGTATATTTGTTATGGATGTAATATGAGATTTCTTGGGATTCCACTTTCTTTTAGATTGGGTTGTTTAAATTATTTTCTTAACTTATCATGAAACTAAAATTTTGGCTACTCGTTTTCTAAATTATTGTGTGGTTTTCCCATATACTTATTATATTGTTGTGATGCTGAGAATGATTCCATCCATGATTCCGTTATATTGGAGTATCGGGCAGGCCACCCCTTATTTCGGATCACGGGTTGTCGCAACTCCTTTCTCTTAAAAACACCTCTAAACAAGTCTTAGGACTTCGGTTTTTTTTATCATTTTTTCTACAACATTAGAGTCATTGACTTGATCCCGTGGGGTGGAAAAACCATGTTCCAAATAAGGACTCTCTCTCGTTTTGTAGTAACTATAAAGTCAACTCATTAAATCTTTCATCTTTTCAAAAAGGAGTTCCATTTTGTAAGTTTTTTCAACATCGAAAAGATCGGGACATTTCTCCAAATATGAGGTATATCAAAACTCGACAAATTGCAATATGTAATGAGGATCCAACACTATTGAAACAACTAATATCGGATTAAGAGAATCAAAATTGCAATACTTGTCAAACTTGGCATCCATGTTATTGGCCATGGAATTAAAAACTAATCATCACTATGTAAATGCTCAATTAGAAGGTCCTTAACTTGGGTGAGTTCATCAAAATAAGTATTTAAAGTGATATATTGAGAACCCGACACACGCTTTGTTAGTTCAAAGAATTCTTCTAAAATTGTGTGTAAAGATTTTAATTTTTTCCAATCATACTCGTCCAATAAACCTTCCCCTTTCACGTTACACTCGATTTTATAATGGGGATCAACCTCGTCTAAACGATCAAATACCCTCTCAAACTCCAATGCCGCATTTATCATTAGGTAAGTTGAGTTCCAATGCGTCTTTACATCTAAGCATACTGCCCTCTTTGTTTCCAACATTTCATCCACCACACATTTTTTGAAAACTTGCATGCGTGATGGGCCACTTCGCAAATATTTGACACTATGCCTAAGGCGCTTGATTGTGTCTTTAACCTCCGCGATTCCATCTCTCACAACGAGGTTTATCATATGTTCAAAGCATCTAATATGAAAAAACTCACCTCCCAACAACAATCCATTTCTTTTATTTAACCTTTTTCTCAAATCCGCAACACATGTGTTATTATTTTTAGCATTGTCAAGTGTTATAGTTGTGACCTTTTATAATCCCCAATCCACCAAACAATCCTCCACGACCTTAGTAATCGCCTCACCTTTATGTGGATAAGGAAGGACTCTAAAATTTATTATTTTCTTATATAGAACCCAATCTCTATCAATAAAGTTCTCGGTCAAACATTTAAAGTCCATGGCCTTAGCAATCGCCTCACCCAAGGTTTTGTAATGAAGTCAACATGTCTGTTGTGAGGCATACCATCGTATTAAAACATTTGAAGTAATTTTTCAACTTTATCCTTTCCTCGTGGTACATCTTTAAACAATCCTTAGTGAGTGTGGTTCTACATATCATGTGAAATTTAGGTTGTAAATCAGGACAAAATGTTTTAAAACCTTTTTTTTCCACATGGTTAAAAGGGAGTTGATCAATAATAGTATATTTAGTTAAAGACCATCGACACCTCTCTTAATCAAATAGCCAATTAGAAGGTTGGGATCCTACCATAGAAATAATGGTTTGCATTGTGTTATCTCCTTCATAACCGGGAAACTCTTTACACTTTTTAAGGTGATTCCATAATTTGTTTGTTCCCCTGGTAGAAGGTGCTAAAATTTGCACATTACAATAATTTCAATTACAAGTACCCAAATTTTTTTTGTTCCCTCAACCTTAATTTTTTCAAAATGCTCCCACACTCCCGACGCTCCATGATGACCAAGTAGACCTGATTTTGGTGTTACTTTTCTTTTTTAAGGATTGACCTTACTAGTGCCTCTGGTGCTTTCATCCATTGTCGACATACAATTAATAGTGGAGTGGACAGAATATACCTCACGTTGAAGAGCTAAAATAAATTAAATCTGACTCGGATAATATATTAAATCTGCATAAAACAAATATTAAATCCACAATCAGTATTCATCACTACACAATGTAAAACAAAAAATATTGAATGGACACCTATGTAAAATATTAAATCCATAATCAGTTTTTTTGACAGATTAGTGTAGTTTTAAATGTAAACTATGTAAATCTACAATCAGTACATCTTTAAATCCACAACAAGTCCAGTCCAGTTTTAAATGTAAACTATGTAAATCCACTATGTAAACTATGTAGTTTTAAATGTAAACTATGTAAATCGATCTGTAAAGGGACGAAATACATAAGAACTTAAGAAGTGTTAAACACATAAACTAGAAAGGGCCGACATATGATCAAACACCAACTATTTTTCCAAATATCGCGTGAGAAATTAGAAACTAGAAAGGCCCGACATATGATCAAACAACTATATTCACCGCCGCATGAGAAATTAATGAATCACTGCCGCATGAAGAATTTATGCAAATATTTAAAGTTTTTTTCTGTTTGGATACCAAATTGTGTAACTAGAAACTATGGCTTGGAGTAGAAACTAAAAACTATGGTTTGTAAACTTGGAGTAGAGTAGAAACTATGGCCAACATACAATGGCTTAAAGTAGAAACTATAAAGGGCCGACGAGAAGGTCTGCAAAGGGATGAAAAACATAAACATTGGCATACCTTCGTTTGAATCGAGATCTGAGATCAGTAGAGACTAGAAAGGGCCGACGAGAATAGAGAGAGAGAGGCAGGGTATTTCACCGTCTAGTTCTACTAGAAAGGGACGAGAGTATAGAGAGAGGTGAGAGATATTAACCCTAGTTGCTCTACTAACAATATATATATATATATATATATATGGGTTAAATTAAGGGTTTAGATTAAATTAATCTGATCTAAAGGCCATATAATTATATCATATTGTAATTGTACACTCTTATCTAATAAGGGAAATGTAAGGTAAAAAAATATATATAAAACATTCAGAATATTAATCGAAAAAAATATTCAAAAAATTAATCGAAAATTATTTCGAAAAATCGAATCGGCTAAAAAATCAAAAAATCGGATCGAAAAAATAAAAAAAATCAGAATTTAAAACATAGTTCCAATTTCCTATCCAATTTAATTCAGAAAAATCTGAAATCGAAAATCGAAAAATCGAAAATCGAAAACCTTTTATACATTCGAAAATCGAAAAAATCAGAATGTTCGGAAAAAAACACAGCCCTAATCGCAACTAACCAAAAATATCATTTATAACTAAAATTAGGCTTAGATAAAAAAAAAGGTGAAGTCCCGAAAGGGAGTGAGTTTCAATTCTTGGTGAAACATGCCAAGAGTATGGCAAACTCATGAAAATCCCCAAAACTAAAGTATTAACTTGTAAAACTAGTCAAATTCGTGGAATTTGACTAATAGAACATGAATCAATATGAAAATATGTTATAATATCATCACGTAAGTGAATAATAACTCCAAAATAAGTAAAAAAGAAAGATATTTTTTAAATCCATAAAGAAGTTTCAATAGGATTAAAACGTTATAAATATATAAATAAGAGATAAAGAAAATCTTACAAGATTGTTTCTAGATAAGGAAACCCAGAGGATTGATCCAAGGAAGCTTAATAAACTCCAAAAATGGAGGTAGGGCTATGAGCTTGATGAAGTTAAGAAGAATATGAGTTGTTAGGGGCGTTCTAAACATAGATTCATTGTAGAGAATCACTTCGCTAGTCGTGATTGTCGTTGTAGCGATGACAAATGTCAATGCGACGATGAAGCTTTACTGGTCACATAATGGACAAGAGAAATTTCAAAACCCTAAAATTAGTGTTGGATTCAAAAGAACCCCTCAAAAACACACAAAGTGATCATACTCACGTGATCTACTATTTAAAATAAGTTTGATTAATGAAAATAAGCATGTTTACAATATGCACAATCAATGTAAATGGTTATTCCAAGTACTCTAAACAGAGAATAGACTCGCTAATAAAAGGTTTATATCAAGTTTCAAGTTAATTCAAAAGAGCACATATGAGATAACTTGTGCGGAAGAGATAAAAGTACAAATTTGAGCATTTGTCCCATGAAATAAAAATAAATGTCAAAAGATAAGTTTTAGTTACATATTTCAAACTTTAAATGATTTTCTTTGAAAAGTATCATTTCCCTTGATAAGTAAAATCTTCAATTATGTATATCGATAATATGTTCAAAATTGGTGTTGATGGCACGGTCCTAGAATGCCTTAATAGAGATGAGGGCTTAACAACCATAGCACATATCCATGAAGGTATTTGTGAAGTCCATCAAGATGGGCTTAAAATGAGATGTTCATTAAGAAGGCATGAATTTTATTGGCATTCCATTTTAAAAGATTTTATTGAATTCGCAAAAGGATTCCAAAAGTTTCAACAACACGACCATTTGAAACATGCAAATGTAGTAGACCTACAATGTGTAATGAAACCTTGGCCATTTAAAACATGGGAAATTGATCTTATTTAAAAAATATATCCTCTATCCTGCAAATTTCACAAATTTGTTTTGGTTTCCATAGACTACTTTACTAAATGTGTAGAAGCCGACGCTTTAAATTTAATTACCCATAATGAATCGGTAGATTTCTTGAAGATATTGTCTAAAGGTTTGGGATTACAAAAACTATGACATCAGATAATGCAAGGATCTTTGAATCAGATATGGTGCTTGAATTTACTTTGAGGATATGGATAACTTTAACGAAGTCAGTGTGACACCCCGCCTAATTAAATACCGGGTGATCAGTCATTTATTAAATTAAAAATCAAGGTGAACGGTTGGTTCATTCTTAACATCACTGTCGCAAAATAAATTTTCCAATTTAAACACCCTAAATAATTAAGCTAAGTGTAAAAAAAATTTAGAACCTTATCTCCAATTTATTAAATCCAAATATGAAAACCTTTTTAATAGTCAACATTTTAAGAATTCTTAAATACTAATGATGGATAGTAGCACACAAGAATTTAAATCATCTAGATAAACCGAACCAGTTTAAAAATATAAATACAATCATCCTGACAAGAATTTAATCCCCAAAGAGTACTAAATACTGAAAATAAAAGAACATAAATCTCTGAAAAATCCAAATTGAATAGGGAAACAGACGTCTAATCAATGGCCTCCAACTCCCACATAAGCTGCAGTGCGTCCGTTTTAAGGAATCTAAGCATGACGCCCCTGTGGCTGGGCACTTGTAATATATATACAAGAGAAAAGAAATAGCAGGAAACGGGTCATAGCCCGAGTGTAAAACAATTTAAAAATAGTTTAACAAGTGTTTAAAATGCTTACTGGCTAATGAAACAACCATGTTAGTATACGACACTCTCTAGAGAAATCCTCACCTCTCATCTAGTGTGCACGCCTACCGTACTATTAATCTCAAAAGTTTATTTTGACTTAACTTTCCCAAAAGGTTTAGTTTCTATAAAATACCATAGCTAAGACAATTAGTTTATAAAAATTAAGCTCTCTCATATATCTTATGTTATTTAAAATAACCCAGTGATGTCACAAAATTCCCAAACACTTTTAATAAAGTTGGAGTATTTATTCATTACTTAACTACTTTTATGCACAGTAGAAAGTTCCCATACTTAAGTGTATATATATATATATATATATATATATATATATATATATATATATATAGCAAGAGAGGAAAATTAGATAAACGGGTCAGAGCCCGAGTTTTGAAAATATTTAGCAAGTGTATAAATGCCTTATTTTTAGAAAAAGGTTTTATCTCATATTTAAGTTTGGTATCGCGCTCCCATGAGATACCCCTCACCTCTCTTCTAACAGTGTACTCCTAGCGCATCCCTCTAAACATCCTAGTCAAGCTACCCTGCTAAACTAGTCTATTACCCAACCACTATCAACCCTAGATAGTCCAAGTACTAAGAGCTAAACTTCACCCCAGTCTCAACGCTATGCCATGTTCGTGCGTGGGGTGTCTCATAAAGAGAAATCCAAATAAGGAACCCCCCTGATACACTACTACGCGTCAAGGTCGATCGTCGAGATCCATCAGACCCTCAGTACGTAATGTATATATATATATATATATATACACATCGTATAAGAAATATTAATATTAGCGCACTAAGGATTAAACTTCTCCCTAGTCTCAACACAATGCCATATTCGTTCGTGGGGTGTCTCGCAGAGCGAAATCCAAACAAGGAATCCCCCCGATACACTACTATGCAGCAAGGTCGATCATCGGTATCCATTAGACCCTCGGCACCCAATTTCCATATATATATATATATATATATATATATATATATATATTCATATTTTAATATATATCCGAATCTATCTCCCGGACTGAGGTGTATTCTATACTCATATCAAAACTTTATATTTCCCTTCTTATATCCAGGAAATATATTTAAAAGCCAATTCATTATCATGAATTGCTTTAACACATCATGTAACATTTTAAAAGCCAGTTTTATTATTATAAAAATGCTTTTCCATTTTAAAACATCCCATTTCCCTTCTTATATCCAAGGAAATGTATTTAAAAGACATTTCTATTATCATGAAAATGCTTTTACCATATCATATGCTTCCATTTCCCTTCTTCCATCCGGGAAATGTATCCGAAGATAATCATTTATCACATTTCCCTTCTTCCATCCAGGATACGTATTTAAAGCCATTTTATTATCATAAAATGCTTTAACAAATCTAAGACCGCCCCTCCGGGTTTCCCCACTGGACGCGCCCCTAAATGGCTATCATCTTCTAGGGCCCATCAAACAAGACAACCTGGGAACCTAACAACGTCGGGAAGCGGACATATGCCTGCGGGAAAGTCAAGACCACACCCAGAATCTCCTAACCAGCGCAGTAAAATATAATCGCCATATGGACTAGGACTATATCCACCCTGCATTCATTAGCCAGGGGGCATCACCATACGCACGCAACTTCCCATATAATAGCGATTTAAGGAGGTGTGTAACCATAATTTTATTAATTATGAAAATCTTTTCTTTTCCAATTTGAAAATATTCATTCTTACATTTTCAAAATCATTTACATCATACCATACATATATACTTTAATCACATAGTATATACATATACCATATATTCCTCCTCGAATATATAAATGGCCATATTTGCCAATCTCATCTAGCGATGACCAATAATCCCAAAGATTCTCTCCAAGAATCATAATCATGCATTCATATAAGCATGGTACTATACCCAAAGTATTTCCTTAGTTTTATAACTAATAAATACCATAATCATCTCTAAGGATATTATTGGATGTCTCCAATTACCAATTCACTCTAAGTGAATGTACATATCTATATCCCCAAATTATCCTAATTATCTCCTAGGGTACACTCAACAGTAATCGATATAATTATGCTTTCTATACACATAATTATATAGGCCTATATGCCTACTAGATATATCCTCGGGATTTATCTCTCCCAAACCACCTTAAATTTAATGGGTTATGGATTTCATTTCCATGAACCCAAGGACTACATCTTGTCCAATTAATCATTTAGGGAACCCCACCCTATGTTAGGGACCCAACATCTTAACTTATCAACTATTCTATTTTCCTCGAAAATATAGTTTAAGGGTTATACATTAAAACCCTCACCTCGCCCTCCTAGATTTCCTCAATTGGAGGACCATAAACTTCCTAAATGGTTACTTATATTAACCCATAATTAACCTCGAGTCAATTAAAAATTGGATTTTGCCCCATCCAAATCACCCTAGGAAAATTGCCCATTTTCAGAAGGGGTCGATCGATCGACCCATAGTCATCGATCGATCGATGGCTTCGATCGAGCCCCTATGATCGATCGATCGATCATGGCTGGCAGCTTCTTCTTCGAGAAGCTGTTTCAGCCATTAAAGCTTCTCCCAAGCTTTCATCTCTTCACCAAACGTCCTACAACTTCAATCAACTACAAATACACATAATATAAGGGTTCTAAACATCCTAGAACCCGAAACCACCAATTAATTTCAATTAAAACCTAAGTTTTTCCAATTATAAATTTTTTTGGGGTTTATTCGTTTTATCTCCCGAAAACCCATTTTATCCACGAAAACCCAACCCAAAATCTTTAGGGTTTGATTATACCAAAATACGGTATGAGATATTTATGCAAAAATTAAATAAAGCAAGTAAACACTTGCCTCGTGGATAAAATCTGACATCCTCGCGCCGAATCCCGCGGAGGCTGGCCGGAATCTCCCCATTTTCTCCTCTTTTCTTCCTCCTCTCTCTCTTATCTCTCTTTTCTTTCTTTCTTCTTTCTCTTTTCTCCCTCTCTCCCTCCTTTTATAAGGAGAAAAGGGTGTAACCCCTTAAAACCCAAAACCGACTCGTTTACTCAATTACGAGCCATTTTAACTCTAAAATTCCTCGAAACTCATTTTTGACAATCGGACACTCTTTTTCGACTATCTAGGCCATTTCGAGACTCATGGCGCAGTCAAAATTTCCATCTGAGGTACTTGACCGCAACTCACTATTTTAACCCATAAAACTTAATGCGGGTTTTCAAATCAAAATCTTACCTGTTGTCGCTTTACTCAACGACGACATATAATTAAAATACTTCATCCTATTTAATCCCAAAAATAATTACAACAACCATAAAAAATCATCGAATCCTCGAAAATCGCAAAAATCACTATTTCGAGAAATTCTCCAAATTATCAATTTATACTTAATTATGGAATTTAATAGTCTCCAAAAAGGGCGGGTTGTTACATTTAATTAGGCCCGTATGGCCTAAAACGGGATTAAGGGTTTTAAACCTAATTGAGGGACTAGTGAACGAGAGATAGAAAATTCTAAACCTAGGGTTTGAGAGGGGATTAGAGGAAGTTAATCAAAAATCCAATTGGGGATCTTTTTAGAGCCAAATTAAGGGACTCATTGGGGTGTTCTTCATTAACACCTTAACTACACCAACGGATCAGACTATACAAATGATTCCAAGAAAGTGGTTAACTTATTCTAATGTTAAATTTGTGATATCCAATTCATAATTTAGTGATGTGTAAATTAAAATTCGTTTTTGGGTATAAAAGGGTACAAGATGGCGTTTTTTGTTAATGGAACACTTGAATGAGATTCAAAGTAAGAATTAGGTGTGTTATAGATCTCTGAGTATAGATATATGATTAAAATGAGAAACCCGAAATATAAAATGGTGGAATTTGGATATGAAATTGGGATTGTAGAACAAAGTTAATTGAATTTTTATGGAAAAACTCATTTCGTAAATTATGAAATAAGTGGAGAAATTATTTATCTTAAGGTCCATATGATGTGTAGGATGTAAGTTAAACATGTTTATGTGGTGGGGTGACTTGATTAGAGGTTTAATTAAGGTTTACAAACCTTGGGTTTTCGTCAATGGTGGAATACAAAGGCGAAGGGAAGGTTGACCTGATCGATCGATCGATGGAATTGGTCGATCGATCGACGATCAAGGATTTTTGACAGTTCGCTCCTTTCTTTTACTGATTAAATTAATTCTTTTCCTTATTTAGAGACAAATAAATACAAGGAATACCTTCTAGTCATTTTAAGTAATTAAAGTTGGGTTTAAAGAGGGTGATAATTGTATGTCACAGGACGATTAAATTTTGGGAATTAATTCGTAGATATTGGTTTTGAACCGAGGGAAAAGGTTCGGATATTGCAGTTGAGTGGCATTACATTATTAAAGGAATCGAGGTGTAATTAATTAGTTATGGGGCAAAATATAGAATCGGGTATTAACAATGGTACGAGCCAAGTGAGCGAGTCTAGGTATAATGGTTGGGTGACACCAAGTGTTAATTAATTAATGTGTAAATTAATTAAATTAGAGTTGGACCATAGACTCAGATTAGTATTAATTAATTAATGTTTAAATTAGTTAAATTAGAGTCGAATCATTGGCTCGGGTAAATATTATATAAATTAATGTGAAAAGTATTTATATAAGAGTCGAACCATAGACTCGGGGAAATATTATATTAATTGACGGGTGAATTAATAAGTCAGAAAATTAATTAAGTTGAGTCCGACCACACACTCGGGAAATTACAGGCTAGTGTAACGGGATTTGGAGTACACGGTAAAGCCGGAGTTTATATTTTATATATATGGTGTAGTGATAGTATATATATACGTATATATATTGTGTGTGCTATTAAATATCAGTGACTAGATATTTATTTAAGTTATATACTCTAGTGCTATCAAGGGAGGTTGCGCTATGTGGGTGAATCCCCTAGCTTGAGGAGTAGGGTGAGTATATCCCCAGGTCATAGTATCCGGTATATGGATGAGGGGTTTATCTCACTTTTGAGGAAGGAATATGACCGACTCCACTACGTTTATATTTTGGGCCAGGTTGGTGAGTGATTCCAACTTGGGGAACTAGGTTATGTGAGCACACCTAGCGAGATAGCACTTTAGAGGGAATCATCCGGAGAGGGTATACTCGAAGGGATGGATATACATATGATGTACGTGTGGATGTTGTGGTAGAGGTACGTATATAATGGTAGTAAATATTATATGCGGATAATAATACAGTGTGTGATGTATTTATTTTATATAACTTGTGTCACAGTTATATGATATTATTTAAAGGAAATTAATTAAGTTAATTAGTGAAATAACTTATAACCCATGGATAATAATACTCGGATTAGAGTGGAAAGGCAAGGGAGTATTACAAGGACTATTTGGACGAGTTAGTACAACTAGGTGGGGTTAAGGTAATCGTTAGGTGTGCACTTTAGTGGAGGGGTGAGAATGTCCTCAAGAGAGAGTGCGACACTAACTTAAATATGGAGTGCATTCATATATTTTAAATTAATGCAGCTAATTCGCTTGCTAAATATTTTCAAAATGTTTTGGGTTCTAACCCTTGCTATAAAACTATTTTCAAAACCTTTTAGGTGTCCAGCCACAGGGACGCCATGATTGATATTCTATTCTAGGGACACGGAGCTGCGGTATATGTGGATGCTAGCAGGAGCTTGGATTAGACGCATCGTTCTTTCATTCCTTGAGTAGGAATCATTTATCAGTTTCTGTTTTATTTAGGGCATGTCGCCCAGACTTTCAGTTCAGTTTTCAGATTTTTATTTAGGTGTTGAATATTTGTAATGGACTATTTATTTTGGTGGACGATGGTTGATTCGGCATGTCGTTTTATTATTTGTTCAGTTCATTCAATTCAGTTGTGTGAATGGATTATATTTATTTCCGCATGTACTATTTGGTTTAATTAATAAGATAAAAATTGGCACCAGCTTTTTGAATACTAGGTAGTTAGTAAGTCTTAAAAAGGTTTTCGACAGTGATGCTAAGGATGAACCAACTGGGATTCCTATTTTAATTTGGTATAGGACTGATCACCCGATATTTTATTAGGCGGGGTGTCATAGATTGTATCATGGCCTCAGGTTTTAGTGTCCTTAGGATCTGTGCGGCTTTTCACGTTTCAGCTTAGCGTTCTTTGATGTAGAGCCTTATAATAGGATTGTTGTATTCTTATACGTAAGCGCATTTACGTTCTTCTGCCAATTATTTTATATTTGAGGGTGAAGTCATACGATTCGATTCTCATTTTAGATGCTGCCCAGGAGAAAGACAATAGCTAGGGCAGCAGGGGGAGATGAGACTAGAGAGGCTCATTAGGAGAAAGAGTTACCGCAGCAACTGCCAGAGATGATTTTGGCAGCATATGTAACTGAATTAATGGCGCAGGCAGTTGAAGCAACGATTATTGCTATGGCAAGGTACTTTCCATTATATCAGCCACAAGTGTTAGTGGCACCAGATGTTCAGGCCCACCCAAGGCCATCGGGGTGGAAGCAAGTACGAGAGGTCATTCAAAGGGGCCACCCACCAGAGTTTCGAGGGGGTTCAAATGTTGTGCTAGCGTGTTAGTGGAAGAGGGATATCCATCATCACCTACGCATGGTAGGTTGCAATGAGGTGCAGAAGCAAATGTTATCCACCTTTAGGTTAGTGGGAGAAGTGCTACAGTGGTGGGAGTCGATCACCACATTTGAGGAAAGGGATACATTATAAATTGTAGAGTTTTGGGTGCGGTTCGACAGCAAGTATTTCCCACTAGCAGTCGAGACCGAAATAAGGAGAAAATTCAGAGAGGTGACTCAGGGGGACCGTTCAGTGACCGACTACGAGGAAGAATTCACTCGTGTGGCAAATTTTATACCGGATGAGGTATGCGATGAAGAAGGAAAGAAGTCAAAGTTCATGAATGGGTTAGTCTGGAGGATCATACAACATTTGATTAGTAATCCCGCTTTAGTAGCTTATACGGATGTCGTTAATGAAGCACTCCTACACTGCCAGGAATATCGCTTCCACATGAAAGGAAGCAAGAAGGGAGTGGAACCCAGTCAGTCGGATAAAGCAGGAGGGAACAATACTAGTGGAGTATCCCAGCAGTAGACAGGGAGACACCAGGGGCAGGATTTTTGATAGGGGAATCAAGGTAAGCGATTTAGATCTGGGGGCTATCGACAGGAGCCAGGACTTCCAAAAGGGCCAGCAAGGAAGGAATCAGTGGCAGGGTGAATTTATTAGGAGGTGTTTCGTTTGTGGGGAAGTGGTACACGTGAAGAGAGATTGTCTTAAGTGAGGTAGGGATCAACTACAGGATGAGGTCCTGGATGTACAACCACTACAACAAGTCATGGGTGCATTCGGGCAGGGGGACGCTGCTCAGGAACCCCAGGATCAGCCATTGCAGCTAGAGTATGGAGGTAATTATCTTTTATCCTATGGGCATGGAGTATGTTTTGGGTGACAGTGAGGGTGTCACAAGATAGAATTATTTATTTATTTTTCACTAGAATTCGCGGGTACATCGAATTTAGTGGGTGCGTTGGCTGTAATAGCCATAGTATGTAGATAAAAATTTTTGCGGGGTAGCGGAGTCCTTTGGTGTTAACCACGAGAGAGTGGAGGTGCACACTGAGATAAGGTTTGAATTATGCGAGGGGTCACTACTTTCGAGAATTATGGAAGTAGGATAGAAAATTTTTAATATCTGCTGGATAGAGATGGGTTTGAACTATTGTAAATAGTGGGGGTAAGTTTTGGTGTTCGTGATACCACGGTATGAATGATTTTTACTAGGTATCACCTGAGAGGGAGTCTAGCCTATATATATGCGTGTATATATGTTGTATTGTGTGCTGAGATAGACATTTAATGAGGTATTGTGTTCTCATATTTTATCACGGTAAGTAAGGGAGTATACTGAATTGAATCAGGGTGGTTAGATTTATTTTCGAGCAGGGAGAGATAGCTCGGGGTTTACTTTGTGCAAGAACTAGTGATAGTAAGGGCGCAGTATTTTATGTTGTCTTTTGTAGCATAAGAATAGGTGTGTATGCTTTTGTTTTAAGAGACAAGTATTTGGGTGTACATGCTATGGACTAAGGGTCTAATGGATCTCGACGATAAATAATGTTAGGTAGTAGTGTATCGGGGGGTTCCTTATTTGGATTTTGCTTTACGAGATGTCCCACGCATGAAATTTAGCGCAACTTTGGAAGTGGGGAGATGTTTGGTCGTTAGTACATGGGTTGGGTACCTCGAGTATTAATATTTATATATGTGATATGACTACATGTTAGAAGCTATATTATGGGTCACGACTAGCATAGTCGGGTAAATTTCGTGTGGTAAATCACGGGGATAGGGTGTATGGGCACCCAGGTTAATTAAGGCAACTTTTGTGCGGTCAAGCACGGGTACAGGGTGTATGGGCGCCCTGGTTAATTAAAATGCATATTTATATAATTTATAGTTATAAGCAAAGAGATAAATATAGCGAGCTTAGAGGCACATGACTAGAGAGTGATATTTGAAGCTTGGAGCACTAGGCTTAACTTAATTTCGAGGACGAAATTCTTTTGTAAGGGGGGAAGTATGTAACACCCCGTAATTTTGAGGATTTAGTATTTAATTATTTTTTTGGAGAAAATAAAAATATTTAAATTGGAGAAACTTAAATTTATGATTTTGAGAATTTAATTGAGTGGGAAGAATTATTTTCAATTGGCGACTTTAAGTTAAATTGTTCGAATTAATGGGTGTCGCATTTTGAGGTCAAAATTGGAGAATCTTATAAATTATTTTGAATGACAATTCTGAGTACGCGGTTGAGTCAGGGCACTACACCAAAAACAACAATTTGGCACACCTTGATAATAAAAATCTGGCACAGTTCAAAACTGTGTCAAATTCTGGCACGGTTTAATAACAATCTGGCACACTTTAAAATCGTGCCAAAATTTGGCACTATTTAAAAGTGTCCCAAAATAGAGTACACTTGAATAAAATATAAAAGCCTTAAGTAGTCCCAATTTCTCACCCTGGCAAGTCTCCCGCTCATTGTCCCGCCCATTCTCAGTATCTCTCTCACGCATCCCATTACCTCCTACCCCTGTTATCTCATCTTCAATCTAGTGCCATAAACATTGGCTTTAACCATCACCTTCTTCTTTTTCCCAACTACAACTCTAGTGTCGTAGCAGGTAAAATTTTAATTTTCAAAGGAAACCACTCCGATGATAACTCATTTGCATTAAATCGTTTATGGTTTTAGAATATGACTCTTTTGTGTTTCAACCTCTAGGGTTTATTTTTGCTTAAATTGTTTTGTGTCTTATTATTGTAGGTATTGATTTGATGATGCTTTTGTAAATCAGGTATACTCCCATCTCTCTCTTTATTTTTGTAAATTAGATATCAAAAATATTTTGACCTGAGTTGATGATACGACGCAAATATTGCGTATTTCACCCGTTAACCTACGCCTTATTAGCCCCCTTGGGTATCTTAATCCCTATACTTATGCTCGTTAACCAGACAACCTCGGATTTCTATGTTAACATGTTTTGCAGGGGTTAATTGAGCTTTTGTAGGTATTTGGATGCTTAGTATGAAGTTCGGACGCTTTCCGGAATTGGTTCGTCGACTTTTGCATCTTCGGGGGCATTTTAGTAATTCCATCATTCGGGTTTGAATCCCGATCTCTTCACGGAAGTTGAAGCCCTTTGATTTCTCTTCGCGTGGCCGCCGACGGTGGATGATTCCGAGTTGTATCGATGGAGTTATGGCATTTTTAGGATGGTTTTGACATGGAAAGTACACTCAAGGTCACATTCAAGGGCATTTTAGTCATTTCATATTTTGGTTTTTTAGCCTAATGTCTTCTTGGATGTTGTAGTCCTCTGAGTTATCTTCGCGTAGCCTCCGACCGTGCCTCATTCTGAGCTATAACGAAGAAATGGCGGCATTTTCCGTAAAACAGGACAAAGCTGCAGAATTCAGACTTGTAGGTTGCGAATCGATTCGGCCCAAAACCGAATCGATTCGGAATTCTGCAGAATTGCAGATTTGAACTTCCCCTGTTTTCGAATCGATTCGGACCATTTCCGAATCGATTAGGCCCTCCAGATTTTGGGTTTTCTTCCCTTTTATTACAAGTTTGCCATGGGATATTTTGTATAAAACCAATTCTCTCTCATTTAAGAGGAAGGAGACCTGCAAATACACGATTTTAGCTTAGTTTAGTTAGGGTTTTTGGGGTTTTTCTTGGTTATTCTTCAATTCATCTTGGTTTGACATCAATTTGGGTTGTAATTGGTACTATTCATCTTCCCTCTCCCTTAATATAGTTGTTTTCCATTCTTTCCTTGATTTCTAGTAACTTTCATGCTTTCTAATTAGGTTTATTGTGTTTATTTATTGCTTTTCTAGTTTAATTTAGTTAATTCATTATGTATCCTTAGATAAATAGGGTCGGGATTGTTTTCCGCCATTTTCGGGCCCCGAGCTCCGAAAACTAGGTTTTGCGTAAAATCGCGTTTAATTGAAACCGCGTGTATTAAAGTTGGATTGTTATGCGTTTAACTTTATTTGTCACGCAACTTTAGTGTTTATAGCGACAATCCGAATTTAATCCGCGTGTGACCATTTTTGATTAAATGTTTAATCTCGCAACTTTGGGTTAAATTCCTTATTGTGTGATGTTTATGATTAATTGAAAATGATCGATTAAATTGCTTTCGAGCCTCAATTCTAATTAGTAGTTGTTTCGATCCGTTTGGTTGGATGCGATCCCGATCCTCGCTTTACTTTATTTTGCGTTAACTTATTATTTTCTTTATTCACGATAACCACCCTTTCACCTTTTCGTTTATTTATTTTACACCATTTTATTCCTGAAGTAACTAAAACAATTAAAGTCTAAAATTCAATCACTCCCTGTGGATTTACGATACCCGACTTACCGCTGTACTTGCTTTTCAAGTGTAGTAGTAGCTTAGGTTCTTTTTGTATCGTGGCGGCGAAACACACAACGATTGTGTCCTCACACGAACACACTATTTCCGCCCGACCAAAATTGGCGCCGTTGCCGGGGAGTGTATTTTAGATTGTAATTGCTTTATTATTTCGTAGTATTTTTCCTTTTGTATTTGTATTCTTTGTTTTAACCTTTTTTGCAGGATTTGCATACTTTGAGCGCTAAGAAACTTTGATTCGCGGTTGCTCACTTTATTTCTTGGATTCTCCATCTTTCAACAACGAGGTAATCATGTCCTACTATTATAGTTATTACGGTTATTCTAATGATTCATACTTTGGGGATAGTTTTCAAGTTTTTCATTTTCAAGATTTTCTTGAAAATGAAAGACTTGAAAACATTTATCGGAATGAAAATCGTTATTGGGAGCTTGAGTTGGATTCATTATTCGAATCCAATGACGATTCTTATTTCATTACTTTCGAAGACGAGTTTCAACCAAATGAGGAGTCCGAGGCTCTTGAGCCGAGGAAGCCTACTTTGGAAGAGACTTTGCTTCTTTACTCCCAAGGTTTGGAAAGCTTAAATGATGCTGGAATGAGACTTGGAGCACTTTGCGATGAGATGAATTCTTTTTCACAAAACAACGAGGAGGTGGAAACTTGTGTTTCACCTCAATTTTTCAAGGAATTTCTCATCGAATGTGAATCTTTCTCCCCCGAAATTCAATCTCCTTCCGACGATGAGTTGATTGAGATTGAATTTGTTTCATCACCATATACGTTTTCCGTCATTGAACCATTAGAATTACCGGTTGATTCCTATGAGTCGGTAGAAACTTTTAAAACACTTTTTGCCGACGAGGACTCTTTACCGGACTTGTTTTCGATGGATCCTATCCTCATGTGTGCACCATCTCCCATTCCACTTGAAAAACCTTTGGGAGATGAGTCGATTCTTCTTGGATCTCTAGTGTACCTTTCCCCCTTATTATCCAAATCCCCCATCGTCCGCCCAAAATTTCAAATTGGCGATGGTTCACTTTTTTCACCACCCACATGCCTTCCGTTGTTCAAACGGAATTCATATCTTCCGGGAGGCATGTTCACTTTGGAGGGTCCACCGTTGATCTTTCAAAGTCAAATCCCTTTTTGGGTGGACCCTCAACTATTTAGACTTCTAGTGTATAGTTAGTGTGAAGCCTAAATAGTAGGTTGTAAATAATTAGCTTTTTAATTTTATTTCTTTCTTATTTTTCTTTCCTTTTTAATTTAGTCTAGTGTAATTAGTTAACTTTTTGTTATTTGTTTTTGCTATGCTCGGTACTAACTTGTTTTGTAGATTCCTTTGGACCCGTGCTTATGGAGATCGCTCCAATTTTGGGTAATATCGTTCTTTCCTCTCTTTGTGTTGTGTTCTTAATGCGCATTGAGGACAATGCAATATTTAAGTTAGGGGGTGTAGGATATTCTATCCATTTCATGTGTAGTCCATGGATTTGCTCACATTTAGTTACTAAGTAGGCCTTTTTGTGAAAAATTTGAAAAATTTGAAAAATATTTTCTTTCTTTTTTCTCCTTTGTTGGGCATTTTGCCTTGTTTCCAGTGATAAATTTCAATAATTTCCCGATCCAATAGACAACTCAATGATGCATGTTCTCGATTTTAGAAGTTATTAGACTTTAGTCCTCAAATCATTGATTTTGTGAATAACTTCATGAATTAAACTTTATCCCATGAGCATATGCACTTTCCTTCTCATATTGATTTGGTTTAAGATTTTTATAACTCGGTAATCTCTTGTTGCATTGTATATACTTACACCGAGTAAGCTTTGTACCTTTCGTCGTTTGTGAGTGTTATACACTATTCTTTCCTCATTGAAAACGTTGAATTCGTTGGTAATCTCACTATTCTTTCATTTGACCGTTGATTAATTGAGTTCATACTTGAAATGTGTTACTTGATCATGATTTTCATATATTGTTTTGACTTGAGAATTGCGTAAACTTTGTGAAATGATCATAGGCATTCTTTGTTATATCACCCATATTAGCCTTGACCTCACCCTTATATGTTTACCCTCGTTAACCCCTTTGAGACTAAATATAGCCTTTCTTTTCATAACCCAATTCCCATAACCAACTCCAAATTGGAGTTTTAGCCCATACATACACTTTCCATACCTTTGTTTGGAATGTTACTTGGGATTGAATGTTGTTGTTATGATGTCGGTTGCAATTTAGGCATATGAGAGTTTGATAAGTAAAGAAAAGAAAGTAGTGAAAAAGTGAAGAAAAAGAGAAAGCAAAAAGAAAAAGAAAACAAAAGAAAACATGAGAAAAATAAGAAAAGAAAAAGAAAGAGAAAGTTGAAAATATTGTTTGTAGTGTTTCAATAAGCTTTGATTACTCTCCCCGATGATATATCTAATGCTGGTTTGGAACTTGTTTTTCCAATTTTGTTATTGCACGCATTCTCCCATTATCCCGAGTTTTCATCCCAAACACTTTGAATCCGTACATACATTCCTTCATTTCGTACCCTAGCCTATCCTACATTACAACCCTATTACAAGTCCTATGTGATCTTAGGGTGCATTTAATTTAAAAGTCGTAATAGTTGTGATAATCTGTGAAAATGCATTTCGCCTCTTTTAATGTGCGGTGTCCTTTCATTGAGATTACAGTTTTTCAGTTATATATAGCGTTCTTCTTTTGTGACATGTGTGCGGCCTAGTTTCCATTTACATTTACTCCTTATGCCCGCATGTCCCGTGTGTTACCTCCCTGTTTCAAGTGAATTCAATTGATGAGTGTGATGCCCGTGAGGATTGAATTTTTGCATGCTTTGATATTTAGTATCCGAGTTATTTAAGTTTTTCGCCAAATCATACTTTGCATATTCTCACTCCCCTCCCACATGTTGGAGTTTCAATTCATTGAGGTGCATTCGATAATGTTAATGATTTGGACTTTTGTGTGAATTCTTTCACTTTGCTAATAATGCGTATGAAATCATTTTCGCCATTATTGGGCTTGTCGCATGTTTGATTGGGCATATTTTGAGGAAACTTTATGATGTTTGTGGGTTTCATCCCTGAAAACCCTCACGAGACGACACTCGTCCACTAGGGTAACCTAGGGGTTTAACGGCTTATTGCATACGCTAAATGCAATCGTTCGCCCGCGAAAGTTGCCTTATCTTTTTATTGCTTTTATACCATACTTTTGTACTTGTATCCTTCTTTTGGTTTGCTTGTATTTCTTATTGTTTCCTATTTCATTGCTAGGGACTAGCAATGTGTAAGTTAGGGGGTGTGATACGACGCAAATATTGCGTATTTCACCCGTTAACCTACGCCTTATTAGCCCCCTTGGGTATCTTAATCCCTATACTTATGCTCGTTAACCAGACAACCTCGGATTTCTATGTTAACATGTTTTGCAGGGGTTAATTGAGCTTTTGTAGGTATTTGGATGCTTAGTATGAAGTTCGGACGCTTTCCGGAATTGTTTCGTCGACTTTTGCATCTTCGGGGGCATTTTATTAATTCCAGCATTCGGGTTTGAATCCCGATCTCTTCACGGAAGTTGAAGCCCTTTGATTTCTCTTCGCGTGGCCGCCGACGGTGCATGATTCCGAGTTGTATCGATGGAGTTATGGCATTTTTAGGATGGTTTTGACATGGAAAGTACACTCAAGGTCACATTCAAGGGCATTTTAGTCATTTCATATTTTGGTTTTTTAGCCTAATGTCTTCTTGGATGTTGTAGTCCTCTGAGTTATCTTCGCGTAGCCTCCGACCGTGCCTCATTCTGAGCTATAACGAAGAAATGGCGGCATTTTCCGTAAAACAGGACAAAGCTGCAGAATTCAGACCTGTAGGTTGCGAATCGATTCGGCCCAAAACCGAATCGATTCGGAATTCTGCAGAATTGCAGATTCGAACTTCCCTGTTTCCGAATCGATTCGGACCATTTCTGAATCGATTCGGCCCTCCAGATTTTGGGTTTTCTTCCCTTTTATTACAAGTTTGCCATGGGATATTTTGTATAAAACCAATTCTCTCTCATTTGAGAGGAAGGAGACCTGCAAATACACGATTTTAGCTTAGTTTAGTTAGGATTTTTATGGTTTTTCTTGGTTATTCTTCAATTCATCTTGGTTTGACATCAATTTGGGTTGTAATTGGTACTATTCATCTTCCCTCTCCCTTAATATAGTTGTTTTCCATTCTTTCCTTGATTTCTAGTAACTTTCATGCTTTCTAATTAGGTTTATTGTGTTTATTTATTGCTTTTCTAGTTTAATTTAGTTAATTCATTATGTATCCTTAGATAAATAGGGTCGGGATTGTTTTCCGCCATTTTCGGGCCCCGAGCTCCGAAAACTAGGTTTTGCGTAAAATCGCGTTTAATTGAAACCGCGTGTATTAAAGTTGGATTGTTATGCGTTTAACTTTATTTGTCACGCAACTTTAGTGTTTATAGCGACAATCCGAATTTAATCCGCGTGTGACCATTTTTGATTAAATGTTTAATCTCGCAACTTTGGGTTAAATTCCTTATTGTGTGATGTTTATGATTAATTGAAAATGATCGATTAAATTGCTTTCGAGCCTCAATTCTAATTAGTAGTTGTTTCGATCCGTTTGGTTGGATGCGATCCCGATCCTCGCTTTACTTTATTTAGCGTTAACTTATTATTTTCTTTATTCACGATAACCACCCTTTCACCTTTTCGTTTATTTATTTTACACCATTTTATTCCTGAAGTAACTAAAACAATTAAAGTCTAAAATTCAATCACTCCCTGTGGATTTACGATACCCGACTTACCGCTGTACTTGCTTGTCAAGTGTAGTAGTAGCTTAGGTTCTTTTTGTATCGTGGCGGCGAAACACACAACGATTGTGTCCTCACACGAACACACTTTTTCCGCCCGATCAGTTGAACAAAGGAATATTCCAAAGGTGAAATCAATGGATTTGTTTCTATTTCACTGTGGTATTGATGTGTGTGTATTTTGAACAGGCTCTGGTTTGAATTTGTTTCTTTGGCTCTATCATTTTTTAAGAGAATCTATTAACTGTTTTATAGGTTGTATGTTACATGCTTGACAAAATGTCCAAGTGGAGACTTTGAATTTAAGTTGGGGATTTTTAAAAGTGGATACTTTGAACCATTTTTTTTGAATTTGGGATTTACTTCTTCTTTGTACATAATGTTTATGCATGTCCTTTTGGTACTAGGACATAATAAAGTCAATCCTAGGTATGTAATCATCATAGACAGTTCATAGTTCTTTACTTTTGGACCCCTACTCATTAATTTTATAGTTGATAGGGCTATGTAATACTCATTATATCCTTGTTATTCTCTCGCCTTTGAGATTCTTGGTGGCTGGCTTAAGGAAAAGGATGTTACAGACTCTAATAATTCTTTAGGTATTATATTTATGTCTCAATTTATCATTATTAATGCTTAAATCTTGGGTTTGTTACTGATTATGGTACTTTTTTGTGCTTCACTCATGCCGCTTGTATGATAATATGTGGGATGATGGAAATTCATTAGGTCCTAGGGAAGTGCACAGCTATTTCAGGTATTTGGACATTGATGGTTTGCTTTGTTTGGACATAATGTTATGGTCTCACGTCTTAGTCTTATGTTTTATGATATTTTTTTGTTGTTTTTTGCCTCTTGGAAATTTAATAATTTCTCATTCAATTGATTATCGATTGCAGTGATTCTAATTTGGTTAAGGACTACTATTTAAGGTCAAATATGGATGATCGGGGATGGGTACCAATCACTTTAATATCTAGCTTTTCTCGAGTAAGTAATATGAAATTTATATGTATCAACATTCACTGTTGATTGGGTGTTGTGTTTGGAAAATGGTAAGTGGCTTTAGTATGGAGTCCATGCAAGAGGCTAGAATTTATTAAACCCATGATCGTGTGTTGGTTGCTATGCAGATTACTTGGTTTAGTTTCTGAAGCTGATTTATGAGATTTTAGAAACTGTTAGGTGACTTTTCAACTCATAACATGTAAGGAGTAATTTTAAGTAATGTTAATACATTGTTTATTACAATTTCCTTGAATTGATAAAGCAACAAGCCATCCAAGGTCTCCAATAAGTTCATGCGACTCAATGTTTACTATAAGTTCATATGACTTTGGTACAAAGTGTTTGATTGGTGAGGGATATTTTTAGCACATATGTGGCCTATAACAAAGTTAATATAATTGTATCATAACTCTATTCATCATTTGACCTCCTATATGCCTCTATTGGCTTTTGAGCTCAATACGACCGAAATAAGAGTTATTACAGTTATCGCACATAACAATCATATTATCTACTTATGTTAATTTCACATTTTTACAATAAAGAACCGATTGTATCATAACTGTAGTTTTACGAGGCAGCATATTGTATCATAATATGCAAGGTTAGAATATCATGACTGATTGTATCATTACTGCAGTTTTACAAGGTAGTGGTTTCGTTGGTTCAGCTATATGCAAGGCTGCAATGTATAATAAAATTGAGGTTATAAGCCTAAGCATATACAGTTGCGTGAGAAAAGTCACTTTTAGCCCCGGTATGATTGAGGTCACTACCAGTCCATAAAAAGTTCCTCATCAGCTACTCAATTCTCTTAATCACACTTTTAGGCAAGATATAAAGGCTAGACTAGTATATCTGTGTACTGAAATTCATAGACTTAATATGCTAAAGTCTTATAACATAGACCAAAAACTTATTGGTCCAACTATTTATTTTGATAGTGATATTGTCAATGAGCCTTCTGTAGTCCTATATCCTTAATCTAGTTGTAATAAAAGGACCCCCAAGTACAAGAATGGGGGACTACTATGAGGGATGCTAAAAGTGTTGATCAATCCAAGAATTTCCCACTCTTTAATACCAGATGTAAACAAATTGCTTATGAACATATGGGTCTTAAGATGAGATGTATTATTAAAAGTATACAAATCATCCTTAATAATCATACAAGAAGTGATATTCCCACCACAAAGAATAATAAGCTCATTAACACATCACATATTGTTTAGGGACATCTACACTTGGAGTGGAAGGTGAATAGGGGATTGTTACATATATAGGAAGTTCCTCGAGATATCCTTCAAGAAAGGAAACATGCTTTTCACTAATGAATACGTGCTCTTAATTCCTTTTCAACAGCTGAACCAATGCTTTTGTCCTGACCAGATGTGCTTTTGTCATTACCACGGAGAATGGCAGACTCATATTTATCCTTAAACCATTTCTTGTCACCTAGAGGCTCAGGACAACAGAAGTTGAATAAGGCCCATAATTCCTAAAGATTGTTTTGTATTGGTGTTCCACTTATAATAATACGATGTACCAAAGGTTTCAATCAAACTTTTGGCCCTCTGAGAATTAGGATTCTTTATGATATGTCCCTCGTCAAGAATCATGTAATCCCATAGGATGTTATCCTCACCTCGATCGTCAAAGAAGTAATGATCTCCACGTAAAGATTTTACATTGTTTCGAACAATATTGTAAGTTGTAAAATGTATACCTATGTGCTAAAGTATATCTTTAAGATCATATTCTCGAGCTTTAACACAAGTCCCAGAATATTCTCTCGTATTCTAAAAAATCCCCACAATTGATAGTTCTTTAATCCAATGGGGCAATAGTTTTTTAGGAGTCTCTTAGTTAAACGTGAGTTAAATAGCCCAGCTAAAAAGCCACATATCTGCGTTGTGTTCCCTTCATTTAAGACCACATCTGAAGAACCCCTAATCAACTCATGAGTTTTAGGAATATGCAGCATCTCGATTGAAAGAATATCAAACTTCGAGCTTAATTCATTGAGAATATCCCTGATTTCTCTCCCACCATCATGGTTGCTTCTCGTAACATTTCTCACCGGAGAAGGTGAGTCAAAATCAGCAATGGCATCGAAATTTGGTTCATTATGTTCAGTGATGTTATTTCCCTCTCCATCATGATCATCTCTTGACGAAACTTTATAGAGGCGGATTCTACCTTCAATATTAAGCTTCAAAGGTTTGTCCTCTTCAGGTTGAGAACTAAAATCATTAACTTCAGAATTTGTAAATTTGTCAAGGGAAGCTATTATTCTCACTATTAATGTGATCACGAGGTAAAACTCTGCCTTTATTTTTTACCTTTGATGGCTTTTCTTCTACAAGAACTTGACAATTTGAAAAATTCAGTCGATTACTATCCGGCCTATTCTCTCAATCATCATCATCTCTCCCAAAAAGTTTAAAGCCTTCAAGTGGGACCTTAGATGACTTCATTTCAGCAAGCGAAGGAGAATCAAAATTAGCTATTTTGGAGAATTGAGGGATATAATCGTTGTCGTCTATTAACGCTGCTTTGCATAAACGTCTTCTTCCTTCGAGCTTGACCTTCGCTTTAGGAGGTGGTTTAGGTTTGGAGTGAGAAATGAAGAGGTCTTGGATTAAACGATTATGACGTTGATTTAAACTCAACGGTTCTACTATCTTCTCTGGTTCCGCCATTCAAATTTGATTACGATTCTCAAATGAAGTATTCTGCAATTTTGTGTTTGGTTGTTCAGAAATTAGGATATAACCTGAACATGTAACATAAGCAATAGCATTTATGTGAATTCTTTTTAATTTTTTCTCTCTTCTATCAGCACTCTTTTTAGCAATTCCTATTATATTCCACATGATGAAATTTAATATTTAGATAGATTGGGGATCTGTTGTTGACCTTTTTACTCTTTTTCTTTTTAGTTATAACTTCAGACCAAATGACCTTATCTATAAGGGGGTAGCCCAGGGGATAGGTTGATGTCCTCCACTACATTAATGCATTCTTCTCCAGTAGCTAGAACTTCATGTAATTCTGAGTTGTATGTATCCTTATTAGTAGCATTGGTCATATAGACTGTAGGTTGTGATTGAATATAGTTGTTGTCATAGAAGATAATGTTTATTGTGCTAAACATTGTTTCGCCTAATATTCAATTCCCATCTAGAATTTCCAGCTTAGGATATATGAGTGTAAAGCATTATAGAACAACAAATTTCCAGCTTAGGATTTCTGGTCAAAGATTAGAATAAGATAACGAGGTCATCTGCTGCTAACAGGGATAAAAATGTGAAAACAGTAGTGTAATGGTATCCATTTTCAAGTGAAGCAGATCTTCTCCAACAGGTAATTTATGTGCTCTACGGAAGAATTGATACTATTTATTGTTTTTACTCCTTTAATGGCATGAAATTATGTTTACTGTTTATTTTTTACTTATTTGAAACTGTATAAGACCTTCACTCACATAGACATGCATCAATTCCTTTATTATAATTGGTTTTATAGCATAACATTTGTCTAAAATATCGAGTATTTAATGGAATATCTTATGGTTTTTTAATCCATTTGGTTGCTCATTCTAGGTTTCATATCATGTCCTAGCTCTCATATTGTTCATTTTACAGAACTATTTTTCCCAAAAATCTTGTCTGAACTTGGAGTTGGAGACAGGTATGCAACAATCCACCTTTTAGTGCAGCAATCCACCTTCTATTTTTTTCTTCAAATGATTATTAAGATATTTGTGTCTTCTATTTCTAATCTCTGATTTTCTTGAAGTGTACAGGTTATGTGGATCTAGAACGTGGAAGTTCCTGAATGCCAATCGCAAGATAGTATATGTGTTGTGTACATTAAGTTTGTCTTTTTTGTTTAGCTTCTGTAATGACATGTGTACATTAAGATTTATAACAGACTCAAGCTATGCTATACATATTTTAACTTCTGCGAGAGTTGCATCATTCACAAGGCTATGAAAGTCCCTCAAAGTATACTTCCATTAACTGTTGATATTATAAGTTGGGTTTGAAACGCTGCCACAGTTGTATTCCACTCTGACTTGAAACTCATTCTTCAAAATTTCCCAAGCATCCTTTGACTTAGTAGCACCCATGATTCATTTTGTATTGATGTTTATGTATATATCTTTAAATTTTCCCAGGTGAAAGACTTAAAATTTCCTTACCATTTATCACTTGAAATCTTTTTCCATTATAGGTTGGTTCAATAATAGGCAAGGGTGGGAAAACTATTAAGAATCTGCAGACGAGATCAGGGGCACGGATTTAGGTAGTTGATATCATATTACCTTGCTCTGAATTTTATAAAAGAATAAAGTATACAATAAAAGAATTCTCAATGAATGCAATAAAAGTTACGGCAAGAATTTTATTCTTCCCATTATTAAAATATGTTTGTGCTCATTTTATTCGTGCTACTACTAAATCTTGTGATTATGATATCCATTAATAGGTACAACTTTTATTATATTTTCTCGACAAGAATTTTGGTATTTAATGTTGTTGGTGGTGGCATTGGTTCTGGTTTGCAATCTTTTCTTCTAGAGCGCTTGTCCGTAGAATATGGGAAAAAGTCAAAACTTGGCTTCACTATCTGCCCTACACATCAGGTAATTTCTCCTAGTAAATTAACCCTATGCTATAGGAAACTTTGGCTTCTATACCCCCCAAAACTAGTGGCGGATCTAGAAATTGAGGCTAGGGGTGGCCAACCTATAAGTTTCACACACATTTCACACACAGGTTTACACAGGCATTGCCTATAGGGTTCACACGCAAGTTTTCACACGCATAGCGCACAAAATTTCACACACACAATTTCATATATACACTGCACAATTTCATATATATGCACTGCACACAGTTTTACACATGCTTTGCACACACAGTTTCACACACAGACTGAAGACAGTTTCACATACATACAAATGCAAACACATACTGCACAAAGTTCCACACAAGCACAGTTTAAAAAAACAAGGACCAACATACCTAATTTTACAAACTGCATACACAATATTTAGTCACTGAACACTACACCAGACAAATAAGAATTTAAAATTCTGATAAAGTTCAGCAGAAATGTCTACAGCGGAACCAAATAATTGAGTTCTAACGTCAAGGACTTGGAATTCATTCCAATTCCATAGTTAGAATTCTATGGCGATTGATTTGCTTAGATGTTGATTTCATCTATTCACAATGAGAATATGACGATAATTCAATGTTATATATAACAACTGTTATATATAAGTTGTACGACCATAAAATTCTATGAGTTCTATGAGTTGGGTGCAAATCAACCACCATAGAATTCTATGAGTTGTTATATATAACATCTATGGGTTATATATAACAGAAGTTATATATAACACCTGTTATATATAACTGATGTTATATATAACAATTGTTATATAACAACGATATTTCGTGAGCGATTTCCTGCATTTTTATGAGCTTAGCGTAGACACCATTGTCTCCTTTGGCAATTAGATCATCGTGGGTCCCCATTTCAGATACGCTACCCTGCTGCAGCACAACAAGAAGGTCAGCCTTTCTTATGGTTGAGAGGTGGTGTGCAATGACAAGAGTGGTTCGCCCAATCATGAACCGGTCTATTTCCTCTTGCACTAGCTTTTCTGACTAGATTGTGGGTTTTTCAGCATTGCCCTCGCTATATCTATTCTCTGTTTTTGTCCACCTGAGAGCCACAATCCACTCTCTCCTACCTGTAAATATTTTCAATTTAGCGTTTCACTTTCTAGTTTGTTTCGACTTACTGAATGTCTAATGATTTCCCACAGAAATATCACTGTTGTTTAATTTGTTCCCCTAGAAAAGCGAAAAACTTGGATTCTTCAACACGATTAGATTTGATTCAGATGCCCCCGAATCTTTCTTTCCCATTTGAAGGATTACGCCATAATCACACAAAGCATGAACTATTTTTAGAAACAATACTCTTAAGTTGGGACAGACCAAAAAAAAGAAACAAGACAATTAATTGGGGCAGCGATATGAACTCGAATGCTTTACTCAATTCATATCTCTATGCCTAACTTTCACATTTCCCAAACGACCCCGTAAGAGGCACAAACATCTCGCACTGGACCAATGTAACTTGTAGGAACTGACCACGTAGTCCCGGGTCTTCCGATTTGAGAATATGATGATAGTTTGCAAAAATTAACACAGACTTAAAAACAAGCCGTTAAAGGGTAAAAACTCAAACCAACCCCCAAACGACCCCGTAAGAGGCACAAACACCTCGTACGGGATCAATGTAACTTGTAGGAACTGACCGCGTAGTTCCGGGTCTCCCGATTTGAGAATATGATGATAGTTTGCAAAAATCAACACTTGGACTTAAAAATAAGCCGTTAAAGATTGAAAACCCAAACTAGCCCCCAAACGACCCCGTAAGAGGCACAAACATCTCGCACGGGACCAATGTAACTTGTTGGAACTGATCGCGTAGTCCCGGGTCTCCCGGTTTGAGAATATGATGATAATTTGTAAAAATCACACTTAGACTTAAAAACAAGCCGTTAAAGAGTGAAAACCCAAACCAGCCCCCAAACGACCCTGTAAGAGGCAAGAACATCTCGCACGGGACCAATGTAACTTGTAGGAACTGACCACGTAATCTTGGTTCTCCCAGTTTGAGAATATGACGATAGTTTGCAAAACTCAACACTTAGACTTAAAAATAAGCCGTTAAAGGGTGAAAACCCAAACCAGCCCCCAAACGACCCCGTAGGAGGCACAAACACGTCGTACGAGACCAATGTAACTTGTTGGGAGTGACCACGTAGTCCCGGGTCTCTCGGTTTGAGAATGTGAAAATAATTTACAAAAATCACATTTAGACTTAAAAATAAGCCGTTAAAGGGTGAAAACCCAAACTAGCCCCCAAACGACCCAGTAGGAAGCACGAACACCTCGCACGGAACCAATGTAACTTGTTGGAACTGACCGTGTAGTCCCGGGTCTCCCGGTTTGAGAATATGACGATAATTTGCAAAAATCACACTTAGACTTAAAAACAAGCCGTTAAAGGGTGAAAATCCAAACCAGCCCCCAAACGACCCCGTTAGAGGCACGAACACCTCGCACGGGACCAATGTAAGTTGTAGGAATTGACCGCGTAGTCTCGGGCCTCCCGATTTTAGAATATGACGATAATTTCCACTCTTATATGTAATTTTTTAGTTTGAGTAAATTTTTTTTTTGTAAATTATTGGGTTACTAATATCGTATCTTTTTTGTATCCTATTTTTTGCAGGATAACAGTTTATCGTTGACATTTATTCACGTGGAACACACTGAGAACTCAATGGTTTACAACAAGGGGTTTATTCATGATTCCATTTGTTTGTGTTATGGCCGTGCGGGCCTTTGTAGTTTTATTGTTAACTTTTATGGCCGTGCGAGCTTTTGTAAGTTAATTGTTATATTTTGTGGTCGTGCGGGCTTTATGTTAGGCAGGTTTTGTATTAGCAGGTTTTGGAATATCCAGAAAATAGAGGAAATTCTGCCCAATTTTTTTAGCCTGTGAACTATTAAAGACTTGTAATATTTTGAAGTTTGTATGTATATTAGTTTATCAACAATGTGCAATTTTTTTAATTTGTGAATTTTTGTGCTTTCAAATATTTTTTTTCTTTTTATAAAAAAATTTGGCACAGTTTAAAACCGTGGCAAAAGTGTATCATATTTTGGCACGGTTTTGAACTGTGCCAATTTTTTCTAAACTGTGCTGAATCTGGCATAGTTAAAAACTGTGCCAAAAGTGTGCCAGAAATATCAAATTCTGACACGGTTTAAAAGTGTGCCGGAAGTGTTCCTGTTTGGCCAAATCTGGCACACTTTTGAGCCGTGCCAGGAAAAAAATGGCCATTTTGGAACACCTGATTCTGGCACAGTTCAAAACCGTGCCAGATTTGATTTGGCACAGTTTTAAACCCTGCCAGATTCCTATTTTTGGTGTAGTGGGATGGGTCGAAATAGTCAGAAAAGAGTACTCGGGGGGTAGTAATCGGGTCTCCGGGCATTTTTGGGCATAGCCGGGCCCACGCCGGGTGATTTGGGCCATTTTAATTAGGCCCGTATGGCCTAAAATGGGATTAAGAGTTTTAAACCTAATTGAGGGACTAGTGAACGGGAGATAGAAAATTTTAAACTTAGGGTTTGAGAGGGGATTAGAGGAAGTTAATCAAAAAGCCAATTAGGGATCTTTTTGGAGCCAAATTAAAGGGCAAATTTGGGTGTTCTTCATCAACACCTTAACTACACCAACGGATCAAACTATACAAACGATTCCAGGCAAGTGGTTAACTTGCTGTAATGTTAAATTTGTGATATCCAATTCATAATTTAGTGACGTGTAAATTAAATTTCATTTTTGGGTATAAATGGGTACAAGATGGGGTTTTTTGTTAATGGAACACTTGAATGAGATTCAAAGTAAGAATTAAGTGTGTTATAGATCTCTGAGTGTAAGGACTTTTTTCTCATGTCCAACATGTTACATTTTTGTATGTCGTCACTACATTTGCCACATCAATACACGATCTCATATGATGGCCTCAATTCGAATTTCGGGAATCAAGCATTCAACATCTCCATCATGTGTCCCACATCTGCCTCAACGACTTCACGCTCCACGATTTTAGGGACTTAATTCAAGTGGTATGCAAGAGAAGTCAAAATAGTGAAAGAAGGTAAGATATGGAAGTTTAAGGGAATTTTGGTAATTTTACAGACACCATCTAGAAGACCGATCAACTAGAAAGTTGAAGAGTTCACCGCAATGAAGATATTGGAAGAAACGACACCACAATCAGAGCTACAGTGAAGAAGTTATGGCCCTTTGAAAATGGAGAAAACTTCGAGGAAAACTCTTGGAAATGCTAAGGGTTTAAAGCCCCACATTCCAACGAATTTCTGCGAACCGAAGCCAAACCGGTTCTGGGGCGAACCGGTTCAGGGTACTCCCAAACCGGTTCGGGGTACCTGTACGCTGGCAGATTTTTAAAATCATGAAACTCTTTATTAGTTTTCCTATAAAAGCCAACTTCGGGGGAGTTGTTTTGCAAGACTTTGAGAGACGATTTTGAGAGTTCTAATTTCTCTAGTCTTCATATTTTTGAGTCCCAAGACGCATGTTTTGATTCACACAAAATTCTCATATACTTTTGTGAATCTTTTGGAACCCAAGAACACTTTGATTTTGTTCATCTGTCGTGGAGTGCGTCTCTACACCATATGGTTGCGTGTCATTAAGGATCTTATTGCGTGAAGATTCTTTGCTGAAGATTGGGCTGCGAGTCCTTGGAGGGTGTTGCGTGTATTCTCTTACTGAGTTCAAGACTGCGTGTCTTTGTGGGTTCGCTGCGTGTTGATCCATTGCAGATTTCTCTATGTAATTGTAAGTTGCGATATATAAATTCATAGTGAAATAAAGATTTTGCCCGAAAGGTTTTTTTTCCTGAAATCTGTGTCTCAGCATATTTACTGTGTCGCACACTTTATATTTGATGGGTTGATTTAGATGCATGTTTAAGGGCTGAATTTATTTTATTTCAAAGTAGACCCTAATTAAATAAGGTTTAATTGGATATTTGAGAAATTAATCAATTATCACACCGTCATATTTTTTCAAATTGGTATCAGAGTAGGTTATGCTAATTTATTGCATATTCCTATTTTCCACCTAATTTGTGTGATATTGATTTTTTTAAAATCAAGTTTGAGAAAAATTGCAATTTTTCCAATGGAACGTTCATTTAATAGGGGGCCTATTTTTTATGGGAATAATTATGCCTATTAGAAAGCTCGCATGAAATCTAGTTTAAAAGCTATTAACGAGCGTGTTTCGTTGCTTTGCGAAAATGGGTGGACTCCTCCTGCGGTCACTGCTAATAACGTCACGTCCTTAAACTCATGTCAGCCTGGACCAAAGATGATTATAAAATGTCTAATTTTAATTCCCGTGGTCTGAGTGCTATTTCTGAAGCTGTCACTCCTGACGAATTTCGTCGTATTATGATGTGCACCACGTCTAAAGAGGCTTGGGATGTTTTGAAATTGACACATGAGGGTACGAACGCAGTTAAAGAATCAAAGTTATAAAATTTGGCCACCCAATTTGAGACTATTACCATGTCTGAGTCTGAATGCTTTGATGATTTTTATGCACGTTTGTCGGACATTGTTAACATATGTTTTAATTTGGGTGAGGTTATTGATAACATGCGTGTCGTTAAAAAAATTTGAGATCTCTTCCAAAATGCTTTATTCCTAAAGTCACTATTTTGAACTCCTTGGGAAATTGAAAATCACTTGAGTTGGAAGAACTTGTAGGAGATCTTCAAACCGATGAGATTGACATGTTTCCCAAAACCATTAAGGCTAAGGATAATGGCATTGCTTTAAAGACTCACTGTAAGAAAAAGAAAGAAAAAGTTTGTGAGTCCGATTCTGAGAAAGACTTTGATTTTAATGATATGGCCTTATTTGCGAAATTTTTTAAAAAATTTCTCAACATGAACAAAAATAATTCTTCCAATAAAAAGAGATTTTTTGAGGAAAATAAAAAGAAAGGAAAGGCCAAAGAAAGTAGTGAGAGGGAAAAAGAGAATGACTCCGATGAGGAGTGTGAGGAAGATTTGGAGAATGTGACTTGTTTTGAATGTGGGGGTAAGGGACATAAGTCATTTGAGTGTCCAATGTGGCTTAGAAAGAAAGTAGCCATGCCTTCCACACTTAGTGATAGTGAGGAAGATGAGTTCGATAAAGGTTTAGCACATGGGATGGTTATCGCTTTTTCTAGTCGTGTGAGCACACCCACTTTCTCTCATGAGAGTGAACATGAGAACGATGATAGTGATTTGTGTTCTTCTAGTGAGGGAGAAGGCGAGGAGGAGAGTGGAGATGAAAGTGAGCTCCAAAAGGCATTTAGAGATTTGTACAACGAGACCTTTAAAACAAAGAAGTATAATAGGGATTTAGGTCGTCGAGTTTTAGATTTGGAGAGAGAGAAGGAGGTTTTAAGAAAGGAGAAGTGTGATTTTACCAACACATTGTCTAGTCTGACGACACGTGCATCCCAACTCGAGAGTGATCTCGAACGTGCCAGGAAGGTCAAAGTCAATTTTCTGAACGCACTTAAGAAGGTTGAAAAGGTGGTTCATAAGGGTAAAGGTGAGAAGTTAGGAATAAGTCATGACAGTGCTTCTACTTCCCAATTTTCACCCGAGTCGGTTCGCACTTTAGTGTTTGATTCACACGAGTCTCACCCTAACCCACCTAGGCATCCCATTCCTATTAGGAGAGTGCGTCCTAGAGTTTTTGAGAGAGGTGTTCCTAGGCCTATTTACGCTTTCTAACATTGCAAGAGGAGAGGTCACCTTAAGGAATTTTGTTTTAAGTTGGGTTACATGTCACATTTTACTTTTACACGTGTTTTTGGCACACCTGAACCCACACATGATACTTTACATGCTTCCGGAGACTACATGAGAGAGTTTGCACATTTAGGTGAGCAAGTTAAGTTTTTAGTCAAAACTTCACAAGAATTGATGGAGATTTTTCATAAGTTGTCACCACCTTTCGAAAACCCCTCTCCACCTAACGATTGAGGTTTGACTTGTTTACTAGCATATGATGTTTTTCATGATGATATTATTTGCCTATTTCTAGTATGTATCATGTTTGTTTGTTTTAAAAAAAAATTTTGGTAAAATTTTGAGAAAATCCAAAAAGATTTTTGTATTTTGTTTGCACTGTTTATGGATGGACACTTGGATGATCGAGTCACAACAACATTCCATTCTTTCCATGTGACTATTTGATAGTGTTTTGAGATAATAGCTCAATTCATCCTTGTGCTTTACAATGTTTGGAGTCATTAAGATGTAATTAAGTGTTACTTCCTACATGTCTGACTCGTGTTTCCTTTATTGCACACATGCACGGATTTGTTTGATTATTGTGCTTGTCTTATCACATGTTGGTTGGGTGTTTTCACTTCAATCCTCTCCTTAAAACGAACCAAGCGCGATAAATTTTGATAAGAAAATTGTGCATATAAGAATCGTTTTGTGAGTTTGTGTGCTTTATTTGAAAATGGGGAAGGGCTGCGAAATGTTCATTTAGCCTTTACGAATACTAAGCCACCGTTTAAATTGGACCTAAAAAATTGAGGAATTTTATTATCTGGGGTCCAAAGAGGTTTAAAAGAGCCTGAAAAATTTAAAGGCAATACAAATAAATTCATGTCAATTATGGGCCATTTAGGTTTTTGCACCAATTCTCTAAAGTTTGAGAATTTAGATTACCTCTAAAATAAAATATATATGAAGGAGTTTGGTTGGATATTTTATAATGGGTTTTCACGTCCTTAAAAGTCTTGAAAAAGTGCTAAAGAGTTTTCGACGTTATTGGTGTGGAAATCACTTTGACTTTGATTTGTTGATTTGTGTAAGACGATGTCATCTAAATTCAATAATTTTTCCACCTAAGGATATTTTTGATGTTCAGTCGTTAGGGGTACACATATGCATCGTGCACATATGATTGATTGAGTTGATTTACCTATCAAATGTGTTCACACCCATACATTCCATTTCCATGACTTGGTTGTTTGAGTCTAAATCCATGGTGTGATTTTTGTATCTTATTTTTTGTATGAAAAATTTGAAAAATAAAAAATAGTTTGTGAAGATCTTTTGAGCATCTCCTTGCATGAGCACGTTTGCCATTAATTTGATCCCTTATTTTGAATACCGTGACACCCCGATTTTTCTTGTTTGATTTATTCTTCTCACTTGTCTATTTGGGGGACATAGTAAAAGGGGGAGAAACAATTAGCATATTATGGGGTAGTTTTGAAGTTTTGAGTTTTTCATCATAAATTGGTATCTATGTTTATCTCATTTCAAAGTCGATACGTCACGTGGTATTTTCTTTGTCTCATGTGTGTAGGTATTACATTGATGATCACTGAAATGCACACCCTGATGAGAAAAGCGTTGAGATTCCTGAAGATTTGAAGAACAAACGATGAAGACTTATTCATTTGTATCTTTCCAGTTTTGGGTTCATGGGAGGGTAGATTTGGATAGACAATTTTGTAATTTGATAATTTGGATTTTTTATGTATGTACTGGCATAGACATAGGGGGAGATTTGTAAGGACATTTTTCTCATGTCCAACATGTTACATTTTTGTATGTCGTATGCCGCTACATTTTCCACGTCACTACACGATCTCACATGACGTCCTCAATCCGAATTCAGGGGATCAAGCATTCAACATCTCCATCATGTGTCTCACATCTTCCTGAACGACTTCACGTTCCACGATTTCAGGGACTTAATTCAAGTGGTATGCAAGAGAAGTCAAAACAGTGAATGAAGGAAATATAGGGAAGTTCAAGGGAATTTTTGTAATTTTATAGGCACCATCTAGAATACCGGTCAACTGGAAAGTTGAAGATCTCGCCGTAACGAAGATACTGGAAGAAACGTCACCACAATCAGAGCCACGGTGAAGAAGTTATGGCCCTTTGAAAATGGCAAAAATTCTGAGGAAAACTCTTGGAAAATTGCTAAGTGTTTAAAGCCCCACATTCCAGCGAATTTCTAGGAACCGAAGATAAACCGGTTCGGGGGGCAAACCTGTTTGCGGTATTCCCGAATCGGTTCGGGGTACCTATACGGTGGCAGAGTTTTAAAATCATGAAACTCTTTATTGGTTTTCCTATAAAAGCCAACTTCGGGGGAGTTGTTTTGCAATACTTTAAGAGACGATTTTGAGAGTTCTAATTGCTCTAGTCTTCATATTTTTGAGTCCCAAGGCTCATGTTTTGATTCATATAAAATTCTCTTATACTTTTGTGAATCTTTTGGAACCCAAGAACACTTTGATTTTGTTCATCTGTCGTGGAGTTCGTCTCTACACCGTATGGCCGCGTGTCATTAAGGATCTTGTTGCGTGAATATTCTTTACTGAAGATTGGGCTGCGAGTCCTTGGAAGGTGTTGCGTGTATTCTCTTGCTGATTTTAAGACTGCGTGTCTTTGTGGGTTGGCTTCATGTTGATCCATTGTAGATTTCTCTATGTAATTGTAAGTTGCGATTTATAAACTCATAGTGAAATAAAGGTTTTACCCGAAAGGTTTTTTTTCCTGAAATCTGTGTCTCAGCATATTTACTGTGTCGCATGCTTTATATTTGATGGGTTGATTTACATGCATGTTTAAGGGCTGAATTTATTAGATTTAAAAGTAGACCCTAATTAAATAAGGTTTAATTCGAGATTTGAGAAGTTATTCAATTATCACACCGTCATATTTTTTCACTGAGTATAGATATATGATTACCGGAATATAAAATGGTGTAATTTGGATCTGGAATTGGGATTGTAGAACAAAGTTAATTGAATTTTTATGGAAAAACCCATTTCGAAAATTATGAAATAAGTGGAGAATTTTTTTATCTTAAGGTCCATATGATGTGTAGGATGTAGGTTAAACATGTTTATGTGGTGGGGTGACTTGAATAGAGGTTTAAATTAAGGTTTACAAACCTTGGGTTTTTGTCAATGGTGGAATACAGAGGTGAAGGAGAAGGCTGACTTGATCGATCGATGGAATTGGTCGATCGATCAACGATCAAGGATTTCTAACAGTTCGCTCCTTTCTTTTATGGACTAAATAAATTCTTTTCCTTTGTGAGGTTTATTTATTTAGAGGCAAATAAATACAAGGAATAACTTCGAGTCATTTTAAGTAATTAAAGTTGGGTTTAAGGAGGTTGATAATTGTATGTCACGGGACGATTAAATTTCGGAAATTAATTCGTAGATATTGGTTTTGAACCGAGGGAAAAGGTTCGGATATTGCAGTTGAGTGGCACTACATTATTAAAGGAATCGAGGTGTAATTAATCAGTTATGGGGCGAAATATAGAATCGGGTATGAACTATGGTACGGGCCAAGTGAGCGAATTTGGGTATAATGGTTGGGCGATACCAAGTGTTAATTAGTTAATGTGTAAATTAATTAAATTAGAGTCGTACCGCAGACTCAGATTAGTATTAATTAATTAATGTGTAAATTAATTAAATTAGAGTCGGACCATAGACTCGGATTAGTATTAATTAATTAATCCGTAAATTAATTAAATTAGAGTTGAATCATAGGCTCGGGTAAATATTATATAAATTAATGTGCTAAGTATTTATATAAGAGTAGGACAATAGACTTGGGGAAATAGTATATTAATTGACGGTTGAATTAATAAGTGAGAAAATTAATTAAGTTGAGTAGGGCCACAGACTCAGGAAATTGCAGGCTAGTGTTACGAGATTTGGAGTACATGGTACAGCCGGGGTTTATATTATATATATGGGGTGTAGTGATAGTATATATATACGTGTATATATTGTGTGTTCTATTAAATATCAGTCACTAGATATTTATTTAAGTTATATACTTTAGTGCTATTAAGGGAGGTTGCACGATGTGGGTGAATCCCCTAGCTTGAGGAGTAGGGTGAATATATCCCCAGGTCATAACGTCCGGTATATGGGTGAGGGCTTTATCTCACTTTCAGAGAAGAAATATGACCGTCTCCACTACGTTTATATTTTGGTCCAGGTTGGTGAGCGATTCCAACTTGGGGAACTAGGTTATGTGAGCACACCTAGCGAGATAGCACTTTAGAGGGAATCATCCGGAGAGGGTATACTCAAAGGTATGGATATACATATGATATATGTGTAGATGTTGTGGTAGAGGTACGTATATAATGGTAGTAAATATCATATGCTGGTAATAATATAGTGTGTGATGTAATTATTTTATATAACTTGTGTCACAGTTATGTGATATTATTTAAAGGAAATTAATTAAGTTAATTAGTGAAATAACTTATTACCCATGGATAATAATACTCGGATTATAGTGGAAAGGCAAGGGAGGATTACAAGGACTAGTTGGACGGGTTAGTACAACTAGGTGGGGCTAAGGTAATCGTTAGGTGTGCACTTTAGTGGAGGGGTGAGAATGCCCTCAAGAGAGAGTGCGACACTAACTTAAATATGGAGCGCATTCATATATTTTAAATTACTTTAGTTAATTCACTTGCTAAATATTTTCAAAATGTTTTGGGTTCTAACCCTTGCTATAAAACTATTTTCAAAACCTTTTAGGGGTCTAGCCACAGGGACGCCATGCTTGATATTATATTCCAGGGACACTGACATGCGGCCTTTGTGGATGCTAGTAGGAGCTTGGATTAGGCGCATCGTTCTTTCATTCCAAGATGAGGAATCATTTATCAGTTTCTGTTTTATTTAGGACATGTCTCCCAGACTTTCAGTTCAATTTTCAGATTTTTATTCAGGTGTTGAATATTTATATTGGACTATTTATTTTGGTGGATGATGGTTTATTTGGCATGTCGTTTTATTATTTGTTCAGTGTGACAACCCGCAGTCCGAAATAAGGGGTGGCCAGCCCGATACTCCAACATAACGGAAATCATGGATGGAAATCATTCTCAGCATCACAACAATAAAATGAGTATACGGGAAAACCACCCAATAATTCAGAAAACGGGTTGCCAAAAATTTTAAATTTAATTAAGGATTAAGGAAAAGAAAATAATTTAAACAACCCATTCTAAAAGATAGTGGAATTTCAAGATAACATATATAATACATCCAGAACGAATATACAAGGAGAGGACCGAATATGTTGTCGGTCCACAACTACATACAATGTTTTACAACAATTTAATATGTTACATAATACAGTCATTAAACAATTACAAAGGTTGGGCAACACGCCCGAGTGAAAGACCCGATCATATCTAGAATACAAAAATGAAGGCGTCTAACAAAACATCCTGTAATATCCGCAAAATCATACGGCTCCACAAAAGCAAAGGAGTAGGAAAAATCAGCATGGGCGCCCTTGCGACGGAGCACCTGAGCGGATACAATGACATACACAACATGGAAAATGAACGGGTCAGGGACCGGTTTTTATATGATTCCCAGATGAATAAGAAGCATGATAGATATGAACAGTTAATCATGAATGATGAAGATGAAAATCTAACAACCTAATCATGAAGCATAAATGAAGCAGTTTAAATGATATTTCTTTTATTAAATTATGCAGGAGAATGTAATTAGACATCATAAATTTAAAAGCCTCCATCATTATTTACCACTTTATTCCAATTTCCATTCCTTAACAGGAATATAATAGCATCATTATTTCTCATTTCTTTTCAATTTTTATTCCTTAGCAGGAATATAATTACCATCATACTTTTTGGTGGAAATATACATATCTCAAGTCCCACTTGAATTTAGAAAGGTTATATTCTTATACATATAACGATTCTAAGACCGCCCCTCCGAGTTTCCCCACTGGGCGCGCCCCTAAATGACTATCATCTTCCAGGGGCCTATCAAACAAGGCAACCTGGGCACCTAACGCACGTCGGGAAGTGTCCATTTGCCTGCGAGTGAGTCATAACCACACCCGAAATTACCTCACTAGAGCAGAATAAAACACACAACAAAACCGCATATAGACGAGGACTATAGTCTCCCTGCATTCACTAGTCTGGGGGACATCACCTCATGCGAGATCTTCCCTTATGATAGAATTTAGAGAGGTTTGTTTAAGTAAATTAACATTTACCATTTAAATCACATTTTCATTTCCATAATCATATGTCTGCTTCATTATATCTGAAACAACAATCATTGAATATTTTCATTAATATTCATCACGTTTTAAGTCTCGAGTTATTCTCCAAGTGATCACAATAATTCCACAAGTCTCAAGGTCTTATATACCTCAAATGAGCCCCCAAAGTCTCCAAATATGGGCTTTTAACTCCTAATAAGATGTAAAAAGAAAAGTAATGCATGAACATCACTTTAAGCCCCCTCGGAATAAACCCCAGATGAACCAATTCTAATCTAGGGTGGAGACCAAACTCAACTAAGACTCTAGGACTCTAAGTTTACTTCATTCAAGAAGGTTCCTAGGTCCTAAGCCTAGAGAAAAAGTATAAAAATTGAGTTGGAAAAATCAACTCAAAACTGCATAAACCGAATCGATTTGCCCAAGAAGCGAATCGATTCGGGTAACAAAACCCACCTTTCTGCAAATGCCGAATCGATTCGTCCCTCAACCCGAATCGATTCGGGTACCCAGACCTGGAAACTACCCCTAAGCGAATCGATTCGCCCCAGGGGCCGAATCGATTTTCCCCTGCGAATTTGCCAAGTTTGGCTATGGAGTCTTCGACTCTAAAAATTATCCCAAACTCAAATCCAACCAAACCAATCTCATTTATTTCTACCAAATGATCATAAATGCTTTCGACAACATCAATTTACACCAATAAATATCCAAATCTCTTCCAAAGATTTCAAAGCCCATAAATCCAATAAAAACCTTAACAATATCAAACCAAAACTAATACACAACTATCATACTAATTATCCATCTTAAATCACATAATAGCAAGTAGAAAACTTGCCTTGGGGTTTCAATCTCAGATTTTAGGAAGATGAGTGCAAGATCAAGCTCCAAATTCTTCAATCTCTCTCTTTCTCTCCAAAGTTCTCTTACTCTCTCTAACTCTCTAGGTCACAAATGCTCTTAAGGGAAATAAAAGGGCTTAGCAAGACTAAAGCGTGGCATTAGTCTAAAGTCTCCTAAATTAAGTGGTTAATACCACATAAAAATGATTTCCAATACGCAATATACTAAAACCAGTCAAAAGTGCCCAAAATATCAAAATACAATATGGCACACATTTTGACTATCTCGCACCTCCCGGAACTAACTACACCCTCCAGATTATCATTTGGAAATTTTAACTCATTTTAAGTTCCGGTCTCATTTTAAACCATAATGTCATTTTAATTCTTATGACACAATAAAATGCCACATGTTGATATTCACCCACACATAAGGTAAATATGCAACATTTTCGTAAATATTAACTTTCCTTCATTAAATTAATACTTACTCCACATTCCAACATTTTATATATAATTACTTCACATAGTAAATGAATATAAAATAGGCTCTGAAAAGTAAGGATTGTTACATACTCCCCCTCTTATGAGGGAATTTTCCCCCCAAAATTCAGGCGTACCTCGTATAAAGAGATGCGGATACTTTTTCCGCATATCATCCTTGCGTTCCCATGTTGATTCCCTAGCGTTGTGATGACTGCATTGGACTCGCACCAAGGGCACCACTCGAGACCTCAACCTACGCTCCCCATGCTATAGAATAGCAACGGGTTATTCTTCATATGAAATGTCGGGTTGCAAGTCGATATCCTCAAAAGGGATATGCCAAAGGGCACCATCACAGCTTTTATACTTCTTCAAAGAAGAGACATGGAACACATCGTGAATTTGTTGTAAAGGTTCCGGTAGGGCAAGTTGATACGCCACTAGACCCACCTTAGCAATCACGGGAAAAGGTCCAACAAAACGCGGCGCAAGCTTCCCTTTTTTTCCGAAACACTTGATACCTTTAATAGGAGACACTCGCACCAAGACTTGGTCCCCAATCTCCAACTCCATGTGCCTCCTATTTGCATCGGCATAACTCTTCTAACGGTCTTGAGCTATCCGAATGCGATTCTGAATAAGTTCGATCTTAGAAGAAGTATCTTGGATCATTTCAGGTCCAAGGAATTTATTATCCCCCACTTCTAGCCAACACGTGGGTGATCTACAAGGCCGGACATAAAGTGCTTCATAGGGCGCCATTCCAATAGTAAATTGGAATGAATTATTATAAGTAAATTCTACCAAAGGAAGATATTGTTCCCAAACGCCTTTGAAATCAAGCATACACATACGAAGCATATCCTCCAACATTTGGTTTACTCTTTCAGTCTGGCCAACTATTTGAGGATGATAAGAAGTGCTTAACTTCAATTCAGTTCCCATAGCTTCTTGGAAACTTCGCCAAAAGTGGGAGATAAAAATTTTGCCACGGTCAAAAATGATATTTAAAGGCACCCCATGGAGTCTGACAATCTCCGCGATGAATAATCGGGTATAGCGAGTAGTGTCATAATCGGTATGCACAGGTAGGAAATGTGCCGACTGAGTCAAGCGGTCGACAATCACCCAAATTGAATCACATTCGCTTTATGACCTTGGCATGCCTGTAATAAAGTCCATCGATATGCTCTCCCATTTCCATACCGGAATCTCCAACGGTTGCAACAAACCTGTCTGTCGCTGATGATCAATCTTGACCAACTAAAAAGTAGTGCATTGAGATACAAACTCAGAAATATCCCACTTCATTCCGGGCCACCAATACTGGCGGCGCATGTATTGGTACATTTTGTCGTTACCCAGATGCACTGCAAATTTGGAGTCGTGAGATTCTGCCATCACCGCCCGTCTCAAATCCCCCTCCTCCGGGATTATGAGTCTTCCATGGAAGCATAGTCCACCCTCTAAACTTATCGAGTTGGATTCCGCTCCCTCGGACAGTAATCGGCGTATGTGGTTTTGACAACCCTTATCCCTTCCTTGGGCCTCTACGACCCATGCCACAATTGTAGGAGTAACGGTCATCACTGACATGAATGCTCTCTCCACCGCATCCACTTGACCGAGATCTTTCCATTTAGCTTTCCATACATCAGCTAACTCTCCCTCGGGCTTTCTACTCAAAGCATCCACTACCACTTTCGCCTTACCCGGATGATAATGGATATCAAATTGGTAATCTTTTACGAACTCCAACCATCGACGTTGCCGCATATTCAAATGTTTCTGTGAAAATAAATATTACAGCGACTTATGGTCCGTGAAAAGACTGAATTTCTCCCCTATGAGATAATTCCTCCAAATCTTCAAGGCAAAGACAACTGCGGCCAGTTCAAAGTCATGCGCCGGATAGTTTCTTTCATGGGGCTTTAGCTTTCGCGAAGCATAAGCAATAGCCCGTCGCTCTTGCTGAAGCACACCTCCTAATCCTTGTAGATATGCATCGGTGAAGACTAAATATTCTAACCCTGGGTTTGGCAATGCAAGGACTGGAGCCGAAGTCAATCTATCTTTGAGCTCATCAAAAGCAGCCTGACAAGAGTTATCCCAAACAAATCTCACCCCTTTCCAGGTCACATTTATCAAAGGGATAGCGATCTTTGAGAAATCCTTGATAAATCGACGGTAATAACCCGCCAAACCCAGAAAACTACGAATCTCGATCGGTGTCGTGGGTTGACTCCACTCCCTCATCGCAATCACCTTACTAGGATCCACTCATATGCCCTGTGATGTCACAATATGACCTAGAAATTGTACCTCCTGCTACCAAAAGCCACACTTCTCGAACTTAGCATACAATTGGTGATCCCTCAACCTTTGTAGGACCAACCTCAAATGAATAGCATGATCAGATTCTGTTCGAGAATAGACTAGGATGTCATCGATGAATACAATAACAAATTGGTCCAGGAAGTCCTGAAATACCCTATTAATGAGATCCATAAATACGGCGGGGGCAATAGTTAGTCTAAATGGCATAACCAAAAATTCATAAGACCCATACCTCGTCAGAAAATCGGTCTTGGATACATCCTTCTCCCGTATCCTCAACTGGTGATACCCCATCCTCAAGTCGATTTTAGAGAAGTACGACGCTCCCCTAAGTTGATCAAATAAATCATCAATACGAGGTAAAGGGTATTTATTCCGAATGGTGACCTTATTCAATTCTCTATAGTCAACACATAACTGGAGAGAACCGTCCCTTTTCTTTACAAACAACACCAGAGCACCCCATGGCGATGTACTACGCCTAATGAATCCCTGCTCCAACAATTCCTGAATTTGATCTCTTAACTCCCTCATTTCAATAGGAACCATATGATAAGGAGCTCTCACAATCGGTCGAGTTCCCGGCGCTAAATCAATCACAAACTCAATCTCTCGGCTCGGAGGCAATCCTGGTATTTCTCGGAAAATATCCTCAAAATGTCTAACAACCGGAATAGAATCCAAGGGAACAACTACATACCAAGAAGTCTCTTCTGTAATACAATATAAATAAGTACTAGTACCTCTCTCTAAATGCGGCATAACCACCAAGAACATTTCTTGTCCCGGAACAACGAAGACTATACTCTTCCCGTAATAATTAACTATCGCAAGGTACTTGACAAGCCAATCCATGCCCAAAATCACATCATACCCGACCATGTCTAGGACGAGTAAATCGGCCTCAAAGCACAAATTACCAAGAGTAATCCATATATGTTTACAAACAAGGAAAATGAGTGAACCATCACCCATAGAGGACTCAACGCTAGTGAAAGTTCTCTCTGAAGATTTTATCAACTCTATAGACTGAGAAAAACTTCTAGAAATAAATGAATGTGTCGCACCCGTATCAAACAAAATGCGACCCATGTGCCCCTGAATAAGGAACTTACCCACAATCGTTGGCGGCGTTGGCGGAGCAGGAGGATGCATAGCATCCTGGATATGATAAACTCTCCCATACTATAGCTGACCCTACTGCGGAGGGACAATCGGATTTGGTTCTTGTGGAGGAAACTGAACATAAGGCTATTGTGGATCCCTAGGAGGTTGACCCCCAATCAACTGAGGACACTCCTTCTTGTAATGACCCGCCTCCCCACATTGGAAGCACATTCCCAACATATTCTCCAGAACACGGCCCCGGTTGTTTCTAAACTGATTAACACCTTGGCCCTGATGGCCTCTACCTCCTTGACCACCCCGGGCTATTTGTTGCGGTGGGGCACCCTGACCGTGCCGATTATTATTGCCACTTGAATTAAACCTACCAAAGCGTTATCTTTTTGACACGTCCCCCTGCTAGGGATCCCTTTCTCGTTGGTTATTACCTGAAGATTGGGATGAGGAAAAAGCTCCTCCTCCATTCCCACTGCCTCCAGGCTTTCCCGCTTGCCCCACTATGGTAACTTTCTTGCCACTCTGCATATACAACCGATGCTCTTGGCAATGGAGCAATGCTGCATTCATTACCTCACCAAAAGTTTGAAAGGCTGGATTACCCAGCAAATGTTGTCGGATTCTCCAGTTTAGACCTCCTATAAACTTTGAAACTTTCCTCTCTTCCGGAGTCACCTCATCCGGTACAAAAATTTCTAACCGGGTGAACTCTTCTTCATATTCGGCAATGGACCGCTCTCCCTGTACCAGATCCTGAAGTCTCCTTCTCATCTCCCTTTGAACTACGGGAGGAAAATACTTTGGTCAAACAAGACCCACAAATCAGTGATAGACATAATATCTCTCTGTTCTGGTGTAGTCATTGACTCCCACCAATGCAACGCAGATCCGATAAGCTTAATGGTAAGAAGTACTTGTTTCTTCTCCTCACTACAATCCACCATTCGTAAATGGCGTTGCATATCTTTCTTCCATTGATTTGCTCTATCAACATCAGAACCTCCATCAAATTCCGGGGGATGGCCCTTTAAAAAGGACTCCCTAACCCTTTCCCATGGAGAAGGTCCTGTAGGAGCTTGGGCATACTGTGCTCGCTGTTGAACTTGTGGCATTTGCTGAGCCACTGCGGTCATAGCAGCATTGACCGCTTGAGCCACAATGTTTGCTACATCAGCAGCATTAAAAGTTCCTTGTGGCGACGGAGGACCAACGTCATCTTCTACAACTCTATTACGTCTCGCTGGGCGACCTCTCTTAGGAGACATCTGAGATGAAGAAACAATAGAGTTAGAATACTATTCAAAATAATTTATATTGTAGAACATCGCAAATATAAGCAACAAAGCAGTCCTAACATTAGGCTCTATATCAAAGAACGCTACGGTAGAACGTGACAAGTCCGCGACAAGTCCGCATAGATCCTAAAGACTCTAGAACCTGATGCTCTGATACCATCTGTGACAACCCGCAGTCCGAAATAAGGGGTGGCCAGCCCGATACTCCAACATAACGGAAATCATGGATGGAAATCATTCTCAGCATCACAACAATAAAATGAGTATACAGGAAAACCACCCAATAATTCAGAAAACGGGTTGCCAAAAATTTTAAATTTTATTAAGGATTAAGGAAAAGAAAATAATTTAAACAAACCATTCTAAAAGATAGTGGAATTCCAAGATAACATATATAATACATCCAGAACGAATATACAAGGAGAGGACCGAATATGCTGTCGGTCCACAACTACATACAATGTTTTACAACAATTTAATATGTTATATCATTAAACAATTACAAAGGTTGGGCAACACGCCCGAGTGAAAGACCCGATCATATCTGGAATACAAAAATGAAGGGGTCTAACAAAACATCCTATAATATCCGCAAAATCATACGGCTTCACAAAAGCAAAGGAGTAGGAAAAATTAGCATGGGCGCCCTTGCGGCGGAGCACCTGAGCGGATACAATGACATACACAACATGGAAAATGAACGGGTCAGGGACCGGTTTTTATATGATTCCCAGATGAATAAGAAGCATGATAGATATGAACAGTTAATCATGAATGATGAAGATGAAAATATAACAACCTAATCATGAAGCATAAATGAAGTAGTTTAAATGATATGTCTTTTATTAAATTATGCAGGAGAATGTAATTAGACATCATAAATTTAAAAGCCTCCATCATTATTTACCACTTTATTCCAATTTCCATTCCTTAACAGGAATATAATAGCATCATTATTTCTCATTTCTTTTCAATTTTTATTCCTTAGCAGGAATATAATTACCATCATACTTTTTGGTGGCAATATACATATCTCAAGTCCCACTTGAATTTAGAAAGGTTATATTCTTATACATATAACGATTCTAAGACCGCCCCTCCGAGTTTCCCCACTGGACGCGCCCCTAAATGACTATCATCTTCCAGGGGCCTATCAAACAAGGCAGCTTGGGCACCTAACCCACGTCGGGAAGTGGCCATATGCCTGCGAGTGAGTCATAACCACACTCGAAATTACCTCACTAGCGCAGAATAAAACACACAACAAACCCGCAAATGGCCGAGGACTATAGTCTCCCTGCATTCACTAGTCAGGGGACATCACCTCATTCGCGAGCTTCCCTTATGATATCATTTAGAGAGGTGTGTTTAAGTAAATTAACATTTACCATTTAAATCACATTTTCATTTCCATAATCATATGTCTGTTTCATTATATCTGAAACCATAATCATTGAATATTTTCATTAATATTCATCACGTTTTAAGTCCCGAGTTATTCTCCAAGTGATCACAATAATTCCACAAGTCTCAAGGTCTTATATACCTCAAATGAGACACAAAAGTCTCCAAATATGGGCTTTTAACTCCTAAACTCCAAATAAGATGTAAAAAGAAAAGTAATGCCTGAACATCACTTTAAGCCCCCCAGAATAAACGCCATATGAACCAATTCTAATCTAGGGTGGCGACTAAACTCAACTAAGACTCTAGGACTCTAGGTGTACTTCATTCAAGAAGGTTCCTAGGTCCTAAGCCTAGAGAAAAAGAATAAAAATTAAGTTGGAAAAATCAACTCAAAACTGCATGAACCGAATCGATTCGCCCAAGAAGCGAATCGATTCGAGTAACAAAACCCAACTTTCTGCAAATGCCGAATCGATTCGGCCCTCAACCCGAATCGATTCGGGTACCCAGACCTGGAAACTTCCCCTAAGCGAATCGATTCTCCCCTGCGAATTTGCCAAGTTTGGCTATGGAGTCTTGGACTCCAAAAATTATCCCAAACTCAAATCCAAATAAACCAATCTCATTTATTGCTACCAAATGATCATAAATGCTTTCAACAACATCAAACTACACCAATAAATATCCAAATCTCTTCCAAAGATTTCAAAGCCCATAAATCCAATAAAAAACCTAAAATTATCAAACCAAAACTAATACACAACTATCATACTAATTATCCATCTTAAATCACATAATAGCAAGTAGAAAACTTGCCTTGGGGTTTCAATCTCAGATTTGAGGAAGATGAGTGCAAGATCAAGCTCCAAATTCTTCAATCTCTCTCTTTCTCTCCAAAGTTCTCTTCCTCTCTCTAACTCTCTAGGTCACAAATGCTCTTAAGGGAAATAAAAGGGCTTAGCAAGACTAAAACGTGGCATTAGTCTAAAGTCTCCTAAATTAAGTGGTTAATACCACATAAAAATGATTTCCAATACGCAATTTACTAAAACCAGTCAAAAGTGCCCAAAATATCAAAATACAATATGGCACACATTTTGACTATCTCGCACCTCCCGGAACTAACTACACCCTCCAGATTATCATTTAGAAATTTTAACTCATTTTAAGTTCCGGTCTCATTTTAAACCATAATGTCATTTTAATTCTTATGACACAATAAAACGCCACATGTTGATATTGACCCACACATAAGGTAAATATGCAATATTTTAGTAAATATTAACTTTCCTTCATTAAATTAATACTTACTCCACATTCCAACATTTTATATATAATTACTTCACATAGTAAATGAATATAAAATAGGCTCTCAAAAGCAAGGGTTGTTACATTTAGTTCATTCAATTCAGTTTTGTGAATGGATTATATTAATTTCCTCATGTACTATTTGATTGAATTAATAAGATAAAAATTGGCACCAACTTTTCGAATACTAGGTGGTTAGTAAGTCTTAAAAAGGTTTTCGACAGTGATGCTAAGGATGAGCCAACTGGGATTCCTGTTTTAATTTGGTATAGGACTGATCACCCGGTATTTTATTAGGCAGGGTGTCACAACAAATTTGTGGCTTATCCTCTACATGTGATTTAGATGTCCAGAATATGTCTACTTCCTCTACAACATATTATATAAGTCTCAAAAATCTTAATTTCTTCCATGGAACATGTTCTAAACAACCCTAAACTAATATGATTGAAAAATTAACTAAAATAAAGAAATATAGATACATTCCTAGAATTTGAGTTTATGATTTGTGGATGAAAGAGGTATGGTTGCGTTCCTTGTCACGCGATCTACGTTTTGGTGGTGGTGGCGGTGCGAACGGGTGAGTCTTTGGCCATGAGTTTCTTGGAAAGCTCTCCAACTTCTTCTCTAATGGTCGTTCTTTGATTTTGGGTTTGTTAACCCTAGAAGGCAACTCCTAAAGGCTGATTTATCCTTAGGAAATTTGTGGGTTTAATTACTGAAAAATGTAAAATGTCTCTAATACCCTCCCGAGATGCCAATTAGGCCTAAAAAAGCCCCGAGACCCAAACTAAACCCCTGGGTACATCATTTTGACTATCTCGACCCTTCGAGACACATTGCCATACTCGAAATGACCATACGGGTGACTTATAATTTATTCACTTTTAATAATAATAATTTAGTCCTAAAACGACACAAGCGTGTCCCGACTTAGATTTCCATAATTGACATTTTATTCACTTGTGACAATTTTTATAAAATCAATCTTATATATTACTTTACTCATTTAGTAATATTTGACAACTTCCCAATAATTACTACCTCTCGTCACGCTAGTAAATATTTAAACAAATTTCCGGATTAATATTAAATTAATATCTCAATTTAAATTTAATAAATTCCCAAATTTTAAAAGCCATAAAAATACGGGGTATTACAGTCAGCATCCTATTTTGTTCAATTAAATGGTCAGCCTGAGTCTACAAATAAGGTGAATAAGGATAACATGAGAAAAGTGATTGATAAAAATCCAATAGATTGACACAATTTGTAGCAAGGCGTTTTATGGGCTTATAGAAACTCTAAAAGTTCAAGCACTGGAGTAAATCCATATGCATTAACTTATGGTCATGACAATGTTTTACCATTGGAAATCACTCTTAATTTATTGAGAGTTGTGATCCCCAAATGAATTGATAATAGATAGTTATGACCAAGCTATGCATATTGAATTATAAAATATAAATGAGAAAATGGTCAGATCCATAAACAATATGTTGGTCCAAGCGAAGAAGATAACTAATAAATATAATATGAAAGTGAAAAAAAGGACCTTTAAAGAAGGATACTTAGTTTGGAAAACCATGATTCCTATAAGATCAAAGGATCCATCTTATGGAAATGGTTATCGAAATGGTAAGGACCATTCCAAGTCTATAAAGGTTTTAAGGTTGGACCATACCAGTTAACAAACATTAATGGTTACATTCACTTAAGAAAAATAATTGCCAAATTTCTAAAGTCGTATCACCCAACCATTTGGCAAGCAAGGTAAACAAAACAAAACACATAATTTCATTAATTCATTTGCAGAATCGAATGTTAATGAAAGTGTTTAAATATGAGAGACCTAAAATTGGCCCAAAAGTTGTAGGCAAGACCATTGGTTCTAAACTCGCCCTCCCTTGCGTCAAATTGATTTGCATTAAAGGTTGAAACCTAAAACTCCCCAACCATAAATATTACATGAAGGATGAGTAGGTACAATGATGTGAGCCCAAGGGTGTTCAACCATGTGAGATGTGGAACCATATTCGAAAGTATTATTGGAATAACCATTGTTGACTAGGAAGGGAAACGAGGTGGAAAACTAAGAAGCTTTGATTAAAAAACCAAAGTGACGGTTGAATGAGTGCAATGATGTTACCATAACCAAAATCGTAGATTTATGCAAATGGGTTAATAATGTTCATACGTGGGATAATGGGATGAGAGATCTCAACAGTCCACTAGTTATTTTTTCTTAAAAATAAATTAGTGTGGGGGGTATGTTTACGACATATTATCTTGGACCAATGAGGTGTCACTGCATAAGTCATAAATCAATAACAAACAACTGAACTCTGATATAAAAATCAAAGGTATCTGGTAGTAAACCAATGGATGTGGACTTTGTAGTGAAAATCAGAAGGAGACAATTTGAAAAGGGGATGAATAACCACCCAACAGTTACTAAATACGTTATATTCCATGGCAAGAACACTATAAATAAGAAATGAGCCCACAAAAGAAGAGATGGCTAAACCAAAAACTGATTTTACATACTTTTATCCTCTCTTTCCTTTTCTTTCCGTTTCTTTATTTTCTCCATTTCTTTCAATTTTAAGTAGATTGGAACTTTCCTTCAAGTTTATTAAAATTTTCTTAACTTTACATTTTTTTTATTTTACTTTCTTGATCTACATTCTCTTGCAATATTGCTTTAAATTTCGTAGTGTAATCTTCCACTTTCAAGCATTTATCTTTCTTTGATTTCAAAGTTTTATGTTTCTTTTAGTCTATCCGATTTACATTTTTTTTATCCCAGTTAATTATTATAATTTAGAACTTTCATCAAAGTCTTCCTTAAGGGAAGCATTAATTATGTTAATTGCGGCCTCAAACGCAACATGATCGCATGATATTATCAGTAGTCTAAGATATTTGGTTGAGAAGACCAAAAATCTTGCCTAGCACGCTCGCAATCCTAATTATTCACAAATCCCAGTGAAAAAGATCCAAATAGAGGTGGGCGAGCATATAGATACAAGAAATATCCTATATAATGAATCACTTAGATACGAAAAGAGACCAAAAACTTGAAGCATCATGTCACTACGAGATGACTGAGCATTGAACTCAGATAGAGTTACGTAACCTTACTCCTATTATTCTCTCTCTCTCTCTCTCTCTCTCTCTCTCTCTATATATATATATATATATATATATATATATATCTTTATATCTCTATCTCTATCTCCCTCTACTTCCTCTATAGCTCTCACCTCTTCTCAATCTGATAAAAAAAAATTACAAACTAAAAAATAAAAATAATCCGAATTATCAAACTCAAAAATAACCGATAAAAATCTACCCTCCCATAAACTCGAAATGTGGAAAGATAAACTGAACAAGTCTTCAATCAAACTTGGCTTCAACAATCAACTTTTCAAATCTTCAAGCTTTTCTCATCAGGGTGTGTAATCCAAAGAATCTTCAATTGCGCCTACACACATGAGGCAAAGCAAAAACCTCATGATGTATCAAGTTTGAAATGATATAAACATAAAACATGTAGATGTAATGAAATCTCCCCCATACATAAACTCCCCCATAAAATCACAATTCGTTCTCCCCCTTTTTATTTGTCTAAAATAGACAAGGAAAAGAATAAATCAAGTAAACCAAATCGGGGTGTCACAAAAAAATACGAAACATACTATTTTTTAATTTTTCAAAATTTTTATACAAAAATGCAAGAAATATGTTGTTATAAAAAATCACACACCGTGAATATTTTCTAAGACGACCAAATCATGAAAACATAATGAATGGGTGTGAACAAATTAGATAGGACAATCAACTCAATCATATCATATGTGCAAGATTCATAAGTGTACTCCTAACAAATTAACAAAAAAAATAGTCCTTTGGTGTAAAATTGTTGAATTTTGATGACATCGTCTTAAATCAAAATCAACAAATCAAAATCAACATGATTTTCACACCAATAACGTCCAAAACAATTTCATGCTTTTTCAAGATTTTTTAAGGACGTGCAAAGCCGTTTTAATCCTCCAACCAAACTCCCTCATATATTTTTTCTTTTCGAGGTGATCTAAATTCTCAAACATTGGAGAATTTGTGAATAAACCTAATGGCCCCTTTTTGGCATAAATTTCTTTTTATTGCCTTTAATTTTTTTTCGGGATCTTTTAAACCTCTTGGAAACCTGGATAATTAAAATTCCTCAATTTTTTTATGACCAATTTAAACGGCGACTTAATCGCAAAGGATAGATGTGTACCTTTCGTAGCCCTTCACCATTTATAAAATTCACACAAACTTACGGCAAACGGTAAAAAAATGCACACCTTTTATTATCTTGTTTTATCGCATTTGATTCGTTTTAATAGACATAATTGAGATGAAAAAACGTAACCAACATGTGATTGTCAAGAACAAGCATCAAACAAATCCGTGCATGTGTGCAATAAAGGACAATGTGAGTCAAACATGTAGGTAGCAACACTATATCATCTCAAAGACTTCAAAACTTTGTAAAGCACATGAATGACACAATATATTGTCTCAAAACACTATCAAACAGTTACATGGATATGGCATGAAGTTGTGACTTGGTCGTCCTAAGTGTGCATTCATAAAAGGTGTAAACAAACTACAAAAAATCTTTTTGTATTTTTTGAAAAAATTCAAAAATAAAATTTAATACAAAAAGTACACACATCATAACACTAGCAAAGATATATCGTAAAACATAACTAGTGTATGACAAAAGAAACTAACATAATTATTTGTATGATATAGCAAGAGAAGAATCATGTGCGAGTTTTAATATCTCAAAATTTTTTTTTGACAAAACTACACAAATCCATTGAGATAAAAACAAACCACCCCAGATGCAGGCAAATAAGATCAAACGCAATAAATTAGCATAACCCGCTCTGATACCACTTTTTAGCCCAAGAATAATTGCCTATGAGTGGTTTCAAACAATTTTCAATCTTTTAAACAATTTGAGTCCAAAGTATATAAAACTCAACTTTAAACCAATTTTAGCTCATCCCTAAAAAATGAAACTAGGTGTCAAAACAAATTAAATATGCACAAGCTTCAGGAAAAATCCCCCATAAGGGAAAAACCTTTTTGTATGCCTAGAATTTTGAAATAATTTACAAGACCTTTGACTTATAGACCACTTGATAATCGCCCACAAGTGTAACGAACGGTTTCTTCAGCAAATCTTCAAAGTACCGGTCTAGAAATTAGCAGTGGTTTATGCGCAGCAACACCATAGGGACACACAGTTTTTAGCAAAGAATCAACATGTAGAAGATCCTCAATGACACACAGTCATAAAATTCCTAGAGTCTTTCTCCACAATAGCACGCATTTTTTCGGTTGTAGAGATCTCCCCACCAAGGATGAACAAAAGCTCCCAGCAAAACTAAGTTTTGGGTTCCATAAAAAAACTCACGCAAAAGCACTGGGATTTGTGAATTGTAAAACAAAGTTTTGAACCCTCAAAGTGATGGAGAATAAACCAAAAACACTTAAAAACATATTCTGTTAAAACAAGTGTTTTCTCCACACGAAATCAATATGTCTAACACTCTATTTATAAAATATTTAAGGCGGTGACGTGTCAAAAACAAAGACTTCTCGTTGGAACGAACTGTCATGTCATTCGAACGAATTATGGTCTCGTTCGAACGAGATAGGATCTCGTTTGAACGACCAAGCACAAATCTTAAGATTCGTTTTACAGAGTTTTAAAACATTTGGAGACTTAGAAACAAACATTCTTACGAATCTAAGAACATTTATCAAAATTCTTTTTATGATAAAAATGTTTTTGAAAAGATAAAACTCCATTTAAATAATTCAAAAATTATTTTTCATAAAAGGAAAAATATTTTAATTTTTATAAAAAATCCCAACACTTTTTATGCAAATTGTAAATGGAACTTAAACAATTTACCAAGTTAGTCCTTTTTGGGCATGATTGTTGAAGTTAACCTGAAATTCGGATCGTCGATTGTAGACGTGCGCTTTCCAATACTTCGACAAAATTTGTAGTGGTATACAACATACTAAGCGTGACGGACTATGTTCTTATAGTATCTGCATCAAACACGTGTCACACACTAGGGCACGTGTCCGACACTCACATGTACAATACTAATTTTCTTATGAATCTAAGCACAAAACAATAAAAATTAGATTAGTTGATTTGGTTAGGCCTTGTGATTTAGGGAATTTTCCCCAATGGAATTTATTTCTTAACTTAAATTGTATTACTTCGGTCGTTACTTAGCGTCCATTTAGTTCTACCCAAATTTGTAAATTGACCCATTTGAAATTGGACCATCAACGAATATCTTATTATTATTATTATTATTTTTCTATCAATAATTAATAGATTCAAAAATAAAGAAATTTAAGTTCATATATAAAAAGTTAAATGAGTCACTTTCACCAAAAACATGAAATTGCACAATTGAAATTTAGAACAATAATCATTAATCAATTACTATAATATATTTTTATCATTGTACCGTCATCTCTCTCTCTCTCTCTCTCTCTCTCTCTCTAGAGAGAGAGAGAGAGAGAGAGAGAGAGAGAGAGAGAGAGACGTAAACGGTGTCAATGGCACAAAAAGAAATTACACTCAAACTAAGAGTATTAATACTAAAATTATCTATTATTTGAATATTTTTCCCAATAGGGTATTACACTAATTATAAGGATAAGAGATGAATATATAATGGTCCCATTACTTTCCCACTAAGTATTTATAGGGAATATATAACGTTATGGGGTGACAAGGCTAATGACATCACATGGACTACAACATTTCTATTACAAATTAGCTATTCTAGCTCTCACTTATCCAACCAATTAATATCAACTAACAAGGTCAACCACAAAAGATTAAAATAGTTAAATACAAAATAGGAATCAACAACAACAGATGTGACGGAAACGCCCATCCATGAAAAGAGATTGTCCTCGAAATCAAAGGGGTAACACATTGGTTTTGGGATCAGTCAGAATAACATGTGCAATTGAGGACTCATGGTGCTCAAACTCTCCATTATTGGGAAACCCAAATTCATCAGTCGTGAGGAGGACTCTCTTCCTCTCCTTGGGTCACTGTATGATCGATGTCCAATTAATCCACATGTAAAGTATTTTATTATAATGGGTAGGTAATTCGGTGCTTAGGGTAGAGGTGTGGTGGGCCGAGGATGAGGAAGAGTGGATGAACTTCAGAAGTGCTCTTCCACCTTGATGGCATCCTCAACATCTTTTACAAATATTGGAATAACTCTAAGGCTCAATGTTTTGGAACGTGTAGGCCGATAAACCTTGAATGAAGCAGCTGATCCGTTACTCCTCACTCTCATCCAAATGTACTCGAGTGCATAGCAGGGGACAAACATAGGTTATATGAATAAGACATGGGTAGAGGTGTGACACCCCACCTAATAAAATACCGGGTGATCACTCCTATATCAAATTAAAATAGGAGTCTCATATGGATCATTCTTAGCATCACTGTCGCAAATCCATTTAATTACTAATAACCTATTAGGCCGGTGTCAAAATTTTACTTAACTACTCTTTTTAACCACATCAAAATTCAAACAACCACACAATTTTGCGTAAATGAAACTGAAATGAAATAAAATAACCGAGCACTCGGTCAAAATATACAACCATATCGAATGCTGTACTAAGAGAATAAATAAATGCAATTAGACCATTGGCCCGAGTATTTATACAGTACCTCCTATCTAGATTACAAATATGGAAGCGTCTATCGAGAATCCTGCATGCATCCACAGCTGCTGCAGCTGACGTCTGACTCGAAGGAAATGTCATCCAAGCGTCCCTGTGTCTGGACACCTATATATATATATATATATAGCAAGAGAGGAAAAGTAAATAAATGGGTCAGAGCCCGAGTTTTGAAAATATTTAGCAAGTGCATAAATGCCTTACTTTTAGAAAAAGTTTTTTTTTCATATTTAAGTTTGGTATCGCACTCCCATGAGATACCCCTCACCTCTCCACTAATAGTGCACTCCTAGCGCATCCCTCTAAACATCCTAGTCAAGCTACCCTGCTAAACTAGTATATCACCCAACCACTATCAACCCTAGATAGTCCAAGTAATGTACTAAGGGCTAAACTTCACCCCAGTCTCAACGCTATGCCATGTTCGTGCATGGGGTGTCTCGCAAAGCGAAATGCAAACAAGAAACCCCCTGATACACTATTATGCGGCAAGGTCGATCGTCGAGATCCGCCAGACCCTCAGTACAGAATATATACACATATACATATATACAATAAGAATTACTAACATGAGAGCACTAAGGATTAAACTTCTCCCCAGTCTCAACACATTGCCATATTCGTGCGTGGGGTGTCTCGCAAAGTGAAAACCAAACAAGGAACCCCCCCGATACACTACTATGCAGCAAGGTCGATCATCGGGATCCATTAGACCCTCGGTACTCGATTCATCCATATATACATATTCGTATTACAATATACATTCGGATCTATCTCCCGGACTGAGGATTCATATACAAAGTATTTATCAATACTTTTCATTTGTGTCTTAAAACTTTTCATTTCCCTTCTCATATCCAGGAAATGTATTTAAAAGCCAATTCATTATCATGAATTTCTTTCACAAATCATATAACTTTTTAAAAGCCAGTTTTATTATCATAAAAATGCTTTTCCGTTTTATAACATCCCATTTCCCTTCTCATGTCCAGGAAATGTATTCAAAGCCATTTTCATTATCATAAAAAATGCTTTGATCATATCATATGCTTCCACATCCCTTCTTCCATCCGGGAGTGTTACTGAAGCCAAATCTTTATCCCATTTCCCTTCTTCCATCCAAGAAATGTAAATTAAATCCAATCTATTATCATAAATTACTTTAATAAATATATAACGCGTACTAAGACCGTCCGTATGGGTTTCCCCACTGTGTGCGCCCCTAAATGGCTATCATCTTCTAGGCCTATCATAAAGACAACCTGGGATCCTACAACGCAAGACGTCGGGAAGCGTCCATATGCCTGCGGGATAGTCATGACCACACCCAGAATCAACCAGCGCAGAAACATACAATAATCGCTCATATGGCCTATAGGACTATATCCACCCTGCATTCACTAGCCAGGGTGCTTCACCATACGTACGCAACTTTCCTTATGATAGCGATTTAGAGAGGTGTGTATCCATATTTTATTAATTATGAAAATCATTTATCTTTCCATTTTGAAAACATTCATATTTTATTTTCAAAATCATTTACATCATATCATATATACTTCAATCACATAGTATATATATATATATATATATATATACCATATATTCCTCCTTGAATATATACAAATGGCCATATTTGCCAAACCATCTAACCATGACCAATAATCCCAAAGATTCTCTCAAAGAATCATAATCATGCATTCATATTTGCATGATACTAAACCCAAAGTATTTCCTCACTTTGATTCTAATAAATACCTTATTCTCATTTAAGGACTTATACATAAACCCGAATGTCTCTTATCCCAAAGCATTAATTAACTCCATACCCCGGATCGCACTCTAAATTAATCCGAGGTTTTCTTATCCTCCTTAAATCATCATCTAGGAGTCCTAATATTCCATTTATAAACTCCTAATAATAATCTTCAAAACCATACATTAAGTCTCCCTAAACATAAAAGGAGAAAACCTCAAAAATATGCCAGGACCGAATCGATTCGGCCTGTCCGAATCGATTTGAAATGGTTCTACTTTCAAACTGTCTCTTACCGAATTGATTCGGCTTGTCCGAAAATCCCAAATCTGCCTAGGTTTTATATATATCCCAAAAACCCCAAACTCAATTCAATCTCCATTTAAATTATAACTGAATTTATTTCAACAAACCCAAAGTTTTCATATCTCCTCTAGTCCTTTAGAGGTCCTAACACTCTTTTTGGGAACCCCTAATATTTATCTCCAAATAATCCTAGCGTTAGTTTAGGATAACTATTTCGATCTCGGATAGCTTTCCGTAGAAAAATCACCATAAATAAAAAAAAATCAGAAAAATATGCGGTCGGCGCCCACGCGACCGCGTCGAAGAGATCTACAAATTTTATTTTTTGACCAAGAGCTGAATCGATTCGCCCTGGCAGAATCGATTCGATTAACACGTAGGTCCTACTATTCATCGTCTTCTCTGAGATGGTTTCGGCCATTAAAGTTTCTCCCAAGCTTTTTCCGCCTCACCTAACGTCCTACAACCTCAACCAACTACAAATACATATATATTAAGGGGTCTAAATATCCTAGAACACTAAACCACCAATTTATTTCGATTAATTTCTAAGTTTCTCCAATTATGAAATTATAGGGTTTTATATTGTTTTAACTCCCGAAAACCCGTTTTATCCACGAAAACCCAGCCCAAAATCTTTAGGGTTTGTTTATACCAAACTACAATATGAAATTTATGCTCAAAAGTAAATAAAGCAAGTAAACACTTCCCTCGTGGATAAAATCCGACGACCTCGAGCCGAATCCCACGGAGTTTGGTCGGAACCTCCCCTTTTCTCCTCTTTTCTCTCCTCCTCTCTCTCTTCTCTTTCTTTTCTTTCTTTCCTTTCTCTTTTCTCCCTCTCCCCCTCTTTATATAGTGAGAAAAGGGTTATACCCCCTTAAAACCCAAAAACGACTCGTTTACTCAATTACGAGCCCATTTAACTCCAAAATTCCTCGAAACTCAATTTTGATAATCGGACACTCTATTCTGACTATCTCGGACATTCCGAGACTCACGGCGCAGTCAAAATTCCCATCTGAGGTACTTGACCACAAATCACTATTCTAACCCAATATAACTTATTGCGGGTTTCTAATAAAAATCTTACCTCTTTTGTCACTTTACTCCACGGCGACATATAATTAAAATACTTCAACCTATTTAAGCCCAAAAGTAATCACAACACCCATCGAAAATCATTAAATCCTCAAGAATCCCCAAAATCACTATTTTGAGAAAGTCCTCAAATCTCCAATTTATATCCAATTATGGATTTTAATTGTCTCCAAAAGGACGGGTTGTTACAAGAGGCTCATAAGAAGAAGGTAATTCATACACCAGAGATTACTCTCATTATTTTGGTTGCCTAAAAGGGTAGAAGTGCATTTGATGACCCTTCTCATGGATTAAGAAGGAAATATGATCTTCTATTGGTACAAATGGAACCACCTTTGGATTGAGAGTCAAATGGAAATATATATTTCCTTCATTCTTGCAATACGGGTGCTCTATCATCTCCATAAAGTGTAGCATGTATGGGACACAATTATTCACCTACAACATCATGACTGCATTGAATATTATGGAAGTTGAGAATGAGAGTTTTTTGAATCCGTTATTTAACCTTTTTTATAATCCCTAGTGGTGTCATGGGGATCAATGACGATAATGACAGTACTATGGGTGTCCCACAGAGCTTCAAGTGGCGGTGAAGGTTGGTTTTGAGGAGGATGATATTGAATAATGGCAGCGTATAGATGGGGCTCGTGTGGCCTATAAATCTTTGGGTCATGTTCAAGGACCAGTGGGAGGGAGGGGTGATAGTTTACAGCAGGCTCTTGAGGAGGGGTCTGTGTTAGTGGGAGCTGCGAGTTTAATGAATGGTCGTGGAATGGGGGTCATCCTAGAGTTTAGTTAGGGTTAGGAGGTATAAGTGTTTGGCTAGGGTTTTCTGGGAAATAAGTTTTAAAGGGAGACCATATCTAGGGATTTGATTAGTCGGTGGTTGGGGGTCAAATGGGGGTTATTCAATCATCCAGTCAGTGTGTCTGGGAGTTAAAAGCGGTATGGTTTTGGGTGGTGGTGGATTGGAGTAAGGAAAAATGAGGGTGGTTCTACAGTTCATTCTAGTGGTTGGTTATGGGTGAGTTGGATGAGTGGTGGAGCCACAGGCAACGGTGATAGATTTAGAATGATGGTTGGTAATGGGATATTGCCATTCACAGAGAATGAGCTCCAGTTTTCGCATGAAATAGGCGAGAGTTTTACAACACTCGGCTTGGGTGTTCATCTTCAGCGTCATCGTTACTCTGTTTATGATTTTCATACACAACAACAATATTAACTTTGGGTTGAACGACTAGGCTCTGATACCATCAACATAAATGATGTCAATAGCACACAAAGAAATTACACTCAAACAAGGAGTAGTAATAGTCAAATTATCTATGGCTTGAATGATTTTTCCCAATATGGTCTTACACTATTTATAAGGATAAGAGAAGTTTTTATAAATGGCCCATTAGTCTCCTATTAAAGAATGCTTAGGTCACATGTGATGTCATGGGATCACAACACTAACGACATCACTTGGACTAGAACATTCTCATTACAACTTACCTATTTTATCCCTCACTTATCAATTGAACTACTATGTAAAACAACATTTTCATTTTCAAAAAAGTACACCAATTGGATTCAAATCTATTTCAAATGAACATTCATTCAGAATTGGCCAATTTTGAAAAATTAAATAATTTATGCAACCATAAATAACCTTACCTATTGATGATGTGTGATTCATTCTTGGGGATCATTAATAGTTGTGAGGTTGTATGATATTATCTTTAAGAGTTTTTTGGGTTGAGAATTGAGGAGGAGGATATTCTAAGATAGGAGATTGTGATTTATGGCTTCCTTTTTTTCTCCTTCTATATTTTCTCTATTCATTTCTTACTTCACTTTATATGGATAGAAAACTATATTTTTTAGGGATGGTAGGCTGCATTCCTATTCTCAAATATATATATATATGTGTGTGTGTGTGTGTGTGTGTGTGTGTGTGTGTGTGTGTGTGTGTGTGTGTGTGTGAAAAAGGAGGCAGTTTTATATCCTAAAAATTGATTATGAGTATTTTTCATCTTACTAGTGGTATTGGTTTGAAGTTTGACGAGCTAAAATAGGACTTGACATTAACAGAAAATATGGTGGGACTATATATATATATATATATATATATATATATATATATATATATATATATATATATATATATATATGTGTGTGTGTGTGTGTGTGTGTGTGTGTGTGTGTGTGTGTTATTTATTACATAGTCAATTTATATTTATTGCAATATTCCAATTCTTTTTGCTATGTTATCAAATTTTAAACTTATTTATTTTCAGACATATTTTATCATTTTCCATCGATGTATGTTCATTCTTCAAAAACATATTAACAAAGTAATTAGAGATATATTAACAAAATAAAAAATTAACTACAAATAAAGGACAAGATGAAGTTTTTAATAGAAATGACAAGACATTTTATAAAGCATTTGGTAGAAAACCTATCTTATATCAAGATGGGTCTATAACTTTGGAGGATTAGAAGATATAGGTATCATAGAGTATCATCGCTGATTAGTTATGAATCTCTTTAATTTTTTGTGTATCAAATATGTCTTGGCAACAAGGATAATTGTATCACATTAATATTTTAATGTGTATTGAATTTTACAGGAAGTTGCATTCCTAGTTGTAGGGTGGGATCTGATCGAAAAATTCAAATATTCTAGGTAAGAGTTCATGGCGTTGAGCCTGAAGAAAAATTTGCATTCATTGGTATGCCAAATTTTATATATTTTTATTTTTATCTCTTTATTCTTATAAGTTGGATTAACGTAATTAAAATGGTGTATTCTAACATCTCATAATTGAAAAATAGCCTTAATACTAAAAGCCTTTTGTTTACTAGATTAATAACAAATAGTTATAAGTTGAGTAAACTCTGAACAAACTTTTTGGGCAAAACTCTTTTTGAAAAACACAAGATGTGTATAAAATATTTTTCTAAATGTATGGATTAAATTCGATAGTTGATTACCTTAATCTTAATTTTAATTTTTAATAAACATCTACTATCTTTACCATGCAGTCCCAATCACAATAACAATTAAGAACATTAACAGAAATAGACACATGACTTTTTAACGTGGTAAAACCCTTAAGCAAGGGAAACATCCATGGTGCCCTCTACGACACAAAATAAAAAATCCACTAGAATAAAAATCAGGTTACAACACTTAAGCAAACCACAAAGATCCTAACCTAAGTTCAGAATGTACCCACACGAGATTCTCCACTCCAAAGGTATTCTAACTTGGAACTTTATCCTTTCTTGATGCTTCTTTGTCTTTTCCTTGATTTCCTTCTCTTTGAATTAAGATTCCAGCAACTCTTTCAAATTCAAGATTCTCAGACAGAACCACAGTGTCTAAGTGCTCGTGTGAGATAGTGTTTGTGATGTGTTACTACATGCAAACATGCAACTCGTCCTCTTTAGATTTATACAAACTTTCCTAAAAAATTACAATAGTTCTAATATGAAAGTTATTTTTGAATCTGATTTGATAAAGTATACTTTTAGTCTAGTTGGATCTGCAATTGGAGGTTTATAATTTCAAAAATATTTTCAAAACCCAGAAATTGTATAAGACCTTGCACCGTCTTTCGAGCAAGGTATCCATGAGATTTGTGGTTATATAAAAGATCAGGAATTGTTTGCTTGAAAAATCAAGATTCAGAAATAACTTTCATATCAAGAAGTTGATCAAGAATTTGATCCAATGGCAAAGACTTCTTGATCTTTTATATAACCACATATCTCAAGGATACCTTGGTCGAAAGAGGGTTCAAGGTCTTATACAATTTATGGGTTTTGAAAATATTTTTGAAATTGTAAACCTCCAATCGCAGATTCAACTAGACTAGAAGTCTGCTTTATCAAATCAGATTCAGAAATAGCTTTCATATTAGAACTGTTGTAATTTGTTAGTAATTTTTGTATAAATCTTGAGAGGGTGAGTTGCATGTTTGCATGTAGTAACACATCATAAACACTATCTCACACAAACACTTCGGCACTGTGGTTCTGTTTGAGAATATTGAATTTGATAGAGTTACTAGAATCTTAATTCAAAGAGAAGGAAAACAAGGAAAAGACAAAGAAGCAGCAAGAAAGGATCAAGTTCCAAGTCAAAATTCCTTTGGAGTGGATAATCTCGTGTAGGTACATTCTGAACTTAGGCTAGGATCTTTGTGGTTTGCTTAAGTGTTGTAACCTGATTTTTATTCTAGTTGATTTTTTATTTTGTGCCATAGAGGGTCTTGCTTAAGGGTTTTACCACGTTAAATAATCATGTGTTTATTTCTTTAAATGTTCTTAATTGTTATTGTGATTGGGACTACATGGTAAAGATAGTAGATGTTTATTAAAAATTAAAATTAAGGTAATCAACTATCGAATTTAATCCATACATTCAAAAAAAGATTTTATAACACATCTTGTGTTTTTCGAAAAGAGTTTTTCCCAAAATGTTTATTTGGAGTTTACTCAACTTATAACTATTTGTTATTAATCTAGTAAACAAAAGGCTTTTAGTATTAAGGTTGTTTTTCAATAATATCTTTCACCTCTAACTCATCGAGACGGTCATGGATTGACCCAATGTTTTGGAAAGTTATTCATGAATTACGTTTAACCTTCCCTCATGGTTGGTTCTTTCATCCTTGGACTTTCCATGGTTCTTACCGTCAGCATCCATGCGATCCTTGTTGCATCCTTAGTGCTCACACTTAACACGAGTCACAACCGAGTTAATGGGAACATTTTCAATCCTCAATCATGATATACCCAACTCACAACCTGTTTTGATACCACTTGTCATGAGGTTATACTTTATTTATTCCTCCATGCAGCATTTAACACTCAATCGATGACTTACTAAGTAAGCCTATTAATCTAGAAAAGTTAGAAAACCAGTGCTAGAGAATGTAAAAAAATACAACAATTACAACACAAAGAAACAAGTTTTTGCATTATCAAATAAGAGATTACAATGCTTGGCTTGGATGTTTGGATAAATTACCACCAATCAATTTATAGGCATCGCAACTCCTCAATGGATGGTGGAGATCAAAATACATCAATGGCTAAGATTAATTTTTCAGAAGGTTCCCACCTCCTTTGGGAAACATCCCAAAAGGATACATACTTCCTTATAATTTTAGAATATTCCATACATTACAAGTATTAATTAGATAACTCTATCAATGCCTACAACACTACATAACATAGTGCACAATACTAGATAATACTAGAAAACTTTAGAATATTCTAATGAATTTTGGTTCCAGGATGGAGCCTTTTGGACCAAAAAATCTAGAAAATGCACAGTATGTGACATTATGCTCGAAGATGGTTAAAATAGTATTAAAAATAATTCCACTCCTCAATGAGTAAGGTTAATTGATCATTTCTAATATAATTAATGACATTTTAGTATTTGTTAAAGGGAATTAATATAAAATCTTTCGTTATTACTAATGGTAAATTGTCCAAATGACTTCGACAAGTTTAAGTAAAAGACGTGCATGTTGGATTTCATGTTCTTTTAGTATTTTTCCTTTTTAATTGGGCCTTAATGTTTTGGGTCGTAATGGTGTGGTCTTAGATTTAAGGTTTTATAAAATTGTAACATTTTTAGTATAAATACATTTATTGGGCTCCCATTTGGGTAAACCATCATAGCACAAAATAGTTATCGATATAAGACCCTAAAAACCCTTACTCGACCTATTTTTCTATTTTCCCTCAGCTAAAGTTAAATCTTCTCTCACTAACCCCTCTTGTAAACCTGGAATTTCCTGTTCATCGCCAAGTTTTACCAAATACCAATCATATTTAAACTACCTGAAATGATACGTAAATGATTTGAAGTTTACATGATTTATCGTGTCCGTGTACTGTTTGAATCATATCTTTTTTATACAAATTGTGTCGTGTCTTGTTCGTGTCAAAATTTTGAGTCGTGTTACCGTGTCTCATCATGTCAATCATGTTTTTATTCAAGTTATCAGGTCTATTTATAATAAATTAAGTACAAAATTTAAGAAACCTAGTTTGTCAAGTTGTGTTTCATACGGGTCTTGTTCAAGTCAGTCATTTTCGTGTTAGACAAAAACAATACGAAGTCAAGTCATGTAATATTCCTTTCCAAAAAAACCTTTGTTGTGTCATGTCATGTCGTCCTGAAACCTTACCCAAAAATGTGCATTTCTATCATAAATCCTAAGTCTATGATGATTTAAATGTTCACAAAAGCAATCTTTGTTTTGAAATGGGCGATATTCAATTTATTGGGTCAATGATCTCTGTAGGTTTTGTGACCATTGTATCAACATGTGTGACAATATATTCCAAACGAATCTATGTCTAGGTGATGTTCTGGATTTTGATACTCCCTTGATTAACTTTGTAACACCCTGAGGAAATCAAGGCGCTACTACGATTAAAACTAAACTAAATCCTCAATAACCCATATACAACATCTATATTCCACAAAAATAAATATGACAGGTCATCAAAATACATAATGTCTAATGAAAAATTTACACGCCAATCTAAGATATCTCCTAACAACAAGGCTAGATAAAATAAACCTCCAAATAATTACAGTTTTAATTCCACTCAAAATAACAATAAGCTTTCCAAATATTTAAACTGCCAATTTGTAAAAAAATAATATTATCAAATGTTGTGCTCTTAATGTCCTTCAAAAGTTCAGTAATGTCCAAATCCACGCTTACCTATCACTATAAAAAGAACGGGGAAGTACACAATATGACAAGAATAGATGCTCAATAAAATAATGGTGAAAAAATGCAACGGTACAAAACTGTATACGAGTCCAATGCGACACCCGAGCATTGTGCTAATTTATTTCTCAATAACACATCAATAGGTCACTGGGCCTCACCTAACCTAGGATTCTTAAAGCTTCATTCAGACTATTAGACTTTTGGCAGATGACTATTCTCAGTGTCATATTAAAATTTCATGGTACCATGCCCACGTAAACAAATACGCCATATCTCAGTCAAATAACACATAAATTCTAATGAATACCACAACATTTCAAGAAGAATACAAATAATTGAGAAACAAGAAAATACTTTCGAGAGAATTATAGAGAATATTCTGTAAACCCCGCACCTTAAAATCATAACTTGAAAACTCATAAAATTATTTCTTGGAATTCTTATTACACTGTTGTGTTCCTCTTGCGAAAACCATAAAGACGCATTCTTGGACAATCATGAGAAAACTTGATTTAGCTATTAAAAACTTGGATTGAAAGTTTTGTTCAATGGAGTTTATGTTTTCTAAATGAGAGAGGATGAAATTATGGGAGGCTATTGATTTTTTAGATGGCTAAAATGTGTTTTAAAAGTCCTAAATCTGTCACTTTATGTTTATATACCAAAAGGAATTTGAGTTCTAATCAAACACAAACACTAAAAAACAATTACGGACGATCGGACCGTTGAAATTGGTTGAAAGTTTAATATGTTGTAGCTGAAAGCAAGACGAAGCTGGTTAAAAAATTCAACTCATTCGGACGGTCGAATATTTTTATTTATTTATTTTTCTCCTTAGGTCGGATCCTCCCCCGATTTTTATACAAAAATTTCTAATTTCCATATTTTAATCCAGATTTAAATTCCACTTAAAACCTTATTTTTACATATAAATACCCACCTTTTTTCATACCAAAATTAAATAGAATCCATATTTTTTTTTTAAAATTTTAGTTTAACAAAAAAATTTCTACGACTCAAAAATCATGTGGTGTTACATACTCCCCCACTAATACAGGAATTTCGTGCTCGAAATTCGACGAAGGGTAAAAGTCAAACGTAAATTCGCGCAAATAAAATAAGGCTTACATATGCCTACCTGTTCAATACTACGATTGAGCGCCTATACACCCAATCCCACACACACCTACCCCGCGAACAAAAATCCAAGATTTATCCGAACCATATATATAAACATAACTATGAAAATAATGGCGTAATACAATCCCCCACAAATCAACACTCAATTCTATGTCCAAAAATTATTACAAGATTAAATCCTCAAATCAAATCACATCACTACACTAATACTAGATTTATTTGAAATTTATATTTATGATCTATCAAATAAATATTGTCTCCAAACTCAACTCTAAGGATCCTCACCTCAAGATCATTACTTATAACCTCAATGCCGACATCCTCCTTTACGCAAAGCTCCCTATCTTCAAGAAACACATCTAACACGTATGCTAGACACAATACCTTAAGGAGTACGAATCAACAAAGGGGATCAAATATCGGTAACACGAAAGCTAAATAGACTCACAGCCTACGAAACCTAAGACCATTCTTTAATACCATTTGTAACACCCCGAGGAAATCGAGGCGCTACTACAATTAAAACTAAACTAAATCCTCAACAATACATATGGAGCATCTATATTCCACAAAAATAAACATGACATGTCATAAAAATACATAACGTCTAATCCAAAATTTACACGCCAATCTAAGATGTCTCCTAACAACAAGGCTAGGTAAAATACGCCTCCAAATAATTACAGTTTTAATTCCCTCAAAATAACGCTAAGCCCCGGAAATATTTACACTACCAATTTATACAAAAATAATATTCTCAAATGTTGTGCTCTTAATGTCCTTCAAAAAATCAGTAACGTCCAAATCCATGCTTATCTTCCACTAAAAATAGAAGAATGGGGAAGTACACAATATGAAAAGCATAGATGCTCAATACAATAACGGTGAAAAAAAATGCAACAATATGAAACTATATATGAGTCCAATTTGACACCCGAGCATTGTACCAATTTATTTTTCAATATCACATCAATAGTTCACTGGGCCTTACCTCACCTCACCTAGTCTTTTTAAAGCCTCATCATTTCAGCTATTGGACTTTTGGACTTTTGGCGGGTGACTACTCTCAATTCTATATTAAAATTTTATGTCACCATGCCCACATAAATAAATACACTATAACTCAATCGAATAACACATTGGATTCCAATAAATACCACAACATTTTAAGAAGAATACAAATAATAGAGAAATAAGAAAATACTTTAGAGAGAATTAAAGAAGAATATTGTGTAAATCCCGTACCTTAAAATCATCACTTGAAAACTCATAAAAAAATTCCTCAAAATTCTGATTACACTGTTGCATTCCTCTCGCGAAAAAAAAAATAAAGCCTCGTTCTTGGACAATCTTAAGAAAACTTGATTTAGATCTTCAAAATTTGGGTTGAAAGTTATGTTCAATGTGGTTTAGGTTTTGTAGAAGAGAGAATGAAATTATGGGAGTCTACGGATTTTTTATATGGCTAAAATGTGTTTTAAAAGTCCTAAACCCATAACTTCATGTTTATATACCAAAAAGAATTGGAGTCATAATCAAACATAAACACTAAAATAAACATTACGGATGATCGGACAGTTAGAATTAGCCGAAATTTTAATATGTTGTAGCTGACGACGAGACGAAATTGCTCAAAAAATTCAACTCGATAGGACTGTCGAATATTTTTATTTTTTCTCCTTAGGTCGGATCCTCCCCCAATTTTTATACAAGAACTTTAATTTCCCAAATTTTAATCCCGATTTAAATTCCACTTAAAACCTTATTTTTACGTATAAATACCGACCATTTTACATTGCAAATTAAATGGATCCCAAAACTTTTTTTTTGAAATTTTTAATTTAGCTAAGATTTTCTTACAGCTGAAAAATCACGAGGGGTTACAAACTTATAAATTTTTATTTGACTTAAATACTCTTTTACCACCTCTTACTTCTTATTTTCATTAATCCTTCTCGTATCCGGTATCCCCTTTTCACTATGGTTTTTAAATTGTTTCAATCATCCTGTTTTCGAACATTCTTCATATTTTCCCCTTAGCTAGCCTCAGGCATCTATATTAGGGGTGCACAATGAAACCAAGAAAATCAATAAACCGAACAAAACCGGTTGAATTGGGTTGGGTTGGGTCGATTTTTTAGACTATTGGTTCGGTTCCGATTCCAAAAAAATAAAATCGATATTTTTGGTTCGGTTCTCGATTCCACTGTAAATCCAACCCGAACCGATCCGCTACCTAAATCGATACGGTATATTTTATAAAATAAATAAATATATATGTATATAACATTTGTAATTTATATTTTTGGGATTACCCGAGTTTCTAACTTATGTTATTGGGGATCAAAATTAATTTTGACCTTAAGAAAATTATTTTTGAAATACATTAATCTTAAGATTTCACTAAGTTTGAAATATAAATTTGGAACCGAAAATTGATCCAAACCAATCCAGGAACCGTTGGTTCGATTTGGTTTGGTTCTACACAACTGTCGGTTCGGTTTCGATTCTAAAAATTTGGAACCGACCCAACCCGGTTCGATTCTCGGGTTAGTATCAAAATCAAACCAAACCAAACTGTGTGCACCCCTAATCTATATAAAGGATCATGATGACTCTCTTTACATTACATCTTATCACATTTGTGGAAAGCAATAGAGAGAGAGAGAGAGAGAGAGAGAGAGAGAGAGAGAGAGAGAGAGAGAGAGAGAGAGAGAGAGAGAGAGGTCTAGGGTTCCAAGGAGAGACAAAACATGAGGAAAGTAAGAAAAGATGAAGATTTCTGAAGTTCTTAAAGACCTAAATCTTGTTCAGGTGTCCATAAACCTTACTTACTTTGTCGGACCATATACTTGAATATCAATGTTAGTTCTCGAATTGTTTCATCAAATATACTCATATATTGGATGATCTACTATATTCCCAAAGGTATTATCCATCTCTTATGGGTGATGAGTTTTATAAAACCCTAATATGATTGAATTTAAGATCCATCTCGATTTAGTCTACCGATGCAGTTCAAAAATGTGTTTTAAACAATTTCCCAATATGGTTTTTTGTGATTATTTGTTATTGATTTGTTATCTTTTGGTGCCAAAACTAGTCTCCAGTATTTTTTAGATCTGTTTTTTATTTGTAAGTCATTTATGAAAATAATATAGGTGATTCAGAAGGACAGAAGTTTTTTCATTAGCAAAACATTCTCGTGAATGGGTACAATTTTATTTTGGGATCAAATTTTAGTAGTGGGAAGATAGTGTGTTGTCACTATCAAGTTGTGAACATATTTTTGCCCAAAACTGATTATTTAATTCATCTTACATAACCATAGTTATTAGTAGCACTTTCCCTTAGGCGGCCTATTCGATGATTAATATAAATTCCTCTCCCATTGCCACCATGAATTTAGTTGTCCCTATGCTTTTCATATTTGACTGTGAAACCCCTCGATAACATTGAATGGTTATTTATTCATTATTCCCCACCCACCATTCTCATTTGTCATTACATTTGTATTGTGTATGAAGGGGGCATGTGTTTATCTCGCGATATTACTGTAAAATGTGTAGAGTGGTCAGATTATATGATAAAGAGTATAATCTATAAATTAGGTCACAACCAAGACAAATTAAATTTTATCCAATTTTATCTTAATTAATTAGATGAAACTAAATATGCAAGATATTGAATACAAATCAAACACAACAAATAAGAACATGGGATATGTTGATGTAAAAAATTAGATTATCTCTAATTTATTAATCACAGATAAAAATAAATAAGACAAAAGATTTTTAAAGTGGTTCAGCCTCATAAGAATGGCCTACATCCACTGTATTTGTTATTGTTGACTGTTTGCAGAATTCTCGATAACAGGTTTTACCCAGAAATTTTGAGTCCCCTGCTAATGAGGAGGTTACAATGTATTTATAGCCTCGAATCGGTACAAATGAAAGAATAATACATAACTGTCCAATAGGCATGTGCATCTGTGTGATAATAATGAGCATTTAATGCGCAGTCATCCTCTTGATTATCCGGATATGAATGCTTTGTACGAGATGCAGCTCGGACCGCCTAAGTAGCTCGGTATACATGACTTGCTCGGTACAATAAAGTTCCTCGGAGAACACTTGTTGCTCGGAGCTCCTGAGTTGGTCGGGGAGGTTGAGTTCCTCAGAGTCAAGGTTTTGTTCAAAAAATATTTGCGGGTGCCATGTAGATTGACACGTGTCTCCACATAATTGGTCCACGTCAGCAGACTAAATTTGGTATCAACAGAAGCCCACAATGTTTCGTAGTTTGTTGTTGAAGAAAAGTACGGAGCATTTTGCAGCTTAGATTTTCGGTTTTTATGGTTTCTAGGAAAGCATTCGTTGTATACAACTCCTTTATAAAATGCACAGTATCAGTCTTTATAAATATTTTAAATTTCCATAACCGCTTCATTTTTTGTGCCCTTTTCCTCTTTTTAGCCATCGGATACGCAATCGTCCGTCCTGGTAATCATTGCTTTTCCCTTTTCCCAAGGTAAAGTATTTAAGCACTACAGAAAATCCTATCGTCTTTTACTTTTTCAAATCTATATTTTTGAACTTCCATTTCTTCTCTATCTTGTGCGTTCGTTTCTTCCATCGTTCATTGCCAACTGATTCACTCATTTCCTGTAAGATTTTCTTCCTTCTCTTTTATTTTGCTTTGATCATCATGGTTTATGTTGTTGAATCGCTTGATAAATTTCGTTCTGAGTTTTCGATTCCTTCATGGGTCATTTTGGAGGAACTCTCTGAACCTTCTAACTATTTTTCTTTGGTTGAGGGACATTGATTCCCAAGTCTCTTTGTGGCCGAGTGTGGCTTTTCTTTTCCTCCCAATCTTTTATGTTTGGAGTTCTGTCAATATTTTGACGTTGTTCCTGCAAAAATAACGCCCAATACTTGGAGAATAGTTAATGGGGTCCATAGGTTAAATCAAATTCATGGAACCCGTTTAGGAATTCCAGAAATTATGTTTTTCTATAGATGGGTCGTCAGTGATAGTACTTTTTATTTAAAAACTAGGTTTTTAAATAGGGCTTTAGTTGTCAATCTCCCAGATGCCAACAGGGATTACTTCGAGCATGGGGTTGTCATGAAAAATTGTCAACACGCTCCATTAAATGGAGATGATGTATATCAGGGTCCTAGGTGTCCCCTCTATGGCAATGGAATAGGTTGTTTTTGTTTTTTGAAATCTTGTTTTCTTTGTGGTTGATAAAATGTATCACTGACATTTAATTTTTGATTATTCGCAGTTGACAGTAAGAGAAAGTCTCCAAAGGAGACAGAGGTTAATTTAAAACATTTAAAACTTATCGGGAGTTTGCATCAGTGTGTAGCCGACGAACACATTAGGTCGGCCTCCTATTTATTGCAGTACAAGAGTTACACTTCATCCTTTACTGCTCATCCAGTGGTGGTTAGTCTTGACCCGATACCAGCTGTTGAGACTAGTGTGAAAGGCTCGTCCTCAGAATCAAACATTCCTATTAGCGACATAATGAAGAAAAGAAAATTTCCTGCCTTCTTCGATAAGTCTGCCTCTACTGCTGGAGAGGCAAAGAAAAGTAAGCCCAATGTCCCAGAGGAGGGGACAAGGAATATTGATGCAGACCTTCCTGCTGCTGCTAAGAAGATTGTCGAGAAGCCCCCAGTGGCCCCGAGCAAGATTGTGACTGTTTCTCCTTCAAGTGAGGTCATAGTTATATCACCGACCAAGACAACACCCTTGGTTGAGAACATTCCTACTCCTTCTAGGAGGTAAAAGAAAATTTTGTCTGAGAGACCAACAGAACCTGTCTCTCAGTCTTTGAATGTTGAAAGTGGTATTCCCACTTTTATTCCTCTGAGCTCTGCCATGAGCTCGGTGAAGTTTTGGATTACTCCCGAGGTCCAAGGTATTGAAGATATTCTTACTCGTGATAGGGTCACCACCTTGGCTGCTCAACATATTGCCTCAGTAAGTATTATTAATATAAGCTTTCATTTTTCAATGCTATGTCCTCGCACTGACTCACAGTTATTTTTTTTTTCAGCTGGTAACATGTTTCAACACTATTCTGAAGAAAGATGAAGCTATCAAGGCTTCAGTATCCTCGGGAGGTATAGAGGAGGCTTTTACTGGATTAACCCAGTCTTTGAAGGAATCTCATCAGAAGTATGAGGATAACAAAATTTCTTGGGAGAAGCAGGTTAAGTCTGTTGAGCAGGAGATGGGTCAAGCTGTGGAAGCCTCCAAGGGTTTGGAGAATAAATTAAAAGAGTTTGAGAAGAATAACAAGGAGCTGGAGGAGAAGCTCAAAAATACTGCAGAGCTTGAGAATAAGCTCAAAGTTGCTGAAGATAAGATTAATAAACTTCATGATGTTGGTCGTCAGATGCAGGAGGTGGAGGAGAAATTGAGGGTTGCCGAGGAGCTCCTTAGGGAAAAGACCTCCTCGGAGAAAGTTAAAAGGAAGAAGTTTGTTAAGAAATCATTCAGCATAGGTTGGGATAAGGGATGGAATAAGTGTTTGGCTGCCATGTCATCATAAATGGAATATGTCAGCCTTAAATATTTTAGGGATGGATGGGTGGCAGCCCTACAAGAGCTGAAGGTTGCTGAAGATTCTGCCCTATTTTAGCAACATACTCATGGCCCTCCTCCCTCTTTCGGAGAAGAAGAAGAGGACAAAGATGCCTCAGAGGAATCCTCCATGGTAGTTGGAGATCAGGCTCTTACTGTTCTAGCTGTTCAATCGTTCCCTGAGCAACCCCAACCAACTATTACTCCTGTCGAGCAGCTTTCTTGGCCCTCCGATTAACCAACCTCTTCATCTAATCTTCCCAAGGAAGTTTTGGGAAGCAAGGAGAAGGTATAGAGTTGTTCGGATCTTTCTTTTACTTTTTTGTTGAATGTACTTTTGGACTATTTACTTCTCTTTATAATGAAATAAAATTTGAACTTTGGTTATTTGGTTTGATTTTTCCTTGTCTCTACTCTGCTTGCTCTGTTTGCATTCTTATTGATTCTTTCTATCTCTTCTCTTTACTAGTTTATGTCTAGGATGGAGTTCTTGTCTGCTCACGATACTGAATTGAAGAAAAAATACAATGACTACTTCAAGGCTGGCCATGCTGACCTAAACGAGGCTCAAATTATTAACATCCTTGGTCCAAATTCTTCTAAACAAGCAGTTGAAGCATATCAATATTTGAAATGCCTGCTTGACCGAGTTATGCCAATAATGTGGCATACTATGAGATGATTGAGGACCTTTAAGGAACCATCAGGGAACTCCAACAACAATATAAGGAATCTTCTGCCCTTTTGCATCAGGGGCGTGATAAAAAATATCAGCAGCTCAATGCTGATAAAGGATATGATAAGTTCATCGCTATTTATGAGAAGAAAGAGAGCGTTCTAAAACTTGAGGTTGAGGAGCACAAGAAGATCGCTAAACTGTTGGAGCAGGAAAATAATGTTTTGTAAAAAGAGATATCCCAACTAAAATCTATAGTATCTTCCTCGGGAGCCTTGGTCCCTGTCAATGATGAAGGTTTCTCTTTCCTGGAGGTTGAAAATGCCAATTTTAGAGATGAATTGGAAACCTTAAAAAGGACTACTTCTGCTCGCAGACGAGCAAGAGCTTCTTGGGGATGAGCAAGGGCTGCTCGGGTTACTATTGAAGAGGTAAGAACTCAAGCAGCTTTGGAAAATCAAGCATTCCAGTTGGTGGCGAAGAATCAGGCTTTGTTAGAGATGTCCAAGAAGATTCTGAACGTTAGCGAGAAACTCTCCACACAAAACTCTGCCTTGTAGAATAAAGATCTTCTAGTGAAGAACCTCCATGAACAACTGGAGAGGTTAACTTACCAGTTTCACAAACAGCCCAGGGAATTTTGGATGGCTGGATACAATGAAGCTCTTTATCATCTCGATTACCGGATCCAGCAATCAAATAACGAGGGTTATAAGCAAGGATGGCTGAATGCACTGGGTGTGCTACAGTTGGGGCAGGGCCACTATCAATGGGATTATTATGATCCTGGGTTGCTTGATTTTCCAGTGCCTCCTTTCAAGCTTGATATGAGTTGGATTCCTGCTCGGTCAATTCCTCGGTGCCTGGTCTCAAAGTACCTCGGCGATTACAGCCTCCATTCTAATTTTGACATATCTCGTCCGGAGCACCTACTTGATCGTCCATCTGTGATGAATGTCAGGATGCTTCGAGATCTGAACTTCATAAATTCCCCTTATACCTTAGACGATCCTCCTGCTGGAGTAGAACCTGTTTCAAAGGCAGAGGGAAAGAAACCAATAGAATAGGATTTTATGTAATGTTTTTTTTTCTTTTTCCGGCATATGTAAATCCTTCTTGATTTGAATGAAAAGTTTTGGTAATGAAATACATTTCTCACATCATTTGTAATTCTACTTAGTATGAATGAAAATTTGTCTTTTGTCATTTCATTTTCTTCTAAATAATTTGTAGAATGTTTTTGCTTGTTGGTTGGTAAGTATATATATGTTTATGACACACTTATCTCATTGCAGTGATTTATCAGTCTTTAATTCTAAGTAATAAAACAACTTACATTTCATGGTATTGCCTAAACAATTGTTTCTGACCAACCGGAGTTGGTGGATTTTTATTCCCGACCAATCGGAGTTAGTGGATTTTTATTCCTGACCAACCGTATGTGGATTTTTATTCCCGACCAACCGTAGTTGGTGGATTTTTATTCCCGACCAACCCTAGTTGGTGGATTTTTATTCCCGACCAACCGTAGTTGGGGAATTTTATTTTACCAGCCAACCTTAGTTAGTGGACCGACCAAACGTAGTTGTTTTTTTTTTTTTTTTTTTACCGACCAACCGTAGTTGGGGGATTTTATTTACCGACCAACCGTAGTTGGTCGACCGACCAATCGTAGTTGGGGGATTTTATTTTACCGACCAACCGTAGTTGGTGGACCGACCAACTGTAGTTGGGGGATTTTATTTTACCTACCAACCGTAGTTGGTGGACCGACCAACCGTAGTTGGTGGACCGGCCAATCGTAGTTGGGGGATTTTATTTTACCGACCAACCGTAGTTGGTGGACCAACAAACCGTAGTTGGGGGATTTTATTTTACCTACCAACCATAGTTGGTGGACCGACCAACCGTAGTTGATGGATTTTTGTTTTGAACTTGATGCGTAGTGTGTAGCACTAATACTCCGAAAAAATTTCATCAAAAGGAGAGAATTGGATAAAATTTTTTAACACTTTATTCATACTGAAGAAAATATCATTACATAGAAACTCCTACTACTGATAATACTTCTGTAGATGTTCTTCATGCCATGCATTCTTAAACTCTTCTCCCTCCAAGGTTTCAATCCTGTAGGTTCCTGGACGAACAACTTTCGTTACTCTGTAGGGTCCACGCCAGTTAGCTTCCAGTTTATTGTGCTTTTGAATTACTTTCTTTAGCACGTAGTCTCCTTCCTTCAAATCACACTTTTTTACCCTCTTGTTGTAAAACAGAGCTGTTCGTTGTTGGTATGCAGCATTCTTGATTGCTGCTTCCTCTCGAACTTCTTTGAGCATATCTAGATCCAATCGCCTCATCAATTCACTGATAGGAGAATTGAAATTCAACACCCTGTGTGTGGATAGTCCCAACTCGGCAGGTATAACAGCTTCGCTTCCAAATGCCAGCATGTATGGAGATTCTCCTGTTGCTGCTCGCGGTGTAGTACGATAAGCCCACAGCACAGAATGTAGCTCGTTAATCCAATTTTCCTTTGCATCGTCCAGTCGTTTTTTCAAACCATTCAGTAGCGTTATGTTCGTCACCTCAGTTTGTCCATTGCTCTGGGGATGGCCTGGTGCAGAGTGGGTTTTCAATATGTTTGACTAATGACAATATGCAGCAAACTCTTCGTTGTCAAATTGGGTTCCATGATCAGTAATAAATGCATGGGGAAGACCATATCTGCAAATGATATTCTTCCAAATAAATTGATATACCCTATCATAAGTCATATCAATAAGAGGTTCAACTTCTACCCATTTAGTAAAATAATCCATAGTGACTACGAGGTACTTGAACCTTCCTCTGGTCATTAGGAGTGGCCCGACCAAGTCTATCCCCCACATGTCAAATGGCCAAGGGGATGTTATGGGTGTCAACAATGCCTGGGAGTTCTTCGGATAGAAGAGTAGCGTTGACATTTGTCACATTTTTTGGCATAAGCTATACAATCAGCCCTCATCGTCGGTCAATAATATCCCTGCATCATTATTTTTTGCAAAAGCGTCCGACCTGCTATATGAGCTCCACAGGATCCTTCATGGACCTCTTCAATCAAATATTTCACCTCGGAGGGATACACACATCTTTGTAGACCTGCTATAATTCCTCGTCTATATAAAATTCCATTAGTTAATACATAACGAGCAGCTTTAAACTTCAGTTTCTTAGCTGCGAGCTTATCAGTTGGTAAAACCCCCTCCTCAATATAGGCCCTGATAGGATCCATCCATGATGGTCATGAATCAAGGGCAATGAAGTTCATCTCTAGATCTTTCTCAATGCTCTGACTAGTCAAGATTTCTATTGGGATTGTTCTTCGTAGCTCGGTGCGCGTGGCTGAGGCTAACCGAGCTAAGGCATTTGCTCTTGCATTCTCCAATCTTGGTATTCTAATTATCTGTACTGCGATTAGGATTGATAAAATATCCATTGCTTTCGTATGATACTTGATCATTAATTCTCCTTTGGCTGCATATACCCCCAGCATTTCATTTACGATCAATTATGAGTCACTGAATATGATAACCTGCTCAACCTTCATGGTTTTTGCCAAACTAAGACCAACAATCATTGCTTCATATTCAGCTTCATTATTGGAAGCTTTAAATTGAAAGCGTAGAGCATATTCAGCATCGATCTCATCTGGGCTGTTTAAAACAATCCATGCTCCACTACCTGTAGTGCACGAAGAACCATCTACATATAAATTCCACACAGGTATCTTATTATCAAACTCTTGGTCAGACAGAGTTCCTCGGTGAAATATTTTATGCTTCCTTATATCCTCCTCTCTTGCTACTTGTTGACCATCTTCTCTTGCTCGTCTACCGACTTAAGTTGGTCGGGGTTTAAGTTTAATGATCCTGTAACATCCACAGGCTAGTCGGTATCCAACTTTTGCTCTTCGGAGGTATCTGTATAGGTGAATTCTGCAATAAAATCTGCCACTGCTTGCCCCTTAAATGACGACCTAGGCTCATAAATTATGTCGTATTCACCCAACTCTATAGCCCAATACATCAATCTTCCTAATTTCTCTAGTTTGTGCAGAGCTTGCCTTAATGGCATGTCTGTATACACAACAATAGTATGAGCTTGGAAGTATGGCCTCATTCTTCTACTTGCTTCGATCAATGCCAGTGCTAACTTTTTCAGCCTTGGATATCTGATCTCTGCTCCTTGAAAAGCCTTACTTGTGTAATAGATTGGTTTTTGCACTCCATCCTCCACTCTTATCAATGTCGAGCTTACTGCATTTTTTGAGACTGCTAGATACAAGTATAGTCTTTCTCCCATCACTGGCCTGGACAATAATGGAGGTGCTCCCAGGTATTTCTTCAATTCTTGAAATGCCTTCTCACATTCATCATTCCATTCGAAAGTCTTTCGGAGTGTTTTGAATAATGGTAGACATCTGTCAGTTGCTCATGATACAAATTTATTAAGTGCTGCAACTCGCCCTATGAGACTCTGCACTTCCTTCTTCATCATCGGAGATCGCAGTCCCAATAGAGCTTTGATCTTGTCAGGATTTGCCTCAATTCCCCGTTGATTAACAATGTATCCGAGAAACATGCCTTCTCGTACTCCGAATATGCATTTGGTGGGATTCAGCTTCATTTGATATTTTTCTAGTTGATCAAAGGTCTGGCCTAAATTAACTAGATGATCAGCAGCTTTCTTGCTCTTCGTTAGCATATCGTCAACATAAACCTCCATGTTATGACTGATTTTCTCCGCAAACACCTTGTTCATCAGCTGCTGATATGTCCCACCTGTATTTTTAAGTCCAAAAGGCATAACATTATAACAATAAGTTCCCCTTGGGGTAATAAAACAGGTACTCTCCTTGTCCTCAGGCTTCATCTTAATCCGATTGTAACCAGAGTAAGCATCCATAAAACTCAGCAATTCGTGCCCCGAGGTAGCATCCACCAGTTGATCGATTCGGGGTAAAGGAAAATGATCCTTTGGGCATGCCTTATTGAGATCGGTTAAGTCTACACACATCCTCCATTTGTTATTTTTCTTCTTCACCATCACCACATTATCTAGCCAATCAGGATATTTGACACCCTTAACAAAAAAGGCTTTTTGGAGCTTTTCGACCTCCTCGTGTATAGCTTGGTTCTTTTCGGGGCTGAACATTCTTCTTCTCTGCTTCACTGGCTTGATTTCCTTATTCACATTGAGCTCGTGATATAAGAAATTTGGGTCTATTCCTGGCATGTCCTCATGGATCCATGCAAAAGTTTGTTTTTAACTTTTTAAGAAAACTATCAATTCCTGTTTTAGTGAGGCATTCAACGACGAACCTATTTGAGTTGTTCCTTCCGGGTGCTTGTCGTCCAGAATGACATTTTTAGTGGCTTCCACCACCTGGCCTTTTACGAGCTGCGACTCGTCTAGGGGATCTAATGTTTCAATTTCTGCACCTTCATCCACTTGATAGGTAGTAGTCTTTTTCTTAGATTCCTCCAGTTCTTCCTGCTCGACAGATGAATAGTAGCATTCCCGAGCTACTTTTTGGTCACCCTTTACAATTCCTACTCTAAAGTTGGTTGGAAATTTTAGGCATTGATGTACAGTAGATGGTACTGCTTCGAACTTCTTCAATCTTGCCCTTCCCATGATGATATTGTAAGTTGATTGAACATTCTTATCCATTACAAAAAAAGCACACTCTTTCTGTTCGACAAGCAGGCCATGTATCGATGAACATATCCAACTTGATCGTCCCAAGTGGAAAAACTTTCTTGCCAGTAAAACCGAGGAGGGGATGATGATATGGATCCAACTGGGATAACTTTAGGTTCAAACTATCAAAATATGGGTAGAACATAATATCTACCGAGCTGCCATTATCCACCAAGACTCGCGAAATCACTACTTCCTTCATCCTCATTTTGATCACCAATGGGTCATCATGAGGATATAACACACCTGCGAGGTCATTCTTAGAGAAACCGATGACCAGTTTATCTTTGTTCACCTTCCTCGGGCGATCATCCTCAGCTAGATTCATCCATTGAATATACGAACAAGCTTGAGCCTCATTGAGGTAAGCTTTCCTCTCTGCGGTAAGGTCTCCACCTCCTGCATCTCCACCAGTAATAACGTTGCAATCAAATGATCTAAAATGGATAGAAAAACCTCACGTTCTGGCTATTTTGGTCTTTTGGGGAGATCGAGGTCGTCTTGATCTTCATGATCTCTTTTCTTGTCATCTTCTACTCGATGAGGAGATCTAGATCTCTGTCTCGCTCGGTTGTTGTTCTTTCCTTCGTTTCTGCGATCAACATACTTGGCTAGCTGTCCTCGTCTGATGAGTGCTTTAATTTCATTCTAAAGAGCTATGCAAATTTTGGTCATGTGACCATGGTCTTTATGGAACTAGCAATATTTGGCCTTATTCCTCTTGTCAAGATCTGTCTTCATTTTCTCTAGCCAGTTTAACTCCTCGCTGTTCTTAATTTCTTCCAAAACGTGGTTTATGTCTACTTTCAAAGGAGTATAATTTCCAAATTTCTTCAACATTTGCCATGATGGCTTTGCTTTTGATTGCTTGTTACCACCATTGTTCTTTTGATCCTTCTTCTCAATCTTCTCGGCCTCAACTTTGGTCTCCTTAGTGTCCATGTTCTTCTTCGCAGCCATAGCTTCCTTGGCATTTATGATTTTGGCTACTTTTGCCATTAGTTCTAACATGGTCCTAGGCGGATCTTTGGACAAAGTGTAGTACAATTTATTTGCCAATAGTCCACTCATCAAAGCATTAACTGTTGTCTTTTCCTCGTAATCAATAACTTCGAGCTTCTCGTTATTAAAACGAGTTATGTAATCCCTAGTGATCTCACCTTCTTTTTGTCTAACACTTAACAAGTGTGCTACTCGTTTAACTGGTTTTGCTCTAAAACAGAAATTTCGAATAAAGAGCTCGGAAAGTTGAAAGAAATTAGAAATATTCCCCGGAGGAAGATTATTATACCATATTTGAGCAGATCCGATAAGATTTCCCAAAAATGCCCTGCATCTCATCTCGTCTGGCACGGCATAGATATCGGCAGAAGCTTGGTAGTGTTCTATATAAAGGACATGGTCGATTTTTCCATCATATTTAGGAGTCACAACAGGTGCTTTGAACTTTGATGGTGTGGGAAAATCCACAATTTCCTGGATAAAAGGTGTCCCTTGGACAAAAGTTCTTTGTAGAGGATTCTTAGCCTTTGCCATTTCCCCTAGTCTATCCTCCAACCTTTGAATAGAGCCTTTCCATGCATCATTTCCCTCTTCGGGCCTGTTGGTTCAAACAACTGATCGTGTTGAATTTTCCTCCTGGGTTCTTTCATTGCGAACAGTTGGTCGTGATTGGGCAGAACCCTCGTTTAGATTGTATGGTCATCGAAAGTTCCTCGACATAGCCTTAGGAGGACTTCTATTCCTCCTAGGGCCCAAACGATCAAAAGGAGAGGCCCTACTTAATCTCTCCAATGCACTAGTTCTTTCCGAAGAGAGTGATGTTTTGTTCAATAACTGTAGCTCGTACTGATGAACTTCGACCAGGTTGATAAGAAAAATCATTAGATCTCTCGGTGCGATATGAATCGGTAAGTCTAGATCGAGATTCCTCTGGGAATAACGTTCGCCTAGAAGGTAAGCGGGTATTTTTTTAACGCTTCGTTGTCCTGAATGGATCGATACTCCACCCTGGACAGTTTATATGAGTTGCCACATAGTTTCTTGCATGGTTGTTTGGCCTTGGTCTATATTAGCCATTATTCCGGCCAGATCTTGGAAATTTGGAGGAGTAGATGGATTTGGGAGAATCCCAGCATTTCGATTACTGGATTCTAGATGATCTGCCATTGATGATGAATGATTTTGGTGAAAAACGAAATTACAATCGTTTCCCACAGACGACGCCAATCTGTTGATGTAAAAAATTAGATTCTCTCTAATTTATTAATCACAAATAAAAATAAATAAGACAAAATATTTTTAAAGTGGTTCAGCCTTATAAGAATGGCCTTCATCCACTGTATTTGTTATTGTTGACTGTTTGCAGAATTCTCGATAACAGGTTTTACCCAAAAATTCTGAGTCTCCTGCTAATGAGGAGGTTACAATGTATTTATAGCCTTGAGGCGGTACAAATGAAAGAATAATACATAGGTGTCCAATAGGTGTGTGCATCTGTGTGATAATAATGAGCATTTAATGCGCAGTCATCCTCTTGATTATTCGGATATGAATGCTCTGTACGAGATGCAGCTCGGACCGCCTAAGCATCTCGGTATACATGAGTTGCTCAGTACAATAAAGTTCCTCGGAGAACACTTGTTTCTCGGAGCGCCTGAGTTGGTCGGGGAGGTTGAGTTCCTCGAAGTTAAGGTGTTGTTCAAAAAATGTTTGCGGGTGCCATGTAGATTGACACGTGTCTCCACATAATTGGTCCACGTCAGCAGACTAAATTTGGTATCAACAGGATATGAGGAAAAACATTTTCAGCACTATTATAACTAAGGTATTACAGATGATAAAAATAGACTTACACTCTTAAAATTTATTAAGTATAAAAGTTATGTATCCTTTTAAGTTGATAATAGAAAGCAATGCAGATCTAGCAATGCCCTGGATCAAGATCCACTTGCCTTGGTGTCCACTGATCACTGCCGTGAAGAATCAACTCCACGTGGATTTGAACATGTGATGTAATCTTTAGGGTTTGATAAAGTTATCACAAAATATCCAATGGGTTTCGATTTGAAAAACGAAAGTATTTGTTCACAACCTAGGTGGAAAAAGGCTTGTAAATAAGTACAAGTTCATCTCTCTTAAGAGGGATAAAAAAATCTCCAAGAGATAAACTTGAAAATATTGTGTTTGAAATCAAGTAAAAAATATTTTTTTGCTGGCTCGTTCAAACAAACATACCTCATTCGAACAACATAGAACAAGATATCGAACGACATTCTAGCGAAATGAGAAAGATGGACATTTTGTAGATTCGTTCGAACAATTGATATCCAACGAGATTAATATCCTCGTTCGGACTACCGTTCATATCTCGTTCTAACAAGTCGCCTTAAAAATGATTTTTTAATTAAAATCTTTTGAAAAATATTTTTGTTTCAACCACATTTAAAACACCCTTTAACAAAATGTTTACACAAAATAAACCTCATATACCTTCTCTAATGATTGTAGTGATGATCTCAACTCTTCAATCTTCGATTGTCGCATTTGGTCACTAACATGTCTTTAATTTAAGCTCTTAAGAATGTACACGATGATGTCGAGGTGTAGCAGAATATGCCAAACTAAAAACATAATGAGAAACTATATGTTTTTTTTCTAACAATTACTATTTTCTCGATTTTAAAGTGCCCTAATTTTTGTTCTAATCTTTTATTTATCAACCAACTTGCTAAACATTTCAACTTTGTTGTTGTGTTTTTTCCTCCCCATTTTTTTACATTACATGAGTTTGAAAAGGAATTTCAGTAGTATGACACCCCTTATATTTTAATTTTTAGGTTGATCAAGTCAAGCTATTAAATTATACAAGTTATTTAAATGATCAAACACCGTCCTTAGAATGAAATTGAAACAATGAATAATGATAAACAATATGGAGTGAGACATAAATATGGAATAAGAGTTAATCATCGCCGCTAACTACAGGATATGAACTCATAAGGATTGATAATAATAATCCCAAAAAAAATACAAGTCAACACTATTGTCTCCGCAATCCCCAACATAAACATAACCAAAATCTGTGTACAATATCTAAAGAGGTAACGTGTAAACCTCACCTCACTCAAAATCAATAAAAATAAAAGTAGGTTCCATCACCCACATCTCTGAAATTGGTGATGATTGGCAAGGATGAATCGGTGCTCACAAAAGAGAACGATAAGTCTGACATGCGGGAGCTCCTGGAACAATGCGACGGGTCAGTCCCGTCGCAAAATAAAAACCTACACAACTCGAGTAATAAAACAAAAAATCATGCGTATAAATAATAGGTCAATTATTTTAGACTATTTGTTTGATAACTGACACGCCATTAAATGTGTTAATCTTTTATAATATGTATTTTATGAAGTTTTATTAAATTCTACTAGTTCCCATAAATTAATAGATCACTAGTATACCCAATACCCATGATAATACCATTATAAGTAAAACTATGATTATCCCCAACTAACTACGGATCACTAATGCACCAAAATTATAAAATCGAGACTAGCCCCCACTAATTACGAGGGTCACTAGGACGTATATCTTCATTTTTTATCTAGCATGGACAAAATCAACTGCAGGCATCCCTCATTAACTACCAAAGTCACTTATGAAAATTCCACCATACTTTAGTTGGTGTGGAATGTAATAAACCGCCATCACCATAATTGCCTGCCTCCACAATAACAACTAAATCATAATATAACCATGACACTATACCGATCAATGCTAATAACCATCATTATTCATACCCATCCCTCTTTATCGTAGTAACCTAGAGATTAGTTAACACTTTTATGAGATTCATGTCTTTTAGTCTAGATGTTAGATTTCATTTATTTATCCTCATATATATTCAAAGGTAAATATTAACTCGAATTACAACCAGAAACTAACTCCAAATGTTTAACATCGTACTTTAGGATTTTGTGAATTATGCTTCATAGGGGGAATATTTAACTTGTAAGAATTCATAATATAACCCAATTCCAATCCAATGTCATAAGAACCACCCAATATGTTAATCTAACTGAATTGTGCAAGTGTATGTATTATACTCATGTGCCACATAGGATTAGATTGTCTTATTCCGTCAACCAAATATACTTTGAGTCTTGTCCTCGAGGTCGATTAGGAAAATATTCATGTAAATCATTCAAATGGACATCCTTTAAGACACATATCCTTTTCTACCATTATTATAAAGGTAAAAGGACCTAGCGACTCATGTACATTTCATCACACTAGTTCTTTTGTGAAATTAATTTTTGTGTGTGTACACTTCGGTATGGTTTTCTCATTTTATTAATCTTATAGAATGCATTAATATTGTCTTTGTAAAATTTAATGTGCATTTCTGTATATGTTGTGAAATGCATTTTGAATTTTCTGTCAAAAATTATTCAGCTTGGATTGTTATTGTGTGCATCGCTACAGCATCTCCATAGCCAAGATTTTCTTCACTACAGCGATGGGATATCTCTTTTCACCTACTTTGATAGAGATTTTATTCAATATTGCCTTGTGACCTCATCAGGGAATCACCACAGTGAAAATCTTCGATGTAGATATGCACCAGTGACAATTGTCAGTACGGAACAAAAATTTAACTTTTTGTAAAACATTGTGCACATCTTCCTTGGTACTCGTTTAGAACTGAGATCTTTCATATATTTTTACCTTTTAATCTTGGCACTTCATGTGTGTCTACAACTTACCAACTTGTCCCCTTAAGCATCCATTGCAGGCTTGAGTCTATATGTATATGAGTTGGAACTTCATTTTAAACAAGTGTGATTTTGTGATTACTTCGTGAAGAAATATATTTTGATAAGTCATTCTCCCCACAAGAATCATTTTAAAGAGAGAAAAATCTTGGTGAGATAAATACTTCTTTTGTGTTGAATCTTATATTTTTATAAGTTTTAATCTAGCTTTTAACTTTTTATATATTCTAGAGATATTTTTGTTTTAATACTTGTCAAATATAAATATATTTTGAAGTTAAATGATTTTCTTTAAAATCTCTTTAAAATTTGTTCTTAAGTTATTTCATATTTTACTTATCTCAATACTATATTTATGAGTAAAGCCATTATTTATAAATACACTTTCAGTTAAAGTTGCCTAGAAAGTGGTACTACACTCATTGAAGGCTTCTCAACCTTACTCCAATATTTTGAACACAAAGTTATTCTTCCACTTCAAAATGAAGTTTGTTGATTGTGGTTTTAAGAATACATTGGTTGAGACCAAAACTGGTGGAGGTTGTGAAGCGTGTTCCAGCTATCGACGCCTTCCCATCAGTGGAAGATATGGCGTGAAAGCCCATTAACCAAAAGTTATTAATTTATGTTGTATGACATAGTTCACTTTTTTAAGTCCTACCATAGATTATTTGTCGTTCTGTTGGCCGGAGATTTTTCCCGTTGTCGGTTTTTTCTCATACACCTTGGTGTTATGATATATTGTTTACTTTTTCGCACTTAGATTAAGTCACCTAACCGTTGAAGATAAAATTACTGTAATCGACTTGGTAACTAATTTGTCACACATGCCTTAGGCAATATATTTGTTGGCATATTTTGAACTTAAAAGAACCTAGTATCATTTCAACAAGAGATTTTAATTTGGGTATCCTTCATCAATCTTATTTTTAATAGCAATCACTCTCAATAGTTATCAGAGATAGACCTCTCTTTGTTATGTTTTATTATCTAAAGGCAGATCAAGTGTGTGTGAAAATGGACTTTTATGTGAATGACCAAATGCGAGAAATGACGGGAATCAAGAAAGGTCACACTTTAACCAAACGTATCACATCATTCAAAATTTTGAATCATTATAGAATACAAATTTATACTAATCAATTGAGTGACTATGAATGTGATGATCTAAATTCTTCTCTCAATGAACTTGTTTCTCAAAACAAAAGTTTATCTAAAACCAGTGCTAATCTTTTTATGAGAGTGAAACATTTTGAGAAAGAAAAAACCATCAAAAAACAAAGACCATGAATCTTCTCGGTTACCTTTTGATTGGGATATATTGCTTGATAGAATTAAAGCCTTAGAAAATGAGAAAATCGAACTTGTTAATGAGACTAAATTCTGTTAAAGAAAAGAATGAATTTTTTCAATCTATTGATGCTCATACTCATTCCCTCTATCCTAAAGTTAAAGATCCATATTTAGACTTTAATGGCTTCTTAGAATTTCTTAATGAATTAATTGAAGATAAGGAGTTACTTTAGTTGGGGATGAATGTGTGTCTACATTGAATAAGGAAAAAGATGATTTCACCATCCTTGTGGATACTTTGAAAGTGGAATTTCAAAATAGTATTGATTTTTATGCCAAACTTTTAAAGAAAGTTAAAGATATATCTTTGGAACTAAATTCTAACTATCAATAAGTTCCTACACGAGAGACCTTGAATGACTAGCCTTCAATCTCAAATCATTCATCTACATTTAATCATGATTTTCAAAAATTTGATTAACTAAGGAAACATGATAAGATGAACAATTTTACATAAAAGTGTAATATGTCTTATCCCATTTTCAAATATCATAATCATCATAGTAAAATAATTAGTAGAGATTGTTTTTAGTTTTATTTTCATAAAAAGAGCCATCATAAGGATTTTTCTTTTAAGTTGAAAAAAGTTCAACAATTTGATAGGGTTTCTCCCAACAGCTTTTCTCCTATGCCTTATCATGGACTTTATCAATGTGATTGTAATATGAGAGTAAATTTGAGAGAGCTCTATTTTTTTCTTAAGTCGACCTCACATTTTCATAATGATAGGAAGAACTATAGCTTTGGTAACATAACGCTTCTATAAAACCGCGTGAACATCTTCGCTAAGTTCAAAGAAAATGGGCAAGAAGAATGATAAAACTCCCAAGATTCAAACTACGCCCAATTCGCCTCATGCAAGAATTAGAAACTATATTAGATCATTTATTGATTCTCGCAAATTCTACTTGTTAGAAAGTTTCTTCTTGTGTATAGGACTCTTTAGATGTATATCTTATTCTTTGGCTCATTCTATAATTGTGATGGTTTGTTTGTATACTTTACTTCTAAATACTTTTGTGGTTGTGTGCTTATAGGTTAACTTGCTAAAATGATATATTAATTTATTTAGCTTGGTTGCACATGATGAGTGTATCTTGGTGATATCTATAATTATGAACTCTACCTTCAGAATTTTAAAGCTTTGAAAATTTATGATTGTTTCATCATAATTTATCTTGAGTATATGTCATGACTTGTTGCACTTACAACGTACTACATTTTGAGCATTATATTATGAACTAAATAACAAAATACTTCCGAGTAATTCTTCATGTACTTTTTAAAATGTATAGGAATTGAAAATGGGTCATTTTACCTTAGTGCTTGTGAGATTTGTTTCATCATGGTTGGAGTCGAAAATGCTATATTTCAAAATCATGAGAGATGATTTAGTAAGAGCTATAAATATTGAATTATAAGAACTACCTTTGTTTGGAAATAATTTCGAACCTAAAGCGGTGAATGTGTGATAGTCGTCACATGCAGCATTTATTTTGAAAGAGATATCTTAAAAACCTTATTTATCCAAAAATTGAGTAACATAAAAGGATATAAGACTTTTAAGGTTATAACAAATATTGCTTATTAAGGAAGAAAAAAATGTTAGCATGATTAGTTGATCTTAATCTAACAACCCTGTCACTTTTTATATTTAGGCTAGTTGATATTCAATTAATAGGTTTCTCTAATCTTCTTGGGTATCAATGTTCTTAACTTCAACCAATTAACATATGTTATGCAGTAATGGTAAAAAAACATCCACGTCACTAAGATTTAATTTTGCTTCAAAATTGTCATCAAGCTTAAAACCTAGTGCCTTTTAAGCCATTTCATTGGCCTCCTCGTTAAGAAATTTGGGAATATTATTCAATGTGACCTCATAAATTTTAGATAATAAATCTAAAGCCATTTGGTAATGTAAGGCTAGACCATCATCACCACATTTAGTTTCACAAATTATCTATCTTATAACCAATTGGGAATCACCAAAATCCTCTAATACTGAAGCATTACAACTTCAAAGGATTTATAGGCCCATTATTACGGCCTCATATTTTTCTTGGTTATTGGTACATGTGTTATTTTATAACCTATATCCATGTTTGATTTTAATATGTTCGGGGGCCTCAATGACTACCCCTATACCTGACCTTATTTCAGTCTTTGAATCATCAAACCATAGTTTCCACCTGCTTAGAGATACATAACTTGTCTCATATTCTCCATATGATTTGTCCTCACATGGATGATCTGCCAAAAAATCATCCAAGGCTTGGTCCTTTATTGCCTTTTGAGGCACTTAATGCAAACAAAATTTAGAGAAGGATAACTCCCATTTTCCAATCGTATTTCTTATAATAAATCTTGTCAACATATATTGGATTATATAAAACATTGAAATGACAAAAACCTCTCTAGGCAACAAATAGTATATTAATTTTATAGTAGTAAAGTACATAGTTAAATATAGTTTTTCCATTATATTATACCCATATTCATAATAATTTTAAAACCTACTAAGGTAGTAAACAGCTTATTCCTTATGATTCTCACAGTCTTAAGCCAATAACACTCCAATAGATGCATCAGAGGCTAAAATGTATAACTTCAATAGTTTGTCTTCTCTTGGAGGTGCCAACACAGGTGGCTTAACCAGGTATCTCTTGAGTTCTTGGAAAGCCTTCTCATTCTCCTCTTTCCAATCCACCCATCTTGATCTTTTAGCTTCAAGAAAGAAAGAAAAACTTTAGTTTTTCCTATTGCATTTATATAAATCGACGAAGGAAATTAACTTGACTCAAAAACCTTTGTAACACTTTGTTGTTTTGGAGAGATGTTCTTTTAATTATATCTTTAGCTATATTATGATAAACTTGGGTTCCCTTTTGGTGCACAAAACATCCTAAGAAATTTCCGCTAGAAACTCTAAAGGCAGGCTCTTAAGGATTCATTTTAAGTTGATAAATTTGTATCCTTTTAAACGACTTTTTGAGATTTGTTATATGATCAATTATTAATTTTGATTTCATGATTATGTCATTAATATAACACTCCAAAAATGTGCCAACCATATCATGAAAAATGTTATTCAATCCCACTTGGTAAGTAGCTCCTTCATTCATTAGAGCAAATGGCATTTTTATCCATTAGAAGGCTGCCAAATTTCCAAGGAACCTAAAAGTAGTTTTATAAATATCTTCTTCATCTATGCATATTCGGTTATAAGAATAATGACCATCCATTATAGATGTGATGTCATCCCCATCTGATCTAATAGCCAATAAATCCACTACTGGCATTGGATATCCATCCTTTAGTAACTGCATTTAGATTTCTAAAATTACTGCATACTCTCAATTTTCCATTTCTCTTAATTACTGACACTATATTAGAGATCCATTCAACATATCTGGAAGTTTGAATAAACCCGTCCTTCATCAACCTTTTTATTTCTTCTTTTATCTTGGTTATGACTTCTAAAGTCATTTTTCTAGGAAACTACTTGATAGGTTTATATCCCTCCTTAATTGGTAGTTTGTGCTCCACCAATTTCCTGTCCAAGCCAAGTAGTTGAATATTTTCCTAAGAAAAATAGTCCTTCTATTGGTGTAAAAGGTCTACGACCAGTTGTTGGTCTTCATTTCTTAGGTTAGTACTGATATATGTGACTCTTCTGTATTATTCGATTCTGAAATTAACTTCAATCTAGGGATGTGTTTAATTCACCAGGAGTTCTACATATTTTATTAATGAACTTATTAATTCACCATTATCTTGAGGAACTTCATTTTCTATATCTTTCTCTAAGACATAGTCAGCCTAATTTATGGTATTTTCTTCACCAAGTCTGGTGTTTAACTCCAAATCTCTAAATTTATGCAAAACCATGGCCAAGCTTTCATCGGCATATTGAATGTCAATGGGTGTGCTATATATTGAAAATTATTGTGTTTTCCACAGTTGGCCCTATCCGGAAAAAAACTAAATCGTTCCAACTTTCCTCTAAAATTTATCCTCCTGATGCCTCTAGCACGAAATCCTTTGCCTTCACTGGCCCAATATTTCCCTATTAGAGCCCTGCCTCAACACAGTTGGAACTTGCATGAAAAGGCAATAGTTCAAGCTCTACTTCCTCCACAAGTCGATATTCCTTCATTAAAAGTCATTTATGATGCATATAAGAAGGAATGCATTTGTTAGAATGAATCCAATCCCTACTAAGTAAAGCATTAAAACTTGGTTTCCTTCAATGATAAAGGAGACCATTTTGGATTTTTTGGTGCTTACTTCAATGTCAAATGGCAATACAACTTTAGTAAACTTTTTATCTCCAAAAAATCTTGAGATAATTATTTGAGTCTAAACCAATTTATTATTATTTTTATTTATCTTGGATAATATATAAAATGGCATCATGTCAATGACATGACCATTATCTATCTATATTTTGTTAATTAAAATACCATTTCTCCATGGTTTAATAAATAAAATTTTAATATGATTAATCATATTCTTAGTAGGTTCTTCGAACACATATGTTATGTCTAGGGTAGAAATAAACAAATTAAGGATATCTACCTATGACTGTTCTTCTTCGTCCACTTCCATGGCAGGTATCTCTTGACCTTCCTCAGCTTCGAACCTCTTTGGGATGATAAAAAACATGTTGATTAGTACTTGTTGAGGTAGATAACCAAATTGGATGAATTATTTATGCTCAAATTCTTGCTTTGAAATTATGGCATATAACTGAATCATTTCCTCTCGTTCTTCTTCACTAGATGAACGATCCCCATCTACACTCTTGGACTTATCCAATCTTTGATCCTTTCCACCAATAGGTCTAAAGAGGAATTTCTTACATCTTTTTTCCTTTTTAAACATTTGGTTTGGCTTTAATGATGAGGAGGCAAATCCTTCTGATCCACTAGTATGCATAATTTTAGAGGCCTCTTGTCAGGCCATGTACTTCTTATGAATCATTCTTTGTTGAGTACGAGATATCTCTACTTTTGTCTCACTCTTCTTTGAATTAAGCTACTGTACCGCATTCCACAAATAAGGAAGCACGTGTTAGGGTTTGATTGCCTTTGGTCTCCTTGGCACGTTATTAAATTGTTGTGCTACCTTTGGATCTTGTGCCAAAAACTATTCTAGTACTCATTTACCATTGGGACTAATTTTGGGACCTTTGTAAGTCCTAAGTTGTTTCCGTATTGATGAAGTTTGTCCTCTTTGAAGCCAGGCCTGATGTATTGATTACTCCTCTATAGTTTAGTATTTCCTTAGGGATGAAAAGGTGTTTTAGTTTAGTATTTACTTGGGGATAAAAAGGACCAAAGATTAATCACACCTTCTGAGGGAGTTCACTTTGAAATTCTTCTTCATCTTGAAATATTAGGACTTTGGTCTCATATCAATTATTCTCATTTTCCTTAGTCTTTTGTTGTTTTCCTTTCTAAGCCACAAATTGGCACATTTCAGTATAATATTCACCGCGCATGAGAGAATCTTTAACTCATTCTTGAACAAAAAATTTCGCAGTAGTGGTGTTTGAGAATGAGTTAAAGAGATTACTTTCGTTCCTTTTCCTAACCCTTCAACTCATTCTCAAAAACACAAAATAGGCTGTTTCCCTAAAGCAACAAAATATATGGCAACAAAAGAGTATCTCTAAATTTTTCAAAGAAATCTTATGGACGGATTCACTTCTAGCACCAGATCTAACACTTTCACAGTAATGTCACTATGGAGAATCGGAGGCTATTTAGGTTGCACAAAGTTGTAGGGATCTTTGGACGTGGACATGGAGTATCGGCGATAATCTTTCGCTGTAACGAAGGAAACCATCGGTGCAGAGAAATTGTAGAGAATCAAGTTACGCCATTGTCTAGAGAATCTGAAAAAGGATCAAAGGTACCAGTGACAAGCTATCCTTGTAGCGAGACAATGTTTCCCTGCAGCAAAACTCATGCGAGACAACTCAAGCCTTTGTCCAGAAAATTTAAACAAGTTTTTTCCATTTAAGAGTTTGAAAATATTTTGGCAAAATACCCTAAATATATTTGTTCCCAACCAGGAACACTTATACTTCATATACACACACATAATACATGTTTTTTATGCACATAGTTTTTCTATAAAAAAAGTATATTACATTGTGTATTTGTTCAAATTTTCCAAACAAACTCACGTATAAGTTTTAATACATTTTCCAATTTAAAAAAAATTAATTTATGTCATGTCAAAACAAGGGTGGTGAAACTAATTCATTATAAGTCATTTACCTTTATCCTAGAGCGGCAACCTTATTGCTCATGGCATGAGGTAGTTTTTCAGATAAAGTTGTAAAAGTTCGATCTTCAAATCTTGATCATGAAGCTTTTTGGGACAAGTTAAACTATGACACAAATATGCTTTGGAACGGTATAAGACAATATAATCTTATGAAACTTTTGATCATACATGTGCTCTTCCAATCTCCCCCTTTTCCTATTTCATAGAAAAACATATACACAAAAAGATTACTAATAAATGGATCAAATCTATCACCAATGACACGACTCATCCGGCCAAAGGTATTACAAGGATAAAGGCGACACAACCAATTGTAACTCTTTGAAAACTTTTTCCTATCAAGACACCACCAAAGACATCAAGATACCAATGCACAAATTTGATAAGAAGACAAGAGTAATAAAATGAATACTAGATATATAATGAATGTAAGCATGGTTCATCTAATTACTAAGGATCATATAACAAGTTTAGCTAATATCTCAATAAAATATAACATATACACTTTATTCCATAAGTTATCTATTATCAGTTCAATTCAATATAGACTAAGTCATAATCTAACAATGATACTCATCTTGATCATCCTATCACTTCCTTCAGGATTCTTCTCCCCTTGAATTTAAGTCTCTCCCCTCAAGAAAACATTTCCAAGGAAATATTACCCACATGAAGGACTCTAATAGTCCTCATTCCTTTTATAAGAAGGAGAATCATTCTTCCCCTTTTTGTTATGGAATGGAAAAATGCAAAGATAATATAATTAAGAACTAAATTAACTAATAAACATAACGAATAAATCTCTAGAGAAGTGCATTTAGTGTATATAATCTAAGGATTAAAACTAATATCGCATTACGTAATTGAGATGGAAGTTAAGCTAGTATATGATTAAATATATATATGTTGTAACAACATATAAAAGGCATCAAAGATAACTCCTTCAAAAGAATGGCCAAATATACATGTCACCGCAGTCCCATTAATGTATTTATCTCATAAAAACTCATTCTAATATAGCTCTAGAATTTATTTAATATGAAAAATATTCCATATTCGTTCTTTATAGCTAATTTCTTTTTATTTTGGTTCTTATTTTTGTTGACCACTTTATCTACAGCACGATGTGGCAAAAAATACAAGAGTGCAAAATCAAAGGAAACATAGTTATTTGAAGCGACTAGAGAACATAAGTCCTAAGATATAAAGGACATGCTAAGTGAGCACAATAAGGGCATTGCGTAATATGAGATAAGATAAAAAAGCACATACATTACAAGCCCAGTATATAAATATCATAAACGAGATATGATGTGGGATCTATGAGTATAGGAAGCAGAAGAAGTTGGTAGTGATGTATTCGCATGGCAAGCCTAAAACTCATGATATGTAAACATTATTTCTATATACCTAATGATATTACAACGTAAATATCTAAGAAATATATTCACAAGATCAAAAAGGTAAAGTATGGGATATAACATGGATAGAAACCACCAAGGATGTAGGATATACTAAGATATATGACATTAAAATCTAGCATCCTATCAAATAAGATCAACACAAGTGAGTATGTAAAGCATTTGGATAATGTAGCATATTTATCCTAAGGAAAGACCTAAGATATCAAGATATGTAGATTTTTTGTTCAAATATCAATGTCAAAGCTAATACAATATACACAAGAGCATAAATAAACAACATCGATTCTAAAGTCAACCAGTGACTATATACGTGCAAGTATGTATCAATAAAAAAAATTATCACTCAACAAATGCGATATCCCCAATCATGCATTTTCAAATAATTTTTTTAAGAAACTTACAAGACATACTACATGGGGAAAGATAATGAGATGTAGGGAAAATAATTTTAATCGAGTTTCTAGCATCTTCTCTCAAATAAAGGGTTTTACATGGCATAATCAACATTTATGCACTAAGAGATCAACACCAAGACCCGTTTTTAATAAGCAAATGAAATATAAGCATTATTATACCACTTAGCAAAGTTCGAGAGATATATCCAATGTTCATAATCAAGAAAAGATTATCTATTAAAGGCAAATAACATGATGAGAGCTTTTACCAAGAACATATGATCAAATCCTGAATGTGCAATGCAAAGATAAAATTAACATTATTGAGAGAAAGTCCCAAACTCAAGTTAAATTAAGAATGAATCATAAAATATATAACGCAAAGCTTCGACTTAAGTGAGATCTCCAACATCCTATCTAGGATCATTTTCAACTACTATACTTTCCCCTCATATTAGCAATTTTGGTTAAAACCTTTTTATCCCATATCTTTGATGTTACCCAATTATAGATAGATGTAAATCATTCAGACATTGATATGATCAAATTGTTTTTCATGTGGAAAATTTCACTCATTAGGTACTAAGATGAGACACTATTTTCAATTTTCAAATATAGCATCATCCAATCAAAGTTATAGCCCTAACCACATTATGACTCACAATTTGTTAAGATATAGCATAAGTTTTTTCAACTTTTCCAAATCATGGTAAAAAAATACTCACATATACATATATGAGTTAGACACTTTTTGACAAATCTTGAAGCTTTGCATGCTTTGTAAAAGATTTAAAGTATATGACATTCCTCATAAAGAGACATCAACTCAATGTCCAATGCAGTGTAAAGTGCAAGAAGATATGATAATGTATTCTAGAAGTATAATATTTCTCAAGGTTTGCAAGACTTAAGAGAAAAATCAAACTCACATCACAAAGCACATGTCATATTCACAAACATACGGAAAAATGTTCAAATAAGCCATTTTGATATTCGAAAATATGTCATGGAATATATCATCTAAAAAGCAAAACATGATTGTACCGAAAGAAATGTCTTTCCAAAATTTTCATTGAAAATATGTACAACCACAAAGGAGAATGGCATAGGATTGAAAGGTATACATAAAGCACATATTCCTAAACATTTTCCAATATTCTCAACTTAACAAAAAAATTACCAAGGCAATCCTATGATAATCAATCTATAAACAAAACTTGGTTAAGGTTAAGATATCATGTAAATCCTAAGTACAAGACTAGGTAAAATCTCAGAATGATAACACAAGTGTAAAAAATATATCCAAGGACATGTGAGAACACTCTTCGCAATATAGGAATATAACATACATAGATCAAACGAAAGATCAACTAGATGTGACGACCCTAAGCATATATTTGGAAATAAAAAATAAAGTATTCTAAGAAACAAAGTCTTTTCACTTTATTCAATAAATAAATCAAGAGAAAATCAAAAAGATCAATAAAGCACATATTAGTTACCAATAATGATAAGCATGAAATATAAATTCACATATGAATAAAAAGTACATATCCTAGCATAATATATATAACGATGAAACACAAATAAATTCATGATCATAAAAGAGAACCTCTAGCGTTTATATAATGAAGGGACCAACTTCAGAAGTTTCTAATAATAAACTTCAATTCCTCCTGAAGTGTCCTTACTAACCCATACATGACTCACACAAGGAGCCCCGGGTTCATTTTGGGTTTTAGGGATATTTTTCTTATTTTTTCCTCTCTTTCCTTTACCCTTGAGATAAAAAATGGTTTGACTCATTTTAACCCAAAAATTTCTCATAATGGGTATAGGTGCAAATTTCCTAGAATCACAAAAAATTTCACCCTTGTTATTCTCCAAAAAATTCTTTCCATGGTTAAAAAATAAGTTTGGCTTGAGTATAGTAAAATACCCACAAATGACGAACTTTGTGACAGCGATCACATTTAAACGGCTTTGGTTTAGTCATTTGGTTTTAGACTCGAGAACAACCTTTTTAAAATTTTGACATTTCATGAACTTATAACAAAAATCCTTAGTGTGAACTTTCTTATGACAATGAGAATACAAAGTTTTTTTTAGGTGTTTTATGGTGAGGTCCATGATTTTTTTTATCAAACTTGGGATGGACAAATTCATCTTTCTTTTCAAAACTAATTTTCTTTTTATCTTGAGTTTTCAAATGGGGTTTTCAATGTTTGTTGTTTCATTTTAAGAAGAATATTTATAGGAAATATTTCACTAGTGGAATTCGAAACATTGAACTTGTCAAAGCCAAACCCCCTTTTATGATAACCGTTTGGGGTTGGCACCAACATAAATTTCCCAAGATTTTGTGAACCTATCGCAAAGTTTACTTTCACCTTTTTGATCAAGTTCAAATCATTTTAAAAATACTTTCAACTTTCTTTTCTAAAATAACTTTTTACTCTTCACTCAAAAGAAGATCTCTTTTCAAGAGATGTAGAATTTTTTTTTTCTCTTTTTAAAAATTGAATAAATTTTCATCCTCTTTTTTTAAAGTAATGTCCTTATCCATTAACTGATCCAAAAAGTCTAAAAGATCCGTTAAAGAAACACAAATACATTTAAGTTTTTCAAAGATGATAGGGCTTTGAGATTCCAAATTACAAAAAAAAAACATTTCCGTCTAGCACATGTGTAAGTTCATTATAAAACTCTAAATTTTCTCTTTCGAGAGTTTTGACCTTTTTCTGAAGAGCTAAATTTTTTTTTCTTAAAACATTTTTGGAACCACAATCAATAATCAGAGACTTTTCTTTTAACAACTTAGTCTTTTCACTTAAGTGAGCATGATCAACTTGAAGTTTATCAACCATAGATGCCTTAAGTTGTAACTTATTGTTCTGCTATTTATATTCTTTGAGTTTGGAGGACAGTGAGGTATTCTCTTTTGAAAACTGTCAATGACTCTTCATATAATTTTTCATATTTATCATGTAGAGTTAAGAAACCAAAATCTTCACTATCATCTTCATTAGATTCATATTCATTTATGGGTGGGGGAAGACAAGTTAAGCTAGGCGGAGAATAAAACCCAGTGAGTGACATATTAGACATGCTATAAGGCGAATCCTAAAAAATGTCACACGAACAATCCATTTCTACACACACAAGATCTATCTCTAGGTGATTAATCCTAACAAAAGTGAGGTCTAGCTCTGATACCAATTGAAAGTATATGTGTGTAAAGAGGGACTACACAAATTAAAAAGTATTACCAAAAAGAAGGTAATGTTTACTTTCAATTCAAATTCAGGCTAAAGTTAATCCTGATGTCTAAGTGGAAAAATTGTGATTTACCAATTGATTTAACATAGAAAAATATGTTTATTAATCATATACGATAAATCAAAATGAGGAATAGTAAATCATGCACATGAGACGAGGATTTATACTAGGGAAAAACCCTTGCAGAAAAAACCTCGGGCCAAACCAACACCAAATGACTTACAATCTTGAACCTCTCCTAGATTCAATAACGCACAACCTCTACAAGACACTTTTTTCACCTAGCTGGAAGAGCATGTACATACCGCTCTCCAACCACTCACCATATTGCAGGTGTCAACTTTCATTGATAATATCGCATTTTCACCAAAATAAAATTTCTTCTTTTAAAGTTTAAAGAGAAAACCCTCTTCTTTTTAAACTTAGAAGAAAAAATTTGTGTTCCAAAATAGAATAAATGAGAAATCACTATTTGTATTTCTGACTTCCTAGCATGTGAGAGTCTTAAAGGTTGAGGGAAGTTTCAAGAGATGTTTGGCTAATCAAAATAAACTCACAAAGTATTTTTGATATTTTAAAAAATATTTAAATTTTCTCAAGAACAAGTTATACAAAATGTTTGTTCAAGACTTGGGAGAGGTTATCAAACTTCATAAACATTAAACATGGAATGATAAGAATGGATTTTTAAAAAAATACAAAAAAAGTTTTTCCTCTTGAAGATATTATGATTTCTTTACCTCAATAAAATAATGTAAAACCTATCTAAAATTAGTAACCTTATTTGTGAATGAGAAGAGAGTGAGTTAAATAGGAGTTTTTATTTTACACGTGGATACAAACTTCCAAGCCCTTTAACACGTTCTCATCCATACAAAATAGGTTTCATCCTCAAGGCAACAAAAGATATGGAAGGGAAAAAAACAAAATTCACATTTTTCAAGGCAATATTTTCGATAGATTCATTTTTAGCACTAGATCTTATATTATCACAGTAATATCACTACAGCAAGATAATGAATCATTGTGGCAAACGTGAGGTGATCTATGTCGCGTCAAGATGTAGGGATTTTCAGACGTGGACAAGGAGTAGCAATGACAAACTTTCGCTGCAGCGAGACATTGCGTCACTGTAACAAAACTACGATGAGGCATGTTATGCCATTGTCCATAGAATCTAAACAAGTATTAAAGGTAACAGCGACAAGTTATCGCTTCAATGAGACATTGTGTCGCTGTGAGAAAATGCGGCGAGGCAGGTCGCACCTTTGTCCAAAAAATTTAAACGATATTTTTCCATCCAAGGGTTTAAAAATATTTTAGTAAACTACCATAAGTATATTTGCTCTCAATCGGGAACACTCATACTTCAAATACACAAATAATAATGCAAGTTTTTTATGAGTGTTGATGTAAAAAATTATATCGCTCTAATTATTCAATCACAGATAAATAAAATGAGACCAATATTTTTAAAGTGGTTCAGCCTTATAAGAATGGCCTATGTCCACTGTTATGTTATTGCTGAGTGTTTTGGGAATTCTCGATTACAAGCTTTCTCCAGAAATTTCGGTCCCCCTGAATGAGGGTAATACAATGTATTTATAGCCATGAGGCCATAATCTGAAAGGGTGATACATTAAATGATATACATATGAAAAGGTAACTCATTTAATGCTCTTCAAGCATGTGTGTCAAGATGATAAGCAGTCAATGAATAGTTAAACTATTGATTATCTGGCAATAAATGCTGTGGTCGAGATGCAGCTCGAACCGCCTTAGTTGCTCGTCGTTCAAGAGTTCCTCGGAGCGCTGGAGTTCCTCGGAGTGTTGGAGTTCCTCGGAGTGCTGGAGTTCCTCATCGCTATTGTGCTACATACATTGACACGTGTCTTCTTATTATTCATCCTATCAGCATACTAATTTTGGTATCAACAGAAGCCCCCAATGTTTTATATTTCGAACTTTGAGGAGTATGGAACATTCTTTCTCGGTATATGGCAATATTAAATGACCTTCCTGGATTTTAGGAGCATTTTCTTCGTATTTGAATTTCTTTCCAAATTTGCAGAATCCGCCTTTTTGAATTTTTATAAGCGCTTCGATCTTTGTGCACTTTTTGTCCTTTTAGCCGCCAGTGGCGTAATAGTTTCTTTTTTGTAATAATTTCTTTCGCCGTTTCCCAAGGCAAAGTATTTAAGCTTCTTAGGCAATCATACCGTCTTCTACCTTTTCCAATTTTCTGTTTTCGAGTTTTCCATAGCCTTTTTTTCTCTTGTGCGTTCATCCTTGTTTTCGTTCGTTGTCAACAGATCTCCTTTTTTTCCTGTAAGCTCTTCTTCCTTCTTTTATTCATCATGGTTTGTATTATTGAATCTCTTGAGAAATTCTGTTCTGATTTCTCTATTCCTTCTTGGGTAACTTTGTAGGATCTTTCTGATCCTTCAAATTACTTTCGTTTGGCTGAGGGACATTGGTTCCCCAGCCTCTTTATTGCTGAATGTGCATTTTCTTTTCCACCAAACCCTTTATGCTTAGAGTTCTGTCACCACTTCGATGTTTTTCCTGCGAAAATAGCCCCCAATACATGGATAATAGTTAATGGGGTTCATAGGTTAAATCAAACTCATGGAACTCATATAGAAATTCCTGAGATTATATAATGTTATAGATGGGCTATTATAGACAATGTTTATTATTTAAAAACTAGATTTTTGAATAGGGCTTTAGTAGTAAATCTCCCTGATGCTAACATGGATTATTTTGAACATGGGGTAGTTATAAAAAATTTTCAACATGCCCCTTTGGTTGGAGATGAAGTGTACGAAGGTCCCAAATGCCCTCCATATGGCAATGGGATAGGTTATTTTCATTTTATTTCTGAAATTCTGATTTCATTATATTTGAATAAATGCATGATTGACATTTCAGTATGTTTTTGTTTGCAGTTGACAACAAGAGAAAAACTCCCAAAGAATCAGAAGTTAATGTAAAGCATTTGAAACATATCTGGAGTTTGCATCAAAAGGTTGCAGACGAGCACGTCAGGTCTGCTTCATACTTGTTGCAGTACAGGATCTATACATCGTCCTTTACTGCTCGTCATGTGGTCAGCATTAGTGAACCATTGCCAGCTTCTCAGGACTCTTCTCCAGAATCTCACATTCCTCTAAGTCAGAAAATGGGCAAGAGGAGAGTTCCTTCTATCTTTGAGGAGACTGCCTCTGCTGGAGAGGGTAAAAGAAATAAATCTGACGTCCCAAAGGGGACAAAGAAAGTTGATGCTGCTCCTTCTGTTGCTCCTTAGAAGGCTGTCGAGAAGCTCCCAGTGGCTCCGAGCAAGAAGGATGCACCTGTGGAAGTGATCATCATTTCCCCAACCAAAAGTTCTTTGCTTGAGACTGTTGAAGTGACATTGAGGAGACTGAAGAAGTCCTCCTGGGTAGTTTTTCTGAAACCATTCCCCAGCTCCAAGCTAGTGGAGCTGGTGTTCCAACCATTATTCCCCCGAGTTCTGCAATGAGCTCGGTAAAGACTTGGACCATTCCTGAAGTCCAAGGAATTGAAGAAAATATGTCTAGGGATATGCTGACATCCCTAGCTACTCGTCACATTGCTTAAGTAAGTTTCTTTTATCCTGAATTTTTCTTTCTTTTAGTCAATATATGTATCTCGGCACTGACTTATCATTACCTTCTTTTTCAGCTGGTGAGTTTCTTTAACACCATAGTGAAGAAAGATGAATAAATCAAGGCTTCTAGTTCCTCATCTGGAGTAGAGGATGCTTTACTGGGCTTGGCCCAATCTTTGAAGGATTCCCGTCAAAAGTACGACGAGGATAAAGGTGAATGGGAGAAGAAGTTGGTTGCGTCTGAGGCAGAGAAGGTGCAGTTGGGAAATAAAGTGAAGGACTTGGAGAGAGAGAATAAGACATATGCCGAGAAGCTCAGTACCTTTGGGGAGCTTGAAAATAAATTAAAATCGGCTGAGGAAGAGCTAACCCTTCTGCGAGAAGTAAACCGCCAGAAGGAGGAGGTGGAGGCCAAGTTGAAAGCCTCCGAGGATCTTCTGTCCGAGAAGCTCTCCTCGGAGAAAATGAAAAGAAAAGTTGCTGTGAAAAAATCTTTTCGAACTGGTTGGGACAAAGGATGGGACAGGGGGTAGCAGCGATGATGGCCCAGGTGCAGTATGGGAGTTTGAAATACTTTCGAGATGGTTGGGTTGCTGCCTTGCAAGAATTGAAGGTGAGCGAGGACTCTGAGCTATTTCAACAACATCTTCCTGATCCTCCTCCTGTAATTGAAGATGAGGATGAAGGCGAAGCTACATCCGAGGAGTCTTCAATGACAGTGGGTGATCAAGTCCTTGCTCCACAACCCAATCAAACAGCCACCGAGGAGATTTCGTCTTTGCCTGCTCCTCCTGAACAAATTCTAGCTCCAACCGACCAACTTGTTATTCCCACCGAACAACCGAGCTCCTCATCCCAGCCTCCCGAGAAAGTCTTGGGAGACAAGGAAAAGGTGTGAAGTTGTTCGGTATTATCTTTCTATTTTTCTTCTTTTTCAAGTGTAACCCAGATCTTTGTAACTTTGCCTTATGATCTAATAAAATTTGAGTTCTTTTCTTCCATATGATTGTCTCTTCTCTATCTGCACTCTGTCTTGATCTTCTTTTTTATGATTACTTTTCTTTCTCTGTTAGTTTCTAGCCAGGATGGATCTGCTGTCGGCTAATGACACAAAGTTGATGCAACAATGTCATGAATATTATAAGGCTGGTCACACAGAACTGAGTGCATCAGAAGTTGCCGACATCCTTGGTCATGGTGCTTCAGAGCAGGCAGTTGAAGCTTATCAGTATCTGAAGGATTTACTTGATCGAGTTGTGTCCAATAACGTGGCTTATTACGAAATGATCGAAGATCTTCAATGTACCTTAGAAGACCTTCAGAATCAATATAAGGAATCAACTGCCCTTTTGCATGAGGGGTATGAGAAGAGGTATCAACAGCTTTCTGCCGAGACAGGCCATAAAAAGATCCTTGATGGATACGATGTCAGGGAGAGAACCCTAAAGGGTGAATTTGAAGCTTTCAGACAGATTGCCGAGCTGCTAGAATAAGAAAATAACAATTTGCAGAAAGATCTGGCACATTATAAGTCTGCAGCATCTTCTTCAACAGCTGTAATCCCAGTGACTGATGAGGGATTTTCATTTCTAGAGGTTGAGAATGCCAAATTAAGGCAAGATTTGGACATCCTGAGAAGGTCTGGTACTTCTACTTCTGCTCGGGGACGAGGAAGAGGTTCTCGTTGGCAAGGAAGAGTTGCCCAGGATGTTGTCGAGGAACAAAGTACTCCACCTGCTCGGGGTCGATCAAGAACTCTTCATCGTAATGTTGAAGAAGCTCGCACTCAGTCAACATTGGAAACTCAAGCGTACCAATTGAATGCAAAAGATCGGGCTTTGTCTGAACTGTCCAAGAAAGTTGGAGAATTGGAACTGCAAATCTCTACAAAAGAATCAGAGTTGGAGACTAATAAACTTTTCATCCAGAATCTTCATGAGAAGCTTGAGAGGTTAACATTCCAATTCCACAAACAGCCCAGGGAGTTTTGGATGGCTAGATACAACGAGGCACTATTCCATTTAGATGCTCGTATCCAAAATGCCAATAATGAGGGCTATAAACAAGGCTGGCTGAATGCCTTATGTGTGTTGAAACTCGAGCAGGGACACTATTTATAGGACTACTATGAGCCTGGATTGCTTGATTTTCCTGTGCCACCGTTCAATTTGGAAATGGAATGGATCCCAGCTCGTGCCATTCCTCGGAGATTACTTGCTAAATACCCTGGTGACTACAGTTTGCATTCTCAGTTTGAGGTATCTCGTCCTGAGCATCTTCTAGATCGTCCCTCTGTGATGAACGTTAGAATGCTGAAGGACTTGAACTTCATTAACTCTCCTCAGACTTTAAATGATCCGCCTGCTGGCGAGGAACCTGTATCGAAGGCTGAGGGGAAAAAACCAATAGAATAGGAATTTTCGATATAACACTTAGTACACATATGTAACTTGTAATTTATTTTGAGTTTTAATGAAAGACTTTCATTTTCTGTTTGCAAATCTGTATTGCTATTGTCTTGTGCTTGTCAAACACGTTATATTCTTGTATATGTATCTGTTAAAAAGATAACAATATTGTGTTGTTCATCGACCAACTTAGTAATAAAAAGTTACAAGTATTAGTAATGTTGCTCGATCACTTAATAATAAAGTAATGAGTATAAAAATGTTTAAAAAAATTTCCAACCAACCAAGGTTGTTAAATTTTGTTTGTCGACCAACTATGGTTAGTGAGAGTTTATCCCCGACTAACCATACTTGGTAAATTTTTGTCTTTTTCATAACATATGTCCGACCAACTGAGGTCAATAAATTTTCCCCGTCGACCAACGATAATTAGTGGGTTTTTATCCCCGACCAACCATACTTGGTTCAGTTTGGAATATTTTGTTCTTCGAGGAACTTTTGTATTTTCTGTAATAATCTTACCTCCCGACCAACATAAGTTGGCATTTGAGAGCATATCTTGTTTCCTAACCAACCAAGATTGGCCTTTTTAGGAGTTTCGTGTTCTCGCCCTTTTACCAACCGGAGTTAGTCGTGGGTTTGAACTATCTGTCCACTAGCTCTTTTACCAACCTGAGTTGGTCACTCTAGTGTACGCCTCCTAACCAAAGGAGTATAGTTTGTTCTAGCCCTTTTACCAACCGGAGTTGGTCGTGGGTTTGAACTATCTGTCCACTAGCTCTTTTACCAACCTGAGTTGGTCACGCTAGTGTACGCCTCCTAACCAAAGGAGTATAGTTTCTTCTCGCCCTTTTACCAACCGGAGTTGGTCGTGGGTTTGAGCTATCTGTCCACTAGCTCTTTTACCAACCTGAGTTGGTCACGCTGGTGTACGCCTCCTAACCAAAGGAGTATAGTTTGTTCTCGACCTTTTACCAACCGGAGTTGGTCATGGGTTTGAACTATCTGTCCACTAGCTCTTTTACCAACCTGAGTTGGTCACGCTAGTGTACGCCTCCTAACCAAAGGAGTATAGTTCGTTCTCTCCCTTTTACCAACCGGAGTTGGTCGTGGGTTTGAACTATCTGTCCATTAGCTCTTTTACCAACCTGAGTTGGTCACGCTAGTGTACGCCTCCTAACCAAAGGAGTATAGTTTGTTCTCTCCCTTTTACCAATCGGAGTTGGTCATGGTTTTGAACTATCAGTGTTGCTTTTATTGTTGAACAGCGTAGTGTTGTACACTAGTATTCCCCAAAAAACTTTCGATAAAAAGAAAGAAAAAGGAGAAACATCATCGTTTTATTCATATTGATGAAATTGCTTTACATTTTACATCACTGATAATACTTGCGTAGGTGTTCAGCATTCTATGCATTCTTAAATTCCTCTCCTTCTAGAGTTGCTATTCGGTAAGTTCCTGGTCGAACAACTTCTGTAACTCGGTAAGGTCCATGCCAGTTTGCTTCCAATTTATTGTGCTTCTGAATGACCTTCTTTAGCACGTAGTCTCCTTCTTTTAAGTTGCATTTCTTCACCCTCTTGTTGTAGAACAGAGTTGTTCGTTGTTGGTAAGCAGCATTCCTAATGGCTGCCTCTTCTCTAACCTCCTCGAGCATATCCAAATCCAATCTTCTCATTAAGTCGCTGACTGGGGAATTGAAATTCAGCACTCTAGGTGTTGGAAGACCCAACTCGGCAGGTATTACAGCCTCACTTCCAAATGCCAGCATATATGGTGATTCTCCAGTTGTTGCTCGGGGAGTTGTTCGGTAAGCCCACAATACTGATTGTAGCTCATTAATCCAATTAGCCTTAGCCTCACTTAGCCTCTTCTTCAAACCATTTAGTAATGTTCTGTTCGTCACTTCAGTCTATCCATTGCTTTGAGGATGGTCTGGTGCTGAATGAATATTTAAAATGTTTGACTGATGACAATAGGCGGCAAACTCCTCGTTATCGAATTGTGTTCCATGGTCTGTGATGAAAGCATGAGGGAGACCATATCGGCAGATTATGTTCTTCCAAACGAACTGGTATACCTTCTCGTATGTCATATCAATAAGTGGCTCAGCTTCTACCCACTTAGTAAAATAATCCACTGCAACGATGAGGTACTTGAATCTTCCTCGGGTTGTTGGCATTGGTCCAACCAAATCCATTCCCCACATGGAAAATGGCCAAGGGGAAGTTATGGGTGTCAACAATGCTTGTGGAGTACGTCGGGTGGAAGAAAAACGTTGGCATTTATCACATCTTTTGGCATAGGCTATACAATCAGCCCTCATAGTTGGTCAGTAGTACCCCTACGTCATCACTCTTTGCAAAAGTGTCTGACCTGCTACATGGGCTCCACAGGACCCTTCATGGATCTCTTCAATCAATTCTTTCACCTCGGAGGGATGTACACATCTCTGCAAACCTACCATGATTCCTCGTCTATACAAAACACCATTAGTTAGTACATACCAAGCAGCTTTAAACTTCAATTTCTTTGCAGAGAGCTTATCCTCCGGCAATTCTCCCTCCTCAATATATGCCCTGATGGGATCCATCCAAGATGGTCATAAATCAAGGGTAATAACATTCATCGTCAAGTCTTCATCTATGCTTCGACTTTCTAAGACTTCAATTGGTATCGTTCTTCGCAGCTCGGTACGAGTAGCTGATGCTAGTCGGGCCAGTGCGTCTGCTTATGCATTTTCCATTCTTGGTATTCTGATCAACTTAATGGCATCAAATTCTGCTAACAAGTCCATCACCTTTGCTTGATACTTGACCATTAATTCTCCTTCAACTGCATATGTTCCCATCATCTGATTCACAATTAATTGAGAATCACTGAATACCATCACTTGTAGTGCTTCCATATTCTTTGCTAAATTAAGACCTGCTATCATAGCTTCATACTCAGCCTCATTATTGAAGGCTTTGAATTGGAATCGCAGGGCATATTCCATGTCAATCTCGTCTTGGGTTTTCAAAACAATCCCTGCTCCACAGCCTATTGTGCAAGATGATCCATCTACATATAATCTCCATGTAGGTAACTCGTCTTCAAATTTCTTATCTGACAGAGTTCCTCGATGAAATATCTGCTGTTTTCTTTCATCCTCCCCTGGTAATTTTCGCTCCTCGTCGACCATCTCTTTTCTCCCTTTTACCAACCGGAGTTGGTCTGGGTTTGAATTTGATGATCTTTCTACATACACAAGCCCTTTTACCAACCGGAGTTGGTCTGGACTTATGTCTGTTGATCCTGTAACATCAACAGGTTGTTCAGCGACCAATTTTTATTCCTCGGGGGTATCAGGATATGTAAACTCTGCTATGAAGTCTGCTACAGCTTGCCCTTTTAATGATGATCTGGGTTCATATATAATATCATATTCACCGAGTTCTATTGCCCAGTACATCAGTCTCCCTGATTTTTCTGGCTTATGAAGGGCTTGTCTTAATGGCATGTCGGTATACACGACGATGGTATGGGCCTGGAAATATGGCCTCATTCTTCTGCTTGCCTCAATTAATGCCAATGCTAATTTTTCCAGCTTTGGGTACCTGATCTCTGCACCTCGGAAAGCCTTACTTGTGTAATAAATTGGATTCTGGACTCCATTCTCCAATCTGATCAATGTTGAGCTGACTGCATTCTCTGATACTGCCAAGTATAAGTACAACTTTTCTCCCATTACTGGCCTGGACAATAGTGGAGGTGCTCCCAAATATTTCTTCAAGTCTTGAAAGGCTTTCTCACATTCATCATTCCACTCGAAAGTTTTTCGAAGTGTTTTGAAGAATGGAAGGCATTTATCAGTTGCTCGGGATACAAATCTGTTAAGCGCTGCAACTCGTCCTGTAAGACTCTGCACTTCTTTCTTCGTCGTTGGAGATCGCAACCCTAAGAGAGATTTGATCTTTTCTGGATTCGCCTCAACGCCTCGTTGGTTGACGATGTACCCAAGGAACATTCCTTCTCGTACTCCAAATGTGCACTTCGTCGGGTTGAGCTTCATTTGGTATTTATCCAGTTGATCAAAGGTCTGACCTAAGTCAACTAGATGATCAGCAGCTTTCTTGCTCTTTGTCATCATATCATCGACATAGACCTCCATATTGCAACTGATTTGTTCGGTAAAAACCTTATTCATCAGCCGCTGATATGTCGCTCCTGCATTTTTCAAACCAGAAGGCATAACATTATAGCAATGAAATCCCCTAGGGGTAATAAAAGAAGTACTTTCCCTATCTTTAGGTTTCATTTTGATCTGGTTGTAGCCAGAATAAGCATCCATGAAGCTGAGCAGCTCGTGTCCCGAGGTGGCGTCTACTAGTTGATCAATTCTGGGCAGTGGAAAATGGTCCTTTGGGCAGGCCTTGTTGAGATCGGTGAAATCAACACATATTCTCCATTTATTGTTTTTCTTTTTTACCATCACCACGTTTGCTAACCAGTCTGGATATTTCACATCTTCAATGAATTGGGCTTTCTGGAGCTTCTCGACCTCCTCTTGTATATCTTGATTCTTCTCGGGGCTAAATACCCTTCTTCTCTGCTTTACAGGCTTGATCTCCTTATTCACATTGAGCTCATGACATAAGAAGTTTGGATCTATTCCCGGCATGTCTTCATGACTCCATGCAAAAGTTTTCTTCCTGTTTCTCAAGAAAGTTATCAACTCCTGTTTTATTGAAGCATCCAAAGTTGAACCTATCTGGGTTACTCGTTCAGGGTGCTCGTCGTCCAGAATGACATTTTCTGTAGATTCCACCACCTGTCCTTTTACAAGTTGGGATTCATCTCTGGGATCAAGTGTTTCAATTTCTGTACCTTCATCCACCTGGTAGGTAGTAATATTTTTCCTTGACTCTTCAAGCTCCTCTTGCTCGGCAGATGAATATTAGCATTCCCGAGCTACTTTTTGATCACCTTTCACCATTCCCACTCCGAAATTTATTGGGAATTTTAAGCATTGATGTACTGTAGATGGAACTGCTTCGAACTTCTTCAAACCAACTCTTCCCATGATGATGTTGTAGGCTGACTGCACATTCCTATCCATCACAAAGAAACGTATTCTCTCTGTTCGACAAGCAGGCCAAGTTCTAATGAGTATATCCAACTTGATCGTTCCAAGTGGAAAAACTTTCTCGCCTGCAAAACCCAGAAGAGGTCTGTGATAAGGCTCCAATTGAGATAATTTTAAATTCAAACTGTCAAAGCATGAGTAGTACATGATGTCTGCTGAACTACCATTGTCTACTAGCACCCTTGAAATCACTACTTCTTTCATCCTCATTTTGATCACCAAAGGGTCATCGTGAGGGTAAAGAACACCTGCCAGGTCATTTTTTGAAAAGCCAATGACCAGCTTCTCTTTGTTTACCTTCCTCGGACGATCCTCCTCGGCCAAATTTATTCGCTGAATGTACGAGCAAGCTTGGGCCTCTCCGAGGTAAGCCTTTCTTTCTGCAGTAAGGTCTCCTCCTCCTGCATCTCCTCCTGTAATAACATTACAATCAAATGACCCAAAGCGTATGGAAAATACCTCTCATTCTGGCTGCCTTGGTTTCTTGGGAAGATCGGGGTCATCATCTGGATCATCTTCATGATTTCTCTTCTTTTTCTCCTCTGCTCGACGAGGAGATCTAGACCTCTCTCTAGTTCGATCATTATTTCTTATTTCCCCTCCCCGATCAACATACTTTGCTAGCTTTCCTCTTCGGATGAGTGTTTCAATCTCGTTTTGAAGAGCTATGCAATTTTTGGTCATGCGACCATGATCCTTATGAAACTCGCAATATTTATCCCTGTTCCTCGTATCAGGGTCTGACCTCAGCTTCTTCGGCCACTTTACCTCCTCGCTATTCTTGATTTCTTCCAAGACATGATTAATACCCATTTTCAAAGGAGTATAATTATCAAATTTCTTCAGGACTTCCCATGACGTTTTATTATTCTTGGAATACCTGTCACCGCCATTGCCCTTATGCTCTTTCTTCTTAGATTTATCGACTTCCACCTTGGTTTCTTTATCCATATTCTTCTTCGCATCCATAGCCTCCTCGGCATTCATGATTTTGGCCGCTTTTGCCATCAAATCTGACATAGTTGTAGGTGGATCTTTGGCCAAAGTGTAGTACAACTTGTTAGGCAACAATCCACTCATCAAGGCGGTGATTGCTGTCTTTTCTTCATAATCTATGACTTCTAGCTTCTCGTTATTGAAACGAGTTACGTAATCTCTAGTACTTTCGCCAGGTTTTTGTCTAACACTTAACAAGTGTGCTACTCATTTTTACTGGTTTTGCCCCAAAACAGAAATTGCCAATGAATAATTCGGCCAACTGAAAGAAAGTTGAAATCTTACCTCGAGGAAGATTGTTGTACCATATCTGGGCAGATCCAGTAAGAGTTCCAGAGAATGCTCTACATCTCATCTCGTCGGGGACAACATAGATGTCGGCAGCAACCTGATATTGCTCTATGTGAAGAATAGGATCTGTCTTTACATCATACTTGGGGGTCACCACGGGCGTTTTAAATTTCGACGGTGTAGGAAAATCCACAATGGCCTGTACAAAAGGTGTCCCTCTAATAAAAGTTCGTTGTAGGGGATTCTTTGCCTTAGCCATTTCTCCCAATCTATCCTCCAACCGCTGAATGGAACCTTTCCACACATCATTTCCCTCCTCGGGCCTATTAGTTCGAGCAATTGATTGTTCTGAAGTAGCCTCCTGAGATCTATCTTGATTAGTAACTGGTCGTGATTCTGCTGATCCTTCTCTTAGATCTGATGGTTGTCGAAAACTCCTCGACATGGCTTTATGTGGACTCTTATTCCTCCTAGGGCCTAATCGACTGAAAGGAGACACCCTGTTCAGTCTTTCCATGGCACTAGTCCTCTCTGGAGAGAGTAATACGTTTCTCAGTATCTGTGGCCCTTATCGAAGAAGTTTGCCCAGTGTGATAAGAGAAATCATCAGATTCCTCATTATGATACATCTCTGTACGCCTGGATCTTGAAGAAGGTGCACGGGTATTTCTTTGGATGTTTCGTGATCCAGGATGGGTTGGTGTACCGCTATGGAGAGTTTGGATGAGTTGCCGCATTGTCTCTTGCATGGCGATTTGTCCTTGAGCCAGATTCGTCATAATTCCAGCCAGATCTGGAGGTGTAGAAGGATTTGGAAGATTTCCAGCATTTCCAGAGTTTCGATTGCTTGACTCTGGATTATCTGCCATTGATGATGAATGATTTTTGGTGAAAAATGATAACAATAGTCGTTCCCACAGACGGCGCCAATCTGTTGATGTAAAAAATTAGATCGCTCTAATTATTCAATCACAGATAAATAAAATGAGACCAAGATTTTTAAAGTGGTTCAGCCTTATAAGAATGGCCTACGTCCACTGTTATGTTATTACTGAGTGTTTTGGGAATTCTCGATTACAAGCTTTCTCTAGAAATTCCGGTCCCCCTGAATGAGGGTAATACAATGTATTTATAGCCATGAGGCCATAATCTGAAAGGGTGATACATTAAATGATATACATAAGAAAAGGTAACTCATTTAATGCTCTTCAAGCGTGTGTGTCAAGATGATAAGCAGTCAATGAATAGTTGAACTGTTGATTATCTGGCAATCAATGTTGTGGTCGAGATGCAGCTCGAACCGTCTTAGTTGCTCGTCGTTCAAGAGTTCCTCGGAGCGCTGGAGTTCCTCGGAGTGTTGGAGTTCCTCGGAGCGCTGGAGTTCCTCGTCGCTATTGTGCCACGTAGATTGACACGTGTCTTCTTATTATTCGTCCATATGAGCATACTAATTTTGGTATCAACAATGAGCATAGTTTTTCTATAAGAAAATTATATTGCATAGTGTATTTATTAAAATTGTGGAAACTAACTCACATACAAGTTTTAACACATTTTCTAATTCAAACAAAAAATAATTTATGTTATTTCAAAAGTGCGAAAAGGAAAGGATTAATATTACAAATAGAGTGTATTTTACAAAACTGGTTATGAAAGGAGAGAGAAGATTGGGTTTTTACAAGTGTGTTACAATTGAATTAGAGAGATCCTTTTATAGGCCTGAACGCCAAACATTATTAACTAATAGATAAGAAAAAGAAAAAAAACGTGGGTTGCTTGGTGAATAGTATTAGTGAATAGTGAATAATATTTGCTTTTTCAAATAGTAATTACTATTTAAACATTCATCTATTTTGACATGTTTCTCCTGGGGACCACATATCGTGTGCTAAATTGTTGGTGTAGTCGTTCCATGTGGTAATTATCCCTCCATAGCATTAGCGATGTTTGCTTCACCAATAGAGTCAAAAGACATGTTATCCATTGGACTTTGGTTGTGAGGATAAAGTTGGGCTAACTCATATTCCTCCGCATTGCTTAATAATTCATAAGGAACATCTAAATTATTTTTTTCTCAAATTATCTAGAAATTCCTTAACAGCTACTCATTGTTCAAGCGATGTGACATAATTAATGGGAAGGTCTGTAACAAACAATGGTCTACCATCAGTCACCATGAATTTGATTTCATTTTTTCGATAAAAATATGATGACATATTATAAATATTGATCAGGGTTTTTTACCAATAAAGTTTTGTGTCCAAGTGCTCCAGCGGTTGATCATCATACTAGTTTTTGGTCGATTTCATCCCATTCATAATTCTCAGTGGTTCTGAGATGCCAGATTTGGTAGGTTTGATAGAATCTTTCTTGGACTCTCCATCCAATAGTACTGATAATATGGAATACCATATAACGGGTATATTTGTACTTTCCCTTGGATAATACATGATTAACCATAGTTTTGATCATCATGGGTAATTTCTCAAATTTTTCTGGAAAAATACTTAGGAAATTAGTTTCTTTACTAATCCCCATTCAAACGGTTAAATATCCCAATTTTCTTCAGTGAAAAAATGTAGTTTTGGCATTTCATCACTTAGATTGACATAATTTTCAAATTAGATTAAAAGACTTTTTATCTTTTGTCCTAATCCTCAATTTTAGGAAAAAATTTCATCTGGAACAATGGTATTGGGAAAAGTTTCTTTGCTTTTTCAAATAAATAAATTCTTCTAATAGTATTAAAGATTTTATCAGAAAAATCATTTTCTAACAAATCGGCAAATTTTAAAAAGGTATTGATTTTTTCAAGAGAAAAATCTTCATTTTCATAATTTAATTCTTTCAAGATCTTGAGACTAAGATTTTTAAGTTTATCTAAAACTGCTATTTGTTCAGCAAGGATACTCATATTTTTTTTCTGAAATCGTTCCTTTTACCTGCAACATGGGATTTTCATGATTCATTAAAAGGCACATAAATTTCAAAAGGGATTCCTGGGTTATAGAAATCAGTAACTTCAGTAATAGGAGTGTTTTCCTTTATTTGAAGTTTGGAAAGTTGGTAAACCAGATTGGAGGGATAAAATTGTTTCATCCAGTCTTCCCAAGCTGCAATAGCTTATTTTTCAGTATTATATCTTTTGTAACATGCGCTTGGATATCCATTAATTTGGATATGGCATTGAGACCAGTTATAGTAGAAGCTTGTTTTGCATCCACTAGAAACAACATACACATAACTTGGTTTAGTCTGTGTATTTTAAGATGATGCTTGGATTTTTTCCTTTTTAGCAATGGTCACCCATTCTCCTTGTTTAGTGGGGTTTTTGTCTCCCATTCTGAAAAAATATATTCCACTTGTTTAGTGGGGTTTTTCAAATATTCAACTTGTTTAGTGGTTTTCTACACAATTTCTACTAAGGTAATCTACAAGAAAATTATTAGTACCTTTAAAGTGTTTGACTTCAAAAGTATAGACAGAAATTTGGTTATACCATTTTAGTCTTCTTCCCTCTAAAATATTTCTTTTATTTATGAGGAAGTCCCTAACAACTTTATTATCAGTTCTGACAGTAAAATATTTGGGTGCTAGAAAAATATAGAATTTTTTAATAGAAAATTTTATTGCTAATAATTACTTTTCAAAAATAATATAATTAAATTCATTAGGCTTAAATTTACCTGAATTATAACCACATATTAATTCATGTTTTTGAATATTTTTTAGTGTAGGATTTTTCTTACCACGGATACCAAATATATTAGAAGTGGTTTCTTCCCAATATTGTGCTGGAATTACTTTGAGAACACATCCCCAACAATTATTTGAAGCATCTATTTCAAGCATTAATTTATCTCCTGATTTAGGAAAATAAACTTTTGGGTAATGATTAAGTATATCTTGTTTTATTATTTTTACTACAATAGTATCATTTTTATTCCATGTAAAAACATCACTCTTCTTGAGTTTTTCAAGAAGTGGTAATTCCTTTTGTGATAACCCTTGTATTAAATTTCTTCCACAATTAAGGATTCCTAAGAAACTTTGCAATTATTTTTTATCCAAAATTTCTTCATTAAAATCTCGTATTTTTTAGATTATGTGGTCTTGTAATTTTAATCCATCTTGGTTTAAGATTATTCCAATAAAATTAATTTCTGTTTTTTCAATTTCAATTTTATTTGGAGATAAAATAATTCCATGTTTTTAGAATTTTTCACAAAGTATATTTAGATGATGTCGATGTTCTTCTATTGTGTTTGAAAAAATAAGAATATCATCTATGTAAACAAAACATAAATCTTTAAGATCTTTAAAGATACTATCCATCCATCTCTGGAATACTTGTGAAGCTATGTTTAGTCCAAAAGGCATAACATTCCATTGATAATGTCCTCCAGGGGTACTAAAGGTTGTCAATGGTTTTAATTCCTCGGTTAATTTTAACTGCCAAAATCAAGATTTACAATCAAATTTACTAAAGATCTTTTTAACTTTAGTTTGGTTGATTGATACATCCTTTCTTGGGATGAAGTAACCATCAAATTCTAATTATTCATTTAACCTTTTATAGTTTATGACCATCCTAGCTTTTTCTCTTGTGACCTCACTATGTTTTCTTACCATGAAGGCAAGGCTAGAATGCGGGCTTATTGTTTCTTCAATAAGATTAGTTTTCAATAATTCTTTGATTTGCTTATCAAATTCGTCCATGTCTTGTCTAGTATAGATCATGGTTTTGACTGTTATAATGATATTGGGATCTCTTAATTTGAGATTACAATACCTTGGACTTTTATCCCATAATTTTAGTGGGTTTTCACTAAAATTATCTTTTGGAATAGTATAAAGCCAGTGTGTTTCTTCAAGGGCTTTAATTATTGGAGTCATATCTCCTTTCTTAGTAGGAGAAAGGTTTATCTCACATTTATATTTATGTTTTTGAAGTAGAGGTATTTCTACTGGTTCTTCATTGAGAGTTAAACTGATTGTTCCCTCATCAATATTCATGAGTAAATATTATGAAATAAAATTATTACCTAAAATAAAATCTCCATGCATTTCAGGAAAGCATAGAATTTTTGGAATAATGAATTTATTTTCATTAAACCAGGTAGCTACTTTTTTTAGCTTTCAAATCAATAAAATTTTGTGTTCCATTGATGCCAGTTACAGCAATTGAATTTTTCATCTTTATCCACTTTTCTGGTGGTAAAGCATTAGGTCTACAAGAACAAATTGTTTCTCTTGTATCAATTAATGTGCAAAGACTATATGATATGTAGTCTACAAAATTAAAATATCCTAATACATAAGTGTATCTTTTCTTTCCATGGCTTGGAGAAAAGATAACTGCTTCTTTCCTTAGTTGGAAATGATAAATTTGACTAGATTTTATATTATCTTCTTTTAGATAATTTGTGTCAGGTAATATTGGTACCTGTATGGTTTTCATAGCAATAGGTTGTTTACTATTACTAGATTCCCATTTTAAAAGGTTTTTTCCTTTTAATTTTTCCCAATCATTATCAGGAAAATTCGTTTGCCAATCAGAATGTTTATTTTTGAAATAAGCATTATTTCCTGATACTTGTAGTTCAACGCTATTTCGTTGTTTTTCAGGTGGTGGTTCCGTTATTTGTGGTAGTATCCATTATTTTGGTATTTCTAAATATCTCCAATTGATTAATCTTAGTTGTATTGCCGAATTAAATGGTCTATTTTCAAATATTTCTATCCACATTTTGTGTATTAGTCTGTGGTTGAGTTGTCAATTCATGAATTCTTTTCCAATGTATTGACATATTCCTAGAGCTATCCTTCATATCTATTCCTTTGGTTTAGATTTTTATAATAATAGAGTCTTCAATATTTGGATCATCAATAGATATAAAGAAATTTGGTTTTATGTTAAACCAAATAACTCCATTTACTAAATTGGATCGAACTCCTCCAATTATAGCATTCATAGGATTCCTGAATCTTTTGTCTAAGACTAGTATTGCTACAGGTGTATCCATACCTTGTCTAAATAATGCAGTGATGCATATTTGAATAAATCCAATATGAATATATTTTATATTCGGATTTTTTTCTTCCATCTTTTGTGATTATTTAAATCAAAGATTTTTATATATGTTGTTTCATCATCGGTTGACCCAGCAGTGGTATTGTCGTTAACTTGTTCAAATATTCTTGTTGAGAATAATTTGAATTTAGATAATTTATAAAAATCTTCTTTTTTTATGAGTTGTCTTTGGTTATCAATTTCTTGTAATTGTTCGTTGGTAAAAGTTATTTCTTCACTAATAATTTCACGAAGAGTTATTGTTTGTAACTCATTTTCATTAATTTCTCGTACTTCTGCAGTATTATACATAAATATAAATTCGTCATCAGATGATTCCGAATCAAATTCTAATTCATATAATATTTCTTCGTTATCAAAAATATCGATAAAATCATCACCAAAGCATACTTCAAATTTTTGTTCTTCAACAAATTTTATCATTTCTTTTGCACTTTCCCCTTTTTTAGAGCATTCGGGTGCATAGTGACCTTGTTCATTAAATATATAACATTTACACTTATTTTTTGGAAGTTATTTTTTAGAAAATTTCTTTTTTCTAATATATTTTTTATTTTTCGAAAAAGTTGATTTATTTTTCCAAAGTTTCCACTTAAATTTTTGTTTTCGAGAATTTTTGAAAAGTCTAGTAGGTGGATTACATACTATCTTCCAATTTCTTTTAAAATTTTATCACAACATTTATACCCGGCTTGTGACCTGGTGATTTGATTTTTAACTTACTTTTTTGCTTTTATTTCAATACACTAATTGGATATTTGTCTAAATACCCAATTAATACGAAGCCCGAGATTATCTTCCTTATTGATTTGTTTTAACCAATCAGGATAAGTTTTTAAAGACATTTCATCCCATGGATTTTGGAGTTTGTGAAAAAATTGATTCAGCCAGTAAAGGTTTTATGGAGGATTAAGTTTGTAATATTAATTAAGTTTGAAATAAAATTAAGTCCTTTATCTTTATCCTAAAGCAGCAATCTCAGTAGTTATGGCATGAGGTAGCTTTTTGGATGAGGAGGAAGAAGTTCAATCTCGAAATCTTGATTATAAAGCATTCTGGGAAACTTAAACTATAACACAAATATGTTTTGGAACGTGATAAGACAATCTAATCCTATGGAACTATGAGCATACATTCCCTCTTCCAATCTCCCCATTTTTCTATTTCGTAACAAAACATATACATAAAAAAATTACAAATAATTGGATTAAATCTATTACCAATTACTTGACTCGCCTGACCAAAGGTATTACAAGGTTAGAGATGACACAACCATTTGTAACTCTTCGAAACCTTTTTTCCTGTTAAGATGCCAATAAATACATCAAGATACCAATGCAAAATTTTTGATATGAAGACAAGAGTAATAAAAAAAACTTGATATATAATGAATGTAAGCATGGTTCATCTAATTACTAAGGATCATATATCAAGTTTAGTTAATATCTTAACAAAATGTAACATATTCACTTTATTCCATAAGTTATCTATTATCACTTCAATTAAATATAGACTAGTCATAATATCATAATGATAATTGTCTTGATCATTCTATCGCTTCCTTAGGGAATCTTCTCCCTTTGCATTTAATTCTCTCCCCCAAGAAAACATTTCTAAGAAAATATTACCCACAAGAAGGACTCTAATAGTCAACATTCCTTTTATAGGAAGGAGAATCACCCCCCCCCCCCTTTGTCATGGAACGGACAAATGAAATGATATTATAATCAAGAACTAGCATAATTAATAAAAGTAACGGATAAATCTCTAGAGAAGTGCATTTAGTAAATATAATCTAAGAATTAAAATTAATATATCGCATTATGTAATTGAGATGGAAGTTAAGCGATGATATGATTAAATATGTATGTATGTGTGTGTGTGTGTGTGTGTGTGTGTGTGTATATATATATATATATGGGTGGGTGGGTGGGTGGTAAAAATATATAAGGCATCAAAGATAACTGAATCAAAAGCATGGACAAATATATATTGTGACACCCCGCCTAATTAAATCTCGGGTGATCAGTCATTTATTAAATTAATCAGAATATCTAGTTGGTTCATTCTCTGCATCACTCTCGAAAAACAATTTCTTTATTAATTCACCTAATAAATAATAAAACTAGTGTCAAAACTTTTCCATTTTTAATTTAATTAAAACAATTCCACAATATGGAATAATAATAATCAACATCACATCACAATTGAACTACATAGAACAAGAATAAATGTGACTGGAATAACTCTCCAGTTAAAATATCTTATTACCAGCAAACCAAAACAGATATCTACAATACTGAGATAAGTAATTACAATCTCTGGAATAGAAATGAAATAACTAGAATTATGGCCGACATGCCTTAAATGAAATAGATACTACAGATGTGTGAATCAACATAATGGAAGCGTCTAACAAAGTCTGCATCTCCATTAGCAGCTATAACCTGTCGAGACATCCATATTCTATGTCGACATCCCTAATACTGGACACCTGGTGTACAAGATACAATAGAGAAGAGAATATGCAAGGAAATGCGTCAGATCCCAATTGTAAAATATTTTTAAAATAGCAAGTTCTTAACAAGTGCAATTAAGCAATTATTATGTACATGTTAGCTTCTCGAGCTCTCGCTTGAGAATTCTAACCTCTCACCTAGTGTGTACACCTAACGTACCTTATCATCTCCTAAATTAAGGTTTTTAATTACGATTCTATCCCATATCATTTCCCTGTATTTTCCACATAATACGTATGATAATTAAACATGTTCATTTCTCTTTAATATGAACTAGGCTTTCACAGCTTTAAGATTAAGTATTCACTTAGTTAATTCGATCAAATCTCATTATTAATTTTTATCCACAATTTCACACAGTAGATTACTGTGACAACCCGCTTAAAATAATAATGGGTGGCCAGCCCTATACTAAAATAATCAGGAATCTCAAGTGGATCATTCTCAGCATCTACTGACGATTCTAAAATAAACTCGACTAACCACCCATTACTACAAAAAGAGGGTGTAAAAAAAATTTAAATCATTTTAATTAAAACCAATCATGCAACTACTAAGCAGCAACATAACATCTAAAAATGATGAGAGACACACACATGCTCAAAATAATCTATAAGAAGATTAATACAAGAGTGAAACAAAACCTTTAAAATAAAAATACCCGAATATGTTGTCAGGTCACAGACAATATAATAATCTGATAAAGAAGATATAAAAGTGCTACTCTACAACACTTGGGTATAAACCCGATATACAAACTGAATCCTAGTCTAGATACACAAATGATAGGAATCGACTACAACAAAATGCCGCAACAGTCCGCTACTGCCACAACTCCGCGAATACACTGGATGGATAACATCAATGGTGTCCTTGCGGAGGAACACCTAAAATAATACAATATATATACATAGCCGGGGAAAAAGTAAACGGGTCAGAGCCCGGGGTGAAAACATTTTATATCAAGTGCATTAGAATGCATAATAATTATAAATGCATTATTACATGATTAAGGTAGAGTTGAACCCTTCATAAAAATCCATCTCGCCTCTTAACTAAAGCGCGCAACTAAACGTATGCACATGATATCCAAATAAATGCCCAATCTTCCTAAGGGCAAAGTAATCTAACTTACTCCCAATTTACACTAACCTAAATTCCATCTGACCTTAACCTTTAAATTTCTAATATTATCAAGCTCAGTTATTCATTCACTTACTTAACATATAAGGTTTACATAAACACTCTCCTTTTCTAGAATTTCTCATATTCTAGTTATGCCTTCAATATGCATATAAACATGTATGAGTTATTAGCATCCAAGTGTTAAGGACTAAACTTCTCCCAATTCTCAATATTGCACTGCGTTTCGTGCGTGGGATGTCTCGCAAGCGAAATCCAAACAAGGAACCCCCTGATACACTACTTCTGGCAGTATTGATTATCAAGATTCATTATGACCTCAATGCATGATGCATGTAATGCAAATTCTCATTAATCCATTTTTAATTTATAAATTATTCCCAATTTTCAACAGTGCACGGCGTTTCGTGCGTGGGACGTCTCGCAAAATGAAATCCAAACAAGGAACCCTCCCAATACACTACTCCTGGCACTGTCGATCGTTGAGAAATATACTGTATATAAATATGAGCATTAAGGACTAACTTCTCCTCACTCCCAACATTACACTGCGTTTCGTGCGTGGAACATTCGCAAGAGAAATCCAAACAAGGAACCCCACCCCCCCCCCCCCCCGATACACTACTTCTGGCAATGTTGGTCATTGAGGTCCATTAATACCTCAATACCCAAAGTACCAATCACACCAGTACTATAATAACCATCCAAACGAGCTATAACTCTAGGACGTAGGTTCTCAATGCTATCATCTTCCAGAGAATCACTCATACGTCATCTTGGGGACCACCGGTAGGACTAATTGTCACCTATTTCGTGGTCACACACACACAACGTCCAGGAAGTGGTCATAGTTCCTAACCTGCAAGTGATAATGACACATACCACGACTTCTCACCCCCAAAATATACTGTATATCACATATTAACACAATGGACGACTATGACCTGGTGAATATCCACACCCTGCTCCTCGAGCCAGGATGCTCACCCTCATCGCGCAACTTCCCAATGATAGCAAGGAGGGGGTATGCTTCACTTATATATATATATCATTCACATAAGATATACATACGTCATCACATCATATAAATATATACCATCATATAAGGTATATATATCACACGGTTTCATACTCATAGTACGCTCTTAGGCGTAGATGAAATAATATCATTATATAATATATTTCTCTCTCGATATACTAATCGTCAATCACTCACATAACTTCCCCAGTTAGTATACACTATACTATTTCTCACTTGAAGTTCACAAATCACTTATATTTATATGAATCGTCTCTCGATTTTATTTACGTTGAGGATATTCTCTATATCCTAATGCACTTCAATTATCATTTCTCATATGTGAGACATCTCCCAAGTCAATTAACGTTAAGGATATTTTCTATATCCGTATGCACATCAATCAGCATTTATAATTCTCAATCCATAATATGGTTCAATCAATCATATGAACCTTTAAAGTTATCCCATTTGGGATTTAATACTAAAATCCAATATCACTAAGCGCATTCTCACTCTTTCATATAATTCAGTAATTGCCTCCAAATAGAATTTTCAATGGTAGTGGGCTTTCCCACTTAGTTAGTACAATACTCTCTAATCGGTATTCTCTCAATTTAAGTCAATATGACTCCCACAATTTTTCTTATAAAGGAAACTCTCTAAAAGTCTCCAAAACATACTTCACATAACTCCTATAGAGGTTCCCAATTGATATCCTCAAAATAAACGGGATGAAATTCTCCCTAGAAAAAATCCCCCAAAATGCCCTGTTTCCGAATCGATTCGGACCTGAGAATCGATTCGGCCTCCAAGACGAATCGATTCGGGTCATAAGACCTGGTATTCTGTCTCAGGTCGAATCGATTCGGGTTGGGGCCGAATCGATTCGGTCACTCAAACCTGGGCACCTGTAAATTTTCGAATCGATTTGGTAAGGGGCCGAATCGATTCGGCCTAGCAAAAGTCACAAAAATGGCTACTTTTTCAAAGCCAAAAGTTCCCAAAATTCATTTTAATCATCTTCTAACCATTTCTCTTCAACCCGAACATATTATTATCATCAAAACTCATTATATAATTCAACCCAACTAATTTTATACCCTCAAAATCATTTATACTCTACAAATCTAAGATTTTCCCAAAAATTTAGGTTTTGACAAACTGAACCTAAAACCCATAAATTTGTTCCACAAATCATGAAATAAATGGTGCACAACAATTATTTAGAAATTTTAATTACTTGCCTCAAGTTCGTAGGGTCTGATTCGTCCTTAAGATCGCGTAATGGCCGGAAATCACACTTTCTCTCTCTTTCTCTTCTTCTTTTCTTCTTCTATCTTTCTTTCTTTCTATTTCTCTTTCTCTCTAAGGAGAATTGTTTCTCCGGTAGGCTTTTAAGCTTTGTCTCCCAAAATACACAACTTTAAATGATAATACACACTTTAAATGACTCGGTGACTTTAATTCGAGCCAAACGAACTTAAAATATTTTGAAACCTAAATAGACCCCAAGTACAGTCATTTCGACTTTCTCGACCCTTACGAAAACAACTGCACCCTCAGAATTTCCATCTGAAACACTTTCTAACATATTCAAATTTTGACCTCAAATGCTAATTTAATTATTATCCAATAAAATAATATTTATTTCTCCCAAAATGAATAAATTATTGTCCCAAAAATCTTGGGTTGTTACAGACTTCCCCACTTACAATAATTTCATCCTCGAAATTAAGCTAAGCCTAATACTCCAAAACTCAACTAGTTCCTACGACACTTATCCTCACTAACACTATACTTAAACCTCTAGCTTCCCACGACGAATTATTTTAATTTATAATAAAACCAATTTTAACTACTAGGGCGCCCATACACCCTTTATTTTCGAGCTCTACTCGTAAAAACATAATTAGGCTTCACTTGCCTCAATAATACCATAACTAGAAATAGATTAAATTATACTAACATACTAATAATATAAAAATTTTGAATGGTCCAAGGATATTACTCCTCTCAATTCCGGACATTCGCCACTTTCATGCGGGGGAGGTCTCGCAAGTGAAATCCAAACAAGGAACCCTCCCAATACACTAATATGTAGCGACGTCGGGGATTAAGAGTTTGTTAGATCCGGACTAGAGTTTAAAAATATTTTTGTATAAATCATTTTGATATGGCCCAAAGGCCTATAAAGTTTTATTTTGAAAACAGTTTATTTTAAAACAATTTGCGTCTTTCGTCATAAATATAAAATACCTTATGCCCATAACACAAGGTCTTAACAATCATCATACACATAACAACATACAACTCACAAAAATTAGCATAATTATGAGCTAAAATTTCCTGCTCCTCAATAGTCCACAAATTTCTGAACTCTTTTCCGTAATAATATCTTATATCATATTAATATATTGCCATTCATTAGGATCTTCCATAGCTGGAATACAACAATTATATAAGTCTAACATGACTATATAAAAATAAGTAGCTTTATCATTACTACTCAATACACAATAATAATTTTTACAATCACAACATAGTTATAGCTCTCTTTCTAGCACATCACAAAAGAATCTATTCTTTCAAAAGATACTAACATTAGAGCCTCACTTGCTCAAGATTTCCTTTCGGGTCATTCCATACAGAATAGGGTTATAGCACTACCCTCTCTTAACTATTTCCCATGCGATATTCCCAAAACTTCATATAGTAATAATCCTATTCACAAAGGAAAACAACTTACACCATCCCTCTGTAGTCCTATTGCCTCTTCTCATCATTGGGCTCCCACACAAAATCCCCTGGCCTAAAATGACCTTGAATTTGCTGTAGGGGCTGCACTTCCAAAACTTCATCAAAACGTGATCCTTGACCTTTTTTAGAACAATCTCTCTTTCTATGACCTATTTCCTTACAAAAGAAACATCTACATGCAAATCCTCTCGGCCCACCTTGAGGAACAAAATGCCGTTGCGACCCTCGACAATCCTGCTTATACCCTCTGGCATTACTGGCACTCTCCTCGCCAGACCTACTTGATTAACCCCACGTCTCCAAAGTTCTTACACTCTTGCAAACGAAGACGATATTCATGACACTTTAACAGTGCCGCATTCTCTAACAAATGCTGCCGAATTCTCCAATCTAACCCTCGCATGAACTTCAATATACGCTCCTCTTACATATTTACCTCATTAGGTACTAATTTCGCCCATCGAGTAAATTCTTCTCAATATTCTACCACCGTTCTATTACCTTGAAACACATCCATCAATTTCCTCCTCGTTTCCTTCTGAATCGGGGAAGGAAAATACCTTCAGTCAAAGAGTTCACAAGAATCTATTATAGGCAAAGTATCTCTCTGTTCTGGCATGGTGACAGACTCCCACCATTGGAGAGATGCTCCCTTCAACTTAAAGGTGGCTAAAAATTGCTTATGTACCTCACTACACTCAACCATACGGAGGTGCCCTGCATACTATTCTTCCATTGATTTGCAGCCATTGCATCAACTCCCCCTGAGAACTCTGGAGGACGCCCCTTACAAAAATCTTCCCAAACTCCTTCCCACAAAGATGGTCCTAAATGGGTTTGGGCTGCTTGAATTGCAGGTTGTTGCGCCATCGTAGAAATGGCAGCAGTTACTGCTTGTGCCATAATATTGACAACTTCATCTCTAGTCATGTTCCTTTGAGGCATTCGGGGTTCCACATTCTCAGCCCCCTTATTTGCCCTGCTTGAACGACTTCTCTTCAGTGGCATCTGAAATAAGAACAATTGTATCAGAACGCCTTTCAAATGTTTTCTCATCACAGAAGAAATAAGGATGAATGAACACAACAGTCCTAATAATAAGGCTCCACATTAAGAACGCTTACTGAAGATCGCAATAACCCACACAGATCCTAAAGACACTAAAACCTGATGCTTTGATGCCACCTGTGACAACCCGCTTAAAATAATAACGGGTGGCCAACCCTATACTAAAATAATCAGGAATCTCAAGTGGATCATTCTCAGCATCTACTGATGATTCTAAAATAAAATCGGTTAACCACCCATTACAACAAAAAGAAGGTGTCAAAAAAAATTTAAAGCATTTGAATTAAAACCAAACATGCAACTACTAACCAACAACATAACATCTAAAAATAATGAGAGACACACACATGCTCAAAATAATCTATAAGAAGATTAATACAAGAGTGAAACAAAACCTCTAAAATGAAAATACCCGAATATGTTGTCGGGTCACAGACAATACAATAATCTGAGAAAGAAAATATAAAAGTGATACTCTACAACACTTGGGTATAAACCCGATATACAAACTGAATCCTAGTCTAGATACACAAAAGACAGGAATTGACTACAACAAAATGCCGCAACAGTCTGCTACTGCCACAACTCCGTAAATACACTGGATGGATAACATCAATGGCGTCCTTGCGGAGGAACACCTAAAATAATACAATATATATACATATCCGGGGAAAAAGTAAATGGCTCAGAGCCCGAGGAGAATACATTTTATAGCAAGTGCATTAAAATGCATAATAATTATAAATGCATTATTACATGATTAAGGTGGAGTCGCACTCTTCATAAAAATCCAACTCGCCTCTCAACTAAAGCGTGCAACTAAACGTATGCACGTGATCTCCAAATAAATGCCCAATCTTCCTAAGGGCAAAGTAATCTAACTTACTCCCCATTTACACTAATCTAAATTCCATCTAACCTTAACCTTTAAATTTTTAATATTATCAAGCTCAATTATTCGTTCACTTACTTAACATATAAGGTTTACATAAATATTCTACTTTTCTAGAATTTCTCATATTATAGTTATGCCTTCAATATGCATATAAACATGTATGAGTTATTAGCATCCAAGTACGAAGGACTAAACTTCTTCCAATTCTCAATACTGCACTGCGTTTCATGTGGGACATCTCGCAAGTGAAATCCAAATGAGGAACCCCCCCCCGATACACTACTTCTGGCAGTATTGATTATCAAGATTTATTATGCCCTCAACGCATGATGCATGTAACCCAAATTCTCATTACTCCATTTTTAATTTATTAATTATTCCTAATTCTCAACAGTGCACAGCGTTTCGTGCGTGGGACGTCTCGCAAAGCGAAATCCAAATAAGGAATCCCCCTGATACACTACTCCTGGCACTGTCGATCGTCGAGAAATATACTATATATAAATATGAGCATTAAGTACTAACTTCTCCTCACTCCCAACATTACATTGCGTTTCGTGCGTGGGACATCTCGCAAGCAAAATCCAAACAAGGAACCCCCCGATACACTACTTCTGGCAATGTTGATCGTTGAGGTCCATTAATCCCTCAATACCCAAAGTACCCATCACACCAGTAATATAATAACCATCCAAACGAGCTATAACTCGAGGACGTAGGTTCTCAATGCTATCATCTTCCAGGGCATCACTCATACATCATCCTAGGGACCACCGGTAGGACTAAATGTCACCTACTTCGTGGTCACACACACACACACACAACGTCCGGGAAGTGGTCATAGTTCCTAACCGGCAAGTGATAACGACACATACCCACGACTTCAAAATATACTATATATCACATATTAACACAATGGACGACTATGACCTGGTGAATATCCATACCCTGCTACTCTAGCCAGGATGCTCACCCTCATCGCGCAACTTCCTAATGACAGCAAGGAGGGGGTATGCTTCACTTATATATATATATCGTTCACATAAGATATACATACATCATCACATCATATAAATATATACCATCATATAAGGTATATATATCACACGGTTTCATACTCATAGTACGCTCTTAGGCGTAGATGAAATTATATCATTATATAATATATTTCTCTCTCGATATACTAATCATCAATCACTCACATAACTTCCCCACTTAGTATACACTATACTATTTCTCACTTGAGGTTCACACATCACTTCTATTTATATGAATCGTCTCTCCATTCTATTTACATTGAGGATATTCTCCATATCCTGATGCACTTCAATTAGCATTTCTTATATGTGAGACATCTCCCAAGTCAATTAACGTTAAGGATATTTTCTATATCCGTATGCACATCAATCAGCATTTATAATTCTCAATCCATAATATGGTTCAATCAATCATATGAACCTTTAAAGTTATCCCATTTGGGATTTAATACTAAAATCCAATATCACTAAGCGCATTCTCACTCTTTCATATAATTCCGTAATTACCTCCAAATAACATTTTCAATGGTAGTGGGCTTTCCCACTTAGTTGGTACAATACTCTCTAATCGGTATTCTCTCAATTTAAGAAAATATGACTCCCACAATTTTTCTTATAAAGGAAACTCTCTAAAAATCTCCAAAACATACTTCACATAACACCTATAGAGGTTCCTAATTGATAACCTCGAAATAAACGGGATCAAATTCTCCCTAGAAAAACATCCCCCAAAATGCCCTGTTTCTGAATCCATTCGGGCCAAATCCGAATCGATTCGGACCTGCGAATCTATTCGGCCTCCAAGGTGAATCGATTCGGGTCATAAGAACTGGGATTCTGTCTCAGGTCGAATCCATTCGGGTTGGGGCCGAATCGATTCGGTCACTCAAACCTGGGTACCTGCAAATTTTTGAATCGATTCGGTAAGGGACCGAATCGATTCGGCCTAGCAGAATTCACAGAAATGGCTACTTTTTCAGAGCCAAAAATTCCCAAAATTCATTTTAATCATCTTCTAACCATTTCTCTTCAACCCAAACATATTATTATCATCAAAACTCATTATATAATTCAACCCAACTAATTTTATACCCTCAAAATCATTTATACTCTACAAATCTAAGATTTTCCCAAAAATTTAGGTTTTGACAAACTGAACCTAAAACCCATAAATTTGATCCACAAATCATGAAATAAAGGGTGCACAACAATTATTTAGCAAGTTTAATTACTTGCCTCAAGTTCGTAAGGTCTGATTCATCCTCGAGATCGCGTAATGACTGGAAATCCCACTTTCTCTCTCTTTCTCTTCTTATTTTCTTCTTCTCTCTTTCTTTCTTTCTATTTCTCTTTCTCTCTAAGGAGAATTGTTTATCCCGTAGGCTTTTAAGTCTTGTCTCACAAAATACACAACTTTAAATGACAATACACACTTTGAATGACTCGGTGACTTTAATTCGAGCCAAACGAACTTAAAATATTTTGGAACCTAAATAGACCCCAAGTACAGTCATTTTGACTTTCTGACCCTTCCGAAAACAACTACACCCTCAAAATTTCCATCTGAAACACTTTCTAACATCTTCAAATTTTGACCTCAAATGCTAATTTAATTATTCTCCAATAAAATAATATTTATTTCTCTCAAAATGAATAAATTATTGTCCCAAAAATCTTGGGTTGTTACAATTACATCACAGTATATATACTTTAATCTACAAATCTCACATAGTATATTAGATCACCGTATATATACTGATACGGCACCTCCCAGACACAGCTGTGTTGCATGCATACTCGGTTATCATGTCCTGATACATCTCTCGTTGTATAAAGGACTATTAGTTTGGCGTCTCTCACGAACCATAAATAATATAACACACATGTTGGAGGAGAGCATAGCCCCCAGCCAAATGGGTCATGCACATGACTACATTCCCATTCAACCATCAAAACTATCATTCACACTGATAGCACGTGTCCAAGGTCCTATGCTCAGGGTACGAATCTAAAATCCCCTCGAATGGGCTCATCAAGATAAGATTGTCCACAACGTGAAATCTCCACTCCGATAGCAAGCAACGTAGGTATGTCATACACACATTAAATAATAATATAGGTATTCACCTCACCTATATATAATAACAATAAGGAACACGCACAACCCATATAATAATTTCCATATGTAGTATATTTATCTCTAATATCCTACGTATCTACAGATAATGACTTTACTTCTCAAATTACATTTTGAGCTCCTCTCATCACTCGAAGGATAATCTTTTATTTCTCATATAAATTCAGTAGGTAACATCCACGCCCTACTAGTCCATCCATGAATTAAAATTATCATTAATTAGGTTTATTTCTCGATAACCTCTAATTCAATCTTAACCCTCCATTCTATCTCTTAGGATTAATCCCATATAAGCCTAAGGTTAATCTGGTAATTAATGACCCTCTTACTACTGCTATTAACCTTAAGTTATCCTTTATTCGATCTAAACCTCAATTTATATAACTCTTCACCGTAATTTATTGAATTAACACTCGTTAAGTATGTCCTACAACCATTCCCCAAGTTCCATTAATCAACACCAAAGATTTCTAAAGTTGGGATTTGATCAAAATTTAAAAAAGGAAACATATCAAATTTTCGAAGGGAGTCGATCGATCGACAATTTTGGTAGATCGATCAATATTCTTGGGTCGATCGATCGATCGATCTGATATTTGCCCCGATTTCTGCATATGTTTATATATGGGTTTTACATTTTTTTCATTATCAAAACCACTATCAAATAATCCCAAACTCCTCATAATTTATCCCAAAAAATATATCACGGTATATAAATTATTTCTAACCTCTAAACAATATGAAATCATCATGAAGTATCAATTAAATCAAGTTATCCCCCTTAAAATTCAGAAACTTCTTAGTTTGTCATCCATATAAGGACAATTGCAAATCCCAGATTTTCTTCACCATCGGATTCCCAAATTTCATGGATTTAATTATATATTCAGTAAGGGGTCAATTCTACATAATTCTCATTTCAAAGATTCATTTAAAATTATTATAATTCATCTTTGGTTCATGCCATTTTTCAGAATTTTACTAATATTCTAACATGGACGGTATACATGCTAAATTTGCAATAGTTAAATCGCTTGCCTCTAATTCATATGTCATAACCGTTGGGGAAGATAACTCTACTGGTATTCCTCCATTTTTCGGCCAACTTTTGACAGTGGTGGTGGTGTAAGATGACTCTTGGTGTTTGGTCTCCTAGAGATGCCTCTTCATTTCCCAAAGAAGTCTCTCACTCTCCCCTAAGTCTTTTCTTTTGATTTTTAGTGAATGGACCTTGATCCTACCACCTCTACACTTATATAATATTACTACAAATTTGTGGGTACTATTCACCCATTTTGGAAAATGACTAAAATACCCCTCTAGGGTGTCTGTTTTGTTCCAAATTGTATCAAAACACAAAGTAATCCCCTAGGTAGACTTTTTCGACTATTTAAACCCTTTCGGATACTTTGGCGCAGTCAAAACAATAATTCGGTTGAAATAAAATAAGTTACTTTTCATTCCATTTAAATATAGTCCCGACATGACTCACACGCGCGTTCCGACTTAATTATCGTAAATATCGTATTCATCACTCACGATAATTTTATAAAATCATAATCATATGTAAAGTCATAATCATATATATTACTTTTAATCACAAGTAATATTCAGCATAAATCACATATTACTTTATTCTAGAGTAATATTTAAATCCGTATTAATTTTCAATTATCCCACAATTAATTCTAATTAATCTCATTTTAAAAGTCATTAAAAATACGGGGTGTTACATATATGTCACTAATAAGCACCCAAAACTGTACAATTTATACCCCGAATAGATGTATTTTAGTTGCTAATTCTCGACAATATGGGTCTTATGTGCTTCATGTTTGTCATGCAGGCCTAACTGCAGTTGCGGTATCAAAAGCTACATTTAGAGGCCAATTGCAATTAGAATAGAGCTAATACCCTTGTCTCATACCCTAGCCTACCCTAAACTTGTCCCTAAACCGTCACCCAAGCCCTGTGTGTGTTGGTTTGATCCCTTTTTATTTCATTTTAATTTTTTTAGATTTTTATTTAGTGTCGTTTTATTTTTTAGATTTTATTTTAGAATTTGTAAGTTTTATTTACTATTTTTATATTTTATTTTTATTTTTTATTAGTTTTATTTTATTAGAATTATTTTTTTTAGGATTTCATTTATTTTTAGATTTATTAGATTTTATTTTTTTTAGACTTTTAGTTTTTAGTCTTATAGATTTCTATTTTTATTTTTATTTCTTTTTAGATTTATCTTTTTTATTTTTGTGCCTTTTATTTTATAGGATTTTATATTTTTAAGTAGTTATTAATTAATTTTTTTAATTATTAATTTTTATTCTTAGTTTTTATTTTAGTTGTGTTTAATTTTTTTTAGAGTTTGTTTAGTGTGTCGTGTCTATTTTATTTTATTTTTTATTTTTTTTAATTTAATTTAATTTTTAATTTAGATTAGTTTTAGTTTATATTTTTTTAGGAGATCCAAATTAAACACACACACACAAACACACCCTATACCCACAAACTTATCCTACACCCCACTTATCCTCACTCACACCCACATACTCTTACCCTACACCTCACACACACAATTACCTACCCTTCTTCTTCTTCCCAACAACCCATACTCTCTCTCTCCTCTACCTCCATTTTCAACAAACCACCATTATCATCCTCTCTTACCACCATAACCACAAACTTATAAACCAAGCTTATTCTACCACCATCTCCAACCAACACCCAACCTTTCGACCTCCATCCATAGCCCCGATCTCCTATCTCTCCGGCCGACGACCCCTCTCTCGCCCTCCTGTGCCGGCGGACACGCCCCTCTCCGGCGATGCTACCCCTGCTCCTCACAGGCGTCCCTCGACCGCCTCAACCCGACGCCACCCTCACAGCCCTTGCTGCCTGTGTTCGAACCCAAAACCCGACTCACCATTAAACCAACTTTAACCACCAGACCCATCTCCCCCAAACCCATTCCATACTCGGATCTGCCGACCTAAACCGGCCGGAAAACCTTCCGAACCCGCGCCGGCGACCCTTCACAGGCGCACCCAAGTTCCACCTCCATACCCACTTTCACCCAAGTCAAGACCCACATCCCATTTCAATCCATAGTCTCAAACCCATTTCTAACCAAAGCAAGCCACGATCTGCCAAAATAAACCAAAGCCAAGACCAAAATAACAAATCCCACATGTTTAATAAATGCCTTTTGTTCCCATTACCCATAATACCCTTTCTTAATACTTTGCCAAAATTACCCCTCTAACCTCACAACCCACATGCTCCCATGTGCACCCAAATGCACATTTAACCCAAATCAAATTTTTATTCCCTCTTCCAAATATTCTCATACCTCACACCCCCATGCATATGTGCTCTCACCTTTCTCAAATGTTCACCATAGCCAATTCTTATTTTTACCCCTATGATCCATGCTTACTATAAATTAAAGAAGAAGACCCCAATCAAAAAGGGAAGAGCTTTTAGACAGGAATTTTAGAGAGAGAATTGTAGAGAGATAAACACCAATTTGTAAATATTTTTTCCTTTTATTTTTTTTAGATATTTGTGAGAAATTAATTGTTGAGTGATTCAAATGAGTGTTTGTATGTAATTGAATATTGTGGAAAGCTCATTTTGAATGGATGTTGCTCAATTTCAATGGAGTATTAGAGTCCAATTTTGCAAATCAAGGAGACTTGCTTGAAGATTTGTCCTCTTACCCTTCTATTTTATTATATATGCCTTTGATTATTAATTTGTCATATTTTATACCATGTTACGCTAAAACCCCTTTCAAGGGGTGGGGTAAAACCCTTATTTGATGTTGTTTTATTTTAATTAGTTTAATTACTTGAAAAATTCCTTTGAATGTTAATTTTGATCCCTCACCCTTATATTTACGCCTCGAGAGATGGTAAATGATTTTCGAGAGAAAATAGAAATTCTAGTGATAATACTCATTTTAGATTCGAACTAGAGATAGGGGTTTCTTAAGTGGGGTATTATCACTTGAATTTCAACTCTAAATTTATTTTATAAGATTGACATAAATTCTAATTGATCGATCTTAGCGGGTGATTAATTAAAAGGAGTGTGGATCTATTTTTCTAGAGTTGTGGGGTGTTAAACTTAATATTCTAAAATGTTATTATTCAAATTACATTTGTAACGATAGTTGATTTGTAGTTTTGATATTAATTTGGGAGAATTCAAATAATTAAATTATTTAATTAGAATAACTAAAATTTGTGGTGTAATCTCATTCCTTTATTGTTCTCACAATTATTTACCTCACTTTATCTTTTATTTTAGTTTAGACTTTATTATTCCTTTTAGTAACTTTCTAGTTAGTTATTATCATATCACATTTAGTTTAGATTAGTTTAAAATCTCACCTCACCCTATTGTTTTAATATTGAAAAAGCTAAAAAAAAATTAGAAAAGTGAAAAAGCACAAAAAAAAAAGAAAATAAAAAGTGAATTACAATTGAATTTGTCTCTAGCTTACTCCCTAGGAAGTGGATTGACATTCTTACTTACCACTCTACACTTTAGTTATTTTATATTTGTAGGTACATAAGGATTTTGACTAACTTGGCTTTCAACAACGACATATACGCAAAAGTCAAGTTATCAGTCACCACAATATCATTAATTTATTTATCTCATAAAAACTCATTATATATAGATCTAACATTTAGCTAATACGAAAAAAGTTCCATCTTCTTTCCTTATAGCTAATTTCTTTTGATTTTGGTTCATGTGTTTCTTGACCACTTCATCGGTAGCGCGATGTGGCAAATAAATACAAGAACACAAAATCAAAGGAAAATAGTTGCACTAAGTGACTATAGAATGTAAGTACTAAGATATGAAGGACATGCTAAGTGAGCACAGTAAGTGCATTGAGTAATATGATATATGAATATATGATATATGATATAAGATATAAAGACGTATAAGTTCAATAGTGACATTCCAAGCCTACTATATAAATATTACCATTGAGATATCATGTGGGATCTATGAGTATTGGAAGCACAAGAAGTTGGTAGTGATTTATTCGCATGAAAATCCTAAAACTCGCGATATTTAAACATTATTCTAGATACCTAAAGATATTGCTAGGTAAGTATCTAAGAAATTATTTCACAAGATCCAATGGTGAAGCAAGAGTAATAATATGTATAACAACCATCGATGATATAGGATATACTAAGAGATATGGCATTCAAATCTAGTATCCTATCAAATAAGATCAACACAAGTGAGGATGTAAAGCATTTAAATAATGTAGCATATTTATCCTAAGGCAAGACCAAAAATATCAACATATATGGAATTTTTATTCAAATATCAAAGTCAAAGTTAATAAAATCTACACATGAGAATGAACAAGCATCATCAAGTCTAAAGTAACCTAATGATTATATACGTGCAAATATGTATCAACAAAAATTTTTACCACACAACAGAGGTGATATCCCCAATCATGCATTTTCAAATAATTTTTTTAAGAAACTCAAAAGACATACTACATGGGAAAAGATAATGAGATGCGAAGAAAATAATGTGAATTGAGTTTTTAGCATCTTCTCTCAAATAAAGGATTTTACATGGCATAATCAACATTTATGCACTAAGAGAGCAACACCAAGACCTATGTTTATAAGTAAAAAAAAATAGGCATTATTATCCCATTTACCAAAATTCTATAACTATATCCTATATTCGTAATAAAGAAAAGATTATTTGTAAAAGGCTAATAACATTATGAGAATTTTATCCAAGAACATAAGATCATATCCCGTGTGTGCAAGACAAAGATAAAATAAAAACTATTGAGTTAAAGGTCTAAGCTCAAGTTCAATTAAGATAATGAATCATAAAATGAAGAGTGAAAAGATTCGACTCAAGTGATATCGGCAACACCCTATCTAGTATCATTTTTAACTACCACTTTCCCCCCTCATATTAGCCATTTTGGTTAAAATCTTTTTGTCTCATATCTTTATTGTTATCCAATTTTATATAGATATACATATTTGAGACATTAGTATGTTCCAAGTTTTTTTGATGTGGAGGGGTTAACTCATTCATTACTATGAGACATTATTTTCAATTTTCAAAGGTAGAATCATCCAATCAAAGTTGTAGCCCTAACTACATCATCGCTCGTGATTTTTTAAGATATTGCATAAGTTTTTTCAAATTCTCCAAAATCTTGGTAAAAAATCCTCACATATGCATATAGGAGTTAAACACTCTTTCACAAGTCTTGAAGCTTTGGATGCTTTATAAAAGATCTAAAATCTAAGTCATTCCTAATAAAGTGGCATCAACTCAATGTATAGTGCGGTGTAAAGTGAAAGAAGATTTGATAATATATTCTCAAAGTATAAGATTTCTCAAGGTTTATAAGACTTAAGAGAAAAGTGAATTCATCTCATGAAGCACAAGTCATATACATAAACTAATGGAAAAGGTGATCAAATAAGACATTTCAATAAACGAAAATATGTCATGGAGTATATCATCTAAGAGGAAAAACATGATTGTACTTAAAAAAATATGTTTATAAAATTTTGATTGAAAGATATGTACAACCACAAAGGAGTATGGCATATGATTGAAAGGTATGCATGAAGCACATAATCCTAAACATGTTCTAACAAGCTTAACTAGTAAGAAAACCCTAAGATAATCAATCTAGAGATAAAAAAATGTCAAGGCTAAGAGATCATGTAGTACAAGACTAGATTATTGGATAAACAAGTGTGAAGAATATATCTAAGGATATGTGAGAACACTCTTAACATACATAGGAATATAACAAACATGTATCAAATAAAAGATCAACTATATGTGATGATCCTAATCATATATTTTGAAATCCAAAACAAAGTATTATAAAAAATAAAGTCTTTTCAATTTATTCAAGAAATAAATCAAGAGAAAATCAAGAAGATTAATAAATCACAAATGAGTTATAAAGAATGATAAGCATGAAATATAAACTCACATATGAAGAAAAAGTACATTGTCAAGAATAATATATATGACAATGAAACACAAATAAGGTTATTACCATGAAAGAAACAACCTCTAGCGTTTAGAGGAGGAAGGGACCAATTTCTGAAATTTCTTATTATCAACTTAAATTCCTCCCAAAGCGTCCTTTCTAATCCTTACATGACTCACATGAGGATCCTCGAGTTCAATTGGGGGTTTAGGCATATTTTTTATTTTTTATTTTTGCCTCTCTTTCCTTTGTCCTCATGATAAAAAAAAAATGTTTTGACTCTGTTTGACCCAAAATTTTCTTTTCACGGGTTTAAGTCTAAATTTCCTAGAATCATCAACTTTTTCACTCTTATTGTTCCCCCAAAAATTCTTACCATTTTTAATATGGTTCAAAGATAAGTTTTCCTTGATTAAATGTCAAAATTCCCTCAAATGATGAATATTTTGACAATGATCACATTTAAACGGTTTTGATTTAGTTATTTGGGTTTTAGTCTTGGGAACAACCTTTTCAAAATGTTGACCTTTTACCAGCTAGTAACAAAACCCCTTGGTCAGACCTTTCTTATGATAATGAGAACTAACAACGTTTATTTTAGGTCTTTAATGGTGAGGTGAATGATTTTTGTTATCAAACTTGGGATGAACAAGTTCATTTTTCTTTTCAAAATTGTTTATAATATTTTCCTTTTTATCTTGAGTTTTCAAATGAGGGTTTTCAATGTTTTATGGTTTTATTTTGAGAAGAAGATTTTACAAAAAAATCTTCCACTAGTGGAATTCAAAACATTGAACTTTTCAAAGCCTAACCCTCTTTTATGATAACCTTTTCGGTTGTCACCAACATAACTTTCCCAAAATTTTGTCAACCTATCGCAAGTTTTACTTTTCCCTTTTTGATAAAGTTTAAATCATTTTGAAGGCTTTCAACTTTCTTTTTCAAAATGATTTTGGACTCTTCACTCAAAAGAAGGTCCATTTTTTCAAGAAATGTAGAAAAATATTTTTCTCTTCTTTAAAATTGATTAAATTTTCATCCTCATGTTTTGAAGTAATGTTTTATCTATTAACTCGTCCAAAAAGTCCATAATATCTTAAAAAGAAACATTAATACCTTTAAGTTTTCCAAAGAGGATAGTCCTTGAGATTCCAAATTATATAAAAAAATTACGTCCATCTTGCATAAGTGTAACCTCATTACAAAACTCAAAATTTTCTCTTTCGAGAGCTTTGACCTTTTTTCGAAGAGTTCAATTTTTTCTTTTAAAACATTTATTAAGCCACAACCAACAACTGGAGACTCTTCCATTAACAACTTAATCATCTAACTCAAGTGACCACGATCAACTTGAAGTTGATCAACTATAAATGCCTTAAGTTATAACTTATTATTATCCTTTTTATATTCTTTGACTTTAATGGACAATAAGGTATTCTCTTTAAAAAGTTTCAAGGACTCTTCATATAATTTGTCAAATTTATCATGAAGAGTTAAGAAATCAAAATCTTCACTATCATAGTCACTAGATTCATATTCATTTATGGGTGAGGGAAGACAAGTAAAACTAGGTGTAGAATAAAACTCGAAGATGAACATATCAAATGTGCTACCAGACGAATCCTCAAAATATCAAATAAACTATGTATTTATACACATACAAGATCTACCTCTAGGTGATTAAACCTAATAAAAGTGAGGTATATATCTGATACCAATTGAAAGAATATGCTTGTAGAGTGTGACTGCCTAAATTAAAAATTATTATAAAAAATAGGGTAATGTTTGCATTCAATTCAAATTTGGGCAAAAGTTAATCCTAACGTCTAATGGAAAAATAGTGATTTACATGTTTATTTAACTGACCAAAATATTTTCATCAAGGACATACGATAAATAAAAATGCAAAATAATAAATCATGAACAGTATACGAGGGAAAATCCTTGTGGAAAAAGCCTCGGGCCAAACTGGCACCTTCCCTAAATAAGTAAAGATTTACAAAAGGGAGAATTGACTTACAAACTTGAACCTCTCCTAGACTCAATAACGCACAACCTCCATAAGACACTTTTTCCACCTCCTATCTGGAAAAGTAAGCACAGATCGCTCTCCAAACACTCGCTACGTCGCGGGTATCAACTTCCATTTATAATACTGCATTTACACCAAAACAAACTTTCTTCTTTTAAAGTTTGAAGATAAAATTTTCTTATTTTTAAAGTAAGAACAAAAACTTTTGTGTTCCAAAATGGAACAAGTGAGAAGCCATTATTTGTAGTTCTAACTTCCTAATATGTGAGAGTCCTAAAGGTTGAGGGAAGTTTCAAGAGATGTTTGGATAATCAAAATAAACTCACAAAGTATTTTTGAGATATAAAAAATATTTACAGTTTCTCAAGAACAAGTTTCACAAAAAAAAAATTCAAGACTTGAGACAAGTAATTAAAGTTCAAAAACTTTACACATAGAATGATAAAAAGAATTTTTTTTCGCTTTTATAAAATCTGATTTCTTTAGCTTAGTAAAACAATGTAAACCTTTCTAAAATTCTTAGCCTTATTTCGTGAATGATAAGAGAGTGACTTAAGTAGGATTTCTTTTTTTTTTAAACACGTGGACAAAAACTTGTTGACCCTTTAACTCATTCTCAACCACACAAAATAGGTTGCTTCCCCAAGGTAATAAAAGATATGGTAGCAAAACCAAATCCCCAAAAATTTTAAGGTAATCTTTTGCATATATTTACTTTTAATTCTAGATCTGACATTATTACAAAAGTGTCGCTATAGCGAGATAATGTTTCACTACGAAAAACCTAAGGTGGTCTTGGTCATGTTAAGATGTTGTGGTTTTCACACTAGGACAAAGAATATCAATGATAAACTTTTATGGCGGCTAAGGAAATCATCGGTGCGAAGAAACTGTAATGAGGCATGTCACGCCATTGTCGAGATATTCTGAACAAAGACGAAATGTACCAGCAATAAGCTTTTGTGTTAGTCAATAATGATAGATTGGAGGGATTAATACTTTGTGTTGCAAAAGTATTTTTGGAAATCAGAAAATGTTATTTTGTTTGTTGACTATTTATAAAAATTTATTTGTATATAATGAATGTTAATTATATGATATAAAATATTCTATGTTCTTTTAGAATTACAGTTTAAAATTATTGCATGTGACTTTTAAATGTTAAACTCGGTGTTTGTTTACCAGTTTTATTGAATAAAAATAGTGTGATTATATCTATATAATCATATCCAGTAATAAATATATATTTATAATTTCTATTCTGTAGGGACATTTTTGTCCATTAACAATTTATATGTCGTACACCGTTACACCGTTGAAGAAATTCAAGTTTCATACATTCATCAATGGATCCGAATATCAGAAGAAGAAGAGGAATCAAAGTCTGACAACCGGGCCGGTCCGCCTGAAATAAAAGAACCGATCCGATCAACCGGACTGATCCGCCTCAGACCGGACCGATCCGATTGCTACAGATCCAGTATACCCCGGATCGCAAGCAAACCGATGAAGCAGGAACAACCGAACCGATCCGATCACAACAGGACCGATCCGCCTCAGAATAAAAGAACCGATCCGGTAAATCGGATCGATCCGCCTCATATCCGGACCGGTCCGCCTGGGATAATCTTAAACAGATCGTGTTCAGATCGTGGTCAGATTTTTATGGTTCAAGTCCTCTTATTTAATCCCACTACGGGAAGTGGTTTTCTAAGACTTATTCACACGATTTCCAGAGTAAAGAAAGCCCTAAGTCTTCACTTATTGAGCATTTAGACTCTAGGTTTTTGATTCCCACAATTGCCAATCATTTGTGAATCTTTTGGTAACCCAAGAACGCAATTTTGCTGTTAAAACCCTTGTGGAGAAGCCGTTCTCTTCTTTATTGCTGCCCTCCTGGAAAGGGAAAATTCCAGCCGATAACTTTGTGGAGAAGTCGTTCTCTTCTTCATTGCAACCCTCTTGGAAAGGGATATTTCCAGCCGCTGACTACAGAATCCGATACCTGAGGGTAATTCTTAGTCACTTGTATTTTCATTGTAATCCGGAATTGTATAGCTACAATATTATAATGAAAATAAATGGTTTTGTCCCTTTGGGGGATTTTTCCTCAATTGCATGTGTTTCAATGTTCTTTCTTAGATTATCATCTTATTCAATCACATACTGTTGCATGTTTAGGGTTTGTTTGGGTTAAAAGGGTTTAATATATAATTTTCTCATTTGAACGCAAGCGCACACGTTCTCAAATTGGTATCAGAGCAGGTTACGCTAATCTATCGTGTATTCCTATTTTCCGCAAAATTTTTCTAAGAGATCAATTTTCTGAAAAAATTGATTTTTGAAAAAGTGTGTGTTCAAATGGAGAAGTTATATAATAAAATGCATGTTTTTGACGGGACAAATTTTGCCTATTGGAAAGCCCGAATGAGGTCATCTTTAAAAGCCATTGATGAACGTGTCTGGATCTTAGTTGAAAGAGGGTGGACGCCTCCCTCCGTGACTGTTAATAATGTGATCAATTTGAAACCTGACACTTCTTGGACTGATGAAGAATTTAAATGGGCATCTTTTAATTCTAAGGGTCTAAGTGCTATTTCTGGGTCTGTCACACCTGATGATTTCAAACGTATAATGACGTGCACCACGTCAAAAGAGGCATGGGATGTTTTACAACTCACCCATGAAGGAACTAATGCTGTGAAAGAATCTAAGTTGCAAAATTTGACAACTCAATTTGAAACCATCACCATGCATGAATCTGAATGCTTTGATGAATTTTATGCTAGGCTTTCTCACATTGTGAATACTAGCTTTAATCTTGGTGAACATATTCCTAATGCGAGAGTTGTTAAAAAGATTCTTCGTTCTTTACCTAAGCGTTTTATCCCTGAAGTCACTGTGCTAAATTCTATGGGTAATTTAAATACGCTAAAATTGGAAGAACTTGTAGGAGATTTGCAAACTTATGAAATTGATATGTTCCCTAAAACTGCTAAATCTAAAGATAAGGGAATTGCACTTAAATCCCAATATAGAAGGAGTGAGGGGTCGGCTAGAAAAAGGGTAGAGTAGTCTAGAAAGAGAGAGACTGACACGTCAGATTCTGAGTGTGATTTTGACCTAGATGATTTGGCTCTTTTTGCAAAAAAATTCAAGAGGATTCTCAAATTTAAGAAAAATGGCAATTTTAAAGATAAAAAGAAATTTGAGAAAAATAAGTTTGAAAAGAAAAATGAAAAAGACTCCAAAAATACTCCTAAGAAAGAAAGTGAGAGATGTTTTGAGTGCGATGGTAGGGGTCATAGAGCCTTTGAGTGTGCCAATCGTCTGAATAGAGAGAAAGGGAAAGCTGTCCTTAACGCTACCCTTAGTGATGAAAGTGAGGTCGAGACGGTGGATTCAGGAGATGAGTCACCGCATGAGTGTAACTTCACCACATTCATGGCCAGTCAAGTGAGCACTCCTAGTTCTCTTCACGACGATGAAGATGATGCTTCACAGGGACACCTCGACAGTGAGATCGACGTAAGTGAGGGGGAGGATGACTCAAGTGAGAGCGAGAGTGATATTCAACGCGCCTACGCTGAGTTATATTCTGAGTCTTTTAAAACTAAAAAACGTAACAAAGCGCTAGTTCTTAAGATCACCGGCTTAGAGGATGATTTAAGGAAGGCGAGAGAAAGAGAGTCCTCCACCGTCACCGCCCTGAGAGAGAGAGAATCTGCCTGTGTCGAGAAAGAGATTCTGTTTAGAGAGAGAGAGAGAGAGTGTTTTAGAGAAAGAGAGAGGGGACTTGACTAAACAAGTGGCTAGTCTTACGAGTCAGCTCCATTCCTCCGTGGAGACTCGGAAGAAACTTGAAGCCCTTGTTGCCCAGATGACTCATGATCTTGAGAAAGCACGGGAAGTCAAGGTTCAAATCGAGGACAGATCTGGGAAGATGGGAAAGATGCTCCTCGGCCCCGCTTTAGGTTTTTGTGATCGTCAAGGAATTGGATATGATGGTGCCTCCACGTCCCAAATTGCACCTGGACTAGTTCTTGAGTTTACTACAACTCCTTATGGTCACCGTCAAAAACCTCGAAGGAGAGTTCGACCAAGAAAAGCAAGCCAAGGTCCGCCTTTGACTGTGCTCTTTTGCACTTATTGCAAAAGAAAAGGCCACCTTAGGGAGTCTTGCTATATCATGGGTCGAATACGACGTACTACTGCTCCACCACGTCATACTGATGAGTTTTCTAGTCTGAGAGAGCGAGTTGAGTTCTTAGCTACCACGACCCAGAGTTTAATGGAAGAATTCCGACGGATGGCTTTGCCATTAGTGAATGCTTCTCACATTCCAGCTAAAACCAACAACAACAAAGGCAAACAAAAGGTCATCTCTGCTTGGGTGCCTAAGAAAGATAAAAAGGCATTTGTTGTTCATGTTGCTCTCAAAGAACATAATACCTCACAGTGGTATTTTGATAGTGGGTGCTCCAGACACATGACAGGTGATACCTCATTTTTTACGACTCTTGAGGACTATCATGACGGCAGAGTCACCTTTGGAGATGGGAGCAAGTCTAGCATTATAGGACGTGGTACTATCGAGTTACCTGGATTTCCTAAGCTAGAAAATGTTTTGTACGTCAAAGGTTTGAAAGCAAACCTTCTCAGCATTAGCCAGCTGTGCGACACTGACTTTGCAGTAAAGTTTGATCGGGACGCGTGTAAAGTCTATAATCAATTCGGTAAACTTTTGATGTAAGGTGTGAGGACCGAGGATAATTGCTATGGGACTGAGCCCACATCCTCACTTGTCTGCAACAGCACCACGATCACTCCTATGGATCTCTGGCACCAACGTCTAGGTCACGTGAACGTTAGAGATCTGAATCACTTAGCTAAAAAGGACCTAGTACGTGGCTTACCATCTCTTGGAAAGTCAACTTCGACCGTTTGTGGACCCTGTCAGTTGGGAAAACAAATTCGTAGTCTTCATAGGAAGTTGCACTCCATTACCACCTCTCGTGTTCTTGAGTTGATTCACATGGATATTATGGGTCCCACTCGCACTGAGAGTCTAGGTGGTAAGAGGTACATCCTCGTGATGGTATATGATTTCTCCAGGTACTCCATTGTAGGTTTTCTGAGAGAGAAATCCGATGCTGTAGAATTTTTAACGACCAAGTGTCGTGTCCTGCAAAATCAACACGGTGTCACTATTAATAGGATCTGTAGTGACAATGGCACTGAATTCACAGAAGAAAAGGTAGACCTTTACTGTGATAGCCTCGGGATCAAACATGAGTTTTATGCTGTTAGAACTCCTCAGCAAAATGGTATTGTTGACAGAAAGAATAGAACGATCCAAGAGATGGCTAGATCTATGCTTCTAAGTCGTAAAGTTTCTAGGAGATTTTGGGCAGAGGCAGTGTCTACTGCATGCCACACGGTAAATAGGGTTTATCTGCGTCCACACACACTTCTGAATCCTTATGAGTTGTGGACTGGCAAGAAGCCCAACCTGGCATATTTTCGTGTTTTTGGGAGTAAATGCTACATCCTACGGGATAGAGAGCAATTAGGAAAGTTCGACTCCCGGAGCGACGAGGGAATATTTCTAGGATATTCATCGAATAGCAGAGCGTACCGGGTTTTTAACCTGAAGAGCTCTAAGGTTATGGAATCAATAAACGTCACCGTGCAAGATGACGAACCTCCGACGGTTATTGATCCTAACCTTTAGTGTGAGGATGAGGATTGTTCTGACAGTGATTTACCTGTTCCTCTCTCACACTCCGTGGACCCTACTCCTGTGTTAGGGGACACACCAGCTTGGGTTCGTAAGAGTCATGACCCGTCTGCCATTGTTAGCGATCCCACTCTAGGGGTCAAGACTCGTGCTCAGCTAGAGAACGTTGTTAGCCATCTTTGCTACACGTCCAAAGTCGAGCCCAAGAATCATAAAGAAGCACTCAAGGATGAACACTGGATATCTGCTATGCAGGATGAGTTACTTCAGTTTAAAAAGAATAATGTATGGGAACTTGTCCCCCGACCTAGTGAGACTAATGTGATAGGTACCCGGTGGATTTTAAGAACAAAATGGATGAAAATGGTACCATAATCAGAAATAAGGCTAGGTTGGTCGCTCAAGGCTATACACAGATAGAGGGTGAAGACTATGGGGAGACATTTGCTCCTGTTGCAAGGCTTGAGTCCATCTGTCTTCTGCTCGCCATCGCATGTCATCTGCGCTTCAAGGTATATCAGATGGATGTCAAGAGTGCCTTTCTGAATGGCATTCTACAGGAGGAGGTTTATGTGGAACAACCAAAAGGGTTTGAAGACCCTCAGCACCCGGAGCACGTCTACTATCTAAGGAAAGCCTTGTATGGTTTGAAGCAAGCACCCTGTGCTTGCTAGAAGAGGCTTACTTCCTATCTCTTAGCTCATGGCTTCAAGAGAGGGGGAGTAGATATGACGTTGTTCGTCAGGAGAGATGACGGTGCTATTTTGGTTGCCCAGGTCTATGTGGACGACATAGTCTTTGGATCCACATGCTCCCAGCATGCTCACCACTTTGAGGAGGAGATGAAAAGTGAGTTTGAGATGAGCATGGTTGGTGAGCTTACATTCTTCCTTGGTCTCCAGGTTCGTCAGCTAGAGGATGGGATGTTCATCTCCCAATCTAAGTATGCTAGAGACCTAGTGAAGAAATTTGGTTTAGACTCCGCTAAGCATGCACGTACACCTATGAGTACCACTACCAAGCTTAGTAAGGACACTTCAGGCAAGGACGTAGAGCAAACCTTATATCGGAGTATGATAGGTAGTCTTCTCTACTTGACTGCCAGTCGTCCCGACATCGCCTTTAGTGTTGGAGTCTGTGCACGATATCAGGCGTCCCCAAAAGAGTCACATTTACTTACTCTAAAACGTATTATTAAATACGTGAGTGGGACTCTCTCATACGGGATTTAGTATTCCTTTGATACCGATGATCGTTTGTCCGCCTATTCGGATGCCGATTGGACTGGGGATGTAGATGGTTGTAGGAGAACTTCTGGTGGGTGTTTCTATTTTGGTTCTGCTCTTGTCTCCTGGCTGAGCAAGAAGCAAAATTCCATCTCTTTGTCCACTGCAGAGGCTAAGTACATAGCCGTCGGGAGTTGTTGCACACAACTCTTGTGGATGAAGCAAATGTTGGAGGATTATGGGATTTCACAGGACACCATGACCATTTCATGTGACAACATGAGCGCGATACACATATCTCACAATCCAGTTCAGCATTCGCGCACCAATCACATCAGGATACATGAGCACTTTATACGACAGCTAGTTGAGGAGAAAGTCGTATTCCTGAGTTTCATTCCCACCGACCGTCAGTTAGCCGACATTTTCACGAAACCTTTAGATGCCCTTAGATTTGAGAGTCTTAGGAAGCCTTTGGGGATTTGCACAGTTGACTGAGGGGTTGGTCTATGTCTAGAATAGGATGCCTCTTCATGTTCATATCATATGCTTCCTATTGCTAGTCTGTTTTATATGTACCATTGCTTAGTTGTACAACTTTTATTAATTCTTTTTGCTTTTTATATTTCTCTTGAAAAATACAAAAAGATTTTATTTTGATAAAATTTTTGAAAAAGACCAAAAAGATTTTTGTATTTCTAAGCACCTTTTATGGATGAGCATTTAAGCTAGCCAAGTCACAACTTCATTTCATTTATCCATGTAACTGTTTGATAGAGATTTGAGACGCTACATCATTTCATCCATGTGCTTTACTTAGTATGGAGTCTTTGAGATGTAATTAGTGATATCTTCCTACATGATTGACTCCTATATCCTTTATTGCACACATGCACGACTATATTTGATTATTGCACCTGTCTATCTCATATTGGCTTGAGTGTTTCCATCTCAATTATGTCTATACAACTTCCAATATGCGATAAAACTTGACAAGATTGAAATGCATGTAAAAACCGTTTTGGTGAGATTGTGTGTTTTTGTATAACGGGGAGGGGCTGCGAAAGGTAATCATCTATCCTTTACGCAAAAGCCACCGTTAAAAAGGACCTAAAAAATTGAGGAATTTTAATATCCGAGGTCCAAAGAGGTTAAAAGAGACCGAAAAAATTTAAAGGCAATCAAAAGCAATTCATGCCAAATATGGGCCGCTTAGGTTTCACCATTAATTCTCCAAAGTTTAAGAATTTATAATGCCTCTATTCAAAATTATATCTGAGGGAGTTTGGCTGGAGAATCTTTAAATGGGTTTGCACTTCCTTGAAAGTCCTGAAAAAGCATAAAATCGTTTTGGACGTTATTGGTGTGAAAATCACTTTGAGCTTTGATTTGTTGATTTGATTGAGTCAATATCTTATATTGTCATTATTTTTCACCAAAGGAAGCATTTGAGTTCATTCGCTAGGAGTATCCAACATTCATCGTGCACATATGTCATGTTTGTATGCATTGATTTTCCTATCGAATTTGTTCACACCACTTCATTTACGCTATCATCGTCTTGGTTGCTTTGTGTTCATTCATGGTGTGATTTTATCCTAGTGACACCCCGCACTTGCTTATTTGATTTATTTCTCTCATTTGTCTATTTGGGGACATCATAAAAAGGGGGAGAATGAATTATCTTATTATGGGAGAGATTTGAAAGTTTGAGTTTGTTCGTACATTGGTATATATGTTTATCTCATTTCAAACTCGATATGTCACTTGGTATTTTGCTTTGTCTCATGTGTGTAGGTACTATATGGATTATCATTGGATTGCACACCCAGATGAGAAAAGCGTTGAGATTCCTGAAGATTTGAAGAGCAAACGCTGTAGTCTTATTCAATTGTATCTTTCCAGTTTTGGGTTCATGGAAGGGTAGATTTGTATAGGCATTTTTCGTTGTTTTGATAAATCGGATGTTTGTTTTTATGTATGTACCGGCATAGACATAAGGGGAGATTTGTAAGGAAATTTTTGTCCATTAACAATTTATATGTCGTACGCCGTTACACCGTTGAAGAAATTCAAGTTTCATACATTCATCAACGGATCCGAATATCAGAAGAAGAAGAGGAATCAAAGTCTGATAACCGGACCGGTCTGCCTGAAATAAAAGAACTGATCCGGTTAACCGGACCGATCCGCCTCAGACCGGACCGATCCGATTGCTGCAGATCCAGTATACCCCGGATCGTAAGCAAATCGATGAAGCAGGAACAACCGAACCGATTCGGTCACAACCTGACCTATCCGCCTCATAATAAAAGAACCGATTCGGTAAATCGGACTGATCCGCCTCATATCCGGACCGGTCCGCCTGGGATAATCTTAAATAGGTCGTGTTCAGATCGTGGTCAGATTTTTATGGTTCAAGTCCTCTTATTTAATCCCACTACAGGAAGTGGTTTTCTAAGACTTATTCACACGATTTCCAGAGTAAAGAAAGCCCTAAGTCTTCACGTATTGAGCATCTAGACTCAAGGTTTTTGATTCACACAATTGCCAATCATTTGTGAATCTTTTGGTAACCCAAGAACGCAGTTTTGCTGTTCAAACTCTTGTGGAGAAGCCGTTCTCTTCTTCATTGCTGCCCTCCTGGAAAGGGAAAATTCCAGCCGACAACCTTGTGGAGAAGCTGTTCTCTTCTTCATTGCAGCCCTCCTGGAAAGGGATATTTCCAGCCACCGACTACAGAATCCGATACCTGAGGGTAATTCTTAGTCACTTGTATTTTCATTGTAATCCGAAATTGTATAGCTACAATATTATAATGAAAATAAATGGTTTTTTCCCTTTGGGGGATTTTTCCTCAATTGCATGTGTTTGAATGTTCTTGCTTAGATTATCATCTTATTTAATCACATACTGTTGCATGTTTAGGGTTTGTTTGGGTTAAAAGGGTTTAATATATAATTTGCTCATTTGAATACAAGCACACACGTTCTCATATTTAAAACATAGATGGCTTCTACTTCTGCGATGTCCATTGCAGTTGTACCAACAAGTGTTAGACAATGTGAAAAGCCTGAAAAGTTCAAAGGGATTGATTTCAAATGTTAGCAAAACAAAATGATTTTTTATTTAACAATTTTGAACTTGGCTAAGTTCCTTCATGAAGAGGCACCAACTCTAATAGAAGGTTAGACGGACTAGCAAGTAATTTTCCATGTCAATGTATGAAAACATTATGACTTCCAATGAAAGAATTATATTCTCAGCAATTTGAAGAACACGTTATATAATGTTTATACTCCTCTTGAAACAACTAAAGAGGTATGAGAGTCCTTGGACAAAAAATATAAACAAAAAACAAAAAATATGGGAATGAAGAAATTCATTGTTATTAGATTCTTGAATTTAAAAATGGATTATTCGGAGCCTCTCATGAATCAAGTACAAGAGCTCTAATTGATTTATCATGATATCTTTTGTGAAAAAATAGAATTGAGTGAATCATTCCAAGTGGATGCAATGATTGAAAAATTGCCTCTATCTTGGAAATATTTCAAAAATTATTTGAAACGTAAGCGTAAAGAAATGGATCTTGAGGATTTAATTGTGGGATTAACCATAAAAGGATAATCGTGAATTCGAGAAGAACACTTTAAATTCTATAGAAAATAAAGCACATGTTATAGAAGAAGGGAAAAATAGAAAGAGCAAGAAAAGAAAGAGTGTGAACCAAAGTGGTCATTTCAAAGGATCAAAAAGTGAGAACTTTAAGAAGTTTTATGGCAAATTCTTTGTATGTGACAAGAAAGTTCATCATGCTAGATATTTATATAAGTGAAAATCTCAAGGGAACAAAAAGAAAAGCCTGCATAAGGAAATGTCACTGAGCGTGAGAACCTTTTAGACAGTATTACTCCTTTGAGTCTTTCGCCCGTGGTTTTTGAAGTCAATATGGTAGGAAATATTATAGAATGGTGGGTGGACACTGGGTCCACTAGTCACATATATTCTGAAAAGAACATACTTATTTCCTACCAAGACTTTGATCATGAGGAAAAACTTTTCATGGAAAATTCTTCTACTTTGAAGGTGGAAGCGAAAGGAAAAGTTGTACTCAAGATGACTTCAAGAAATAAATTCACTCTCAATGACGTGCTTCATGTGTCAAACATTTGAAAGAACTTGGTTTCTGGATCCTTGCTTAGCAAGAAGGAATTTAAACTAGTGTTTGATATGACAAATTTGTACTCACTAAAGGTGGAATGTATATTGGGAAAGGATATTTGAGCGATGGGCTCTTAATGTAATTAATGTAATAATAATAATAATAATAATAATAATAATAATAATAATAATAACAATAATAATTATAATAATAATAATAATAATAATAATAATAATAATAATAATAATAATAATAATAATTGTGGTGACAATTATGTTCAACACAAGTTCACAAGAAAAGACAATCACCAAAGCAAATAAAGAATGTAATGAATGTCAATCACACAACACAGTATGTACGTGGTTCAGCAAGAATGCCTACGTCCATGGTGGTGCTCTCAGTATTATTTCTCTATACTTCGGGGAGTGTTTTACAGAAAATATAATGCGTGCCTCTTGCCCCAGGCCTAGGGTTTTTTATATACATCTCTGTTTTTCGAGGAGTGGGGATGTTGGACTTCCCCACGGCAAACCATTACTCCTAGAATATCTCCTTTTGAGATCTTAGGAATAGACTAAGTCGTAACTGATTTTGGTTGAGACGCAAGGTTCCTAGACTTTGGGTCGTTTCTACTGGGCTACTCATCCGGGCCCGTGGTGACACATCGAGGTACCCACAATTTCCCCTAAAGTTGTTAGGCCACAATTTGGGCTCAATAAATTTAAATGATTTGTCATAATGGCTATCTTGTAAATTGTGTAACTCTTCCAAGATTTGAAGTGCTTCTTCTAAACTGATTTAGGCGGCAGCCTTCTTTGTGTCTCGTGCGCTATGATTGGAAACGTTTAAAAGTCCTTTGGAGCAGTATTTCCTTATTGTCATTTCAAGCTTCTTCGTACTTTCTTATCTTCTCTAATGTCCCGCTGTTGTGCTCTCATTCCCAGGTCTTCATTTTTCAATTTTAATCTCCTTCATCATCTTTGCTTGTGACCTTGCGTCGTCCCAAGCCAAGTTTTGATTTCATAAGTTCCTCTTGCTCTCTCTCTGTGTTTTTTCTGTTAAAACTTCTCCGCATTTGTAATTTAGGGTTTGTAAATGGAAAAGATATGCAATAGATCAGTAACAGAATTTAGGAAGTATTATAACATCCCAGATTGGGTAGATATTGAGTGTACCCCTGTCCCAAAAAATGTTAGAGAAATAGAGGACGCTCACTGGATTCACGTCCTCTTATTGTCCCAAGGGGGTCTTACTTTCCCTCCAAGCAATTTGTTTTTGCACTTCTTTGGTTATTTCAATATTGTCCCTGCACAGTGTTCGCCAAATGTCTGAAAGATTGTTAATGGTTTCCATAGAATAAATCAGTTATATGGCACCAATCTAGGGCTTGCTGAGATTTGCTTTTATTATTCTTTCTCGCGAATAAGTTTTCGTCTTCTTTACCTCAAGGCCAGGAGTCCTGATAGGGTATTGGTAGTAAAACTACCTGATTCCCACAAGGATTACTGGCAAGAGAGTTTTCTTGCTAGAAATTGGCAATTTCCTCCCCATACTGAGGGGTCGAGGTCTGACAGGTTCAGGGTACCCTTTTATGGGGAGGAGTTCATAGGTAGGCTTAATTTCTGCTCTGCTCTTGGATCTTCTTGTTAATGTATGATCTCTCTGATATTCTTCATTATTTCTTTTTAACGAGGATAAAGAACTTGGAGCCTTCTTTCAGCGAGGTTCGAGCTGCTGAGTTGGTTAAGGCATGCAATATCAAGGATCTCTTGGCTGACGGTCACCATCCTCGATCAGCGGCTTTCCTCTTGGAGTACAAAAATGTCGAGTCTAGTTTTATTGTGTAACCTATAGACAGCATCCCTGAAGCCCTTATACCTTTGACTCACTTGAGTCTATATTATATAAGTGCTCATCTAGTTTGGAAATTGTGACAAAATTGTGTCTACCTAGCAACCAAAGAGCCTCAGAAGTTGGATTGCCTATTCATCTCTCTTTCTTTCTTTGATCAAGAACCTATTGCCAACACTCACACACAGTAGAATTCATGTTTTGCATGTCATATTGCATAATTATTTGTGTGCATGTGTTGAGTGTGTTTAAATCCCTAAGTTTGATTTTTAATAATTTTTTTTGGATTTTTTAAACAATTTTTAAACCATATTTTAATAATTAAAACTTGATTTAAAAGTTTTGGGGTCAATCTCTTAATATTGTTTGTTGAGTTTTATGGCCTAATGTTACCTTGGGTAGAATCCAAAAGCGCCAGAGACTTCAGGGTAAACTTTGTAATTATTTTGGACGCGCATTTTATATCCCTTAACTGGCCAACACCTGTTGCACACTGATTGGTTAGATGTGTGTTTCTTTACTGAGACAATAGACGCGTGTGTTATCAGCCCTTGGATCATTTCTTATCAATGGTCTACATGTTGCCTTGATGAATCCCCGTGTAATTTTTTAACCCAATCAGCGTTCGTTTAAGCACTGCCTTGTGTGAGCCCTTATATTCAAGTCAATTTGAATTAACTCGATCTTAGCCCTTGGTTTTGATCAGATATCTCGAACCTTCTCCTCTCACTATAAAAAGGCCTCTATTCTCAAACTTTTTTCCATTTCATTTCCTCAAAGAATTGAGAGAGAAGAGAGAGAAGAGAGTAGAGAGAGAAGAGAGAAAAAAGTTAGAAACCCTAACTTCGTCCAAATCCTCTTCAAACCTAACCCAAACACTTCATCAAAACACCATATCCAAAAACACCATCCTGAGTGTTCTTGAGTGTTTGAGAGTTTAAGTTGAGTTATTTTTGGTTGCTGTAACCTTGTGTTCGTGAGATCTTGTTTCCAACTTAGACTTCTACTTAGATCTAGTTTATGTTTCCATAGAAATCTCAGATCTGAGTTATTCATGTTATATTACACTTAGTTTCTTTTATTTCTCATCTTGAGAAATATATTGTTGATTATTTTCTCTAAAAGGTTTTCTTACTTTGAAATCAACAATAAATGCTTTCTGTTTCTTGTTCTTGTAAAACTACACCTTTGACCTAGTTTGGAATCTCACTTGGAGGTTTTCAATCTCAAAAAGTTTTTGTTTTAAATTCTAAGATTGATTAAGACCTTGTCTGTCTTCCTAGCAAGGTATCCGTGGATTCTGGGATAGATTGAAAGGTCAAATAAGGTTCAAAGTTTTCTAAGAAGAAAGAAAAAGAAAAGATCACTGCATATAGTTTAACTGTAATTTGTTAGGACGGTTTGTACTAATAAGTGTGTGTGTGTGTGTGCATGCATGTGTTAGAAAGCACCTTCACAAACACTTACACCCTACAACACGAAAAGTGTTGGTAATAAGATCTTGAGAACATAAGTCGACGTAAAGTGCTGGAACAAATCAGAAGTTGACAAACTGGGAGAACTACATCTACAATCAGAACTGCAGAGAAGTTTAAGGACACCAGAGGGTACATTCCTAAACTTATATAGGTCTGAGTTGTTTGCATGTTAGTTATATAGTTTGTAACTCATATATTTGTTTTAGTGGATTTTTTATTTTACTCCGTAGAGGGAGTCGTGGATGTTTCCTCAATTGGTGAGGTTTTACCACGTAAAAATTGTGAACAGAAGCCTTCTACATTTTCTCATCTCATTCTTGGTTGTGCTGTGTTTAAAACTTGTTTAAACTATCTCTTAAACTTGTTGCCCAAATCTTGAATAAGACCTCGTACATACTGTTTTATTAAACACGTCTTGTGATTAATCTTTTTTGATTTAAGAAAAGAGTTTCATCAAAAAACAACTCGGAGTTACTTAAATAGTTTTTTTTCAATAAACGGCTTTAGTAACGCATTTTTTAATTGGTATCAGTGCTTTGTAAACTGCTTTTAAAGAGATCCTGTCTTTCTGAAATTATTTTCTGAAAATAAAATATGGACGAGAAAAATGAAAGATTTGGTAACTTGACCAGACCTCCAATCTTTGATGGAACCAATTTTGCTTACTGGAAAGTAAGGATGATTTCTTTCATTCAAGGAACTTTGGGAGATGATGTCTGGGACATTGTTGAAAATGGTTATATTTTTCCTACTAAACCAGCCAACGAAGGAAGTAATGAGAGGGTTAAGAAAGCTCTAAGTGAGTTCACTCAAGAAGAGAAACAAGTTTCTCGAAATAATAATAAAGGAAAGAATGCTATATTTATGTCTATAAATGAACATGAGTTCAAAAGAATCTCATCTTGTACCACTTCTAAGGAAGCTTGGGACACCTTAGTCACTTCTCATGAAGGAGACACTAGAGTTAAGGCTGCTAAAACACAAATGCTTATTCAGCAATATAACTCCTTAATTATGACTGAGACTGAATCATTTGATAACTTCTATATAAACCTGACTGATATTGTGACCAAATTGCATGCTAATGGGATAACCTATGATAGACAATAAATTTCATCTAAAATTCAGAGATCATTACCACAGAAGTTTGATAACAAAAGATATGCTATTGAGGAAATGTGTGATATAAATCTCACTCCTGAATTACTCAGTAGTAAATCAAGAACTGTGGAAATGGAACTGGAATTTAAGAAACAATTAACTCAATCCCATAGGAAACAGACTAGTTCCAATCTAAGCTTCTCTTCTAAATTGATTAAGCCTGAGTTTAATACTTCCAATGATGAATCTGATGAGGACTGCGATATAAATAGTTTGGATAATCATATTGCCTTAATGACAAAACAGTTCAAGAAAATCATTAAGTTTAGAAAAAAAGTGGCAAATAAACAAGGCAAGTCAAATTATCCAACTTCTTCTAGTCACAGACCTTATGAGAAAAACAATGACAAAAATCATAAGGACTCTCAGGCTAGATCTAATAGAGACCTTAAGAAGACTGAATGCTATAGATGTGGTAAACTGGGGCACATTGCACAACACTGTAGAGTTAATTTGAACACTCAAAATAAACACACTAGAGCTAATATCTGCAAAACATGGGATGATTCAAGTTACTCTGAAAATGAGGAACATGAGTCATCAGATGCTTTTGATCCTTGCATGTCTTTCTTTGCCAAGATTATTTATAATGATGACATGCATATGTTTGTTAATGAGGATGAACCAAATAACTCTATGACTGATACTTCGAATGTGGTTATTACTGGTTTAAATGCTTTGATTACTGAGAATGTTGCATGTTCTACCTCGGGGTGTGTGAGTCAAAGGGATGGCGATAATGACGATGTCAATGGGTGTGTGAGTTTAACAAATGAATCGTTAGGGGTCACTCCACACACCAAACCTAGTGACTCGGACAATGAAGACCTCCCAGACATTCACACACTTTACACTAAGACTCTCAAGAAAAGCGCTAGACTAGAAAAGACTGTTAAAGATCTTACCAAGAAATTGGAAGATTTAAGCCTGATGGTTAAACTGAATGCTGAAGAGTACACTACCCAATGTTTAACTCATGAAAGTGAAATTAAAGTTTTTGATGAAAAACTAAAAAATTTGACTGAAACAAATGAAATTCTGGAGAAAAAGTACAAAGGGACATTGTTAGAGTTGGAACAACCCAAAGGAAAGACAGCAACTGTTTTCAAAAAATTTACAAAATTTGAAAATAATTTTAACTGTTTTGATGAATTTGTTGCTGAATCTAAAACCAATTCTGATGATCGAACTGGCATAGGATTTTGTCCCAATTTGAAAACACAAACTAAACATTTTGAATCTATCAAGTTTGTGTCAGGAGGCAAAAGGCCTATTGAAACATGCCCAGACTTTCATTCTCTAAAAACTGAGTTTGATTCAAAAAATCAAAGTTTTAACATTGGGGAATCTAGTTACTCTAAACATGAAAGTTCACCTAAGGCTAAATACTTATGTCCTTCTATTAGGAAGAGTGAGTCTTCATTCAAGACTGTCACACCCAGAAATAGAGTTCAACATCAAAAATCTAAAAAACCTTTGTTTAGAGACTTTCCTAAGGAGACCCCCATCTTGAGCAATCTTTATTGCTCCTACGGTGACATATATGGTCACTCTTTCGATGGTTGCTATGCTAGGAGACTTGTCAAACCTATCTATAATCCTCGTACTTACCAGAACTTTAACTATTCTACGAGGAGTCGAAACAATTATATACTTCCTAGACAGCCAGATAAAAACTCTAACTTTAGAAAGAGAATGACCCAACGTAAAAGAACATTTCCTAGAAGGAATCCTAAGCACTTTCCTAAATCAAATGCTCAAGTCTTTCACAAAATTCAAAATCATGCGCAAAACATTTTTCAGCAAAAATCTAATGCTCGCAAATTTTATCAGTTGAGAGCTAATAAGCTCAAGATGAAAACAAAGCAATTTGGATTAGAAAAGATGATTTATTACCTCAGATGAAGTGTAATATTGTTGTTACTGCTTTAAAAGACGAACACACATCATCTGGTTGGTATTTAGACTCTGGATGTTCTAAGCACATGACTCGAGATGAATCTAAACTTTTAAACAAAACCAGATTTGCTGGTGGTAAAGTCATTTTTAGTGATGGAGTTTCATCTCAAATCATAGGCAAAGGAACTCTCCAAGAAAATGGGCTTCCTATTCTTAAAGATGTTCTTTTAGTTAAAGGTCTAAAGGCCAACTTACTTAGTATTTCGCAATTTTGTGACTCAGACCATACTGTTACCTTTTCAAAGAACAATTGCAAGATTTTAAATAAAAAATGTGAATGCATAATTACTGGATTTAGAACTCCTAATAACAGCTACACTGTCAAGAACAATTCTAAAACTTGTAATGTTGCCAAAATGGATGACAACGAGATATGGCATAACATAATGGGTCACATAAATTATGATAATCTTAGTAAATTGTCTACTCACGACATAGTAAGAGGAATTCCAAAAATTAAACCCATTCATAATATTGTTTGTGGTTCCTGTCAAGAAGGTAAAATTGTTAAGGCACCTCATAAGAAAGTCAAAGATATTCTCACCTCTAATCCCTTAGAACTCATCCATATGGACCTAATGGGTCCTTCCCAAACTGTTAGCCTTTGTGGACACGGTTATATCCTAGTTATGGTTGATGACTTCACCAGATTTACTTGTGTAGCCTTTTTAAAACAAAATTCTGACACTTTTCAAACCTTTCTAAAAATTCTTCTTAGGATTGAAAATGAAAAGGACATTCAAGTAAATCGAATCCGTAGTGATATAGGTGGTGAATTCAAAGACACTGGTATTGTAGAATACTGTGACTATAATGGTTACAAACACAAGTTCAGTGCTCCTAATACTCCTCAACAAAAGGGTATCGTCGAGAGAAAGAATCGTACCTTGCAAGAGATGGCATGTGTCATGTTACATGCCAAGAATTTACCTAAATATTTTTGGGTAGAATCTATTCATACTGCGTGTCACATCATTAATAGGGTCTATCTTAGAAAGAATTCCAAACAAACCCCTTATGAACTTTGGTACAATCAGAAGCCTAATCTCAAATACCTTAGAACCTTTGGCAGTACTTGTTATGTATGCAAAGATAGGGAACACTTATCTAAATTTGAGAGCCGGGGAGATAAAGCCATTTTTCTAGGATACTCGCCTAACAGTAGAGCTTATCGAGTGTATAATCTTCGCACTAAAACCATGATGGGATCCATAAATGTAATTGTTAGTGACACTACTGTAGAAAGCAAGACTGGTGAATTAACTATTGAAGAAGAGTCTTCAAATATTTTAGAAAATGACCCTTCTGAAATAGATAATTCATTACCTATTGAGACACCTGAAGTACCTTACTAGGTTTCTAAAGATCATCCCATAAACAACATTTTTGGCAACCCTAGTGAGCCAGTGCGTACAAGATCCCAACTTAGAAATTATGCACATTATGCATGTTTTGTTTCCCTTGTGGAACCAAAGAATGTAAATGAGGCATTGAATGACACTCACTGGATCTCTGCTATGCAGGATGAACTTTTACAATTTGTCATTCATGATGTATGGTATCTTGTTCCCCGTCCTGTTCACAAAAAGGTTGTTGGTACTCGTTGGATTTTCAAAAATAAAACTGATGAAAATGGGATAATAATTAGAAATAAAGCTATTAGTTGCTCAAGGATACTCTCAAATAGAAGGAATTGATTTTAACGAGACCTTTTCCCCTGTTACTCGTTTAGAATCAGTTCGTCTGCTTTTCGCTATAGCTTGTCACATGCGTTTTACATTATATCAAATGGACATCAAATCTGCGTTCCTTAATGGAAAACTGGCTGAGGAAACCTATGTAGAACAACCTAAAGGGTTCATTGAACCTAAGCATCCAAAACATGTATTTCGTCTGAAAAAGGCTTTATATGGCCTTAAACAGGCTCCTAGAGCTTGGTATGAGCATCTTTCCAGTTTTCTTTTAGATAAAGGTTTTAAAAGAGGTGGAAATGACCAAACTCCATTTGTCAAACATTTTGACAAACACATTACTATTGCACAAGTATATGTAGACGATATTATATTTGGATCAACTTCTTCCTCAAAAGTAAAATCCTTTTCTGAAATTATGAGTAAGGAATTTCAGATGTCCCTTATGGGGGAGTTGCAATTCTTCCTAGGTCTCCAAGTCAAACAAAATCCAGAAGGATTATTTGTTTCGCAATCTAAGTACTCTTTAGAGATCGTTAAGAAATTCGGCCTTGAGAGTGCTAAAAATGCTAAAACGCCCATGAATACTACGCTAAAACTTTTTAAAGATGAAAATGGAACATATGTAGATCCTACTCTATATCGTAGTATGATAGGCACTTTACTATCCTTACTGCCTCGCGTCCGGATATTATGTATGATGTGTGTATATGTGCTAGATATCAAAGTAATCCTAAAGAGAGCCACTTGAATGCTGTTAAACATATCATTAAATATGTAAATGGCACTCTAAATCTAGGACTTTGGTACAATAATGACACACCAAGCACTATAATTGGGTACACTGATGCTGACTGGGCTGGGTGTACTGATGATAGTAAAATCACTTCAGGAGCATGTTATTATATAGGTAATAACTTGGTAGGATGGAGTAGTAAAAAACAAAACTGCACATCACTCTCAACAGCTGAATCTGAATACATAGCCGCTGGCAGCTGTTGTGCTCAATTAATGTGGCTTAAACAAATGCTAAGTGATTATCGTATTCAAGAAAATCAATTGCATCTCTATTGTGATAATCAAAGTGCGATTAATATTTCTAAAAATCCTGTTCAACACTCGCGAACAAAGCATATAAAAATAAGACATCATTTTATACGAGAATTAATTGAATCTAAGGAATTAGAAATCAATTATCTTCCTACTGATATACAACTCGCAGATATGTTTACCAAACCTCTAGATTATAATAGATTCATTTCATTACGTAAATCTATTGGTATGGTTTATGCTGACTAATCTTTTTGCTGTTTATCCAAGTTTTTCCCTTTGTCTATTTGAGACAAAATGAGGGAGAAATTTGAGTCTATTCAAATCTTACATATACTAAACAGCTTGATCTTAGTAATTCATTGCAAGTATTTCTTTTGTACAGTTACTCTCAACCGTTGTAATAGAGTATTCAAATATACTTAGTTGAGTTATGTACTTTTTGATTTCTAGGTTTTGGGTAGATAGAATTTTAATAGGAATAAGTTTTTCTTGTTTTTTTGTTGCCCTACGAGTCCAAGATGACTCAAAGGAGATTTTGTCTCATATTTCCAAAGGGGGAGATTGAAGCCCTCATACCTTTTACTCACCTGAGTCTATATTGTATAAGTGCTCATCTAGTTTGGAAATTGTGACAAAATTGTGTCTACCTAGAAACCAAAGAGCCTCAGAAGTTGGATTGCCTATTCATCTCTCTTTCTTGCTTTGATCAAGAACCTATTGCCAACACTCACACACAGTAGAATTCATGTTTTGTATGTCATATTGCATAATTATGTGTGTACATGTGTTGAGTGTGTTTAAATCCCTAAGTTTGATTTTTAATAATTTTTTTTGGATTTTTTAAACAATTTTTAAACCATATTTTAATAATTAAAAATTGATTTAAAAGTTTTGGGGTCAATCTTTTAATATTGTTTGTTGAGTTTTATGGCCTAATGTTACCTTGGGTAGAATCCAAAAGTGCCAGAGACTTCAGGGTAAAATTTGTAATTAGTTTGGACGCGCGTTTTATATCCCTTAACTGGCCAACACCTGTTGCACACTGATTGGTTAGATGTGTGTTTCTTTACTGAGACAATAGACGCATGTGTTATCAACCCTTGGATCATTTCTTATCAATGATCTGCATGTTGCCTTGATGAATCCCCGTGTAATTTTTTAAGCCAATCAGCGTTCGTTTAAGCACCGCCTTGTGTGAGCCCTTAGATTCAAGTCAATTTGAATTGACTCGATCTCAGCCCTTGGTTTTGATCAGATATCTCGAACCTTCTCCTCTCACTATAAAAAGGCCTCTATTCTCAGACTTCGAAGACTTTTTGCCATTTCATTTCCTCAAATAATTGAGAGAGAAAAGAGAGAAAAGAGTAGAGAGAGAAGAGAGAAAAAAGTTAGAAACCCTAACTTCGTCCAAATCCTCTTCAAACCTAACCCAAACACTTCATCAAAACACCATATCCAAAAACACCATCCTGAGTGTTCTTGAGTGTTTGAGAGTTTAAGTTGAGTTATTTTTGGTTGCTGTAACCTTGTGTTCGTGAGATCTTGTTTCCAACTTAGACTTCTACTTAGATCTAGTTTCTGTTTCCATAGAAATCTCAGATCTGAGTTATTCATGTTACATTACACTTAGTTTCTTTTATTTCTCATCTTGAGAAATATATTGTTGATTATTTTCTCTAAAACGTTTTCTTACTTTGAAATCAACAATAAATGCTTTCTGTTTCTTGTTCTTGTAAAACTACACCTTTGACCTAGTTTGGAATCTCACTTGGAGGTTTTCAATCTCAAAAAGTTTTTGTTTTAAATTCTGAGATTGATTAAGATCTTGCCTGTCTTCCTAGCAAGGTATCCGTGGATTCTGGGATAGATTGAAAGGTCAAATAAGGTTCAAAGTTTTGTAAGAAGAAAGAAAAAGAAAAGATCACTGCATATAGTGTAACTGTAATTTGTTAGGACTGTTTGTACTTAATAAGTGTGTGTGTGTGTGTGCATGCATGTGTTAGAAAGCACCTTCACAAACACTTACACCCTACAACACGAAAAGTGTTTGTAAGGACAATTTGTCCATCTTTATGTATATGTTATGTCATACGCCGTTACAAGATTGATGGTTGAAAAGATCACATCGTCATCAACGAAATCCAAAATCCGAAGATCAAAAGAAGAAGGAATCTGGAAACAGTCAGCCGGACCGGTCCGCCCCAAAATAAAAAGAACCAGTCCGCCTAACCTCGGACCGATCCGCTGAAATAAAAAAGGAACCGATCCGACTACGGACCGATCCGCCCAGGACCGGACCGGAACGCCTTGCAAAATGAGTCTAGAGAGCACCGAACCGATTGCGAATCGAATCGGCTTCAAATTAAAAGAACCGATCCGCCTGAGGTCCGGACCGGTCCGCCGAGGATAAACTCTGCCAGATCGTGTAGCATATTTTTTAGGGTTTTTGACTCCTTATTTAAACCACGATCAGTAGTTGGTTTCGATAAGACTTTCCCACATTTTTCAGAGCATATCAACCCTAAAGTCTACACATATTTAGTCCTATGATTCTAGGTTTTTAGATTCACACATCTTCCATATCTATGTGAATCAAGTTTGGTAACCCAAGAACACCATTGTTGGTGTTCAACCCTTATGAAGTGGACCGTTTCTTCCTCTTCATTGCAGCCCTACTGGAAAGGGATAATTACAGCCGCGACTACAGAATCCGATACCTAAGGGTAATTCTTAGTCAACTTGTATTTTCATTGTAATTCGATTGTAAGCCGTTTTCTTACAAATTATAGTGAAAATAAATGGTTTTGCCCCTGTGGGGGATTTTTCCTCAATTATGTGTGTTTGAATAACTCTTGCATGATTTCATATTGTTTCAATCACACCTAGTTGCATGTTTAGGGTTTGTTTGTGTTAAAAAGGTGTTTATTATATTATTTCTTAATTGAACGCAAGCGCCAACTCTTTCAAATTGGTATCAGAGAAGGTTACGCTAATTTATCGCGTATTCCTTTTTCCGCAAAATTTTTCTAAGATATCAATTTTCTGAAAAAATTGATTTTTGAAAAAGTGCGTGTTCAAATGGAGAAGTCATATTATAAAATGCCTATTTTTTACGGGACAAATTATGCTTATTGGAAAGCCCGTATGAGGTCGGCTTTAAAATCCATTGATGAACGTGTCTGGATTTTGGTTGAACGAGGGTGGACTCCTCCCACCGTGACTGTTGATAATGTGACCAACTTGAAACCTGACATTTCTTGGTTTGATGAAAAAATTAAATGGTCATCTTTTAATTCTAAGGGTCTAAGTGCTATTTCTGGGTCTGTCACACCTAATGAGTTCAAACGCATAATGACGTGTACCACGTCAAAAGAGGCATGGGATGTTTTACAACTCACCCATGAAGGAACTAATGCTGTGAAAGAGTCTGAGTTGCAAAACTTGACAACTCAATTTGAAACAATCACCATGCATGATTATGAATGCTTTGATGAATTTTATGCTAGGCTTTCTGACATTGTGAATACTAGTTTTAATCTTGGTGAACAAATTCCAAATGCTAGAGTTGTTAAAAAGATTCTTCGTTCTTTGCCTAAGCGTTTTATCCCTAAATTCACTGTGCTAAATTCTACGGGTAATTTAAATACGCTAAAATTGGAAGAACTTGTAGGAGATTTGCAAACTTATGATATTGATATGTTCCCTAAAAATGCTAAATCTAAAGATAAGGGAATTGCACTTAAAGCCCAAGAGAGAAGGAGTGAGGGGTCAGCTAGAAAGAGAGTAGAGTCATCTAGAAAGAGAGAGACTGACACGTCAGATTCTGAGTGAGATTTTGACTTGGATGATTTGGCTCTTTTCGCAAAAAAATTCAAGAGAATTCTCAAATTTAAGAAAAATGGCAATTTTAAAGATAAAAAGAAATTTGAGAAAAATAAGTTTGAAAAGAAAAATGAAAAAGATTCCAAAAATCCTCCTCTGAAAGAAAGTGAGAGATGTTTTGAGTGCGACGGTAAGGGACACAGAGCGTTTGAGTGTGCCACTCGTCTGAATAGGAAAAAGGGTAAAGCTGTCCTAAATGATACCCTTAGTGACGATAGTGAGGTCGAGTCGGTGGACTCGGGAGATGAGTCACCGCATGAGCGTAACTTCACCGCATTCATGGCTAGTCATGTGAATACTCCTAGTTCTCCTCACGATGATGAGGATGATGCTTCACAGGGACACCTCGACAATGAGAGAGAAGAAAGTGAGGGGGAGGAGGAAGGTAGTGAGGACGAGAGTAACCTTCAACGCGCCTACGCCAAGTTATATAATGAGTCTTTCAAAACTAAAAAACGTAACAAGGCTTTAGTTCTTAGGATCACCGCGTTAGAAGAAGAGTTAGAAGAGACGAGAGAGAGAGAGTCCTCCACCTGCACCGTCATGAGAGAGAGAGAGTCTGCCTGGGTTAGTAAAGAGAATTTGCTTAGAGAGAGAGAGAGCAGTTTTAAGAAAGAGAAAGCGTACTTGACTAAACAAGTGGCTAGTCTTACTAGTGAGCTCCATTCCTCCATGGAGACTCGGAATAAACTTGAATCCCTTATTGCTCAGCTTACTCATGACCTTGAGAGAGCTAGGAAAGTCAAGGTACAAATCGAGGACAGATCTGGGAAGATGGGAAAGATGCTCCTCGGTCCCGCTTTAGGTTTTGGTGACAGGCGAGGAATTGGTTTTGATGGTACCTCCACGTCTCAAATTGCACCGGGACCAATTCCTGATTTTACTACGACTCCTTATGGTCGTCATAAAAAACCAAGAAGGAGAGTTCGACCAAGAAAAGAAAACCAAGGTCCTCCTAATACTGTGCCCTTTTGCTCCCATTGCAAAAGAAATGGACACCTTAGGGAGTTTTGCTATAGATTTGGTTGGACACGATGTACTTTTGCTCCTCCACATCATACTGATGAGTTTGCTAGTCTGAGAGAGCAAGTTGAGTCTCTAGCCACCACATCACAGAGTTTGATGGAGGAATTCCGACGAATGACATCACCGTTAATGAATGCTTCCCGCATTCCGTCTAAAACCAACAACAACAACGGTAAACAAAAGGTTACCTATTCTTGGGTTCCTAAGAAAGAGAAAAAGGCCCTTGTTGTTCATGTTGCTCTCAAAGCACATAATACCTCTCAGTGGTATTTTGACAGTGGATGCTCCAGACACATGACAGGTGATGTCTCCCTTTTTACTCAGACTGAGGAGTATGATGACGGGAGAGTTACTTTTGGAGATGGGAGTAAATCTAGCATTGTAGGATGAGGTACTGTAGATTTACCAGGACTTCCTAAGCTAGAAAATGTCTTGTACGTCAAAGGTTTAAAAGTAAACCTTCTCAGCATCAGCCAGCTGTGCGACGATGACTTTGCAGTAAAGTTTGACCGGGAAGCTTGTAAGGTCTATAATCAAGCCGGTAAACTATTAGTGCAAGGGGTGAGGACAGAGGATAACTGTTATGGGACTGAGCCCAAATCCTCACTTGTCTACAACAGCGCCACGATCACTCCTATGGATCTGTGGCACCAACGTCTAGGTCACGTGAACGTGAGAGATTTGACTCGTCTTGTTAAGAAAGACCTAGTACGTGGCTTACCATCTCTCGGAAAGCCAACTTCCACGATTTGTGGACCCTGTCAGTTGGGAAAGAAAATTCGTAGTCCACATAGGAAGTTGAATTCCATTACCACCTCCCGTGTTCTTGAGTTGATACATATGGATCTTATGGGTCCTACTCGTACGGAGAGTATAGGTGGTAAGAGATATGTTCTCGTGATGGTGGATGATTTCTCTAGATACTCCATTGTAGGTTTTCTAAGAGAGAAATCAGATGCTGTAGAGTTCCTAACGACCAAGTGTCGTGTCCTGCAAAATCAACACAGAGTCAATATTAACAGGATGCGTAGTGACAACGGCACTGAATTTACTGAAGCAAAAGTAGATCTTTACTGTGATAGCATTGGGATCAAACATGAGTTTTCTGCTGTGAGAACTCCTCAGCAAAATGGGATTGTTGAGAGAAAGAATAGAACGATCCAAGAAATGGCTAGATCAATGCTTCAAGGTCGTAAGGTCTCTAGGAGATTTTGGGCAGAGGTAGTGTCTACTGCATGCCACACGGTGAATAAGGTATATTTGCGTCCACACACACTACAGACACCTTATGAGTTGTGGAACGGCAAGAAGCCCAACCTGGCATATTTTCATATTTTTGGGAGTAAATGCTACATCCTACGGGATAGAGAGCAATTAGGAAAGTTCGACTCCCGGAGAGACGAGGGAATATTTCTAGGATATTCATCGAATAGTAGAGCATACCGGGTATTTAACCTGAAGAGCTCTAGGGTTATGGAATCAATAAACGTTACCGTGCAAGATGACGAACCTTCGACGATTATTGATCCTAACCTTCAGTGTGAGGATGAGGATTGTTCTGATAGTGATTTACCTGTTCCTCTCTCACACTCTGTGGACCCTACTCCTGTGTTAGGGGACACACCTGCTTGGGTTCGCAAGAGTCATGACCCTTCTGCCATTTTGGTGATCCCACTCTAGGGGTCAAGACTCATGCTCAGCTAGAGAACGTTGTTAGCCATCTTTGCTACACGTCCAAAGTCGAGCCCAAGAACCATAAAGAAGCACTCACGGATGAACACTGGATATCTGCTATGCAGGATGAGTTGCTTCAGTTCAAAAAGAATAATGTCTGGGAATTAGTTCCCCGACCTAGTGAGACTAATCTGATTGGTACCCGGTGGATTTTCATGAACAAAATGGATGAATATGGTACCATAATCAGGAATAAGGCTAGGTTGGTCGCTCAAGGCTACACACAGATAGAGGGTGTAGACTTTGGGGAGACATTTGCTCCTGTTGCGAGGCTTGAGTCCGTCCGTTTACTACTCGCCATCGCATGTCATCTGCACTTCAAGTTATATCAGATGGATGTCAAGAGTGCCTTTCTGAATGGCATTCTACAGGAGGAGGTTTATGTGGAACAACCAAAAGGATTTGAAGACCCTAAGCACCTGGATCACGTCTATTATCTGAGGAAATCCTTGTATGGTTTGAAGCAAGCACCCCGTGCTTGGTACGAGAGGCTTACTTCCTATCTCTTAGCCCATGGCTTCAAGAGAGGGGGAGTTGATATGACGTTGTTCGTCAGGAGAGATGACGGTGCTATTTTGGTTGCCCAAGTCTATGTGGACGACATAGTCTTTGGATCCACATGCTCCCAGCATGCTCACCGCTTTGAGGAGGAGATGAAAAGTGAGTTTGAGATGAGCATGGTAGGTGAGCTTACTTTCTTCCTTGGTCTCCAGGTTCGTCAGCTAGAGGATGGGATGTTCATCTCCCAATCCAAGTATGCTAGAGACCTAGTGAAGAAATTTGGTTTAGACTCCGCTAAGCATGCACGTACACCTATGAGTACCACTACCAAGCTTAGTAAGGACACTTCAGGCAAGGACGTAGAGCAAACCTTATATCGGAGTATGATAGGTAGTCTTCTCTACTTGACTGCCAGTCGTCCCGACATCGCCTTTAGTATTGGAGTCTGTGCGCGATATCAGGCATCCCCAAAAGAGTCACATTTACTTGCTCTAAAACGTATTATTAAATACGTAAGTGGGACTCTCTCATACGGGATTTGGTATTCCTTTGATACCGATGACCGTTTGTTCGCCAATTCGGATGCCGATTGGGCTGGGGATGTAGATGGATGTAGGAGCATTTCTGGTGGGTGTTTCTATTTTGGTTCTGATCTTGTCTCCTGGCTGAGCAAGAAGCAAAATTCCATCTCTTTGTCCACTGCGGAGGTTGAGTACATAGCCGCCGGGAGTTGTTGCACACAACTCTTATGGATGAAGCAAATGCTGGAGGATTATGGGATATCACAGGACACCATGACCATTTCCTGTGATAACACGAGCGCGATACACATATCCCGCAATCCAGTTCAGCATTCGCGCACAAAGCACATCAGGTTACGCGAGCACTTTATACGTCTGTTAGTTGAGGAGAAGGTCGTAACCCTGAGTTTTGTTCCCACGGATCGTCAGTTAGCCGATATTTTCACGAAACCTTTAGATGCCCTTAGATTTGAGAGTCTTAGGAAGTCTTTGGGGGTTTGTACAGTTGACTGAGGGGTTGGTCCATGTCTAGCATAGGTTGCATTGCCGTTTACATATCATCTGATGCCTATTGCTAGATTGTATTATTAGTTTGCTGTATTTTTGCTTTTTGCTTCTTATTTTGAAAAATCCAAAAAGATTTTTTCTTTTGTTTTGCACCTTTTATGGATGAGCATTTAAGATAGCCAAGTCACAACTTCATTTCATATATCCATGTGACTGTTTGGTAGAGATTTGAGACGCTACATCATTTCATCCATGTGCTTAACATTGATTGGAGTCCTTGAGATGTAATTAGTGATATCTTCCTACATGTTTGACTCCTATATCCTTTAATGCACACATGCACAGCTATATTTGATTATTGCACTTGTCTATCACATATTGGCTTGAGTGTTTCTATCTCAATTTTGTTTATACAATGTACAATATGCGATAAAACTTGACAAGATTGGATTACATGTAAAAACCGTTTTGGTGAGACTGTGTGATAATTTGCATAACTGGGAGGGGCTGCGAAAGTTGATTCTTTATACTTTGCGCAAAAGCCACCGTTAAAAAGGACCTAAAAAATGGAGGTATTGTAATATCCGAGGTCCTAAGAGGTTAAAAGAGCCCGGAAAATTTTTAAGGCAATAAAAAGCAATTCATGCCAAATATGGGCCATTTAGGTTTCACCATCAATTCTCCAAAGTTTGAGAATTTAGTATACCTATATTATAATATAAATCTGAGGGAGTTTGGTTGGAGAATAAAAACGGGTTTGTACTTCCTTGAAAGTCCTGAAAAAGCTGAAAAACATTTTGGACGTTATTGGTGTAGAAATCACTTTGAGCTTTGATTTGTAGGTTTGATATAGTCAATATCTTATATTTCCACTCTTTTACACCAAAGGAAGCATTTGAGTTCATTCGTTAGGAATATCCAATATTCGTCGTGCACATATGTCATGTTTGTATGCATTGATTTTCCTATCAAATTTTGATCACTCCAATTCATTTACGCTTTCACCGACTTGGTTATTTTATGTTCATTAATGGTGTGATTTTTACCTTGTGTCACCCCGGTTTTGCTTGTTTATTTCATTTCTCTCATTTTGTCTATTTGGGGTCATCATAAAAAGGGGGAGAATGAATTATCTGATTATGGGGGAGTTTTGAAATTTGAGGTTCATCATAAATCTGGTATATATGTATATATGCATATGGTTATTATCTCATTTCAAACTCGATACGTCACTTGGTATTTGCTTTATCTCATGTGTGTAGGTACATCCTTGATAATCCCATGATACACACCCTGATGAGAAAAGCGTGAAGATTCCTGAAGAATTGAAGAACAAACGATGCAGCCTTAGTCATATGTACCTCTTTCAGTTTTGGGTTCATGGAAGGGTAGATTTGTATAGGCATTGTTCATACTTGATAATTCGGATTTTTTATGTTTGTTCCGGCATAGACATAGGGGGAGATTTGTAAGGACAATTTGTCCATCTTTATGTATATGTTATATCATACGCCGTTACAAGATTGATGGTTGAAAAGATCACATCGTCATCAACGAAATCCGAAATTCGAAGATCAAAAGATGAAGGAATCTGGAAACAGTTAGCCGGACCAGTCCGCCCCAAAATAAAAAGAACCGGTCCGCCTAACCTCGGACCGATCCGCTGGAATAAAAAGGAACCGATCTGACTGCGGACCGATCCGCCCAGGACCGGACCGGACCGGACCGCCGTGCAAAATGAGTCCAGAGAGCACCGAACCGATTGCGAACCGAATCGGCTTCAAATTAAAAGAACCGATCTGCCATCGGACCGATCCGCCTGAGGCCCGGACCGGTCCACCGAGGATAAACTCTGCCAGATCGTGTAGCATATTTTTTAGGGTTTTTGACTCCTTATTTAAACCACGATCAGTAGTTGGTTTCGATAAGACTTTCCCACGTTTTTCAGATCATATCAACCCTAAAGTCTTCACCTATTGAGTCCTATGATTCTAGGTTTTAGATTCACACATCTTCCATATCTATGTGAATCAAGTTTGGTAACCCAAGAACACCATTGTTGTTGTTCAACCCTTGTGAAGTGGACCATTTCTTCCTCTTCATTGCAGCCCTACTGGAAAGGGATAATTCCAGCCGCGACTACAGAATCCGATACCTGAGGGTAATTCTTAGTCAACTTGTATTTTCATTGTAATCCGATTGTAAGCCGTTTTCTTACAAATTATAGTGAAAATAAATGGTTTTGCCCCTGTGGGGGATTTTTCCTCAATTATGTGTGTTTGAATAACTCTTGCATGATTTCATATTGTTTCAATCACACCTAGTTGCATGTTTAGGGTTTGTTTGTGTTAAAAAGGTGTTTATTATATTATTTCTTAATTGAACGCAAGCGCCAACTCTTTCAAATTGGTATCAGAGCAGGTTACGCTAATTTATCGCGTATTCCTTTTTCCGCAAAATTTTTCTAAGATATCAATTTTCTGAAAAAATTGATTTTTGAAAAAGTGCGTGTTCAAATGGAGAAGTCATATTATAAAATGCCTATTTTTTACGGGAGAAATTATGCTTATTGGAAAGCCCATATGAGGTCGGCTTTAAAATCCATTGATGAATGTGTCTGGATTTTGGTTGAACGAGGGTGGACTCCTCCCACCGTGACTGTTGATAATGTGACCAACTTGAAACCTGACATTTCTTGGTCCGATGAAAAAATTAAATGGTCATCTTTTAATTCTAAGGGTCTAAGTACTATTTCTGGGTCTGTCACACCTAATGAGTTCAAACGCATAATGACGTGTACCACGTCAAAAGAGGCATGGGATGTTTTACAACTCACCCATGAAGGAACTAATGCTGTGAAAGAGTCTGAGTTGCAAAACTTGACAACTCAATTTGAAACAATCACCATGCATGATTCTGAATGCTTTGATGAATTTTATGCTAGACTTTCTGACATTGTGAATACTAGTTTTAATCTTGGTGAACAAATTCCAAATGCTAGAGTTGTTAAAAAGATTCTTCGTTCTTTGCCTAAGCGTTTTATCCCTAAAGTCACTGTGCTAAATTCTATGGGTAATTTAAATACGCTAAAATTGGAAGAACTTGTAGGAGATTTGCAAACTTATGATATTGATATGTTCCCTAAAAATGCTAAATCTAAAGATAAGGGAATTGCACTTAAAGCCCAAGAGAGAAGGAGTGAGGGGTCAGCTAGAAAGAGAGTAAAGTGTTGGTAATATTATATTATTTCTTAATTGAACACAAGCGCCAACTCTTTCAGTGTTGGTAATAAGATCTTGAGAACATAAGTCGACGTAAAGTGCTGGAACAAATCAGAAGTTGACAAACTGGGAGAACTACATCTACAATTAGAACTGCAGTGAAGTTTAAGGACACCAGAGGGTACATTCCTAAACTTATATAGGTCTGAGTTGTTTGCATGTTAGTTATATAGTTTGTAACTCATGTATTTGTTTTAGTGGATTTTTCATTTTACTCCGTAGAGGGAGTCGTGGATGTTTCCTCAATTGGTGAGGTTTTACCACGTAAAAATTGTGAACAGAAGACTTCTACATTGTCTCATCTCATTCTTGGTTGTGCTGCGTTTAAAACTTGTTTAAACTATCTTTTAAACTTGTTGCCCAAGTCTTGAATAAGATCTCGTACATACTGTTTTATTCAACACGTCTTGTGATTAATCCTTTTTGATTTAAGAAAAGAGTTTTTTCAAAAAACAACTCGGAGTTACTTAAATAGTTTTTTTTTCAATAAACGGCTTTAGTATATCACTGAAGAGGTTGTTGTAGGTCCTATCTAATTGGATGAGGAAGAGAGCAGCTCTAGTGAGGGTAGCAAAGGTGATAAAGGGGACGGTGGTGAAGGTGGTTCCAGTGAGGAGATCTCTAGTGGTGAAGGTTCTTTCAACTCGGAAGAGGTTTCAGAGGCTCGAGTGTCTTCGAGTGAATTGAGTAGTTCCAGCGAGGAAGATATGGCTCCTTCTAGGAAGAATCTGATCAGGGACAATGATGATGGTGATGTGCTTCTCTCTAGGCGATTGAAGAAGTAGAAATTCGACAGTGGGCAAGTTGCCACTGGTTCTCAGCCTGCTGCTATCAAGCAGGAAAAGAAGAAAAGGGAAGAAGAGCAGTTGAGAGAGAGAGAGAGAGAGAGAGAGATAAAAAAAGAAGGAAGAGGAAAAGAAAAAAGTGGAAGAGAGGAAGAAGGTGGAGGAGAAGAGGAGAGATGAGAGAGAGAAGAAAAAGAGGGAAGAAGAGAGAAGGAGAGTGGAGGCAAGGATGAAGCATGGACAAGCTTTGGTGCCTGTGTCGGTATTTCTCGAGGGGGCCTCTGTTGCCATCTCTCACCCGTTGGATCCTACGTTGCTCGAGAGAGCAATTTTGGTTGTTGATCAACACAAGGTAATGGGGATCGACCAGTTAGCTCTGCAGGTGAGTCAGAGGCTAGCCTTGGTAAGTTTTCTTTCATTTTTCAATACTTGTAATATTCTGTTTAATAATTCCTCTTTTAATGCTCTTTCTTTTCTTGCAATTCATGACGGAATTCGCCGTGCTCTACTGCACTCGTGACGAGCTGGTGAGTAGGAATGCTGATTTGGAGAAGCAGAATGCTGATCTGAAGGGGAAGAGTGCCAAGTTAGAGGCTAGTTTAGAGACTGCCAACAATGCTCATAGGTCTTCCGATCTTACCCTTACTGATGTTAATCGGGCGAGGGAGGCAACGGTCAAGGAGTTGAACGAGATGCAGCAGTCCTATGACTTGGTTTGTACGAGAAAACTAGCTGTAGTGGAGGAGAATAGGGTACTGGCAGAGAAGGTAAAGTCGGTGGAGGAGATCTCATATAATGTCGGGTGAGCTGCTGCGTATGAGGACGCCGAGGTTCAGATAGGCTACATCAGTCATCTGAACTTCAAGAAAGGCTGGAACAAGGCTCTTCTGGCTGCTGGAGTGGATGTCGACTCTCCCTTATTTGACGAGCATGATCCAGGTCCTAATCCCATTGTGGATAATGTACCTACCCCGGCCATTGACAATGGTGTTCCTGTGCCTCTTACCGTTCCTACTGATACTCCCTCCATTCAAGGAACAGTAGTTGCTCCATCAGAAGGAGGTGCTTCTACTGCTGTTGACAAAGGAAAGAAACCAGCAACCTCAAAAAAAATTGAGGTTGCTAGCTAGCTTATTCTTAGGACTTCTTTTATATCTTTTTCTTCATTTGTACTGCTCTTTTTAATTACCGATGTACTTAGACCTCTTTATTTGAATGAAATGAAAACACTTTCACTTCTGCATACTGATCCTTTTGTATACTGATTCTTCTATTCTTTAATGCTTGTATGGCTTGTAGTTGATTGATGTAGATGATTATATATATGCTACCTATCAACTGGGAAGGATCCTCAGTCCTAATGCGAGCAATAAAGTCCACCAAGCCTGTGTTAGGATTTACAAGTCTCTCAAGTTGAGTAATAAGAGCTTTAAGGACTAGTCTGAGCTCATCGCCAAACTAAAGGATAGACTTCAGGAAATGAAGAAGTTGGTGCCTCTATCTAAGAGGAAGTGAACACTTTGAGATCTATGCTTCTGGATGCCTCCGAAATCAATCAAGTCGAAGAAGTTCTTCAACAGGAGAATGAAACCCTGAGGAGGGAGGTGTCGTGACTCATGAATCATGCACCGAGCGTCGCACCTCAAGTTTTGCGAGGTTCCTCTTCATCAAATATTCCACGAGCTGGCACAGGGACGAGTGTCTCCCCTCAAGTTTTGTGAGGTTCTACCCCTCGGTCGGTCCGCGAGCTGGTATAGATGCAAGAGGTCCAGCTAGGGAGATGGATGAGCTTCGAGAAGATGTTCGTGGAGCATATGTGATTGCTGCTAAGCTTCAAAGAGATGTCACACGACTGAGGCATTTGTTCAAGAAAGGTCATCAGCGAGTGTGGGCTGATGGTTATGACCAAGGTTGGACAGATTCTCCGACGAGGTCGACAAAGTTTGAAGAGATGTCATGTATTAAGGGATTGTTGAGCGCCCTCAGGGAGCTGCAGGTCCCCAGGAACTCAGTACTCTAGTATCATCACGAGATCTCCCCTTCAACTCTGTGGCCTAATCCTTTCAGGAGGGACGACCAGTGGGTCCCTATAGATGCTATGCAGCTATTACAGCCAGATACGAATGAAGTTGAGGAAGAATCGTCCCCTCATCCGGATGACGGTCAGAGATCGTAAGTGGCTGATTATCTTACTCAGAGGCCTAATCCTCATTAATATTTTTTTACTTTAATGTAACTTTTTATAAATGTAACGAAGTAATAAAATATTTATGTTTTGGGCATTTTGTCGACTAAACATGTGTTGTGTATTTTTACTTCATTAATTTTTCGTTTGATTATCTTGGGCTCTTCATAGCCGACTAGATTTGATGTAGGTAGAGTTATTTTGTCGTGTGAGTATCCTCCTAGTCCAGTATGCTTATGAGATACCATTGTGCCCCACTTGACCTTTTAGGTCGTGTCGTCACACTCCCTTAGGCCTAAGTATGGCAATGGAGAGGACACACCTGGTGTTAGATGTTCTATCTGATTAGGTTTTTTGAGTCAAACATTATTTGGCGACTAATTCGATTTGGTCGAGCTGCCTAAGGGTCCCCTGTAGGGCTTCATATATTGCCAGGGGCAATGCTAAGAGATTGTTCGTGTTTCATAATGAAAACCTGAGGAAGAGGATTCCCTGCTTTAGTATACTGAGTAATGTGCCTGTCGCTTAGAAAAGGTGTGCAAGTTATAAAGTTCATAATACAAAATTAACACTTCATAGGATGCCACTGTCAAACAATCTTTTATTAATCAAAAGCAATTAAAAAATGAGTTGCCAATTCCAACAATGCGATAAAAGATTAATGAAAAAACTAGAAATAGAATTTTTTTCAGGTTGGCTACATTCCATGCTCAGGGTATTTCTATGCCCTCCAGCGTTTCTAAGTGATAGGCACCTTATAGGTCGTACCTTGTCACCTTGAATGATCCCTCCCAGTTTAGACCCAGCTTTCCCTCAGATGGTTTTACTGAACTACCAAGGACTTTCCTTAGGACGTAGTCCCTAACCTGGATTGACCTTTTTGTTATAGTGTTTTGCGAGCTACTGCTGATAGCTCTCTAGTCTTACTAGGGCTAGTTCTCTGCGTTCGTCAACTAGGTCAAGTTCGGGAGTAATGTTGCATCATTCTGGCCTTGGTCGACCAAGGTGGATATCATGGTTGGGAGGCCATCTTCTAGGGGGGTGATTTCTTCTATTCCATATATTAGTGCAAATGGGTTTCCCCAGTTGCTCGTCGTGGGGTAGTGCGGTAGCCCACAGAATATGTGGCAGCTCGCTCACCCATACGCCTTTGGCTCGCTCAAGTAGTTTCTTTAACCCATCGATCACTGTTTTGTTAGAAGCCTCAGCTTGGCCGTTGCTCCGGGGGTAGGCAACCGAGCTAAAATGGTGCCTGATCCCATGGTTATTGCAAAAACTCTGGAAGGGGCTACTCTTGAACTATGTTCTATTGTCAGTGATGATGGTTCTGGGGATCCCAAAGTGGGTAATTATGTTTTTCCATATGAATCTCATTATATCTGCATCCCTGATGTTTGCCAGCGTCTCTGCCTCAATCCATTTGGTGAAGTAGTCTGTGATAACCAATAGATACTTGTGATTATCGATAGCGGTAGGAAGAGGGCCCACGATGTCCATTCCCCATTGGGCGAAAGGCCAAGTGCTGGTAAGTGATCTTAGGTCGTTAGCAGGTTGGTGGACCATAAGAGCATATAACTGACATTTTTTGCACTTGTGAGCATATATTCCAGAATCTCTCTGCATGTATAGCCACCAGTAGCCTTCCTTTATTTCTCGAAAAGTAAGAAATCTCCCTCCAATATGGCTCCCGCAGGTTCCTTCATGGAGCTCGTGCATCACTTGCTTGATGTCCTTTGGGTGAACACATTGGAGGTAAGGGCCGGTGAATGATCTCTTAAATAGCTTGCTCTCAGGTGATAAGTGAAAGTGGTCATCTTTGACTCTTATCTGATGATCGGCCTTCTTATCGTCTGGTAGTGCACCATCCTTCAAATAGTCCCTCACGGGGTCCATCCAACTGGGCGTTGATTCAATCTGTAGAATACGGCCCATATCTGGAAGCTCTTCGCTCTGGATAATGCTCGGTTGGGCGAGGAAGTTTATAGGGATTGTTCTCTTCAAGTCGGGGTCGATTGCTGAACTTAAGGCTGCTAAGGTGTCGGCGTGACTGTTTTGTCCTATGGGAAACTATTGGACACTAACTTCCTCAAAGTTGGACATTAACTTTTTTGCTAAGGCGAGGTAGGCGGTCATTCTTTCATCCCTCGCGTTGAAGTACCCACTTATCTGATTGAATACCAATTATGAGTCACTGAACACATGTAGCTATTTTGCGCCCAATGCCTTTTCCTTCTGCGGGTCTGCTATCAAAGCCTCATATTCTGCCTCGTTGTTGGAGGCTTTAAATCCAAGCCTGATGCCCTGCTCGAGGATTATATCTTCTGGAGTAATGAGTACAATGCCTACTCCTGGCCCCTTTGAGTTGGAGCTTCCATCAACAAACATTCGCTAAACTCCTCCTGTTGAGTGATTTTCCCTGTGATCCATGGGTTGAAGTTGGTCGCGAGGCTGCTCGCTAGTGAATTTCGCAATGAAGTCGGCGAGGACCTGCCCCTTGATTGCATTCCTTGGTTGAAATTAGATGTCAAATCATCCGATCTTGACTGACAACTTGGATAGTATGCCAGACAGATCCGCTTTTCATAGGACTACTTTAAGGGGGTGTGATGTAAGGACGATGATAATGTGAGCTTCGAAGTATTGCTTCAGTTTCCTCGAGGCTACCACTAGTGCAAAGTCGATCTTTTCTAGTGGTAGGTATCGCTGCTTGGCATCCAATAAGGTCTTGCTAGCGTAGTAGATTGGGTGCTGGATTCCTGTCTTTTTGCATACCAGTGCAGAACTGACGGCGTGGCTGGAGATGGCAAGGTATAAGTATAGGGAATCATTCTCTTGAGGTATTACGAGCAAGGGTGGTGTGCTGAGATAAGATTTGATTTCTTCTAATTCTCTCGAGCAATCTTGGTTCCATTCTACCATTTTTCTTCTTTTTAATAGCTGGAAAAATCGCTGGCACTTCTCGGAGGACTTCGAGATAAACCTATTCAAGGTGGCGAGCATACCCGTGAGCTTTTGTACGTCTTTTATTGTGCGAGGAGGTTGTACCTTGTTGATTGCATCGATCTGGTCCGGGTTGGCTTTAATACCTCTCTCGCTAATGAAGTACCCAAGAAATTTTCCTGACTGGACACCAAAAGAACACTTGCTCGCGTTGCGTTTCATTCGGTATTTCCTGAGAATTTTGAAGGTCCTTGACAGGTCCGAGAGATGGTCCTCTTTGCGCTTGCTCTTGACGAGCATATCATCAATGTAGACTTTCATGGTATCTCCCATTTGGTCTTTGAACATCTTGGTGACCAGCCACTGGTAAGTTGCTCCTGCATTCTTGAGCCCAAAGGGCATAACTTTGTAGCAGTATAATATGACGGTGGTAATGAATGCAGTCTTGTCTTGGTCTGGTGCATACAGAGGAATTTGGTGATACCCCGAATATGCGTTTAGAAAACTCATTCTCTCATGAGCTGCTATAGCGTCCACCAATTGATCGATCTTTGGGAGGGGGAAACTGTCCTTAGGGCAAGCCCTGTTAAGGTTAGTGAAATCGATACAAACTCTCCATTTTCCATTATTCTTAGAAACCACTACTGGGTTGGACAACCATTTAGGGAATTAAACTTCCCATATTGATACTACATCCAATAGCTTCTGTATTTCCTTCTCTACAGCTTTGGCCTTATCTGGCACAGTTCACCGTGCCTTCTGCGTGATGGGCCTGAAAGTTAGGTCAATGTGCAACCGATGAGAAACCACATTGGGATCAATTCCAGGTAGCTCGTACGGTTCCCACACGAAAACATCTAGGTTGCTCCTTAATAGCACCGTCAATTCTTTCTTCTCTTGATTTGTGAGAGATGTCCCAATTAAGAAACTCCTATCCTTTTTGTTACCACCGGCTGCGACTTCTTCCAGGTTTTCAATGACCCGCTCAGAGGGGAGGAGTCTGGTTTCCTCCACTCTGGGTCTTCCATACTTTAGCTTCTATTTCAAAGGTATCAAACCTTATTGCTCCTCGACCTTCTCTTTGGCCTTCTCGACCTTCCTCTCTGGTTTCGAGAGGATGGCTGCTATGAAGCACCTTCTTATCATCGCTTGATCTCTGTGGATCTCCATCACTCTTCACTCAGTCACGTACTTGAGTTTCTGATGGTAGGTCGACGAGACTGCCCTCATTGCATGTAGCCACCCTCTGCCGAGGATAGCTTGGTATGGCGAGTCAATGTCGACTACCAGAAACTCGATCATCTTGGATACACTTCCTGTCCTTACTGGAAACAAGATAATTCCCAATAGGATAGTTACTTTCCCAGCGAAGTCAACTAGAGGGACAGTGGCTTCCTTCAAGTCGCCAACGCTTAACTTCAATTTTCTAAACAGGCCGAGATACATCACCTCGGATGAGCTTCCCTGGTCGATGAGCGACTTTTCGACGTCATAGTTGGCTATCCTGAGGGTAATGATCAAGGCCTCATGATGTGGGGTTCTTACCCCCACTAGATCTTCATCTGTGAACACGATGTGTTTGTTATAATCGACGTCATCCGCTCGTCGACGCTTTCCTGACTGTGTCTTCGTTGGATCGATCTGAAAAGCTTGCATTACTGCTATAAGCTTTTTCACTTCCGCACGAGCTAAATTCCATTAAATTTGCTTCATATCAGATGCCCCATGAATTACTACAAATTCATGACCAGCATCATCCTCAAGTACGTTATTGAGCCTTGTGTCTCTATTGGCTGCGATCTTCTCTGCCTTTTTCTCCACAAACTCGTTTAGATGCCGAGTTTGGGTCAACTCTTCGAGGTGAGACATAAGAGCCTTGCAGTGCTTAGTCTTATATCCTCCCTCCTTGTGAAAAGAGCATCTCAGCGCGTTATTTCTCTTTGAGGGATCTCCTCCCATCTTTCTGGGCCACTTAATAAATGGCTCATTTTTTATTTTCGCTGGGATCTTGTATATTGGTTCTTTGAAGACCATGTTTACTGCCTAAAATGCTTTTGATGCATCGTTCTTCCCTCCATTCTTGGATCCACCCTTTCCCCTATTTTTTCCTCCTCTCTTCTAGTTTTCGGCCTTATCATTGCCCTTGGAAACGAGCTTAGCTCGACCATTGTCCCTTGCACTATGGAAGGTCACATCGTCAACTTTGGCATACTTCTCGATGTGATCCATCAGGTCATCGATGTTGTGGCCTCCTTCTTCGTGTGCAGAAGGCAAGAGCTGGGTAGGACAATTTTAAAAGAGGCCACTATTGCCTGTTCTGAACAGTCCTCGATCTCGTTGAACAACTCCCAGTACCTCTTTGCGTAGTCCCGGAGGCTCTCCTGAGGCGTCTTCTTCATTGTTAGCAAAGCATCCATCCTCTTTGGATGGGAGTTGTTGGTAATGAAGAGAGTCGTGAAGAGCTCGACCAGGGACTCAAATCTCCCAATGGATTTGTGAGGGAGCCTCTCGAACCACTTCTAGGCCACATCATGTAGACTCGAGGGAAAAATCCTTCACATTAGTGCATCCCTTTGGTTCTAGAGAGTCATGGCCTGCCTGTACTGCCTAAAGTGATCGATAGGGTCAATGTTTCCATCATAGATCTTGAATATCGGAATTGTGAACTTCTAGGGGTCTTCTTCTTCTATTTCCCTTAAGAAAGGGGATTTCATCTGTGTCCTGAGAGCTCGCCGAGCAAGATCTCTGGTCGATATGGCACCCCGATGTGCTGGGTGCTGGTCCATTTATCTTTGGACCAAATTTTGTATATCCTTATCACCTCGAGTTGGGCTCTTGTAGCGAAGAACTGGTCTCTATTGTTCGAGCAAGTCATCATCAGACTCGTGCTTCTCACTTCCTAGGGATCTGTATCTAGGGCTCCTTCCTCGGCTGCGAGACTTGCTCGCCTGAGGCCTAGGAGTGCGGTATGGACGTCGCCTAGTGCTGCGATGGAGATTTTTCTCCATTCTTTCCAATCTCCTTTTGAGGAAAGCATTCTCAGCCTCTTGCTTGTGAGCGGCCTCCCCTTGCTCTTGGAGCCTTGCCTCATAGTCATCGATCAACCTGGAGATCTGTGTGGACCTCGCTGGTCCCTGACTTTCTTCTGAGACCTTCCGTTCTGGGCGACTCCTTTGATCTGAATGTCAAACTTCAGATCTGATCCTATGAGGGGCAAGCTATTCATGAATATCCCCTACTTGAGGGGAGTTGCTGTTGTGTCCGGACATTCTAGATCCTTTATTGGTGAGGGATTTCTTAAAGGAAGACAAATGCTTCCCACAGACGGAACTAATTGTGGTGACAATCATGTTCAACAGAAGTTCACAAGAAAAGACAATCACCAAAGCAAATAAAGAATGTGATGAATCACAATCACATAACACAGTATGTACGTGGTTCAGCAAGAATGCCTACGTCCACAGTGGTTCTCTCAGTATTATTTCTCTATACTCCGGGGAGTGTTTTACAGAAAATACAATGCGTGCCTCTTGCCCCAGGCCTAGGGTTTGTTATATACATTTCTGTTTTTTGGGGAGTGTGGATATTGGACTTCCCCACGTCAAACAATTACTCCTAGAATATCTCCTTCTGAGATCTTAGGAATAGACTAGTCGTAACTGATTTTGGTGGATACGCAAGGTTCCCAGACTTTGGATCGTTTCTGCTGGGCTACTCGTCTGGGCCCGTGGTGACACATCGAGGTACCCATAATAATAATAATAATAATAATAATAATAATAATAATAATAATAATAATAATAATAATAATAATAATAATAATAATGTATCTTATGCTTGTGTGGCATGATATATTAGGTGATGTTAATTATGATACTATTAAAAGATTAATTAACTTAGACTTAATACCTAAATTTAGTATTAACTATAATCACAAGTGCAAAACGTGTGTGGAATCGAAGTTAACAAGAACTCATTTATAATCAATTGAAAGAGGTTAGAACCCTCTTGAATTAATTCATAGTGATATATGTGACTTGAATTTATACAAATAAGAGGTGGAAGAAAGTATTTGATTACTTTTATTGATGATTGTACTAAATATTATTATGTTTAATTGTTTCGAAGTAAGGACGAGGCTGTAAATGTCTTCAAACATTACAAAACAAAAGTTGAAAATCAACTTAGCAAAAATATTACAGTGGTTCGAGGCGATAGAGGTGGTGAATATGATCCCCCTTTTGAATATTTTTTTTCGAAACATGGAATTAGTCATCAAACTACCGCTCCTTGCTCACCACAGTCTAATGGTATTGTTGAATACAAAAACCTAACTCTAAAAGAGATGATGAATGCTATGTTGATAAGTTAGATTTTACCTTAGAGCTTGTGCAGAGAAGCTTTGCTTTTTGCAAATTATCTCCTGAATAAAATACCTCATAAGAAAATAAATAAGCCACCATATGAATTATGGAATAGTCGAAAAGCTTCTTACAAATATATCAAGTGAGGGGGTGTCTTGCAAATATGGTGGTTTCTAATCCTAAAAGGATTAAAATAGGATGAGAAATTGATATGTGCACCTTCATTAGTTATGCAATTAATAGTAGTGCATATTGATTTCTTGTACACAAATATGAGATTCCTAATAAACATGAAAACTCTATCAATGAATCTAAAAATGCATATTTCTTCGAAGATATATCTCCTTATAATAAAGTGGTTGATTCAAATTCTTCTAAAAGAACTTATGACATTGTATCTAGTAGTAATCAAGAGAATTTATATAATCTATTGAGCATATAATGACTCCGAATTTGGGCGCGATAAAAGGACAAAGACTTTGAAGTATTTTGGTCTAGATTTTCTAACTTATACGATAGAAAGTGAGTCTAGTAGCTTCGAAGAAGCGATGTCAACTCTAAAATATCCTTTCTGGAAAGAGTCTCTCAATAATGAAATTAAATCCATCATAAGAATTCATACTTAGGAATTGGTGGAACTTCCACTAGGTAATAAACCTCTTAGATGCAAGTGGACACTTAAGAGAAAATTAAAAGTGTATGGATGAATTAAAAAATATATAGCAAGACTTATAGCCAAAGGCTATTAGAAAAAGGAAGGATTAGATTATTTTGATACTTATACTCCAGTTACGAGAAAAACATCCATTCGAATGTTAATATCTATTGTAACAATGTCTTATCTTATTTCAATCTCATTATATTGAGAATATACTTGATAAGTTTGATAAAGGTTGCGATAGCATAGTTAAAGCACCTATTGATACAATACTGAAAATTGTATATCTCAATTTGAATATCCTCCTATTACAGGTAGTTTAATGTATGTGAGGAATAGCACTCATCCAGATAATTCTTACTCAGTTAGAAAATTGAGTAGGTATACATGTAATCCAAGGAAAGACCATTGGAAGGCTTTTATAATTTTTCTTAAATGTCTAAGATATACTCTTAACCATGGATTGCTATGCACAAGAAATATAGTTGTACTTGAAGGTTATAGTGATGCTAATTAGATATCTTATTTGAGGAATTCTAAATCCACAAGTGGATAGGTATTTACACTTTCTAGTGCTATTATGTCTTGAAAATCCTTAAAACAGACTTGTATTGCTAGATCCACCATGGAATCTAAATTTATAGCTTTAGATAAAGCAGGAGAAAAAGCAGAGTTACTTCAACACTTCTTAGATGATATTCTAATATAGCCAAAACTTGGGCCCAAAATTTGCATACATTATGATAGTCAATCAATAATTGGTAGAGCACAAAGTTATATGTGTAATGATAAGTCTAGACATAAACATCAAAGACATAATATCGTTAAATGATTGCTCTGCAATGAAATTATTTCCATCAATTATATTAAATTTAAGGAAAATATAGCGGATCCGTAAACTAAAGGTTTGAATACAGAGAAAGTACATCCTTTATCGAGGCAAATTGGATTAAATCCTAAAAAATAAAGAGTTTCTTGATGGCAAGTCCCACTTAGATAAAATATGAAATATGTGTGTAGTATATTAAAACACATTATGGCATTTTGGGCTTGGGGCCCTTGGGATATCCCATCTCTATGAAGGAGGGAGCACCTACGTAAGCTTGAATTGACTTCCAAGTCCACATGATCGCTTTGGGCTTTGGAATTTTACTTGGACAAAATATTAACCTTTTGTCCAAATTTTACTTTGAGTTTTATTATTTTTTGAGTAATATTTTTTTGTGTATTTTATTTATTTCTGGGCCAATATTTATTTCATTTTTATCATTTATTTTTTGTTCCAACTATTGTGACAGCTATGGACAATTATAATCATTCTAGTTGTCATTTTAGTGTGTATATATTGGTGGTGTGCATCTTAATTTTGAGAGTTATTTTTAGACTTTATTTATTGTCTATGTTAGTCTCCATTTTCTTGTCTATAAATAAATATAGGTATTTCATTCTTGGTTCGCCTGTAACTTGCAATTTGGAGTGCTACTATTTCAAGTGTTAATTGTTGTATCATGGGAGATGATTTCCATAGAATTTGTGGATTACCGTTGTGGGATAAATCGCATTTTAAGGACAAAGTGTTGAACATTTTCCTCAATCATTTCACTATCTATTTCTATCACAGTAAGTTCACATTATTATTATTATTATTATTATTATTATTATTATTATTATTATTATTATTATTATTATATATATATATATATATATATATATATATATATATATATATATATATATATATATATATATTAAAGTTCATTTTGGATTACTCATTATGCATGGAGATAAAAACATGGATAAAAAAACCCAGTTGTAAATAAGTTGCGGACTGTAGTCTCTTTCTCTAATCTAATTATTTACAACTGGGTTTTTTTATCCATGTTTTTATCTCCATGCATAATGAGTAATCCAAAATGAATTTTAATATATATATATATTGCAGTCACTATTGTTCTCTAAATGCAATATACAATTAACAATCAATATTTTTTTCATTAATTATTATTATTACCTTTCATCACATTATAGACTGAGTAGGATTCTGACTAATTATGTAACACCCCGGCCCGGATTATGGGTTACCCTTGGTCAGCCCGATCTGATCTGAGTATTAGGTGTGAAGTGCGATGAGACAACCTAAATAATGTTGTTAGTCCAGTTTTATTTAATCAACATTTCCCTTGTTTAGCATACGATTCCAATTAAAATCAAGCTGTGTGAGGGACCCGTGATAATCATGCCTCGAATCCAATCATACAGATCTACTAACATAAAATAAAAGGATACGTACCTGTACAATGCTCTCAAAATACGAAACTGCACAGAGCCTGCCGTAATAAAGAAGAAGGAATAAGCCGAATGCCTAGTGAATTATACAACAATGCAATATAGAATCGAATGGAAAAAAAGAGACTCTAACACGTTATACATATGTGCATATGCAATTACCTCATATATATACATTAATGCATGAAATCATTTTTATTCCAAAAAGTTACTTGTTCGGATCAATTCTTATTAATCCTATGGAAAGACCCCTTTTGCTTAACTTACCAATTTTCCTGATTTAACGCACCAGGTTAAATACTTAAACAAAATACCATTTCATTTACGGAAAAGAAATTATTTTATCAAAAATCTTCATTTACTTACACCAAATTTACCTTAGTATTTTCCTTGAAAATCACCTTTCAACAAGCATAAGTACCATGTTATAAAATACTTATTATTCATTAAAGATCTTTCATAAACACAAACTTGTGTTAATTTTGGGCTAAAATTCTTTAGGTTAATTAATTATTCCCTTAATCACTTCACTTCATCATTCATTTTATTTCATGAACATTAGTTAATTTCTCACGTTACTTGTCCACGTTATCTTTCAACCGAAACATTTATTATTCAAGATATGTTGTCTTTTCTTACATTCACCACACAACCCATTCCTTTACATGTTTCACTTTTCATTATCTTTTTCTTGGAATCTTCCAAATAACTACGTACTTTAACGGGATCCACACCGCCGGCTACGCTATCATATGATCTGGCAATATTTATGGGTATTTTATCCTAGGGTTTCGGTCCCTTCTTAATTATTTTTCGATCTCATTCGAGTTTATATTGATGTGTTTTAAAATTTATCAAATGTCTATAGTATTCCAGTTTTATCGGCCGAAGTCAAAATCCAGGGATTTCACCCCACCTTGTGTTACACTTTGAAAATCATTATTTCTTGCCCTTTATATATTTGCATTGATTTTAACTCTCAAATCACTTTCTTATAGGACCATATATGTAACACTATTTTTTAATATTTTTATTTCATAAAATATTGCACTTTACGTAAAATTATCATTTTACCCATTTATTTTCAAACTTGCATTTCCTCCATTTTCACAAGTGTTATTTTCTCAAACATTATTAAGTTATATATACCAACTTCTCAAATATTTTTACTTATTAACACTCGTTTCACACTTTGGAGTAGCACCTTCTTTAAGTTGAAAATCTCTTTATTTCATTAATTTCTTTACCAGGAAAACACTTTGGAATTTCCAAGATTTCTTTTATAATAAAACACTATTTTCTCTTTATTTTCACATGTAGTCTTGAAATACCCACTTACCACATTTTTTACACTTTTTAACACACTTTAAGGGCTGAAATTTTTATTTTCTTTATTTCATACCCAATAAAACCTTCATTAACTTGTCTATATTCTCAATGCCAAATTATTACAAGTTCATATATATGGTAAGAGGGATTTTTAAGTCCAAAAATCCCATAAAATGGGTTTGGTACATGGTTCATTCTAGAAATTTCTTAATATTTGCATAACCATGATTTTCAAGATCAAAGGCATTTTTCTTCAAAACTTGAGTAAATGTCTATTTATATAATAATCTCAATTTTCACAAGAAAACCTTGAGACATTAATTCATAAAATATTTTCAACAAGAGAAATATTATTTCAAACATTTTATTCCATAAAATGTGTAAATATCAAGGTTTCTTGAACCATGTCATTTTTCTCAAAAATCTTGGAATCTTTTATAAATCATTTTACACAAAATCATGAGAAATAACTTTCTTAAATCGTATATGCATTCTAATCTTACAAACTCTACATATAAGATCAATGTTATGAAAAATAGAGTTCTTAAGCTAAATAGTAGAGTTTTCCATCTCAAAGATGCTCTAATAATGGTAGGATGAGTGCAGAAGAAGATGAAACACTCCCACCTCATAAGGTGGCATTAAAGAGGTTGTTTAGATCCACTAAGCTTGCTCCTTGAAAGCTCTTTTTCATCTTCTCTCAAAAATCCATAACTTTGCCCAGTAATGGTGTAAATTGGTTTTATAAGCTTAAGTATGGTGAAAAAAGGTTAAACTACTGTGATTTTTAGTGTAGGGATGGTGGTATTAGGGTAGTGTATGGTGGTTGGTAGAAGAGGAGCTCCAAGAGTAGAAAGAGAGAGAGAGAGAGAGAGAGAGAGAGAGAGAGAGAGACGAAATCTGATTAGGAATGCCCCAAATGGGCCAAAACTTAATTTAAATAATCCAAAACTCTAGAGGTTAAATTTCAAAAATACCCTGAAACTCAACCCTTTAATCCATTGGTCCATCATGCCTTTAACCTAAGTTTTGTTCTGAGCCGCTGAGAGCTCGATACGTCATCCAATTCGACGATCCATGTTGTGAAAGCACATTAAAATGTGCAAAATTTTTAAAATTTTGTCGGTCGTCTGAACGTCTTTGGACCTCATTTGAACGAGATCCCCTCTCGTTGGAATGAGAGTTCTAACAAGGTACTAACGAGAATAAATCTTAAGGTTAAAAGGGGCGATATATCCACCTTGTTAGAATGGGAAAGTACCCCCCTCGTTCGAATGACGATGCACCTCGTTTGAACGTGAGCTTTCGAACGAGATTTTAGAGAGGTAGGTAAAGCGAGCATTTCTCAGTCGTTATAAGGTCATTCGAACCTCGTTCGAATGACAACTCCTATCTCGTTCGAACAATAATGATCTTTGTTTGAACGACTTCCAAAAATCTCTACCTCAATTTTAGGCCATAAAAGCTCCAATTAAGTTGCACAAAAGCCACAAGGATAGCTTAAACTTAATATCCATACATAATATATTGTTCATGGCCCAAGGGCATACAATTTACAAGGTTTGAAGTACAAATCTCGTGCACGGGTGATACAAGTCATAACTACTTTCATAATTAAACTTAATTATATGTCATTTCATAACCATATATCATTAACCAACTAATTCTAGAGATGTCATTACTTATACACCTATCATTTTTATAAATTACTAAATTTTAGTTCCACACGATGCGCGGATACTTTAAAACAAAAAAAAAATACAACTTGGTGTGTGACCCTAACAACGAATGTGCCTCCAACACCTACTATAAAATTTTCAACCAATTTATTCCCACCACCTACTATATAATAAATTATACACACTTATCATATTCATCAGTTCAACGGAATATTCATATCAATTAAACAAAAAAAGTCTTTACTATAAATTACTAATACTTATAACACTCTCCAAGTTAATGGGTTAACCATCGCTAGCTGATGACACTACATACATCGTAATTAAACCACATATGCACATCTCACTCGTATAAAATCAAATACTACGATTATTACATGAAATAAAACCATTCTTAGAAACTCTAATAGGAAAAATGAGATACTCATATGTGATTTTAATGGTGCTAAATGAAATCAAGTCTCGTTTACAGCTATTGTTATATAAGAAAGAGATAAGACAAGAATTAGAATATGAGAATCTTTCATAACTCGTACAAAAATATCATTAAATGTACATATAAAAGGAGAAAAATTAAAATCCTTAATACAACCCAAGTTATCACCTCACCTGCCAAGTACAAGATGTAATTTTTTCATCAACTACACTTGCATTTTTTTCAATGGTAACATAATATAACATAAACACGTTAAATACAAATTAAATTTTTAAATATATTTATTAATCAAACAAAAATAAAATTTCATATAATATAAAGAAAAGAACTTAACACTTAAATTTCAACATGATAATTAAAATTAAACCACAATTAAAGAGGCTCAAAATAACATTCACTCAAAAACCTAAAAATGCACTATTTCTTGCCCTCGTTACAAATTAAATATACAAAATAAAGTGAAAATTCATTGCACTAAATTTAAAGTTAAGAAATACACGGTTGAAATGGAAATAAACTGTAACTTTATATATTAAACATAAATAATCAAAATGATGTTTTATGGAAACTTTATAATTTATTCCTCCATTTTGCTAAAGGGGACAATATTATAGACTTATTTTTTACTTACAAATAGTTGAGACAATCTTAAGAGATTTGTCCAGAAAGAATTTTCAATAAAAGAAAACAAGTACAAAAGGGGCAGTTAAAAATTATCCTCTTATATTTATTCCTAAACAAGTATGGTCTTACACAACTACCATAAATGAATTACACGATTGAGGGAGAGCCAAAAAAGACAAGAATTCAGTAGCTTTTTTAATAGAAAAACTCGTTGACATTGTAAACTTTTTTTTCTTTGGTTTTCTTAGTACCTTTAAATGGAATGGTTTGTGAATTAAATACCGATTTTTATAGCAGGATGTGAACGCTGGTAGAGAAGTCAAACATGCCTCTTGGGAATATCTAAAGAGAAAAATAATGGAAGAGATATGAGACTCTTGATGAACGGGGATAATAAACGAAGTAATAATGACCTCACAGATTTCACCTGAAGGGGAGTGAAATAGAACATTAATGCATTTCATGTGGCATAACCATATGAGGAGACTTGTTTTTAAATAAACTAGTTTTCATCCCCACGCGATGTGTGGGCACTTTTTAATCCTTATTTTAGTGTCTTAACCAAAATCAGCACACATCAAAATTCAGGATTTGACAGCCCATCAAATTTTTAATTTTAATTTCATAACCCATCAAATTTAACTAAATCGTTATAATTCTATTCTAAAGTCTTCTTGCTATAACATCGTGTTGTTTGAAGAATTTGATGCCTATGTCATCCAACATCCTTTATCCTCACCTTCATTGACATAACAAGCTAACCAAAATTATAAGAAATATATAATTAGGGTTTATAATACATTTTTTAAGAGGTTTATTTTCATTCTCTACCAATCCCGTTGCTCGCGATAGTATATAAGGATATTTGTATTTACATATTTGTTAAGTGGAGTACGAAGCTTAAGTTGACAATTCTAGTCATTTTTGTTGTCTCATCATACAATCAGCCAAATAAGGTGAAAGATTTCCTCAATTGAGAAGCCCACTTCAAAAATGTCATTAACAACTTTCTTAAGTCCACATTATTTTCTTTTTTCTTTTTTTTATCTCAAGTAAATGTAAGAGGAAGAAAAGCGTTAAATTTTGAAAAATCAATTTTGGATTCACGATTACAATTGTTCTCTTTAGAGAAATACACAACATTGAATTAAATTCGAGATTAATACTGTGTTCTCTTTCTTCTTACCAAGAGAAGAATATAGCTTTTAATAATTTAATTATGTATTTTCTTGATTTTCCTTCTTTTTTATTCTTTTCTTTGTGGTTAAAGAGATTAGATGACATCAATATATCTTTTGAGCTATAAGTGTAGTATATACCTAATGAAGGATTAGGAGTGGGATGTCATTTGAAAGTTATGTGAGGGAGTTTAAAAAAAAGACATGTGTGTTCTTTGTCTTTTTCCAAACAAAAACAAATAAAAAAGGATTTGTTATTACAAACTTGAGTCAATTGTTCAAAAATTAAAAAAGGAAAAAACATGTTAACTTTATTGATTAAAAAAATTAATCAGAAATAAAAGAAAAAAGTTCCACTGTTATTTTAAGTGGACAAAAACTATGTTTCAAAAATACGAAAAGGCAAAAAAAACTAATGGATTGCAATAAAATCGAATTTTACAAAAATTATTCGATTTGAATAAAAAAATTCCCAACCATTATTAGAAAGAAAAAAATACTTACGTTTCACTTAGATTTAAAATTAAAAAAAAAAACATATACGATTTTAACAAATAAAACTCACAAAAAAAAAGAAAAAAAAAGTTCAAAGAAGACGCTACTCTATCAAAATTTTGAAAAAGCATATTTTATATCAAAGAAAAAAAACTATGTTTTACCCGAATAAAATTAAAACAAAAAAAAAAGAAAAACATATCTAATTTCATTTGAAAAAAAAACATAAGTTTTACCCCCACTGCACCTTGCCAAAAGGGGGGGGGGGTTCGATATTAAGGGGTACAATATAAGATTTGCTAAAAAATGTAGATATTACTTTAAAGAAAAAACATACTCAGTTTTACCCCAAAAAAATACATAAGTCTTATCATAAAAAAGGACTAAGTTTTACCAAAAAAATAAGAATTGAAAAAATCAAATTCCATAAAAACACAAGAAGATCTTTTTAAAGTCAATTTAAGAAAAAATTGAATTAAAAAAAAAGCTTTACCAAGATATCCCATGGTTTCTTGCGGGCAAGAAAGCGAGAGAGGGAGAGACAATCGAGATGAAAATATGAGAATCAAATATGGAATGGCATGACAATTTACTTGGATTATAAACTCCATCAGTGCCATTTGATTTGAAAGAAATATATATAATTGATGGTGTTTTGTCTCACTTATATGAAGAGGAGTGTAAGGACAAATTTTCGATATAGTCAATTTGTTTATAATTGGTTTAATTTCGGACAAAATAGTTCTAGTCTAGGATATCTATTGAGTTGTGATCCCACAAAGCCTATGATGTTACATGTTGAAGAATATGCGATTAAATCTTTGAAGATGATATCATGCCGAGTTTCATTATTCACATTCAGTTTATTCTAGACCACTCGCGTATGAATGCTTAGTGATTTATGTGATTTAAAATTTTGTTTAAATGATGGATGATTTAAAATGATTTTTAAATGTTTTCAAATATTGAAAATTTAAAATATATTTTGTGGAAACATATTTTTATTATTTCTTATTTAAAAGATTTTCAGAAATTTTGAGGAATTGTTTTAAACATAAAATCAGTTTTAGTTGTCGTTTAAACGACATCTTATGTCGTTCAAAGGACATGCACATGTCGTTCAAACGACTCGTCGCCTTGAATTTCGTGTTTCAGTATTTTAGGACTCTTTCGACGTAGAAATAAATACAGAACTTTGCCAAAATCTTTTTACGAATAGTTTACAAAAAGTTCCCAAGGTTTTCCATCATCCGGAGTTTATTCATGATTGAATCTCACAAATCCTAAGCTTGTGATCTTCAACGTGTTTATCGGAGTCGTTCTCTTCATTAATTGATCATATTACTTTCATGTGGTTGATTCCGTACGTTCTGTGAATGAAGATGAAGCGGTGAAGTTCGTATTTCGATTTGGTGACAATAGAGGCTACATTGGTGGATATCAAGGTACACATAGAGTCATGTACTGTGAACGAGTATCGTGGAAGGATTTCTACGTGGCACTGTGGACGAGCGATTGAAGAGAAAAAAAGGCATCAAGGCTTGTGGGTGATCGAGTCATTGAGCAAGACTAAATTCTCTCTCTGTAATTTTTTGTATCATAGTGATTATCTAGCCTGGTCGTCCTAGGTTTTCTCTCTTAGTGGTTTCCTCGTACATTGGAGTCTCTTGTGATTGATCTATTTACTTTATCTGTTTAACTTAGATGCATGCTATAGGATTAACAAGATAAAATTCATAAATCGAAATTGATTTTTCACAAGATAAGTTTGAGACAAAAAAATTAGAAAATTTGAATTGTTCGCATTCACCTAAAGATAATTGCTAAAGGGCATTGGTATCAGAGCTAGAAATACTATTTTATTATGTGAGTGATCCCTTATCTTTAGGTATGCTCTTTGGAGGGTTTGATGATTTTAGAGCACACTTGTCTGAAGGGTTTAATTGGAAAGCACACATGAAGTCTGCACTCAATACTTTTGTCAAAAAGGAAGATTCTGAAAGGTGTCTTCGTTGTGAGGGGTTTGGTTATAAGCTAGATGAATGTCCCACTAAACTAAGGAATGATGTTAATAAAACGATAAATCATGTTTCTACCCTTAGTGAGAGTGATCCGGAAGAGGAAAATTGTTATGCTAGTAAGTGAGACCTTCCCACCTTCGTGCTTAATCATGTAAGTGATGACAACAAATCTTCCAAGGGTAAAGAAAATTGGAAAGAATGTGTCATAAATAATAATAATACCAATGCGTTAATTAAGGATCTTAGGGAACGTGAGAAGACTCTTCGAGAGAAGCTGGAATATGTTGAGGGCACGAGAGATAGTCTTCGAGGTTTAATGGAGGCTATGAAAAAGGAGATTCTTGAGTTTGAGGATTCTAGGCATTTACTTGAGTCGATTATTGGTGAGCTTGTGGAGAAATTGAAAGATTAGAGTAAGGTTAAGTTTAATTTGGAAGCTAGGTTCGAAAAGTTGGATAATATCTTAGGCACCGTACAAATCAAATATAATAGGTGTGGTATTGGTTTCGATAATCATGTTGCACTCATTCCCAAAGGAGAGATCCACCTAGGAACGTTAAGAATAATCTTCATGTAGGAAATGCTCCACGCCGTATCTACACTTACACTCATTGTGGTAGGAGAGGTCATCTTAGACGGTTTTGCTATGATCTTAAGAACTCTCCTAGAAAGACTAAGAATAAAGTCGTTCTGGTACCTAAAATTCCATTCGTTGTTTCACACCTACTTTGGTTAGGAAATCGAATTTTGAGGCTTTAGGCATTAAGCTCGGTGATACTCGTGTCATTGCTCGAGGTTCTCCCCATGTTACATCTTACGGTTGAGAATTTTATCGATTTGTCATACTCTAGTTGTGTCATCTTGATATATCTTGTATAGGGTTATGATGTGTATCTCTTTGTATTATATTTTTCATTTATGAAATATTGTTGTGCTTGGACCCCCTCCATTTCATTATGCATCTGACTAGGACATTTGGTAATAATTATTACTTCTTAGAATGATCTTAGCCATTGCTAAATGGGGAAACTTTGAAGTTGATTTGCATTATGATTCGAATTTGTATATATGCCATCATTGTACACATGCAAAAGATTACATGAATGTTTGACTTCTAATGTACATTTGAGTTTGGTGAGACTTTTTTCTCTCAATTTTGTGATTTATGCGTAATTACACTAAAGAGGAGGTGTGTATTTAAGAACCATTGTATGGAGGTAAATCTTTTACTTAAATTGAAAAATGATGAGTGTTCATGGGAAAGGGCTATAAGAGTACAATTAACTCATCATGAAATCCATCGTTTAAAAGAGCCTGAAAAAATTAAGGCAATAAAAAGAATCATATGCCAAAATAAGGGCCAATAGGATTTCTCTAAGGAGAGAAAAATAAAAACCTCAAAAGAGCTTGAAAAAGAAAATATGAGTACTCGAGCGTGCTTGGATGGAAAAATTACAACAGGGTTGCACCATGAATCCAAATGTTGAAAAATCGTATCATGGCGCTATTATTTGAATAATCGTCAAAATTACGAATTTGTGTGCATGACGTTTGTTTAGTTCATTGAATTCAATTTATTAATTGTCACATATGGCTAAAACTAAGTTTGATGAAATTTAGCTATCAATTAGAACTCCTTGATCGTTTTGATGTGTTGACTTTGTGATTTATTTATCATAGTTCACGCCCATACACTCCATAACCATGTTTGAGCACATCGATAATATGTTAGCATGTAAATCAAATTTATGTTTATTTTATTTTTTTTGGTTCTCAGCCTGTTTTTCTTATGATTCGTATTCCCAGTTATTGTTTCAAGCTAATTTCTCCACTGAGCAAAACTTTTCATTTTTTAGTACTGGAATGGAGAATTATTTGAATTCGTTCAAACGACTTCTTGGTGTCGTTCGAACGACATACTCAATTCGTTCGAAGTTTTCTTCTCACGGCACGTTTTTTGAGGCATTATTTTTGTCAGGGTTGGTCGTTAGAAGGGTCGTTAGATAGGTGCTTCAAACGACTGCATTCTATTTTGGGTCGTTAGTAACGACTTTAGGTGTCGTTCAAACGACAAGTCAAGTCGTTCAAACAACTTAAAAATCCACGACTAGGGTTTTTATCCCCATTTTTTGGCCGACTTTCTCATTTAGTTCTTGCCTCTATCTCTCTCTCTCCCTCTATCTCTCTCTCTTGTTCGTCCCCTCCAAGTTCGAGTCCTCTATTGACATCTTAATTTGAAGCTTTACAAGACCATTTTGCTCACTGATTCCACCTTGGCCATACCCTGTTCGAACCTTATTGTGAGACCCCGCTTAAAATAATAGCGGGTGGCCATCCCTATACTACATTTAATCAGGAATCTCAGATGGCTCATTCTCAGTATCAACAGACTATACTAAAAATAGATAAGGCTAACATCCCGAAGCAATAAAAGCGGATGCCAAAATTAAAATAAAACATGCAACGGACAACAAACCAACAATATAGAACTACTAATAAAAGTAAGAGGTACACAAGTACCATGATAAAAGACGTGCTAAAATTAAAATAAAATGAGTGCACAAAAGGGTATATACCTGAATAAGCTGTTGGGTCACAAACAGTACAACATCCGTAAAGAAGAAATATAAACTACTACATATAACCCTTGGGTGTAAACCCGATATACAAATGATTCCTATCTAGATTTACAAAGAAGTAGGAAGCCACTACAATCTAAACCCCACCACAGTCCGCAACTGCTAGGGCTCCCAAGACTCTGGAGAGAAAAGTATTCGGTATCCATGCGGTAGGACACCTATAGTAAACAGTATATATATATAGCAAAAGAGAAATATAAACGGGTCAAAGCCCGAGGTGTAAAAATGTTTAGCAAGTGTGTTAACCATGCATAATAAATCTAATTGCACTATTTCATAATTAAAGTGGAGTCGAACTCTCGTGAAACCCCCAAACTCACCTCTCATCTACAACGCGCACCTAGGTATGTCCTGGAACCTTAATTAAGTTACCCCACCCATATAAGTACAACCTACCTTACAATAGGCACGACATATACCCGCATGACCTGCCATCCTAACATAACCCAAGAATCCTTTCCATTCTAATCGCACCTAAATATATATACACATATATGCCCTCTAGGCTATAGTGGTTCCAATTATTAAAGTAAACCAGTTATAAGTCTTGGTACGTCACACATTATCATAAGTTTTAGCATAAAGAATTTATTCTCTAAGTAGCATACATTCTTGTACTAAAGACATAACTTCTCTCCACTCCCAACATTGCACTACATTTTGTGCGTGGGGCGTCTCGCAAAGCAAAATCCAAACAAGGAACCCCCCCGATACACTACTCCTGACAATGTTGATCGTAGGGATCTATTATGTCCTCCATACAAATCCTATTACTGCAACTACCTAATTATTTAATACCATCTCCAAAAACACAATTGAATCTCTATTTGAATCCTCGGGGTCGATATAATCGCAATTGTCTCTAAGTGCGATCCTTCGACCCTGATAACCTAGTACACCGAAATCACACAAGATGTACACCATGGAAACTCCATATCCTCTTCACCTATAGGATACATAAGTATATATTTACTCTAAATATCTGTAAACAATCATTCATTCCTATAACCACGTATACATAACACACATAATGTACACTTTGCAATACACATAACGTAAACGGTTATAGGATACCAAAATACTGCACCATGCTATCATCTTCTAGGAATTACTCACTTTTTCCCAAGGTCACCACCTATCGAACTAATATCACACCGCCATGGTGACAAAATCAAAGCAAACGTATGGGAAGAGGTCATAGTTCCTAATCGGAAAGTGATAACGACTCATACCTAAGACTTCTCACCCCCAAAAATAAAATCACACAAATAATAATGGACGACTATGATCTGGGGAATATCCACACCCTGCTCCTCAAGCCATGGGCTCACCCTCATCGCGCAACTTCCCATGATAGCATGTGTTGGGTATGCTTCACACCATAAGTATATATATCATCCACACTATATGTATATACATCCATACGATCAAATCATATATACAAACCATCACGCACGGTATAGGTATTCACGCCATATGTACACACACATATACATATCCACATTTACACATATATACACACTATCTTTCGTCCGTATGTATGAGATTTATAAACTCGACTACAAGTGTACATAGTCCTTATTATACTAGCCGTCACACCAAACGTATTAACTTAATTCATTATATAAATACAATTTCTCACTTGAAGTATACTCATCCATTTCCCTATGATATGAATAGTCTTCCAACATTAATGTATGTAACAATCACTACACATCCCCTCTATATCCGAAAGCACATCGATATATCTATTAATAATCCCGACTATAAGTGTGCACATAACTAATAGTCTACAAACCTCAAGATCAATCCAAACTTCATTCCATGATCCCATCCATTATTGGAATCCCCATTGTTAAACATACACAGATATATAACAATTATCTCGACTAGATTTACAACACATCCTATTCTAGTTGATAGTATGATCCAATCGCTCTTAATTCCGACTACGGTTCAATTGTCCCTATGAACCCTTAACATTAACGCATATATATAAAATAACTAACTCGGCTAGAAGTACACACATAATTATTCCATTCGGTAATAATCTAAAGCATATACCGTGATACCTCTTGACTTCAAACGCATATAAACAAAAAGGGGCTATCTACACAATTTATAACTAATTCGTGATAGCTCACCACCATCATATTAATATAATCCACCTATCATTTAGTCCCACAATCAGTTCCTTACTAAAAAAGGTGTCCTACCCTCATAACCCATTTCTAACATAAGTCCAAAAGCCCCTATTCATCCAAGGTCACAAATCCCCTAATATTATATCATAACCCTCCATAACAAGTCCATTAGGAAGGCCCCTAAGAATAAAACCCAAAAGAAAAGGGGGGTAAAAGAAAATCCCATTCTTGGACTAAAAACAGAGGACCGGTCGACCAGCCACTGACCCTCGATCGACCGCAGTTCTAAAATTCGTCCTACGAAGAATGCAGTAGGCTTTACCCTTAGGGCACGATCGACCGACCCCCTGGCTGCGGTCGACCGACCATACCAAATCTCTTGCCCTTTTTTCCATTTTTAGACAAAACCAATCTCTCCAAATAGTCAAAATATTGCCATCTAACCCTCAATCTTTAACTCAATCATATTCCTCACATCAAAACCCAACCTACATTTCGTCTCATCAACATAAATGCCATCAATCCCATGTATAAACAACAAATTCAAGTTTTAGTACCCAAAATCTAGGTTTTGATATTAGTACCCGAAATCCAATTCTTTTGCCCACAAATTATGAAATAAACTACATAAATGAATTATTTAGCAAGATTAAACACTTGCCTCGAAATCGTAGTGGTTGAATCGTCCTCAAGATCACGTACAGGCCGAAAATCTCCAAGCTTTTTCCTCTCTCTTTCTTCATTTCTTCTTCTTTCTCTATTCCTTTCTCTTTCTCTAGGGCTTTTCTCTCTCTCTTTATCTCAAGAATGAGATTTCAATCTCCTAAAGGCTTTATATGACTAATTTCCCAAAGCACCCAACTTAAATTATAATACACACTTTAAATGACAAAAATTATAATACACACTTTAAATGACTCGTTTACTCCAATTAGAGTCAAACTTACATAAAAATATTTCGGAACCAAAATAAAACTCAAGGACAGTCATTTCGACTATCTCGACCCATTCGGAATCAATGGCGCACTCAGAATCATCATCCGGCATACTTTATAAGGTCCTCAATTTTTGGACCTCTATTTGCAAAATTTAAAATTCTCCAATTTAAATAAATTTTATTTCTCCCGAAAGTTTAATTTCTCTGTCCCAAAGTCACGGGGTATTACACTTGACACTTACAGATATTTCACTCAAATTTTTCTATTTTTAAGGGATTTAGTTAGGTTTTGGTTGATTTAAGATTTCAATTATGATAATAATTGAATCTACATGTTTTAGTACACTTCGTGTCACTGTTTTTTTATTATATGTGTGTATGATTCATTTCTATTATATTTTAGATCTAAACTCAATTTTTTGTGTGTGTTTATCCTGTTGGTTGCTGTTGTTTGATGTTTTAGGGTTACACACGCTACCATTGCCTATACCTCAAGTGTGTACTGATCGTTTGTTTTTTCAGTATACCCCATAAATTTCAAAAGGAGTTTTTTTTTACAGTGTAGGAGGTTTTGCATCTTAAACTCAAAATTTTCAAATAGTTTGGGTGTGGGGTCGCCTACTATGTCCATTTTATTTTATTTTTTTGTGTGTTGTGTTGCCCTTGTGTGTATCTCAAAAATGTAAAAAGAATTTTTTTTGAAAAATTTATTGATATATATATATATATATATATATATATATATATATATATATATATATATATATATTGGATTTTTGGGGATACCCACACTCATGTTCGTTTATTTTATTTTATTTTTAGCATATTGGATTTATTCTGTCTATATTTGATTATTGTTGTTGTTGGTTATGGTTGATTTTCGTGGGGGTTCGGTTGGATTTTTGCACGGAGATAGGATTCTTAGTTGTGTTGGGTTGCACCACTTTTCATCCTATACACCATTCACCAAGACTCCATGTAGACGCGGTGCTCCTTTTGGCCATCTTGAGGAGCAACCGGCCTCAGTACGAGCTCAGTAGGCTCGGGCCAACAGACCTCAGTACTCTGTTTTGAGGTGGGCCACCCGTGTCGAATACGAGCGGTACTGTCTGCTCGGACTTCATATTAGAGCCATTGTTAGAGAGCGTGTTTTTGGGATCACTGAGTATAGTTAGTATGATGTTTCACTTTGGATAGCAGGGAGAGGTTTGGATCCTATGTTCGATGCATACGGAATTGTCTACCCAAACATTGTCCGTGAGTTTTATTTTCACTCCCTTCGCAAGTCTGCGGGACTTCAAATTGTTTCTTTTGATCTTATAGCATCCATGCTTTAGACTCATCATGTCCCTGACGCAGTTTTCCCCACTATCCTTGCTAATAGTCCTACTACTGAGGAGATCATCCATCACTACTTCTGGGAGGTCCCTCACGCAGGCACTATTATGCACCACTATTAGTTACGCTTGAACAAAACATGTTGCACTAATGCAACCACTCCGATAGCCTTGCAATAATTGCCCACTATCGTACTAACCATTTCTATAACGTTGTAACAAAGATAATATCATACTCGCATATCGCATCACTACAACGAGTAACCTCAATAAAGTACATAACATTGTTAATATACTCATTCATCCTCCGTGGATAGCACTAGAGAAAAATCCCGCTACACTAGGGAAAAATATTCACATAATGATAACATTTATAATTATACTCATTAAACTCGTCTCACATGCTAATCTAGCAATGAACAAAATATAGTGACTCGCTCGTGTCACATAAACACGCCTCATCCTCTTAGGATACAACTTATACTTCCACTTTTCCAATCGTCTTGACTGCACAAATGGTATCCAGACGTAACACGTCTGCCCAAGCCAAAACAAAACTACTTTAATCGTTGCCTTTTACTAGGCACCGTATTCTTTTCCCTTTACTCACTTCGGAAAATATTATCGCGTGTGATTTCACTCTCCACAAAATACCTCAACACATAATCCACTTATCACCTGTACTACTAACCATGTTAGGATCGTCCTTCTCTCGAACTTTAGTAGACTCGATTCATGTTGGCTAGCAGTTATTCCCTTAGCCTTTTAGACCCTAAAGAACATGTCACTGTCTATAATAGTCCTTACTGAATTTACCATCACTTGGTAAGAATTTAACTATCTGAATCATTTAAATGGGTCCCCTGATGTGTATCCACACCCCTTTGTGGTGCTACACCACCACCGTTGTATTCAGTCTTATTCTCGACTAAATTCTTCGATTCCTTTAACTTCCCACACAAAGGAGCATTATCATATTTATTGACAAAATACGACATTGTCAACCTCTGAATCGGCCGTCCATCAGAATTTCCTCTTTGAGTGTTATCAACTATTATTATGGGTCGATCTCCCACTTGGAGTCGTTTCCTCCACTTGTATCTGCATCTTCCGATACAAAATTTGCTAACAATTAAGATTCATATTCATAAATGGACCTCTGTCACGTCCTCCTGTGATGAGTTCAGGACAACGTTCACTCCTAATCTTGAACATCTGATGAAGGAACATACAGTCAACACTGTACCTAAGGTTCTCCTATAGACATAGCATTCCACTTCTAAAATTGGTGGTTGACTCCCATCATTATAACTTTGTTCCGACAACCAAGAAAATTTTCTGTAAATTTTCACTTTCAGTTAGCCACACTCTGTCCTATATCTAAACCTTTGGATAATTTACCTCATTTGGTAAACACACCCAATTCCTGCATTTCTAGAATTTCTACTGATAGTTCTCTACACATTTTGTAACACGTTGGGTGAGTTTACTCTCGTACCTCATTCGACTATAGCAGCATTTGGAAATCATGGTTGCGCCTTAGTCACCTTTTTGGTCTTGGATTCTCATGCCATAATGGAGGTGACCTAGACTACGATCATCATCCTTGAATATATTTTACAACCTCAACTGAGCCCTGCCTCCTGATGTCCGCTTAACGATCCTCTTCTGACATCCGTCGTCGCTCGGCACACGCACACATCCGAACGAAATTAGAATTCACTAATGTATATACGTTATAGTAGGAGTACGAAATCTCATCAAATAAATCGACAATCCTAAACATAGGGCTCTATATCAAACAAAGCAATGCTGAAAGCATAATAAGCCGCACAGATCCTAAAGGACAATAGAACCTGATGCTCTAATAACTCCTGTGACACCCCGCCTAATTGAATATCGGGCGATCAATCCTTTATTAAATTAAAATCAAGGTGAACAGTTGGTTCATTCTTAACATCACTGTCGCAAATTAAAATTTTCAAATTTCAAATACCCTGATTAATTAAGCTAAGTGCCAAAACCATTTGAAACCTTATTTCCATTTTATTAAATCCAATTATAAAACCTTTGACCATTAACATTTTAAGACTCACACATTAAGTATACGAATATAAATGAAAATCCAAGAGTTTAACCATTAATAACAAATCCCAACTTTAAAACACCAAAGGAAAACATCCTGACATTAATAAATCCCGAAGCAAAGATACTGAGAGTAAAAGAATTACAATCTCTGACAAAACCAACTGAATAATGGAAAAGGGCGAAACAGGCCCCACTGGATAAAACTGAACTAGAAGTGGAGTTAACAATGAAATCGTCTAAGCAATGGCTTGCAACTCCCACAAAAGCTACAGCACGTTCCATCCAAAGAATCCTAAGCATGACTCCCCTGTGGTTGGGCACCTGTAATACATATTGTTGATACCAAAATTAATATGCTGATGTGGACGAATCATACAAAGACACTTGTCAATCTACGTGGTACAATAACAACGAGGAAGTTCATTTCCCCGACCAACTCATGTTCTCTCCGAGCAACGAGGATATACCGAGGAACTTAAGCACTCCGAGGTACTTTAGCGCTCCGAGGAACTCCGGAGCAACGAGCAACTAAGGCGGTCCGAGCTGCATCTCGGCCGTATTATTAATTGCCAGAATATCAATAGTTCAACTATTCATTGAATGTTTATCATCTTCACGCACACGCTGCATTAAATGTATTACCCTTTCATATGTATATCATTTAATGTATCAACCCATTCATGTACATCTCAAGGGATATAAATATCTTGTATCACCCTCATTCAAAGGGACCGGAATTTCTTGATAGCACTTGTAATCGAGAATTCCCAAACACTCAGCAATAACATAACAGTGGACGTAGGCCATTCATATAAGGCTGAACCACTTTAAAAATCTTTGTTTCATTTTATTTATCTGTGATTGAATAATTAGAGCGATCTAATTTTTTACATCAACAGATTGGCGCCGTCTGTGGGAAACGACTGTTGCTATCGTTTTTCACCAAAAATCATTTATCATCAATGGCAGATAATCCAGAATCCAGTAATCGAAATGCTGGAAATACTGGAAATCCTCCAAATCCATCTGCACCTCCAGATCTGGTTGGAATTATGACGAATCTGGCTCAAGGAAAAACCGCCATGCAAGAAACAATGAGGCAACTCATTCAAACTCTTCACGGCGGTGCACCTACCCATTCAAGGCAAAGGAGTGATCGTGGGCAATCGTGATCCAGGCGTACTGGGTCATATCGTAATGAAGAATCTAATGATTTTTCTTATCAACCTGGGCGAACTTCATCGATTCGAGCTACGGATACAAATCAACATATCACCCTCTCTCCGGAGAAAACTAGCGCCCTGGAAAGATTAAGCAGGGTATCTCCTTTCAGTTGGTTAGGACCAAGGAGAAATATGAGTCCACCTAGAGCCCCATCGAGAAGCTTTCGACCACCATCAGGTTTGAGAGAAGGATCAGCACAATCAAGACCAGCTACTCGTCGAGATAGATCTCAGGAAGCTACGTCAAAATAATCAATTGCTCGGACTAAGCAGCCCGAGGAAGGAAATGAAGCATGGAAGGGTTCCATTCAGCGATTGGAGGACAGACATGGAGAAATGGTTAAAGAAAGGAATCCCTTACAGAGAACTTTTGTTCAAGGGACACCTTTTGTGCAGGCCATTGTGAATTTTCCTACACCATTGAAATTCAAAGCACCTGTAGTGACCCCTAAGTATGATGGAAAGACAGATCCTGTTCTTCATATAGAACAATACCAAGATGCTGCCGACATATATGCCGTTCCCGACGAGATGAGGTGTAGAGCATTCTCGGGAACTCTTACCAGATCTGCACAGATATGGTACAACAATCTTCCTCGGGGTAAGATTTCGACTTTTATTCAGTTAGCCGAGTTGTTCATCGGCAATTTCTATTTTGGAGCAAAGCCAGTAAAGCGAGTAGCGCACTTGTTAAGTGTTAGACAAAAATCAGGTGAGAGTACTAGAGATTACATAACTCGTTTCAATAACGAGAAGTTGGAAGTCATAGATTACGAAGAAAAGACAGCGATCACTGCTTTGATGAGTGGTTTGCTGCCTAACAAGTTATACTATACCTTGGACAAAGATCCACCTAAAACTATGTCGGAGTTGATGGCAAAAGCGGCCAAAATCATGAATGCCGAGGAGGCTATGGCTGCGAAGAAGAATATGGATTAAGAAACCAAGGTGGAGGTTGACAAATCTAAGAAGAAAGAGCAAAAAGGTAATGGTGGTGACAAGCACTCCAAGAATAATAGGACGTCATGGGAAGTCCTGAAGATATATGATAATTATACTCCATTGAAAATGGGTATTAATCATGTTTTGGAAGAAATCAAGAATAACGAAGAAATCAAGTGGCCAGAAAAACTGAGGACCAATCCTGAACTGAGGAATAGGGCCAAATATTGCGAGTTCCATAAAGATCATGGCCATACGACCAAAAATTGCATAGCCCTTCAGAACGAGATTGAAACTCTCATCCGAAGAGGAAAGTTGTCAAAGTATGTAGATCGCAGATGTGAAAGGAAGAATGATGATAGAACTAGAGATCGTTCCAGATCTCCTCGTCGGACGGAGGAGAAAAAGAAAAGAGATCATGAAGATGATCCAGATGAAGACCCCGATGTTCCAAAGAAGCCAAGACAGCCTGAACGGGAGGTATTTTCCATACGTTTTGGGTCATTTGATTGTAATGTTATTACAGGAGGAGATGCTGGAGGGGGAGACCTTACTGCAGAAAGAAAGGCCTATCTCGGAGAGGCTCAAGCCTGCTCATATATTCAACGAATAAATCTTGCCGAGGACGATCGTCCGAGGAAGGTAAACAAAGAGATGCTGGTCATTGGCTTTTCAAAAAATGATTTGGTAGGTGTTCTTTATCCTCACGATGATCCTCTGGTGATCAAAATGAGGATGAAGGAAGTAGTGATTTCAAGGGTGTTGGTAGATAATGGAAGTTCGGCAGATATCATGTACTATTCATGCTTTGATAGCTTAAATCTGAAATTATCTCAGTTGGAACCGTATCACAGACCCCTCTTAGGTTTTGCTGGTGAGAAAGTTTTTCCACTTGGGACGATCAAGTTGGATATATTCATTGGAACCTGGCCTGCTTATCGAACAGAAAGAATACGCTTCTTTGTGATGGATAAGAATGTGCAGTCAGCCTACAACATCATCATGGGAAGAGTTGGTTTGAAGAAGTTCGAAGCAGTTCCATCTACAGTGCATAAATGCTTAAAATTCCCAACAAACTTCGGAGTAGGAGTTGTGAAAGGTGATCAAAAAGTAGCTCGGGAATGCTATTATTCGTCTGCCGAGCAAGAAGAGCTTGAGGAATCAAGGAAAAAGACTATCACCTACCAGGTGGAGGAAGGTACAGAAATTGAAACTCTTGGTCCCAGGGATGAGTCCCAACTTGTAAAAGGACAGGTGGTAGAATCAACAGAAAATGTTATTCTGGACGAGGAGCACCCTGAACGAGTAACCTAGATAGGTTCGTCGTTGGATGCTTCAATAAAACAAGAGTTGATAATATTCTTGAGAAACAGGAAGAAAACTTTCGCATGGAGTCATGAGGACATGCCAGGAATAGATCCAAACTTCTTTTGTCATGAACTCAATGTGAATAAGGATATCAAGCCTGTAAAGCAGAGAAGAAGGGTATTTAGCCCCGAGAAGAATCAAGTCATACAAGAGGAGGTCGAGAAGCTCCAGAAAGCCCAATTCATTGAAGATGTGAAATATCCAGACTGGCTGGCAAATGTGATGATGGTAAAGAAGAAGAACAATAAATGGAGAATGTGTGTTGATTTCACTGATCTCAACAAGGCATGCCCAAAAGATCATTTTCCATTGCCCAAAATTGATCAACTAGTGGATGCTACCTCGGGACATGAGCTGCTCAGCTTCATGGATGCGTATTCTGGTTACAACCAAATCAAAATGAAACCTGAAGACAGGGAAAGTACTTCTTTTATTACCCCTAGGGGAACTTATTGCTATAATGTTATGCCTTTTGGTTTGAAAAATGCAGGAGCGACATACCAGCGGCTGATGAACAAGGTTTTCACCGAGCAAATCAGTTGCAACATGGAAGTCTATGTCGATGGTATGCTGACAAAAAGCAAGAAAACTGCAGATCATCTAGTTGACTTAGCTCAGACATTTGATCAACTGGATAAATACCAGATGAAGCTCAACCCGACGAAGTGCACATTTGGAGTACGAGAAGGAATGTTTCTCGGATACATTGTCAACCAGCGAGGCATTGAAGTAAATCCAGATAAGATCAAAGATCTTTTAGGGTTGCGATCTCCAACAACAAAGAAAGAAGTGCAGAGTCTTACAGGACGAGTTGCAGCGCTCAACAGATTTGTGTCCCGAGCAACTGACAAATGCCTCCCATTATTCAAAACACTTCGAAAAACTTTTGAGTGGACTGATGAATGTGAGAAGGCCTTTCAAGATTTGAAAAAGTATTTGGGAGCACCTCCATTATTGTCCCGACCAATAACAGGAGAGAAGTTGTATTTGTATCTGGCAGTATCAGAGAATGCAGTCAGTTCAGCATTGATTAGATTGGAGAATGGAGTCCAGAAACCAATCTATTACACAAGTAAGGCTTTCCGAGGTGCAGAAATCAGGTACCCAAAGTTGGAAAAATTGGCATTGGCATTAATTGAAGCAAGTAGAAGAATGAGGCCATATTTCCAGGCCCATTCCATCGTCGTTTATACCGACATGCCACTGACGCAAGCCCTTCATAAGCCAGAAAAGTCAGGGAGATTGATGTACTGGGAAATAGAGCTCGGTGAATATGATATTGTGTATGAGCCCAGATCATCATTGAAAGGGCAAGCTGTAGCAGATTTTATAGCAGAGTTTACATATCCTGATACCCCTGAGGAACAAAAACTGCTCGCTGACCAACCTGTGGATGTTACAGGATCAACAGACATAAGTCCAGACCAGCTCCGGTTGGTAAAAGGATTTATGGATGTAGAAGGATCAGCAACTTCAAACTCAGACCAGCTCCGGTTGGTAAAAGAACGAGAAGAGATGGTCAACGAGGAACGAAAAGCGTCAGGGAAGGATGAAAAGAAGCAACAAATATTTCACCGAGGAACTCTATCAGATAGGAAATTTGAAGACGGGTTGCCCGTATGGAGATTATATGTAAATGGTTCATCTTGCACAGCAGGTTGTGGGGCAGGAATTGTTTTGAACACCCCAGGCGAGATTGACATGGAATATGCTTTGCGATTCCAATTCAAAGCCTCTAATAATGAGGCTGAGTATGAGGCCATGATAGCAGGCCTTAATTTATCAAAGATTATGGAAGCACGACAAGTGATGGTATTCAGTGATTCTCAATTGATTGTGAATCAGATGATGGGAACGTATGCAGTTAAAGGAGAATTAATGGTCAAATATCATGCCAAGGTAATGGAGTTGTTGGCAGAATTTGATGCGATTCAGTTGATCAGAATATCCAGAATAGAAAATGCAAAAGCAGACGCATTGGCCCGACTAGCATCAGCTACACGTACCGAGCTACGAAGAACAATGCCGATTGAAGTACTGGAAAGTCGGAGCATAGAAGAAGACTTGACGATGAATGTTATTACCCTTGATTTAGGACCATCTTGGATGGATCCCATCAGGGTATATATTAAAGAGGGAGGATTGCCAGAGGATAAGCTCGCTGCCAAAAAATTGAAGTATAAAGCTGCTCGGTATGTATTAATTAATGGTATTTTATATAGACGAGGAATTATGGCAGGTTTGCAGAGATGTGTACATCCCTCCGAGGTGAAAGAATTGATTGAAGAAATCCATGAAGGGTTTTGTGGAGCTCATGTAGCAGGTCGAACGCTTTTACAAAGGGTAATGACAAAAGGATATTATTGGCCGACGATGAGGGCTGATTGTATAGCCTATGCTAAGAAATGTGACAAGTGCCAACGTTTTTCCTCTATCCGACGAACTCCATAAGCATTGTTGACACCAATAACTTCCCCTTGGCCATTTTCCATATGGGGAATTTATTTGGTTGGACCATTGCCGACCACCCGAGGAAGATTCAAGTACCTCGTCGTCGCAGTAGACTATTTTACTAAGCGGGTAGAAGCTGAACCACTTATTGATATGACATACGAGAAGGTATACCAGTTCGTTTGGAAGAATATCATCTGTCGATATGGTCTCCCTCATGCCTTCATCACAGACCATGGAACCCAATTTGATAACGAGGAATTTGCTGCCTATTGTCACCAGTCGAACATTTTGAAGGTTCATTCAGCACCAGGCCATCCTCAAAGCAATGGACAGACTGAAGTGACGAATAGAACACTGCTGAATGGTTTGAAGAAAAGGTTAAGTGAAGCTAAAGCTAACTGGATTAATGAGCTACAATCAGTATTATGGGCTTACTGAACAACCCCCCGAGCAGCGACTGGAGAATCACCATATATGCTGGCATTTGGAAGTGAGGTTGTAATACCTGCCGAGTTAGGTCTCCCAACACACAGAGTGCTGAATGTCAATTCCCCAGTCAGCGACTTGATGAGAAGACTGGATTTGGATATGCTCGAGGAAGTCAGAGAAGAGGCAGCCATTAGGAATGCTGCTTACCAACAACGCACAGCTCTGTTCTACAATAAAAGGGTGAAGAAATGTGACTTAAAAGAGGGAAATTATGTGCTAAAGAAGGTAATTCAAAAACATAATAAATTGGAGGCAAACTGGCATGGGCCTTACCGAGTTACAGAAGTTGTTCGACCAGGAACTTACCGAATAGCAACTCTAGAAGGAGAAGAATTTAGGAATGCTTGGAATGCTGAACACCTTCGCAAGTATTATCAATGATATAAAATGTACAACGGTTCCATCAATATGAATAAAACAATGATGTTTTCACCATTTTCCTCTCCTTTGTTTGAAAGTTTTTCGGGGAATACTAGTGTTGTACACTACGCTGCGCTGCTCGACAGCAAAAAGAAGACGATAGTTCAGACCCACGACCAACTCCGGCTGGTAAAAGGGCGAGAACCAAAAAAGAAAAAATATACTCCTTTGGTTAGGAGGCGTACACTAGCGTGACCAACTAAGGTTGGTAAGATAACTAGTGGACAGATAGTTCGAAAGAACCAAAAAATATACTCCTTTGGTTAGGAGGCGTACACTAGCGTGACCAACTAAGATTGGTAAGATAACTAGTGGACAGATAGTTCGAAAGAACCAAAAAATATACTCCTTTGGTTAGGAGGCGTACACTAGCGTGACCAACTAAGGTTGGTAAGATAACTAGTGGACGGATAGTTCGAAAGAACCAAAAAATATACTCCTTTGATTAGGAGGCACACACTAGCGTGACCAACTAAGGTTGGTAAGATAACTAGTGGAGATAAGTCAATAATCAACTACGGTTGAAGGAAGAACAATATCATTTGATTTGAAAATAGGCCAACAAGTTGGTCGGAAGGTAAAATCATTCCAGAAAATACAAAGAATTCCAAACTGAACCAAGTATAGTTGGTCGGTGACCAACTATACTTAGTCGACGAGGATAAATTATCGATCATGGTTGGTCGGGCACATTTTATGAAAAAAAAAAAAAATTTACCAAGTATGGTTGGTCGGGGATAAAAACCCATAAACTGTAGTTGGTCGACAAACACAATTTAACAACCTTGGTTGGTTGGAAACATTTTAAACATTTTATACTCATTACTTTATTATTAAGTGATTGAGCAACATTGATACTTATAATTTTGATTGCTAAGTTGGTTGATGAACAGCACCATATTGTTATCTTTTTAACAGATAAGTATACACAAATGTAAAGATGTTTGATAAACACAAGACAATCGCAATACAAATTTGCAAACAGAAAATGAAATTCTTTCATTAAGGTCAAAATATATTACAAGCTACATATATGTGCTAATTATTACATTGAAAAACCTATTCTATTGGTTTCTTTCCTTTAGCTTTTGAAACAGGTTCCTCGCCGGCAGGAGGATCTTCTAAGCAAAGAGGAGAGTTGATGAAATTAATATCTCTGAGCATTCTAACGTTCATAACAGAAGGTGTATCCAAGAGATGCTCGGGATGAGATAATTCAGTCTGAGAATGAAGACTATAGTCACCGAGATATTTTGAAATTAAACTCCGAGGAATGGAACGAGCTGGGATCCATTCCATGTCCAATTTAAAAGGTGGCACAGGCAAATCTAGTAACCCTGGAGCATGATAATCCCATAAAAAATGCCCTTGCTCCAATTTCAGTACACCTAGTGAGTTCAACCACCCCTGCTTATAACCTTCATTATTGGCATGTTCAATACGAGCATCTAAATGAATAAGGGCTTCATTGTATCCTGCCATCCAAAATTCCCTGGGCTGTTTATGGAATTGGAAGGTTAATCTATCCAATTGTTCGTGAAGGCTCCTGGAAAAAACATCTTTATCATTCAAAGCAGAATTCGTTGCAGTAAGTTGATCTTCCAAAGATAGATTTCTCTTGGACAATTCAGATAAAGCCCGATCTTTGGCGTTTAATTGGAATGCTTGAGTTTCCAAAGTAGACTGAGTGCGAGCCTCTTCAACATTACGGCTAAAAACTCTTGATCGACTCCGAGCAGCGACTGGAGAACTTTGCTCCTCGACAACATTTTGAACAGCTCTTCCTCGCCCCCGAGAACCTCTTCATCGTCCCCGAGCAGTCACAGGAATAACAGATCTTCTCAGAACGTCCAACTCTTGCCTTAATTTGGCATTCTCAACTTCTAAGAACGAGAAACCTTCATCGGTAACTTGCACTAAAGCAGTGGAAGATGACGCTGTAGATTCATACTGTGCCAGCTTTTTCTGCAAATTATTGTTTTCTTGTTCCAGCAACTCAGCAATCTGCCTGCAAGCCTCAACTTCACCTTTTAAAGTTCTTTCCCTAACATCGTATCTAGCAAGGATCTTTTTATGGCCTGTTTCATAAGAAAGCTGTTGATATCTATTTTCATATTCCTTGTGCAACAAAGCCATTGATTCATTGTGCTGACCTTGGAGATCTTCTAAGGAATAATGAAGTTCCTCAATCAAGTCATAGTAGGCCACATTGTTGGCCACAGCTCGGTCAAGTAAATCCTTCAAGTACCGATAAGCCTCAATTGCTTGATCTGAGGCATCATGGCCAAGGATGTCAGCAATTTCTTATGTACTAAGGTCTGTATGACCAGCCTTATAATATTCGTGACATTGCTGCATCAGCTTTGTATCATGTGCAGATATCAGTTCCATTCTAGCAACAAACTAAGGATGAGAAAAAGACAACAATCAACAAAAACAAATCATCAACAACAGAGATGAACAAAGATGTATTTTATTAGATCACAAGAGGATTATATTGTTTGATTACAAATAATGAAAGATAAAAATGATACCGAACAACTTCACACCTTTTCCTTGTCTCCCAAGACTTTCTTGGGAGGCTGGGACGAGGAGCTTGGTTGCTCGGTGGTAACAGTAACTTGATCTGCAGGAGTTGAAATTTTTTCAGAAGGAGGAGGCATGGAAGAAATGTCCTCGTTGGCAGAAGATAGAGATGCAGGGACTTGATCATCGATGGCCATGGAAGATTCATCAGAGACAGGCTCATCTTCTTCTTCTTCCACAATTGGTGGAGGAGGACCAGGGAGGTGTAGCTGGAATAGCCCAGAATCATCCTTGATCTTCAATTCCTGCAGGGCAGCTACCCATCCATCTCGAAAGTATTTCAACTTTCCGTATTGAACTTGGGATGTCATCGCAGCAATCCCCTTGTCCCATCCTTTATCCCAGCCTGCGCTGAAGGATTTTTTAACTGCGAGCTTTCTTCTCAATTTCTCCGAGGAAAGCTTCGCATCCAATTCTTCTTTTTGACCTTTGATATCTCGCAGGGTAGACAACTCTTCCTCTGCCTTCTTCAGCTTATCTTCAAGCTCTCCAAAGTTCTTGAGCTTGTCGTCATATTTTTTATGCTCAATCTTCAAACTTTTCACCTTATCCTCCAAACTCTTGGAGGTCTCAGCCAACTTCACCTTCTCGGCCTCAACTACAGACAAATTTTTCTCCCATTCAGCTTTGTCCTCGTTATACTACTGACGAGAATCCTTCAAAGATTGGGTTAAACCCAGCAGAGCATCCTCTACACCTGACGAGGAGCTGGAAGCTTTAATAGCTTCGTCTTTCTTCACAATGTTATTAAAACAATTCACCAGCTGAACAAAGGAAAAAGTGACAGGTCAGTGCAAAAATACAAATATTCAAAGACAGAAAGGAAATTCAGAGTGTGAGAAATTTACTGAAGCAAGATGACGAGTAGCTAGGGATGTCAACATATCCCTAGAAATTTTTTCATCAATTCCTTGGACCTCGGGCATGATCCAAGTTTTTATCGAGCTCATTGCAGAGCTCGGAGGAATGATGGTTGGAACACCAACACCACCAGCTGGTAGAGAGGACGCAGTTTCAGCCAAATTTACTGAGGATGATTTCCTCAATCTCCTTAAAGGGACTTCAGTAGCTTCAACCAAGGAAGAACTCTTGGTCGGAGAGATTGCAATTATTTCCACAGGAGCAACCTTCTTGCTCGGAGCCACTGGGGGCTTCTCGGTAGCTTTGGAAGGTGCAGTATCCACCTTCTTAGTCCCCTCTGGGACATCAGTTTTTCTTTTCTTGGCCCCAGCAACAGAAGTAATGTCATCAAATAGAGCAGGAGGAGCTCTTTTCTTGCCCATTCTCTGACTTAAAGGAAGATGAGAATCTGAAGAAGAATCCTCAGGAGTTGAAGCTGGCTCAACAGGGCGATCAGTATAAGAGGTTGTATAACTCTTATATTGTAGCAAATATGATACAGACCTGATGTGCTCGTTTGCAACGTTCTTATGCAAACCCCAGATAAGTTTCAGATGCTTAATATTAACCTCTGATTCTTTTGGAGTTTTTCTTTTACTATCAACTGCAAACAAACACATAATGAGATATCAGTCATACATTTTGTCAAACATGATAAAAGCATAATTTCATAAGTAAAAGAAATAAAATGAAAAATAAACCTATCCCATTTCCATATGGGGGGCATCTGGGACCGCTGTATACTCCATCTCCAACTAAAGGGGCATATTGCCAATTTTTAATAACCACCCCATGTTCAAAATAATCTCTATTTAAATCAGGGAGGTTAACTACAAGAGCCCTATTCAGAAACCTAGTTTTTAAGTAATAAATATTATCTAGAGTGGCCCATTTATAGCATTACATAATTTCAGGGATCCCTATACGAGTCCCATGAGTTAGATTTAATTTGTACACCCCATTAATTATTCTCCATGAATTGGGGGCTATTTTTGCAGGGACAAGATCAAAATACTAACAAAACTCAAGACACAATGGGTTTGGTGGAAAAGAAAATCCACATTCAGCAATGAATAGACTGGGGAACCAATGTCCCTCAGCCAATCGAAAATAATCTAAAGGCTCAGAAAGAACCTCCAGAGTTACCCAGGAAGGAATGGAAAAATCGGAACAAAATTTCTCAACAGACTCCACAATATAAACCATACTGAATAAAAGAGATACAGAAGAAAGGTTGAAGATCTTACAGGAAGAAAGGAGGTATGTTGACAACGAACGAAAATAAGGATGAATGCACAAGAGAGAAGGAGAGAATAGAAAGCTTGAATGCAGGAAATTAGAAAAAGAAGAAGACGGTATGGTTACCTAAGAAGTTTAAATACTTTGCCTTGGGAAGCGGCGAAGGAAATGATTACAAAAAAGAAACTATTGAACTTCCGACGGCTAAAAGGACAAAAAGGGCACTAAGATCGAAGCGCTCTTAAAAGTTCGAAAAGAGGCGGATTCTTTGAATTTGGAAATAAATTCAAATACGATGCTCCTAAAACCCAGGAAGATCATTCAATATTGCCATAAACCGAGAAAGAATGTTCCATACTCCTCAAAGTTCGAAATATGAAACATTGGGGGCTTCTGTTGATACCAAAATTAATATGCTGATGTGGACGAATCATACGAAGACACTTGTCAATCTACGTGGTACAATAACAACGAGGAAGTTCATTTCCTTGACCAACTCATGTTCTCTCCGAGCAACGAGGATATACCGAGGAACTTCAGCACTCCGAGGTACTTTAGCGCTCCGAGGAACTCCTGAGCAACGAGCAACTAAGGCGGTCCGAGCTGCATCTCGGCCGTATTATTAATTGCCAGAATATCAACAGTTCAACTATTCATTGAATGTTTATCATCTTGACGCACACGCTGCATTAAATGTATTACCCTTTCATATGTATATCATTTAATGTATCAACCCATTCATGTACAGCTCAAGGGCTATAAATACCTTGTATCACCCTCATTCAAAGGGACTGGAATTTCTTGATAGCACTTGTAATCGAGAATTCCCAAACACTCAGCAATAACATAACAGTGGACGTAGGCCATTCATATAAGGCTGAACCACTTTAAAAATCTTTGTTTCATTTTATTTATCTGTGATTGAATAATTAGAGCGATCTAATTTTTTACATCAACACACACACACACACACACACATATATATATATATATATATATATATATATATATATATATATATATATATATATATATATATACACACACAAGAGAGAGAAGAGATAACAGCAAACTGGTCAACGCCCGATTGTAAAATAGTTTTAAAATAGTTTAGCAAGTATTTAAAATGCTTACCGGCTAATGCAACTATCATATTAGTATGCGACACTCTCTTGAGAATTCTCACCTCTCATCTAGTGTGCACATCTACCGTACTAATGAATCTCATACATCTCTCTAACTTATTCTCCATAAGTCTTATCATGTGAAATGGACGAGACTGAAAATGTGTCTCAGAAATGCGTTCACTCTAGGCTCAAGTGTAAGCATGTCGCTCAAGTAATAATCCCAGTAAGTCGGGTATCGATACTTAGGGAAAAAGGACAACAGAGTTGTGACGACGGGAAGAGACAGAGAGACCCTAACTTTGACTCTAAAAAGAAAAGGAAAAATTTATTTGGTTTTGAGATTGATTACAGCTAAATGCGATAATAAAATTATGAAGAAATGCAACTATACTAATCTACCAAAATTAAGAATGAACGATGATTTGAAACTTTTTGTTTTAAATGATGAGAGAAATAGGACGGGAATACAATCCCCCAACCCTAGTGTAGTGCAATTATAATATTAATCATAAATTTATCTGATTGATCTGACCCGGAATTTAGTACTCCCAAGCATTATGTATACGAGGTTCAAGCCCGCGTCATACCTAATCTGAGGATGAGTAAATCAGTATCGCGATAGTGACACTCAAATTGCACTCTAAATCATTACGAGTACCCAGAGGCAAACGAGATATAAAGATCTACAATTATTGTGTAACTACGCAATATGATCATAATCAATCACTAAATTCTTCGGATTAATTTCATACACACACACTAACACATCAGGCTGGGTTCATGTACCCCCGCCTTGGAAAATCTAGCCTAACATGTTGAATTTAATGAAAACAATGATTGATGTGCAGGAATTCATAATTAATCTAAGGAAAATGGTAATTAGATGTAGAAAGTAATTGTAAATAAGAAATACTTACTAAAATTACCCAAGCAGTAAGTATAACAATGAATGAAACTGATACTCACAAAAATCACTGAATAAATCTTCAATCTTTGAATTAAAACTGAAATTGTTAGCTAAACTAGGAAAAGGAGAGGAAAAATACTACTAATTCTCCGTCCCAATAACAATAATAAATCGGGTTTTTATACCCTACAACAATTTCGGAGTTCAGCTGCACTAGGAGTCTTTTTAGGAAGAGATAGGATTTGCAAATCTCGAAGCCCGGACCGGTCCGGGCCTTAGGCGGACCGGTCTGTCTCCAAGGCAGATCGGTTCTTTTTATTTTGGGGCGGATCGGTCCGGGGGCGGATCGGTTCCTTTTATTTTTGCCTTCTTCGGTTTGCTTGTGGTCTGGGGTCTTCTGGAGTTTGGCAAAGTGGACCGGTCCGGGGTAGGGGCGGACCGGTCCGACTATTTGACTTTTTGGCTCAACTTTGACTGCTCATAACTTTTGTTTCGGGATTCCGATTGAGGTGTCGTTTCTTCCTATGTACTCGTGAATGAGATGTCTTCAATTTCTCTTGAGGTACCTCATCTGAATTCCGAGTGGAAATTCCACTTTTGCCCTTTTGACTTTTCCTTCTTTCTTTCTTGATTCTTCCGGTTTCTTTCTTCCGTTTATTGACATCAAATACCTGTAAAATCACTACAAAATACCAGAAACTCGGTGTACTCATTAGGATCAGTCAGTAGCACGATTATGAGATAAAGCCAACTCAATTACGTTGTTCGAGGTGCTAAAAGTAACTAAATCAAGGGATAAATTAGGAAAAATTTATGCCTAATCAAACCCCCCTAACTTAGAACTTTGCGCATCCCGAGCAATGTAAAAGAATCCTAGCAAGGCTCAACTCTTGAAAATCATTTTATTGGGATAAAATACCTTTTTCGAGGGTAAGCGATTGCATTTAGCGTATGAAACAAGCCTTTAAACCCCTAGGTTACCCTAGTAGGACGAGTGTTGTCTCGTGAGGGTTTGCAGAGAATATACCCAAAAAATTCGACTCAAAGAAAATTCAAAATACGCAAAAATTGTGCAATTCAAACTTTTCTAGAAAATAGTCATCATCAAGCCATATTTACAAGTATCAAACAGTAGTGTGTGTGTGTGTGTATGAAGCCTAAAATATAACCGCCAATTTACACTGATTGACCATTACGTTACTTATCCAAAAATTCGTTTTGATTTCAAGTTCTCACGGGATGCTCTCTCAGACGAATCACTTGGAATGTGGCTATTCTCTCGGTATGCGTGATATAAAGAGTAAATGTAATGGATGCAAAGTCACGCATACAAGTAGAAAGACGGATATTTCAAAGTGATAGGATATCATCAATGGATTACGGTTTTTAAAAACGGGAACATTTCCTCTTTTTTCGCGCATTTAATCTCCTATATTATCTTTGGTGTATTAGCTCTCCACGCGGTAACCAATTTCGCAATTTAGACTCGGTTAGGACTTTTTCGGGTTTTAAGGTATATAGGGTAAAATGAAAATTATCGGGAAGGTTGGAATTGGAAAAGTCATTTATGATGTCCATTTGTGCTTTTTTCGGGCTATTGCTCATTTTTTTCTTCTTTTTCCCTATTTTTTCTATTTTTCACTTCTTTTCTTTTCTCACTATTTTTGTTGAACATATCTATTTTTTCTTTCCCCTTTTTATGCACTTTTCAGACTTAAATTCTGAATTTTTTCATTTTTCACAATTCCGGTATATTTGGGTTTTTTCAGGTTGTCAAACGAAAGGGAAAATCTATTCGGCTCAATTTGGGCTGCAAAAGGGGTGATTTTTCACGACTTTTTTATGGCCAATATTTTTGGGTGACAAACGATGGCCTACTTCATTGTCCAAAATGCCAATTGCATTACCATATGCGTTTCGAGATGATTTTACGTTTAGAGATTGATCTGGCACGTTTTTCAAAGCAATATTACATACATTTTTCAAAACCGGTCAAAATGAAAGACTTGAGATCTTCGACAACTTTTTAGGCGTTGAAAAGAACTTTGAGTTAACAATTAACTCGAATTGATTTAAAAACTCGCAAAAAGTGATAGGCTCGAATCTCACCGGGTTTGTTAATCTCCACACTTATTCATTAAGTCGTCAATTTTCGCTCAATTTCCATCTTTGGTCAATTTCGGCTTTGTGTATGTTGAATGTTTACAACTTGAGACTTTAAACCGACTTTTAATGATATTTTTGAAAAATTTGAATTCCGATTTTTATTTATTTTGAATAAAAATATTTTTGGATTTTTCAAAATTTTATGATTTTTTAGAAGTTTCTGGGCATATTTGAAAATTTGTGAAGTTTTAGAGATACGCACTTGTGACCCCCCTAACTTAGACTTTTGCATTGTCCTCAAGCAAAAAGGACTAAAATCTAAATAAGGCAAAATAATAAGTGCGATAAATAAAACAAACAAGTGGAGAAAATGCAGTTTTTATTACAACAGGACTGTGTTACATGTGCAGGGAAAAACATACAACTGTGAATAGGGAAAAATAAATAAAGAGCTGCCAACACCATATAAAGCTTCACTGGGGTGGGGGATGGGAGGAACCGGGCACGTTGGGATCATAGGGGTTATGGTAGTAAGAAGGCAGTGGCTCATTAGGATCCCCTATGCGGAGATAGATGTTCGCTTAGAAACGAAGAACAATGCTCATGTCGCGCTCGTAGTTGGTCTGAAAGGTGTTGAAGTTTGTTTCAAGTGCCGACATACGCACTGATAGGTTCGTTCCCGCCCACTCGAAATCTGGATCGTCCTCCTCGTCCGCGCCGAGATCGCCCATCTCGACATCCTCACCTGTTGGCCCTGCTTCTTCCTCGCTCTCGCTCGAGGCAGCCTCTTCTTCACCATCATCACCCCGCCTAGCCCGGAGGACAACTAGCTGTTTGGCGCTTTTGGTGCGGGTCCCTTGTCCGAAAGGATCAGGGATGCGAGTGTGGTCGACCGGGGGTGCTATGCCAGCATCCTTAAGGATGGAAGTGATCAAATGGGCGTAGGGAAGTGGAGTGGCGCCCTTCTCATCCAAGGACGCATTAATGATATCCGCATACAAGTTTCGGCCCAAATGGATGGAAGTTTGGGGTCGAAGAGGTGATACGTCAAGGTGGCTTGCCGGGTCCGCATGGCGGAGTCGTTGGATGTTTGCAAAATGTTGGCGCACACAATCTGAAATGTGAGGCGCGCCTTCTCGTTGAGGCGTCCAACGGCGACGGTTTGCCCCGTCCAAGCCACATTCGGCGCAATTCGGGCCATAATTGTATCCTTGTCGACCGGGGGGAAGTTTCGGGGATATGTAAATTCGAGAACGTCCAGGACGTCATACTCGGCTAACTTGTCCGTGAGATGGGCCAAGGAAAATGGGATGACATTCCCATCCACGAAAGCTTCGGCCTCGAATTGGGCCGTCTGAACTAGAGTGCCATAGAATGAGCAGACCTCGGTGGCCTAAACTGCCTCGTAGGGTTGGTTGAGGAACCGACACCAGTTCCGAGCCATGAATAGGGCGGTGACGGAATTGGGCAGCTGTTCCCATTGGACAGCTCGCTCCATATGGAGTTTGCGGCCCAAACTGAAGAATTGATTGCACCATCGCTCCTCTTGGCGGGAGCAGAACTCGCCATGACCGGAGGGTTGGATCTCGGTGGAGTCATATTTGGTGGGGGCAACACTGGGAGCCATTAAAACATAAGGTATTTTTTCTAGGAAAGCTAGAGAGGGAGAAGAAAGGATTTGGGTTGAAGGTGTGATGAGAAAGGGAGGGGTGGGGTTGTATTTATAGTGGAAAGTGTGAGGGGAGGGGTTGGTTTTGGAGGGAAGGGGTTTGGAGGGAAAGGGGATGGATTTGGGAGGGAAATGTTGGGGTTGGGAAAAGGGAAAACGGATTGGAGGGAATGAATGGTATTGGGGGGAAAGGGGGTGAATCTTGGGAAAGGTAGAAGGCAGATCTGCAGAAGGCGGACCGGTCCGGGGTAGAGGCGGACCGGTCCGGGCCTTTAACTTTTCAACACTGGCCAGGTGGACCGGTTCCTTTTAAAATTAAAGGAACCGGTCCGGGGAGGACCGGTCCGACCTTAAAAAGGAACCGATCCGACCCTAGGGCTTTTGGGCTGAAATTCTCCGAACTTGGTTTCGAGCTCTCTTCTCCGAAAAATTTCACTTTCACGACTTACTCTCTATCAATCTAGACTAAAACTCTCTCGATTTCACTGGTCAACACCCTTTGACTCAAAATTCCTGAAACACACGGATGCTTTTCCCGATTGAACCTAGTACTAATGACTCTCAACACACACGACTCTCAACACACACGACTATCGCCACACACGACTCTCACCCCATACGCGTCGGGGGTGCGACGACCTTGTTGCAACAGCTCACTCAATCCCGTAAATGGGGTCCGACAACCAGACGGTGTCGACTTCTTCTGTACACGCCTCTAGATATGGCTTTAGGCGTTTTCCATTCACTTTGAATGTATTTCCTCCTTTTAAATCGTCCAATTCAACAGCTCCATGGGGGAAAACATTCTTCACAACGAACGGGCCAGACCATCGTGACCGCAACTTGCCCGGAAAGAGGTGAAGCCGAGAGTTGTAGAGGAGAACTTTTTGCCCGGGGAGAAACTCTTTTTGTCGAATGATGCTATCATGAGAATGTTTCATCCTCTCTTTCGAAATTTTGGCATTCTCATACGCATCATTGCGTAGTTCTTCTAACTCATTCAATTGAAGCTTGCGAGCTTCACCGGCATTTTCCATGGCATAATTCAATTGCTTAATCGCCCAATACGCTTTGTGTTTGAGCTCAACGGGAAGATGGCAAGGTTTGCCATATACAAAGTGGAAAGGGTACATGCCAAGTTAATTCTTAAATGCGGTACGATAGGCCCATAGCGAATCGTTCAATCTAAGTGACCAATCTTTCTGGGTAGGATTGAAGGTCTTTTCGAGAATGTTCTTGATTTCTCGATTCGCTAGTTCGGCCTGCCCATTCGTTTGTGGGTGATAATTCGTTCCCACCTTGTGAACGATACCATACTTTCTCATGAGCTTCGCGAATGGCTTATTGCAAAAGTGCGTGCCATTATCGCTAATTATTGCTTTCGGTGCATCGAAGCGGGAAAGTATGTGTTCCTGTTGGAACTTTATCACCACTTTATTATCATTAGTATTGGTAGCTATATCTTCCACCTATTTAGAAACATAGTCTACTGCGACAAGGATGTATAGGAAACCAAAGGACGGGGGGAAGGGGCCCATGAAGTCAATACCCCAACATTCGAATATCTCAATGATGAGTATGGGGGTAAGAGGCATTATATCTCATCGAGTAATGGCTCCCATTCGTTGGCACCTATTTCACGATTTGCAAGCATCGTTCACATCCCGGAAGATTGTGGGCCAATAGAGGCCTCATTGCAGAATTTTAGCGGCCGTCTTTTTCGTCGAAAAGTGTCCTCCACAAGCTTTCGCATGACAAAACTGGATGACTTTCAGGATCTCGTCATCCGATACACATCGTCGGATGATTTGGTCGGCGCAATATTTAAAAAGGAAGGGATCTTCATAGAAGAACATGCGCGATCAAGTAATAAACCTCTTCTTATCTTGCGGTGTCCAGTCGGGAGGGACGGCTCCCGTGACAAGATAGTTCACTATATCCGCAAACCAGGAATACGAAGAGGTAGCAAAAAGTTGCTCATCCAGAAAGTATTCGTCTATGGGTATGGGATCACTAGGTACGTCGGACGAAAGCCGAGATAAATGATCGGCAACGACGTTTTCTACTCCTTTCTTATCTTTGATGGAGAGATTGAACTCTTTTAGGAGTAAGATCCACCTTATGAGGTGCGGCTTGGCATCTTTCTTTGCAAGTAGGTATTTCAAGGCCGCGTGGTCGGTGAAGATAGTAATAGGAGAACCAATGAGATATGACCGGAATTTATCAAGGGCAAAGACTACCCCTAGAAACTCCTTCTCTATGGTACAGTAGTTGAGTTGAGGTCCGATAAGGATTCGGCTAGCGTAGTAGATGACATGATCTTGCTTATCTTTTCGTTGTCCCAAAACAGCCCCAATCGCGTAATCGCTTGCATCACACATAAGTTCGAATGGTAAGGACCAATTCGGAACTTGCATGATGGGAGCGGACACAAGCATGTTTTTCAATTTTTCAAAAGAGCTTTGGCATGCTTCTGTCCACTCGAATGGGGTGTCCTTCATGAGTAGGTTACTTAAGGGCCTAGCGATGGCGCTAAAGTCCTTAATAAACCTTCGATAAAACCCCGCGTGGCCCAAGAATGAGCGCACGTCCTTCAGCAATTTTGGTGGGGAAGATCAGCTATGACATCTATCTTTCCCCTATCAACCTCTATTCCTTTGGATGATATTATGTGGCCAAGAACTATTCCCTCGGTAACCATGAAATGGTACTTCTCCCAATTCAGCACTAAGTTCTTTTCCACACATCGGGTAAGTACTTTTTCCAGCTTTTTTAAACAATGATCGAAAGAGGTACCAAAAATGCTGAAGTCGTCCATGAACACTTCGAATCCTCTCTCGACCATGTCGCTAAATAAGCTCAACATGCACCTTTGAAAGGTCGCGGGTGCATTACACAAGCCAAATGGCATATGTTTGTAGGAAAACGTACCAAAAGGGCAAGTGAAGGTCGTCTTCTCCTGGTCAAGTACATGTACCTCAATTTGGTTATATCCAGAATAACCATCAAGGAAGCAATAGTAAGGGTGGCCCGCCACTCTTTCAAGTATTTGATCAATAAACGGTAAGGGGAAATGGTCTTTCCTAGTTCCCGCATTAAGTTTCTGGTAATCAATGCAAACGCACCACCCGGTGGTGGTACGTTGGGGGACTAGCTCTCCCTTGGCATTCTCAATCACAGTCATACCCGACTTCTTCGGGACGACTTGAATAGGGCTTACCCACTTACTATCCGAGATTGGGTATATGATCCCGGCATCCAACAATTTGATAATCTCGGTTCTCACAAATTCTTTCATGTTGGGATTCAGTCTTCTTTGCATTTCTCTAGAGGGCTTGACATCCTCTTCGCGATGGATCTTGTGAGTGAAAATCAAAGGACTTATCCCCTTCAAATCAGCAATGCACCAACCAAAAGCACTTTTGTGCTTCCTCAGAATTTTTAATAATTTACCCTCCTGCCCTTCATCTAGGCTAGAGGAGATAACAACAGGAAATGTCTCATCCTCTCCTAGGTATGCATATTTAATATGGGAGGTGAGTTTCTTTAATTCGAGGGTTGGAAATTTATCACTGGAGGGAACCATGTGTGTATCCATCAGAGGTAATTCCTCGAATCTAGAAACCCAATTAACCTCTCTCACGTCCTCATCCGACGCACTCTCATCGAGTAGCTCTCTCAACTCCCCAACCTCCCTCTCGAAGTCGGTGTACGTCCCCTCACTCTCGTATCTCGCCACTAAACAGGACTCTAAAGCGTCGCCACAGTAATTCTCCTTAAAGTACTCCTCTACTATCTCATCTATGAGGCCACCGCGTGAAGATCATCTTCCTCCCCTGCATTTTGGGCTATGTGGAAGATGTTGGTTTCCAAGGTCATCTTCCCAAAGGTGAGTTGCATTCGCCCATTCCTAGTATTGATGATTGCGTTAGCCTTAGCTAAGAATGGACGCCCAAGGATGATGGGAACATTGTTACTTGAGTTGAAGGAGGGCTCCGTGTCCCAAATGACAAAGTCTATCGGGAAGTAGAAAGTGTCAACTTGGACGATCACGTTCTTGACTATGCATCGTGGGATCTTCACTGTTTGATCCACTAATTGGAGAGTGACCTTTGTGGGCTTGAGGTCGCCCAAGTCTAGTTGACTATAGATGGAGTAAGGGAGGATATTAACGCTTTCTCCCAAGTCAAGTAAGGCTTTTTCGATTTTATTCTCTCCAATGATGCAGGATATGGTGGGTGCACCGGGATTCTTGAATTTAGGCAGGAAATCATTTAGTAGAATGGAGCTCACGTTCTGGGCTAGAAAGACATTCTTATATACCTTCATCTTCCTTTTTACCGTCAACAAATCTTTGATGACTTTGCCATAAGATGGAATTTCCTTAATGGCATCAAGAAAAGGTAAATTCATCTTGACCTGCTTTAGCACTTCTAGCACGTCTTCACGTGGGTTTCCTCTATGTGAGGGAATTAACCTTTGAGGAAACGGTGCCACGGAGGGTGGTTTCACTACTACCTCTGGCTCACTAGCATCTTCTTGGACACTCTCATTCAAGGGGACATCTTCGGCCTCTTTCGTGTCGGGTAAAATCTCCTTATATTTCGTTGTGTCATGTGGGGGAGGTGATAAATCAACGACTCTCCCACTACGAAGAGTGGTCAAAGCTTGACATTGCTCCTGATGTTCAGTGGAGGTGGAGCTAACACTAGTTTGACCTTGAGGAGGTCTTTATCCTTGGGCAGGAAACTTTCCCTTCTCTTGAACACTCAATGAGGATTGTATTTTTGACAGATTCGCATTTATGTCGCCAATCAGATGATCATATTTGGCATTGGTTGCGGTCTGGCTTGTGATGAATTGATTCATGGTATCCTCGAGAGTTCTCCGCTGTGGCAGGATATAATTTCCTTGAGGCGGTGATGCTTGCACATGTCCTTGCATGTGTGGAGCTTGTTGAAAATGTTGTGGTGGAGGAGGGGCAACATGCGAAGGAGGGTTCATTGTGGCATGTTGTTGCCCATAGCTAAAACCGGGATGATTTTTCCATGAAGGGTTGTAGGAATTCCCGTGCGGGGTGCCGAAATTACCCTTAAATCCTCCTATACCACTAACTTGCTCCTAAAGCATTACTTTGTAGGCGGGTATCGCCGGACATTCCTCAGTTGAATGACCCGCCTCACAAATAGCACACACCTTCTCGACGGGGTTCGGTATGGATCCAGTTAGTCCTCTACCACATATCCCTCGTAGGTCTCGCATCTCTTTCTCAAGTATATCAAACCGACTGTCCGCTATAGAATTCTTTTTTACATGATATAGGTCGGACGCTGACGGAGTGGTGGTCACTTGACGATTTCGATTTTGAGCATTAGGGTCAGAGGTATCCCAGGATTGGGTAGTCTCGGCGACATACCTCAAATGAAGCTCTACATCTTGGGCATCTAAATCGACAAAGGGACCACTTCCCATGGTTTCAACAAGTTGCTTGGAGTTGAGATTCAGCCCATTATAGAGAAATGAGATGATTTGCACTGCATCAAATCCGTGGTGGGGGCATAAAGTAACTAACTCATTGAAACGCTCATGACATCGATGAAATGGCTCATTTTCAGGTTGTCTGAACGCTTTAATTGGAGCCTTTATGGAAATTGTTCGATGTGGTGGGAAGAATTTCTTGAGAAATCTCGATTGTAACTCGTTCCAAGATGGAATCGAGCTCGGAGGTAAAGACCATAGCCAGGTCTTAGCTTTATCTTTGAGCGAGAAAGGGAAGAGTTTGAGGCGGATCACCTCTTGGGTGCAGGTTTGATCATTGAGCGTATCGCACACATCCTCAAATTCCCTAATATGGAGGTATGGCTTTTCAGAATCAATACCGTGGTAATGTGGTAGCGTCTGTATCATTCCATTTTTGAAATGGAATTTCCCGGCATTATACAGGAGTATAATGCATCCCGGAGTGACAGTGCGCTCGGGATATAGGAATTCTCTCAGCGGGCGGTATGGGGGCTCTTCCTCACCAGTGGGTGCATTACTGTGTTGTGACATCTCTCTCTCGCTTAATGACTCGGTTCTCTCACTTGGTGTGCTCGAAGTGTTCTCGAAGGTATGCTCGGACGTGTGTCCTAAGAAGGAAAACGGAGTGTTATTGGATATTGAGTGTGACGGTATGGGAGGCAAGATCCAGAACTGTGGGGCGTTTGGAGTGTGGGGACTATCTGGGTTATACTCAACTATTGGATTTTTGTGAATGCTGGTTGGAGTATTATGGGGAGTGGGATTTTGCATTAAAAGCTTGGGAGAGATGGTGGCGAATCTTTTTGTGCTTTTTGAAATTTTTTATATGTTTTTGTATTTTTGGAGATTTTTGGTCAAAGCTTTGGATTGACTCGATCTAATCCTAAGTTTACCTAGTTCCCCGGCAACGGCACCAAAAACTTGACGCGACTGAAAATGTGCTCAGAAATGCGTTCACTCTAGGCTCAAGTGTAAGCATGTCGCTCAAGTAATAATCCCAGTATGTCGGGTATCGATCCTCAGGGAAAAAGGACAACAGAGTTGTGACAACGGGAAGAGACAGAGAGACCCTAACTTTGACTCTAAAAATAAAAGGAAAAATTGATTTGGTTTTGAGATTGATTACAGCTAAATAAGATAATGAAATTATGAATAAATGCAACTATACTAATCAACCGAAATTAAGAATGAACGATGATTTGAAACTTTTTGTTTTAAATGATGAGAGAAATAGGACAGGAATACAATCCCCCGACCCTAGTGTAGTGTAGTTATAATATTAATCATAAATTTATCTGATTGATCTGACTCGGAATTTAGTACTCCCAAGCATTATGTATACGAGGTCCAAGCCCGCGTCATACCTAATCTGAGGATGAGTAAATCAGTATCGCGATAGTGACACTCAAATTGCACTCAAAATCATCACGAGTACCCAGAGGCAAACGAGATATAAAGATCTACAATTATTGTGTAACTACGCAATACGATCATAATCAATCACTAAATTCATCGGATTAATTTCATACACACACACTAACACATCAGGCTGGGTTCATGTACCCCCGCCTTGGAAAATCTAGCCTAACATGTTAAATTTAATGAAAACAATGATTGATGTGCAGGAATTCATAATTAATCTAAGGAAAATGGTAATTATATGTAGAAAGGAATTGGAAATAAGAAATACTTACTAAAATTACCCAAGCAGTAAGTGTAACAATGAATAAAACTGATACTCACAAAAATCACTGAATAAATCTTCAATCTTTGAATTAAAACTGAAATTGTTAGCTAAACTAGGAAAAGGAGAGGAAAAATCCTAATAATTCTCTGTCCCAATAACAATAATAAATCGGGTTTTTATACCCTACAACAATTTCGGAGTTCAGTTGCACTAGGAGTCTTTTTAGGAAGAGATAGGATTTGCAAATCTCGAAGCCCGGACAGGTCCGGGCCTTAGGCGGACTGGTCTACCTCCAAGGTGGATCGGTCCGAGGGTGGATCGGTTCCTTTTATTTTTTCCTTCTTCGGTTTGCTTGTGGTCCGGGGTCTTTTGGAATTTGGCAAAGCGGACCGGTCCGGGGTAGGAGCGGACCGGTCCGGCTATTTGACTTTTTGGCTCAACTTTGACTGCTCATAACTTTTGTTCCTGGATTCCGATTGAGGTGTCGTTTCTTCCTATGTACTAGTGAATGACATGTCTTCAACTTCTCTATAGGTACCTCATCTGAATTCCGAGTGGAAATTCCACTTTTTCCGTTTTAACTTTTCCTTATTTCTTTCTTGATTCTTCCGGTTTCTTTCTTCCGTTTCTTGACATCAAATACCTGTAAAATCACTACAAAATACCAAAAACTCGGTGTACTCATTAGGATCAGTCAGTAGCACGATTATGAGATAAATCCAACTCAATTACGTTGTTCGAGGTGCTAAAAGTAACTAAACCAAGGGATAAATTAGGAAGAATTAATGCCTAATCAGAAATTAAGGTTGTGATATTAACTTTTAGATAATTTATCTCTTCCAGATTTCTTACGTTAATTAGAATAACTCTGTATCGTTATAACGTTTCTGAATACTTATAGTGAAATTGAAAATTTATACATTGCTTAACTTCTTTCACGCAGAGTAGAAAGTTTCATATAGATATACGTATATATATTAATTACTCGTATAATATATATACAAACATCACCCCACATAAAATCTATGGTGCTAGGCTTCCATACATAAGTATATATATACCAATCACTCATATAATATATATATACTAACGGCACCCCACATAAAATCTACGGTGTTGGCATACTCTTCTATCAAGTCCCCTTTATCACACAAACTAAGGGAAATACTAGTTAGGAATCACTCTCGAACTGTATTAACACAAAAATACAAACAAATGGAGGTGAAGCATAGTTCCAAGTCACTAAGAGGTCAGCACATACCCTCACGTGTCTTAGGACCGTCTGACTATCAATCAGATAGCCTGTACCAAGGAATCCTATGTTCTAGGGTACGAGTCAATATCCTCCATAAAGGTCCCATCGAGATAAGACCATCCCGGTGCGGAAACCCCCGTGATAACAAGTAGCCCGAGTATGATTTTTATACATATATAATATATGCATAATCACACAGTCATATATATATATATACACATCCACATTTTGAATTAGGTGCGCTCACGACCCATAATTATAATTATCCGTTATTACACATTTTATTCGATTATTTCGTATAACGGACTTGTTCATTTTATTCTCGTAATTAAGTTATTCTAAACTCACTTCTCGCCTCTCGAAGTATTATCTTTACCTAAGTACCATTTCAATAGACCCTCACTCACCTTCTAATACAACTTCCTAGACATTTTGATTATTTAATCAACGCACGTATGATTTCCTAAGTATGAATATCTCCTATTTACCCTTCCTTTCCCTTTCACATTAAAGTCCCACATAACGGGGTTTATCTTGACCCTACTGGTCCTTTTTGTGTTTCATTATGTTCTAGCAACTCTAATCAAGATTTACTACGCATCAAATCGGATTAAGCTAACACGAGGAAAAAATGTAGTTTTTCAGGAGGGGTCGATCGATCGATAAAATGGGGTCGATCGATCGAACTATCGATCGATCGATGCTCTGGGCTCGATCAATCGATCAAGCAGTTATGGCGAAACTGCAGAAAACCCAGCTACAGAAATCTTACCCCAAACTCATCCAAATCATCATGTTTCAGTCCCAAACTCCCAACCACTTATACTACAAGTGTTGTATACCCATATAAACAATATCCTACGTAAAACATGCGAGTTTTCCTCAACTATAACAAAATAAAAGGTTAAAATCTATATAAATCTCAAAAACCCTAATATTTTTCTTTAACTTAGTTTCTTCCATTCTTTTTCCTGATTTTCTATCACTAACACCATGGAAATTCGTGGTTCAACCTCTACATGTGAAATGGATTTCCAGAATATAATCTTTACCTCTACAACATGTAATTTTTGTCTCCAATTAATGTTTTCTTTCAAGAACACTAATTCTAATCAACCCTAGACTAATTTAAAAGAATGCATTAACTTGATTAAAGCAAGATAGATACTTGCCTGAAATTCAAAGTTCTGATTTGTGGAAGAATTTGGTGTGGTTGAGATCCTCGTTGCGCGATCTACCATTTGGCGGTGACGGCGGTGCAGCCGGAGGAGTTCTTGGCCTAGAACTCCTTGAAAAGCTTCTCCTCTTCCTCTCCAATGGCCGTCATTAGTTTTTGGTTATACTAACCCTAGAAGACAACACTTACCATCTGATATAACCCTAGAAATTTCGTGGGTTTAATTACCCATAATTACGAAATGTCCAAAACGCCCTCCCGGGGTACTAATTAAGCCTAAAAATGCCCCGAGACCCAAACTAAACCCCCGGGTACATTATTTTGACTATCTCGACCCTTCCAGACACTTTGACGCACTCGAAATGACCATATGGGCAACTTATAATTTATTCACTTTATATAATAATAATTTAGTCCTGACACGACACAGGCGCGTCCCGACTTAATTTCCATAATTGTCATTTTATTCACACGTGACAATTTTTTTTATAAAATCAATCTCATATATTACTATACTCATCCAGTATCATTCAACAAATTTCCAATAATTACTAACTCTCGTCACGCTAGTAAATATTTAAAACAACTTTCCGGATTAAAATTAAATTAATTTATCTCAATTAAATTTAATAAATCCCTAAATTTAAAAGCCATAAAAATACGGGGTATTACATACTTCCCCCCTAATAACGGAATTTCATCCCGAAATTCAGAAAATAAGGCCGACCTGGTGGAACAATTCTGGATATCTTTTCAGTACGCAAACTATCTACATAGTAAGGCGCCTAATCACTATAGCCCCCGCCTCACAGCAAGCTTGATAAACATTCTCATTGGAGACATTTCACATGGTGCTCCTAACCGACAACATTCGCATAGGTCACGCCTATACATTATAAATTTTCATTATCTCACTATCATTGGGAGGCCGCACCTCACTACATGCCAACTACTCGGATTTATTCATATATAAAACTCCCATTCTGAGAAAAACCATACGAACATTTGACCACTCTTGTTTGCCTAAAACAGTCGTGGAATTCCACCATAGTTATCGGATTATTCTCGATCGATCCAAAATTCTGATTATCCACTCACCTCTAAACATACGAAAGGAGAATGGTCGAGTTTCTTCCACACCAAAACCTTAATAAGCACCGTGTACGCTAAAAACAGGTACGAGTGCTTCTACAGAGCACTCCTGAAATCACCGTACCAAGATTCCAAAATTTCCTTCACGTGGCTCCACTAATCTTCAATCACCGTGCCCCTATTCCCTGGCTAAGGGTGATACATCTTACTCGAAACGAAACCTTATCTCCGCTGGTTCCTGAAATCCTATATCAAAGGTGGGATTCACTAAAATCATCCTGATTCAGAAATTAATACTGTGCCGGACCATGTACTGGCGCGATCCTTCCTTTCAAAGGAAGTCTGGGGCACACTAGTTAAAATTGTAAACTAACCCAAAGGAATATCAATCACTTCCTTCTTGGGCGACTTAATTCACATGTTTAGATGAACCCTTTATCTTGTTTTGAGGATGGTAACCCATCCAAGAACTTTACTGACTTTACCGACCTCTTCCAATTTTAGGAATTGTCGATAAACACAAAATTCTCTGGTTTATTCTCCTCTTCCAACCGAACCCTATCTATGGGCGGTGCATGAAGAGACTACTCACTACGTCCCGCTAAACATCATTTTTTCCTTGAAATGTCTCACACTAAGTGAAACGTAATACTCCCCTTCCTTCCTTGGTGTATGCCGAAAGTTCCGACCCATGCTCTTTTCTCCACGATGCGCACTTCTGGATCTTTTATACCATACTAACATCATCGCTCTTTGTATACGCAAGTCGCTCTCACAGTTGAATAATAATAACTCCACTCCGAGTGTTCTTCATAATAATTAAATTCTACTTTATTCAAGGAATACCCCTTCTTAAATGGCTTTCCACAGCCTTCCAATCAAAATTAGGGTGTGCTATTTTAATTGCACACTTATGTATGGATTATCGCCCCTCATGTGACGTTTAATCCACTGTAATACTTTTACTTCGTTATGTTAGTCCCACAAACATATATTCCACACGTCTATTCCCTTCAACTCGGACGATTTTAACACAATCTAACCAAGATGCCCACATTTGGTAACACCCCGACCGCCCTGGGAGAGCGAACGGCGCGCTACTCATCTGTAGAACTAACTAAATCCAACAAGATATAAGGAATAGGGCATTCAAATTCCATGACAACAAAAGACGAACAACAAATCTCAAACTTCTTCAGATAAGTACAACAATTTTCCCAAATAGGTACAACAACCAAAATAAATCACTAACGCTTTATTCATCAAAATAAATACGAGTCATCTCTTTTGTTTAATAAAAATTCTTTCCAGATAATCCATGATAAAAATCATCCCAACTCTTTATTTACCTTGTGTTCTGAACGCGGTTACAACACTTAGGTACTCTCAATTACCCTAGAAATTGAAATTTTTAAATCCTCCTTATCATCGTTCCACCCCTCAACTCGTGGGGATAACTTTCTATGCTTTCTTACCACATAACCGGCTCCACTGACCTTAAATCATGATTCAACTTCTAACTTATAGATATAATTACCTACCCCTAGTACGACTGAGGTACCGAACTCACGGACTAATGACCGAACATCTCCCTAATTCCAACCTTACGCTAAGTTTCATGCGTAGGATATCTCGCAAAGCGAAATCCAAATAAGGAACCCCCCGATATACTACTACCTAGCATTGTCGGTTATCAAAATTCGTTAGGTCCTCCGTCCTTAGCATGTACCCCTTTATTCCGTCTTTTGACAGAAAAGTTACATTTCCTCCCGTAATTATACTTAACAAAGAATATTTTACCAATTGCACTATCGTTCAGTATTGGTTGGTGGTAATTGCATTCTATAAACCTCGAATAAATACAATCGAAATTCTCGAAATCCCTTTCCCTAATAATAGGGGTATAACTCTTAACTCCCACATCTCTAGAGGATAGATATAACAATGCACTCTTCCTATCCCCAAGTCCTAAATGCTAAACATAATACAGAGTTAAATATTTTCGCTCGACAGTAAACCCACTACATACTGAATCATAATGACAAAGTCCATACATACATCGATATCGAATATCTCGAGCCCACTATCCCCTCCGAAGTCTCTAGAATAGATAATATAAGTGCGAGTTCGACCTTCTTGCAGGTGAAGCCTCGCCAGAACAAAACATGTTGCACTAATGCAACCACTCCGATAGCCTTGCAATAATTGCCCACTATCGTACTAACCATTTCTATAACACTGTAACAAAGATAATATCATACTCGCATATCGGATCACTACAATGAGTAACCTTAATAAACTACATAACACTGTTAATATACTCACTCATCCTCCGCGGATAGCACTAGAGAAAAATCCCACTACACAAGGGAAAAATATTCACATAATGATAATGTTTATAATTATACTCATTAAACTCGTCTCACATGCTAATCTAGCAATGAACAAAATATAATGACTCGCTCGTGTCACATAAACACACCTCATCCTCTTAGGATTGCCAATCGTCTTGACTGCACAAATGGTCTTCGGACGTAACACGTCTGCCCAAGACAAAACAAAACTACTTTAATCGTTGTATTTTACTAGGCACCGTATTCTTGTCCCTTTACTCACTTCGGAAAATATTATCGCGTGTGATTTCACTCTCCACAAAATACCTCAACACGTAATCCACTTATCACCTGTCCTACTAACCATGTTAGGATCGTCATTCTCTTGGACTTTAGTAGACTCGATTCCTGTTGGCTACCCCGGTTATTCCCTTAGCCTTTTAGACCCTAAAGAACATGTCACAGTCTATAATAGTCCTTACTGAATTTACCATCACTTGGTAAGAATTCAACTATTCGAATAATTTAAATGGGTCCCCTGATGTGTATCCACACCCCTTTGTGGTGCTACACCACCACCGTTGTATTCAGTCTTATTCTCGACTAAATTCTTCGATTCTTTTAGCTTCCCACACAAAGGAGCATTATCATCTTTATTGACAAAATACGACATTGTCAACCTCTGAATCGGCCGTCCATTAGAATTTCCTTTAAGTGTTATCAACTATTATTACGAGTCGATTTCCCACTTGGAGTCGTTTCCTCCACTTGTATCTACATCTTTTGATACAAAATTCGCTAACGGTTAAGATTCATATTCATAAATGGACCTCTGTCACGTCCTCCTGTGATGAGTTCAGGACAACGTTCACTCCTAATCCTGAACATCTGATGAAGGAACATATGGTCAACACTGTACCTAAGGTTCTCCTATAGACATAGCATTCCACTTTTAAAATTGGTTATTGACTCCCATCATTATAACTTCGTTCAGACAGCCAAGAAAATTTTCTCTAAATTTTCACTTTCAGTTAGCCACACTCCGTCCTATATCTAAACCTTTGGATACTTTACTTCCTTTGGTAAACACACCCAATTCCCGCATTTTTAGAATTCCTACTGACAGTTCTCTACACGTTTTGTAACATGTTGGGTGAGTTTACACTCGCACCTCATTCGACTATAGCAGCATTTGGAAATCATGGTTGCGCCTTAGTCACCTTTCTAGTCTTGGCTTCTCGTGCCATAATGGAGGTGACCTAGACTACGGTCATCATCCTTGAATATATTTTACAACCTCAACTGAGCCCTGCCTCCTGATGTCCGCTTAACGGTCCTCTTCTGACGTCCGTCGTCGCTCGACACACACACACATCCGAACGAAATTAGAATTCGCTAATGTATATACGTTATAGCAGGAGTACAAAATCTCATTAAAGAAATCGACAATCCTAAATATAGGGCTCTATATCAGACAAAGCAACGCTGAAAGCATAATAAGCCGCACAGATCCTAAAGGACACTAGAACCTGATGCTCTGATACCACCTGTGACACCCCGCCTAATTAAATACCGGGCGATCAATCCTTTATTAAATTAAAATCAAGGTGAACAGTTGGTTCATTCTTAGCACCACTGTCGCAAATTAAAATTTTCAAATTTCAAATACCCTGATTAATTAAGCTAAGTGCCAAAACCATTTAAAATCCTATTTCCATTTTGTTAAATCCAATTATAAAACCTTTGACCATTAACATTTTAAGAGTCACACATTAAGTATAAGAATATAAATGAACATCCAAGAGTTTAACCATTACTAACGAATCCCAACTTAAAACACCTAAGGAAAACACCCTGACAGTAATAAATCCCGAAGTAAAGATACCGAAAGTAAAAGAATTACAATCTCTGACAAAACCAACTGAATAATGGAAAAGGGCGACACATGCCCCACTGGATAAAACTGAACTAGAAGTGGCGTCAACAACGAAATCGTCTAAGCAATGGCCGGCAACTCCCACAAATGCTACACCACGCTCCATACAAAGAATCCTAAGCATGATGCCCTTGTGGCTGGGCACCTGTAATACATATATATATATACACAAGAGAGAAGAGATAACAGAAAACGGGTCAGATCCCGATTGTAAAACAGTTTTAAAATAGTTTAGCAAGTATTTAAAATGCTTACCGGCTAATGCAACAATCATATTAGTATGCGACACTCTCTTGAGAATTCGCACCTCTCATTTAGTGTGCACGTCTACCGTACTAATGAATCTCATATATCTCTCTAACTTATTCTCCATAAGTCTTATCATGTGAAATTAAGGTTGTGATATTAACTTTTAGATAATTTATCTCTTCAAGATTTCTTACGTTAATTAGAATAACTCCGTATCGTTATAACGTTTCCGAATACTTATAGTGAAATTGAAAATTTATACATTGCTTAACTTCTTTCACGCAGAGTAGAAAGTTCTCATATAGATATACGTATATATATTTATTACTCGTTTAATATATATACAAACAGCACCCCACATAAAATCTATGGTGCTAGGCTTCCATATATAAGTATATATATACCAATCACTCATAATATATATATATATATATATATATATATATATACACTAACGGCACCCCATATAAAATCTATATATATATATATATATACACTAACGGCACCCCATATAAAATCTATGGTGTTGGCATACTCTTCTATCAAGTCCCCTTTATCAAACAAACTAAGGGAAATACTAGTTCGGAATCACTCTCGAACTGTATTAACACAAAAATACAAACAAATGGAGGCGAAGCATAGTTCCAAGTCACTAAGAGGTCAGCACATACCCTCACGTGTCTTAGGACCGTCTGACTATCAATCAGATAGCCTGTACCAAGGAATCCTATGTTCTAGGGTACGAGTCAATATCCCCCATAAAGGTCCCATCGAGATAAGACCGTCCCGGTGCGAAAACCCCCATGATAACAAGTAGCCCGAGTATGATTTTTATACAGATATAATATATGCACAATCACACAGTCATATATATATATATATATATATATATACACATCCACATTTTGAATTAGGTGCGTTCACGACCCATAATTATAATTATCCGTTATTACACATTTTACTCAATTATTTCGTATAATGGACTCGTTCATTTTATTCTCGTAATTAAGTTATTCTAAACTCACTTCTCGCCTCTCGAAGTATTATCTTTACCTAAGTACAATTTGAGTAGGCCTTCACTCACCTTCTAATCCAACTTCCTAGACATTTCGATTATTTAATCAACGCACGTATGATTTCCTAAGTATGAATATCTCCTATTTACCCTTCCTTTCCCTTTCACATTAAAGTCCCACATAACGGGATTTATCTGGACCCTACTGGTCCTTTTTGTGTTTCATTATGTTCTAGCAACTCTAATCAAGATTTACTACGCATCAAATCGGATTTAGCTAACATGAGGAAAAAATGTAGTTTTCCAAGAGGGGTCGATCGATCGATGAAAGGGGGTCGATCGATCGAACTATCGATCGATCGATGCTCTGGGCTCGATCGATCGATCAAGCAGTTATGGCGAAACTGCAGAAAACCCAGCTACGGAAATCTTACCCCAAACTCATCCAAATCATCATGTTTCAGTCCCAAACTCCCAACCACTTATACTACAAGTGTTGTATACCCATATAAACAATCTCCTACGTAAACATGTGAGTTTTCCTCAACTATAACAAAATAAAAGGTTAAAATCTATATAAATCTCAAGAACCCTAATATTTTTCTTTAACTTAGATTCTTCCATTCTTTTTCCATATTTTCTATCACTAACACCATGGAAATTCGTGGTTCAACCTCTACATGTGAAATGGATTTCCATAATATAATCTTTACCTCTACAACATGTAATTTTTGTCTCCAATTAATGTTTTCTTTCAAGAACACTAATTCTAATCAACCCTAGACTAATATAAAAGAATGCATTAACTTGACTAAAGTAAGATAGATACTTGCCTAAATTTCAAAGTTCTGATTTGTGGAAGAATTTGGTGTGGTTGAGATCCTCGTTGCACAATCTACCATTTGGCGGTGACGGCGGTGCAGCCGGAGGAGTTCTTGGCCTAGGAATCCTTGAAAAGCTTCTCCTCTTCCTCTCCAATGGCCGTCATTAGTTTTTGGTTATGTTAATCCTAGAAGACAACACTTACCATCTGATATAACCCTAGCAATTTCGTGGGTTTAATTACCCATAATTACGAAATGTCCAAAACGCCCTACAGGGGTACTAATTAAGCCTAAAAATGCTCTGAGACCCAAACTAAACCCCCGGGTACATTATTTTGACTATCTCAATCCTTGTGGACACTTTGACGCACTCGAAATGATCATACGGGCAACTTATAATTTATTCACTTTATATAATAATAATTTAGTCCTGACACGACACAGGCGCGTCCCGACTTAATTTCCATAATTGTCATTTTATTCACACGGGATAATTTTTTTTTTATAAAATCAATCTCATATATTACTATACTCATCCAGTAACATTCAACAAATTTCCAATAATTACTAACTCTCGTCACGCTAGTAAATATTTAAAACAACTTTCCGAATTAAAATTAAATTAATTTATCTCAATTAAATTTAATAAATCCCTAAATTTAAAATCCATAAAAATACGGGGTATTAAATTTTTCTAGTATTTTGTTCCGTCATTTGTATGATCTATTTATTTTTGTACTTTTTTTTAAATGTTTAGTTTATTGTTTTCTGGCGCAATTTATGTTTGTATTTTTTTTATTAATTGGTCTTATTTGTTTGTAAGGTATACTTTTATATATAGTTGTGTATATAGTTCTGGATTGATTGGGATTTCAAAGAAAAAAATTAAATTTGTTAGGGTTTTGACCTTTTCTTTTGAGTTCCGTTGCATTGTGTAATGAGATTGATATTTGTTTTTCTGCCAACATTTTACAATTTCGAATCATTAAATGGGGTTTCCTATGCACCAATTAAAAAGTTAGGTTTGATATGTTTCAATTGCAAACCAAGTGTTTGATAAAAGGCTCAAGTGATTATCATGTGAATGGGGTTGCCTACCATTTATCTCACTATTGAAAAGGTACTCTCTCTCTCTCTCTCTCCCAGCGATTAAGATTTTATTTTTTAGATTTTTAGATTAGGGTTGTAAGGATTTTGTAAATAATTTTGTTCGTGTTTGTTAGAATATTTTTCATTTATTTTTTCTTATCATCCTATAATACACTAAAAGTACCGAGTATAGTATATATGAGGTACTCAGGTTTATTAGCATTGGTAAACGCATGTTTGTTGAACTTTTTAATGTGTATGAATGTATAATGAATATGTATGGATGTCTAATGTCTAATGTATGATGTCTCATACGAATGTCTAATGAACTTTTGTGTTATTGATCTACTACTGTGCATGTATTGTCTTTTTTGTTTTGTAGGTTCACTACGTTCGTTATAATTGTTATTACATGATGATTCAATTCTATGTTTAATTTATTGCTTGAAAATGTGCCATTGTTATGTTTTTCTTCGTGAGATAGAATTTGATTGTGTGTAATATAACCCATTCACTTATATGTTCAATTTGATTATGTAGTTGTCAGAATATTTCCTTCCTATTGCTTTCGTGTGATAAAAGTTTTGTAAGCAACTCTGTATTACTTTATGAGATGTAATATCAATCGTATGGATACCACTGTGTATTACTTTATGTGATGTATACTTTTACATTCGTTTCAACTAAGATTATGAGAATGTGTCATGGTACAAAATACTCCTTAGTATAAATTCTAGTCAGAATGTGCATTTGTCAAGAAATGTGGATATGGAGACACGTTAATGAGAATATGCATTGATTATGATCTGTGGGTATAGAGACATAAAGTGTTGGGCTATTAGATATCTATTGGATTTGGATTTCAATTTGTATCAAATGTGGTGATTGGATGTTCAACAATGTAAAGTACATGTGTTTAGTTTGTACATTACATACAAGTATAGTTGAAGGCACAAATAGTATTTTGACAACCTATCATAGGCGTGTCAGCATTGCGAGATTTGCCACCATAAAGTGGTAGTGAAATATAGTATTTCAACTTACATACAAATGTTTAGTGTCGATTTGTTGTTTTAATGGAAGCTTGTGTTAATATGGATTGTTTGATGAAAAACTATTCGATTTGTTTTTACTTTTTTGTGTGAAAATCTCAAATCTATGTCAAATTAGATTGAAAATCAGTGTAATATTTAAATATTTAATTACGTATATACATATAGATACATATGGATAATTAGATTAAGTAATTTGATCGTACATTTTCTTATTTTTGGTTGATGGTGGTAGGTTATTTTTTTTATTTTGAATCATTTTTTTCTCTTAAATATTTATTGTTAAGTAAAATATCTAGATTTTTTTTGTCTTTGTTAAACTTACTTAATATTTTTTTAGTGTACTTGAGATTGGCCTAGACAGATGCCTTGAAGGTCACCCAAATCCTTGTTAGGGCCTAATCAGGCAGAAGTGAGAGTTAGGTGGCCTAGGCGGTTGGGTTGTATTTTTAGGGGTGCGAATTAGGCAATGTATCTAAAGGGATGTTTTAATTTGAGTGATTCTTTTTAAGTTTCAAATCCTAACTTGACTGTTGTAATAATATTTATAATAGTATTGAAGGGTAAATATCTATTTACTTTCCCTTAATCTGACCTAATGAATTATCTAGTTTTTTCAATCTTTTATTCATTGATTCTCATTTGTTTGTTGGTAACTGATGTAGGGATGTAGCCAATGGTGTCTATGTCTTCTCTAGTTTATTCAGTTTGTTAATTAGTCAGTATGGATTTTGTGTCGGAGGTTGTATACCTCAATTCTAATGATGTTGATTATTATGTGGAAGTTACCGTTAGACATCATCTATACTCGAGTCTCTTAAAGAATAATTTAGCATTTGAAGGATGAAAGGATTTCTTCTGGTACAACAAGGCTTAAGGTTATAGGTTCAGACTCATCACCCCACTCTTCCCACACGATGAGTGGTGTTGGAAAAAATTAGTGTCGTAGTCAAAGTTCCATATGAGTTTGGTTCTCATGAACACCATGAGTGTTTTATTGGAATCCGAGTCATTATACACAGACCGGTGGCCTCATATGATGAACTCCATACATGTGAAACCCTTAGGGAAACTAAAATTGACAACAAGACTTCAGTAGGCGATGGAGACAAGAAGGTTCTAATATGGGTAACGAAGGCAGCAAGACCCTATGGAAAACTCCCACACAATTTCCCCATTGTTGGTTCTAGCATCCACCCTTTACCTCTAGCTATCTTTGAGATCTTTGTCGGGAATAAAGTTTTGGTCCGCAAATGTAGATAGTTTCAGATGGATAAAATTTCTAAACGAAAGGTGCGAGGTCTCTTTTGGGGAAGATTATTTGTTGCACATTGTGCTCCATGACCCAATGGTGCTGTTGGATAAACAGATTGGGCATGTTCTTGGTTGTGTTTCCAACTATCGTCCAGTTATGACAGTGAACGGGTATCATGTGGACTTTTCATCCTAATAGGCACGATGAAATGAATCTCTATATACTATAAAATGCAAAACAAGGCATTTATGAGCATTTAAGACTCCTCCTCATTGAGAGTGTCCATGTGGCAAGCCTTTAATTATTCTATCTAATAACATAATATAATTTTGATGTCTCTTTAAAGAGAATTAATACGTGGACTGCATATTTAATGCATTAAAGCTTTTCTATACAACTCCACGTGTACACCTCAATTAATATATGTATTCCAACGTTTTCACCGTTTCCCAAAGCAGAACACAGGAAAAAAAAATTAAAGCTTCAATAGATACATCCCCTTCATCATTATCACCGTCTATGTCTGTCCATTTTTTTAGAGGCTATTAGATAAAAACCTATTTTCACTCCCTTACTTGCTCAGTGACTCTTTACCTTCTCCCGCCCCATCAAAAAGCAACAACCATTGTTATTCATTCACCAGCCTTAAAATGTGTGGGCAAGTGCCATGTCCGCTCATATCTTGACTATAATGAAGCGCCGTAGGCCACACAACTCAACCGATTAAGAAACAAGGTTTTGCATTTTGTTTTAGTTTTTTCCTAAAATCATGTTATTCTCCATCTCTCATATGTTTGTTTTTCTGATTTTTCCAGTAAATCATGTCATTTTAGTACTCATTTTTAAAGTTTTACAATATGGCTCCTAATATCTCTTTGGTCCAAGCATCTGGATTACATTATTTAAATCGGTTGCTTTTTAGCTTTATGGAAACGCCTCCTAATTTTTCATTTTTAACCTTTAGAGAGCATGTGCACTCTTCGTACTAAAATTTCCATAAATGAGTTCCTTGATTAAGAAGAGGGGGGAGTTGAAAATATAAGGGTTGCGATTATTCACCTGCTCTGTACTAAGAGTTCTCAAAGGTCTTATATTTTCAAACATTTTATTGAATCATGCAAGGATCAATATTGATTAAAGCACATAAGGAAGTTCCTCGGACACTGTAATCAGAGGTGTGCTTTTTGAGGTGTTGTTTCTTTATGTTGTTAACAAAGTCTAAAGAAATCAAGTAGATAATGATAATGACTATATGATCTTTAACGACACAATCTATAGGACAATATTTTAGCCTATAAGTACATGACACGGGGTTATTTTTCTATTTTGTTTTTAATTTTTTATTATAAATTTAGATGGAAATACCTTTATGCTACTGAAATTCATTTTTTTTTGCTAAACATCATATTTTATTTGTTGAAAATAATTTATTAATGCTAAAAATCATTTTTTATTTGCTGGAATTCATTTTATATGTCGAAAATAATTTTATATTGCTGAAAATTATTTTTTTATTCCCGTAAATAATTTTTATTTTCTGGAAAAAATTTTAATTCCTGAAAATCATTTTTTTGTTGGAAATCATTTTTATAAGATGAAAAATATTTTATATTGCAGAAAATCATTTTTATCGATGGAACCATTTTTTTTGCTGGAAATAATTTATTATTTCTGAAAATCATTTTTTATTTGCTGGAAATAATTTTTTATGCTAGAATTTATTTGCTGGAAATAATTTTTTATGCTGGAATTAAATTTATATTGCTCAAATAATTTCTGTAGTGCCAGAAATCTTATTTTATTTGCTGGAAATAATTTATTATTGCTAAAATTCTGTTTTATATTTCATTTTTTTACTTCCCAGTTACAATTCTATTTTGTATGGTTATACAATTCTATTTTGATTGTTTCGAGGGGAAAAAAAGACCCGTTAGCATAGTTATTTGAGGAAACTTGGAATTTTGGTGTTCAAGATGGCACATGTACTAATTTTGTGTTCTTATGGCTTTATTTTTTGTTTTGGAGGTATTAATTTGGTTTTATTTTATTTTTTTTAGGTAACACACACTATGCACCAATCCAAAGTTAATTATCAATAAAAAGTCACAAAGTAAAAAAAAAAACTCAAATCGGCTCACCTAACAAAAGTGGGATGGAACAATTTTGACACATGTGACCCAATACATTATTGATAAAAGAAATTGGAATTGGAGTTGAAACATTTATTCTTCAATTGTAACAATTTAGAACAAAATAAATTTTGTTTCATTGCATGAAATTTGGCTTTAATGAGTATTTTCAATCTCATATGTTTTCCCTCTATTTCACTTTTTTGAATGGTTTGAATGTTTTTAATTAAGGAAATGATTTCTTATCACTTTATGGTTTGATATGTGGGTTTATTATGAGATTGTCCTTTACTTGATGTGTTTTAGTTCTTTGTAGCGAATTATAAAAGAGAGAATTGTTAACATTCTGTTGCATATTTTTAATCATGACATCTTTACTTGATGTGTATAGTTCTTTGTTAGCCACAGTCACCTAGCCCGCGCATCGTGCGGGTTTATACCTAGTATTGTTCAATAGTGCGACTTATTATAAATTAACACAAAAAGGGATTTGTGTCTCTGTTTCTCTGTTTGGAAATTTTAGTTTTCTCATTATTTCGAGCCCTTGGGCATCATCGGACCATTTTTTGAGTATTTAAGAGGTTTAAAGGGGAAGTAATACGTGATCAATTTTTTTTATAATATTAAAGCTTGGAATGAAGCAAGGGTTGCTATAATAGGAGAGATAAATAGATAGTTTTGATTTTTTCCATATTATTTATAATGCTTGATTTTGCCTTTTCATTTTTCCATAATGCACCTTGTGTGGGAGTGGATTAAAGGTGAGAAATGTAAATTTGATTAGGTTGTTGGTTCTTGGTGAAAGCAACAATCCTGTAAATTCACAAGGGAATATATGAGATTTTCTATAAAAAAAGCAAAAAAAAATATGAGGATAGTTATGTACTTCCAATGGTTGGAAGTGAGCAGCGAGACTATTATAGACGAACAAATCCATTAAGACATTCATGATGCAATTTTTTTAGGTAATAATCAAATTATATAAGGACTTTTTCTTCTCTCATTTGAAACTACCACATGTCTTCCTTTTGATGGTTATCGTGAGATTGAATTTGTCCCTAACGACCATATGGTAGCTTCTTAGAAATAAATGAAATGATGTTCCAGATGGATACTTAATCCATAGCAGTATTCTGCAATAATATGCATTACCTTCAGTTTCCATGCTTAATTAATCGTATTGATGATATCCTTCTCTTCTGCTTGTGAAACAAGGAATGTGGAAATACTGACATTGAAGGTGTGACTCAACCAATGCTTGTTGGGGGGCTGCAGTATTGTTCGACTATGTCAATTTGGTGGAGAGTTTGTATGCACAGACAGTGCGGTATGGCTATCAATTTCACTTTTTTTTCCTTAGATTCTTAAAAATATCTTTTAAGAATATTTATTTATTTTTAAACGGGGGACTTTTAAATTTCCTTGAATTATGCAGTCTTTATACGAAACCATATTGATGATGCAAACATATCTAAAGGTAGGCAGGGTACCAAAAAGACTACTAACAGTCGCAAGAGGCCACCCTCACAGACATATGACCACATTATAGCAGGAAAAAAAAAGCATCGTGAGAAGCTAAGACAACAATTTTTTATCTCTTTTCGCTATTGTTCTTGGCCTCGAGAAGGTATTTACTCCTTGCTCTCAATCTTCTTTCATAGGTTTCGCCCAATTTTTTCCCAGATATTTTAACTAATGGAGCACAAATTGAGTTGTCAATTATTTTAGTACTATCATTGCACGTATGTTAGAAGTTTATTTTGTAGTGTCACAAGCATAGATGTCACACAACCTTCACAAAGTTAATCTATTCTTGGAGATGTAGTGCTTTCAGTATATATGTAGGATCCAATTAGAGATGTAGCATCCAATTGTTAGTTGTTTAATAATTGGACTATTGACTGAAATTTGCTTGTGTATATGAACTAGTTTGGTGTTAGATGTATCATGTAGGAAATGGATTATAAGGTAGGAGATATGTTATCCCATTTTCTGAGTAGGATGAACACAAGGACTAATGAAATTGATTTGATGGATCAAGGCTTAACCGGTCGGGTCCAACCCTCCCAATATAATAACTGAGTCGTAGTGGGTTGGGTTTTTGAACATATTGAAATTTTAATTACTTTATTTCTATACTGAAAACATCTTCCTCTCTCTAAATTTTTTTATCTCTAAATTTCATTTTATATTCTCTTTAAAAATTCATCTCTATAAAGACTAAAGTTATAACATCTTTCTCTATATATATATTATCTCATGGCATAAAACACACTACTTCTCTAGTGGAATTCCTTCATTTTTCATTCGAATTACACGCCATTTTCTGCATATATTCCTCTATATTCTTCATACTACTGTCTAATCTCTTCAATACACCTTGAGCACCAACTAATGAAGATACTACATTATCGATTCGATCATTTGTTGACATTTGATGTGAAGCCATTTCGGGCAATTTCAATTCCTGCTCCTCGAATTCAGTCTCAAAGGTTTTGTATCAAGTCGCTCGGTCATTATTGTTCCCGAATTGAACAGCGTTGATACCCGACGTAACAATCATGTTTGAATTTAATTGCTAGACTGTTTGTTTGCAAAAAAAATGATGGTAGAAGAAAGAAAGTAGAAGAGAAAAGTACAATGAATAGAAAACAAAATATAGGAGCCCAATCCATCGAGTCGATACCTCAACAAGACAATTACAATGGTATTTATACACCTCTCTCCCAGCTCAACAAACTCACCTCCATATCTGGATACGTGACTTCTTTAACTAACTCACAATGTCTTTTTTATAAATTTATTTGCTAAATGACACATATCACAAATGATTGAAAGTTATATATTATACTGGAATATGAATTGTTGTGGGCTTATGCAGGGGCTAAGATTTGGAGAAAGGGACTAGTGTTGGTTTAGAAGCATTCCCATCTCCATCTTGTAGTCATCATAATATCTTCTCTGCAGGTTCATGCCACAAGTCCATGTACTACCTCATAGTTAAAATAATGGCTATCATACTATATTGGCTAAGTAAATTCAAAACACTCAATGAAACCAATTTTGTATTGTTGTATTGGGGCATAGGATGAATGCAGTTCGACGTTATAGGGGCTTTTATTATGGTAGGTTTTATAAATATAAATCTCTTTATCATTCATGGTGAAAATGTCTTTCTTGGACATCTATTATATATGACTTCCAATCTGCTAGAGGATATTCAGTCCATTTTTGGGACTTTTGCATATCCAGCTGGTGACCAAACATTTACTGAGGCATGCCCATCTTCAGTATCAATCTGTGGATCTTTCATAATTTATGTCATGGCAAACCCTCAATTCAAAAATTAGGATGCACAGGTCAATTCCTTATGGGCTCGTGACCTGCTGGAAAATTATAACATCTATCTATTAATTGAGTGGGATTATACTTCTTGAAGTTTTATATTAATGCAGGGATGAATTCTTGTTATTGGTAATTTTATTAGAAGTTTCATTGGAGATATCGTAGATACATCAGTTGTTTTTGTCCTCATCACACCTTAGGTACGTAACTCGATGAAAACGAGTTATTTAGCTGTTATATAATGTGAGTTATATAATTGTTATATAAGTCATGTTATGTTATATAACAATTATCATCATCTTAACTACATCTACACATATGTCTTCATTCCCCAATTCCTTATGCAAGTGAATTCATTTGTTTACTATGCTTCTATGATTTGTTTAATTATTATGTATGAATGTTCTGAAACGTGTTTTCATAATGTGGCTACTATGCAAATTACTATCTATTGTTGGCTTATCATCACAAAGTGTTATACAAACAAGTGCTTCTGAATTGAGCATAAAGGTCAGTTAAATTTACAGTTGGCGTAGTTAGTAAATTTTATAAAGTGAAATGTATATAGAGAGGCCATTTAAAATAGAACTGTTGCTAATGAGTTAACATTTGCATAAGCGTAATGGTTATTTTGGTGACATGGTATCAACACATGCATATTTCACCAAACAACTGATACACACATTGGTTAAAAGTCTAAAATAGAAGGTTATTATTGTGAATGTCTCATATTTAATGTTTAATGATCCGAGTCGATTGTGAGGGTGTTTTAACCATCTCTCCAATGAGGACGAATAAATTTGAATTCTTTAGAAATATTATAGCCCTAATAGCAGAGTAAATGTTCATGCTTAATAGTAACTTATCATTGTAGTTATCTTTAGGATGTTAATTATTAACATCTCAGTTGACGTTATTCGTAATATAGCCTAAAGGTGAGTATTTGTCTCTTTTTCTTTGCAATAAGTCTCCTCTTTTTTTGGCTCATCATGCTAAAGTGGGTTGAAGTTTATTTTATGCATCGATGGCGTCTAGCATTCGCTTATTATTTTTTCGAAAATTACTAATATAGACAAGACAAGTTAGTGTACCACACAAAAAATTACGCGATTAAACTAGGCTAGTTCATGAAACCGTGTTTATTTTTAAGTACACCTCTCTCTTAAAAGATGTTGATTACACCAATTCTGAATCTAATTATATTTTATTATTTACAGGTATACACATGGCATACCTAGCATACGTAGTATTCAAAGGCCTAAATTCAGGTGTTTACACTTCGTGGCAAGCAACACAAGCACAAGTCAATGGATACCGAGGCGCCGTATTCACAAAATTTGAGTTCATTGAACTAGCTCAGTAGGTGTACTCCGAGTACACGAGGGAGAATGTCACCACATCAATATTCCACACGGTTGATATACCTAGACTTCACGAAGCGTATTCATTTAGTGGTGACCCCTAATTTAGGTTTAGAATAATTTGTTACATGTTCATGACATTTCATGTCATCGAAGTGTTGTGTCGTTTTTTTTTTAGTTTTTTTTATTCTATGTTCATTTTGTACTTGGCGCCCAAGAAGAGGTTGTTTGATGTTAAATTAAGTTTAAACAAGTTTTATGTGTACTGGATATTGGGAATATCGGAAATATAAATGAAATGTTGTCAAAATTTTTAGACTTGTTATCATGATATATATTGTACTCATTATTTCACCATTTTGTGAAAATATAAATGAGATAACCCGCCATCCGAAATAGGGGTGGCCAGCCCGATACTCCAAAATAACGGAATGGAATCATTCTCAGCATCACAACAAAGGAAGAATTATACGGGATAACCACTCCTTATTTCAGAAAAACGGGTTGCCAAATTTTTTTATTTTAAATTTATAAAAGAAAACAACTTAACAACCCAATAAGAGAAAGTGTAAATCCAGATGAAATAATATTACATTGGCATAAATGTACAATAAGGTACCGAATATGATGTCGGTCATAGACTCATACAATGAAATTAAACAAGTTCATTAAATTACATAATACATTACATTAATCAATTACAAAAGCTCAGCCCTCTCGCCCCAGTAAAAAGACCCGATCTTATCTAGAGTGCAAGGATGACGACGTCTATTTCAAAATGTCCCGTAATACCCGCAAAGCATCATGGATCGCCAAAGATACCGGGATAAGAAGTCAAATCAGGCATCCTTGCGACCGAGTACCTGAGCGGATAAAAGATGCAAACACAACAAGAAATATGAACGGGTCAGGGCCCGGTTCTATATGACTACCAGATGAATAAAGAGTATGACAATTATGAATGATAAATCATGATGAAAGAGAAATAAGAATCTACCTACACAATTTAAAACATAAGCTAAGCAGAAAAGTAAAATGAATAACATTAAACTAAAACTTTCGTCATATGCACCAATTATCTCATATATCTTTTCCTTAATAGGAAATATATATATATTCAGAATTTTTATGCTCTTTATGGCATCTTTATCTCAGTTTTACATTTTGTAAAAATCCTTTCCTTATCAGGAAAATAATCATTTTCAAATGCTCTTTGTGGCATTTATATGTGCTCTTTGTGGCACTTCATTATGCTCTTTATGGCATATAAAATCCATCCAGTCCCACTTGATTATGAATAGTTATATTTATATACATATAACGATTCTAAGACCTCCCGTCCGGGTTTCCCCACTGTGCGCGCCCCTAAATGACCATCATCTTCCAGGGCCTATCATAAGACAACCTGGGCACCTATAACGCAAAACGTCGGGAAGTGGCCATGTGCCTGCGGGATAGTCAAGACCACACCTGGAATCTCCTACACATCGCAGAAAATATATCACAACAAACGCTCACATGGCCTAGGACTATATCCACCCTGCATTCATTAGTCAGGGGGATTCACCTCACGCGCGAACTTCCCTTATGATGTCATTTAGAGAGGTGTGTTTAAACCATTTTATTTACCATTTTCAAAAATCAAGTAAATTATCATTTACCATATTCATGATTAAGTAAATTATCATTTACCATCATCATTACCATTTCCATTTCACTTCCATTTATACATGTATGTTTCATTTTATTTGAAACCATACTTATTTACACTTTTGTAAATAATTCACCTTATTATCTGGAGCCATACGATAAACTATATCGTTACTACAACCTCAAAGGGAGTAAATAAACTCTTAATTATCTCCAAACATTTTGGGGTATTACTTTAAAACCCCTAATACTATCATACCTCAAAGGAATAAATAATCTTTCAATTTATTCTCACAACATTCGTTTGCGGCGTTATTATGAACCATCAAGGTTAACATAGCTCAATTGAGCTTCTAAAATCTCCCAACATTCTTTTGGGCTGATAATATAAACCATCAAAACTAATATAGCTCAAATGAGTTCTAAAGTCTCCCAAACATAACACTACATCTCCTAGTTTCATAACAATCAACTAGAAGAAAGATTGCCCTAGCATCAATAGGCATAACCTCGGAAAATCACATACAAACCATTACTAATCTAAGGTAGTTCCCCAACTCATCTAGAACTCTAGGACTCTAAGTTTACTTCATTCAAGAAGGTTCCTAGGTCCTAAGCTTAAAGTAAAAGGAGAGAATTTGAGTTAAAAAAATAACTCAAAAACAGCATGAATCCGAATCGATTCACCCTAGGGATGAATCGATTCGCCCTAGCGAATCGATTCTCCCAAACAGCAAATCGGTTCGGACATAAGACCTGGGATTCTGCAACTGCCGAATCAATTCGGCTTGAGTCCGAATCGATTCGGTCCAAGCAGACTTGGAAACTGGCCCTTAGCGAATCGATTTGCCCTGAGGGCCAAATCAATTCGGCCTGGAGAAATTGCCAAGAATGGATTACGGGTTGTGAACCCTAGATTTACCCCAAAACCAAATCCTACTCCATTTTTACCCACAACCAACATCATAAATCTACCCCAAATCATCCTACATGATGTATAACCACTATAATCCACAATTTTATCATCAATAACTAAGATTAGGGTTTAAATCCCTTAAATTCCATTTTTGATCCATAATTACAAATACACAACTATCACACAATTTAATCATCTTAAATCACATATTAGAAAGTAGTAAACTTGCCTTAGGGTTGTAATCTCAGGTTTCTTTGTGGTAGAAGCAACAATCCATCTTCAATCTTCCAATCTCTCTTCTTTCTCCACTTTTCTCTTCCTCTCTCTTTCTCTCTCTAAGTGTAAGACATAAAATGAGGAAATAAAATAAGGGGCAAGACTTAAAATCGTGACTTAAGTCTAAAGTCTCCAACTTAAGTGGTTAATACCACATTAAAATGACTCCCAATACGCGTTTAATTTAAAACTGGATAAAAGTGCCCGAAACCCAAAAAAACAACATGGCACTTATTTTGACTGTCTCGGACATTCCGGGACTAACTACACCCTCTAAACTGGCATCCGGAAATTTTATAATTTATTTTGAGTTCCAACTTTATTTAAACCATAATGTCATTTAAAATACATGACACTATAAAACATGCAACCTAATGATATTTACTTTCATATACAGTAAATATGCATCAATCTAGTAAATATTAACTTCTAACTCATTAAATTAATATTTACTCAAGTTCCAACATTTTATATAATTACCTTATGGGGTAATTTAATATAAAATTGGCCTCCTAAAAGCGAGGGTTGTTACATATTCCCCCCCTTATGAGGGAATTTTGTCCCCAAAATTCGGGCATACCCTATACGCATAAAGGGTATACGATCTTAAACTATCATTAAATCTCTCTTCACAACTCCTCGTTATTACAGCATCCCAAAATGGACTTGGACTAAGGTCGTCACTATCGATCTCAGTCTAAAATCTTTGTGCCTTAGCATAGCACAAAGCGTACCTTACAACTACCAATTCTAGCTTCCTACGGTGGAAGATGCTAACCACGTGACTAGGCGCAAAATGCCTTCCATCCTGAATCACGCTACATCCCACTTTGGGGATACCTACACCAACACTACTCAACTTTTCCTTGAATAGCCGTAGCTCTTCAAAACATAAGACTCAAAATTCCAATCCTTAAAGAAATGTTCCGGGACCGTCCCAAGTCTAAGGAACCAATTATTCGCTGACCTCATTCAACGAGTATGCAATTTACTCACCCATCTATACAAGGCCACTCACGACGCCATACCGTAGAAAATGATTCAAATTCCTGTACGGAAAATTTCCATCCACACAAGTCATTGCTCCCGTCCATCTATTTATCCCAAGGCGTACATTCGAAGCATGCCTCTCGGTATTAAGTCAACTTCCTCCCTTCACAACGTTTAGTGATGACCACTTTAGGGTGGAGAGATATACATCATATCCATATAGTTCCCATTCCTTTATGGAATTTCACCAAACCTTGAAATAAGTAATTAGTTTGGGTCCACCACTATTGTTGGGCACTTCACCCTTCCATAAAAAGCGGGGTGTACTCCTCTACATATCGTCCGCCCGCAATGACCGGAAAAGCAACAGTTTGGTCAAACGATCGAAAATGTTCTCAAATAGGAGCATGACCAGAACGGTGTCGACAATTCAATGCAAACATCTATGAATATACCCTTCTTCATTCCACCGATACTCTTCTTCACACAAGTAGGTGAAATGGTCAATCAAAGACCGGAATGCTCTCGCCACAAAGTCTTCCGAGTCATCCTCGTTTCATTTGGCTTTCCATGCCAACACAAATATCTCGAACGGGTTTCTTACTCGACGTATCTACTACCCCAATCGCATGTCTTGAGCGAATGAGAAAATCCAATAAATAGTCCATTGAGAACTTAATACACCAACTCAATATCTCCCACGACATACTGCAACCACTTGTTGCTCGCGAGAAAGACTAAATTTCCCTGCCCAGGAAGTAGTGCCTCCATTTCTTTAAGGCGATTTCCACTGTAATGAATTCTAAATCAAGCATGGAACTATACTTCCCACAAATTCAAGTTTGTGAGACGCATAGACAATGGGTTCATGCTCCAGTATTATTACTTCCCGCTCCTGGCAGAGACTGTTCGTTAAATCCACCCCCGAACTTAACCACATGGACTCGGGAGTAGAAATCAATTCATCCATTTTAACTCCCCAAAAATTAGGTTACCAATGTAACACTTTATCTAGGAGAGGTCTCATCTCCTTCGGCCTAACCTTCGAAATCTCTCGAGATTCCACACTTCTCGTTCCTAGGGATCTAATCCCTCTAAGGGTTAACCCACAACATATTTGTGGTCAACTCCCTAAAGCCTTCCTAAATCAACATCACATGCCCTAATGGCCTTACATCCTACTAAACCTAAGGTCAATCTATATATATATCCTATCTAAGTCGTATACATATAATACTAAGTATATCCCTAGTTCCCAAGACCAATCTCAACTCCCAACATTCGCTCGGTTTCATGGGTGGGACGTCTCGCCGAGGCGAAATCCAAACAAGAAACCCTCCCGTTACCCTACTACCTCGCATCGTCGATCATTAAGATGTGACAGTCTAAAACACATAATCGGGATCGGTAAATTATAACTTACAGTTTTACTAATAAAATTCCACTTCTATATATATATTACCCTTGCATCTTTAAAGATTTTAATTAATCAGACATTCACTTTCTGTGAAGTCTTACAAATTTTATCCCATAAATATATACATCTTTTCCAATAGCCTTTGTATCAAGGCATAACCTAAAGTCTTAATTAGACTTCATATCTCAGTCTCCCTCACATCGTTTAGAGGAGAGAACTATATACAGTGCTTCTATCTCGCACTTTAATAGCCATTAATCACTCTTCTACGTGATTTTCGGCTAAACCTTTTAACCCAACCTTCAACCAACAAAATAAATAAATAAAATGGAATGAATCTAAAAGAAGAAAGAATAGCATCTCCCCACTTCTAATGTCGTTGAGGTTCACGCGTGGAGCGTTTTTTAAAAGCGGAATCCAAACAAGGAACCCCTCCTATGCATTACTACTCAACTATATCGGTCGTGGAGATAAGGCATACCAATCACATACAATGCAAAAAAGCAATCAAGCAAACACACATGCAAGATAACATAACAAGAAATAAAAACTTCCTATTTACCTCAACCACCCACATAAAGTCTCAACCTGTATCCAGGAGAGACATTATAGAACATCTAATTCCATTCTGAAACTATAAATAGGATAGCCTCGCAATTTAATTTCTTGCTATCACCCCAATAAAACCAATATACTTATACTTGTATAATATATATAATACACAGAGTACATATCGTACAAGTAACACATAACGTACATAGTACTTAAAAAGAACAATACATCATCCTCACTTTATAACGAGTAAAGGAAAAATATAAAACTTCCCTACTACGGAAGTCATATAATTACTCTATCTATAATAGCGACGATATTACCACAACCTCGATATACACACCCGAATCTATAGTAGATACAATACTATTAAATCTTATCCTAAGGAATACACCACCCACTAATAAGGTGGAATTCCCGCCAACATTTTATGCCAATCACTCCGGGTCAATACTAATGGTTCTCAGACTCCATGTTCGAGTCTTATCCGAACCAATATTACTTCCATCAACTCCCCAACCAGGCACTTTATTCTTTCCCTTTTTCTCCAATCAGCGTAATAAAAATGCGTGGTTCTTCCACGTCACAATAGCTCACATAGTTCCTTTTACTTTCTCAATAAAAGAGAACACGCTCTCGGCCTCCTCTTCCTCAGTTCAATGAAACCTTCCCAGGCGGATGTCCACCAATGGGGTTTCATGATCACTGCTCCATCATAAGTGTTAACGACACTTATTCTGGAGCCTATCATTTCATTGGAGGGCTCTCCCTTATACCTACCTTTCTTTAGTGTATGATCTCCCTAATCGCACAACTCTTTATTCACATGTCGGCCTCTGTCGAGCCTCCTATGAACATTTGAGGATTTTACCTTCTCCTCCTTCCAGTTATCCCAGATAAACTTACTATAGAAAGTATCTATCGGGTTCCTCCATGAACAAAACTTTCTGCGCCCACAATTAAGGTGGCTACGCTCCCACCAATTCAACACTACTCCTATGGGTGAAGGATTTTCCTCCATTCTACTTTAACAGGTGGTCCTTATCATAGGCACTTCTCCACTTCAATTTAACGTTGCTTGAAATCTCAAGCTTAGTACCACCCTCTACGTCTAGCGGTACTTGGAAAACTAGGTCTACTATAATTAGTAGTCGTAGTAGCAAAATATGGAAATTCTACAAACGGGGAGCGACCTCCAAAGCGGTCCTCACCCCCGACCATAAATTACAGTTCTTAGTAATTCCTTCTCATAATGCCTTTCTTCAATCAACCTACTATTCTCACACGAACGCACAAAAGATTCTATAGGTTCAACCTCATGGCAGAAAAATGAAATCTCACTAAAGAAATCAACGATCTTAATCCTAAGGCTCTATGTCAAATCAAAAGTAATGCTGAAAGCATAAAGCGTTCACACAGATTCCTAAGGACTCTAGAACCTGATGCTCTGATACCTTCTGTGACAACCTGCCATCCGAAATAGGGGGTGGCCAGCCCGATACTCCAAAATAACAGAATCATGGATGGAATCATTCTCAGCATCACAACAAAAGAAGAAGTATACGGGATAACCACTCCTTATTTCAGAAAAACGGGTTGCCAAATTTATTTTTTTTAAATTTATAAAAGAAAACAACGTAACAACCCAATAAGAGAAAGTGGAAATCCAGATGAAATAATATTACATACGCATAAATGTATAATAAGGGACCGAATATGCTGTCGGTCACAGACTCATAAAATATAATTAAACAAGTTCATTAAATTACATAATACATTACATTAATAAATTACAAAAGCTTGGGCCTCTCGCCCCAGTAAAAAGACCCGATCTTATCTAGAGTGCAAGGATGACGGCGTCTATTTCAAAATGTCCCGTAATACCCGCAAAGCATCACGGCTCGCCAAAGACACCGGGATAGGAAGTCAAATCAGGCATCCTTGTGACTGAGTACCTGAGAAGATAAAAGATGCAAACACAACAAGAAATATGAACGGGTCAGGGCATGGTTCTATATGACTACCAGATGAATAAAGAGTATGACAGTTATGAATAATAAATCATGATGAAAGAGAAATAAGAATCTACCTACACAATTTAAAACATAAGCTAAGCAGAAAAGTAAAATGAATAACATTAAACTAAAACTTTCGTCATATGCACCAATTATCCCATATATCTTTTCCTAAATAGGAAATATATATATTCATAATTTTTATGCTCTTTATGGCATCTTTATCTCACTTTTACGTTTTGTAAAAATCCTTTCCTTATCAGGAAAATAATCATTTTCAAATGCTCTTTGTGGCATTTATATGTGCTCTTTGTGGCACTTCATTATGCTCTTTATGGCATATAAAATCCATCAAGTCCCACTTGATTATGAATAGTTATATTTATATACATATAACGATTCTAAGACCGCTCGTCCGGGTTTCCCCACTGTGTGCGCCCCTAAATGACCATCATCTTCCAGGGCCTATCATAAGACAACCTGGGCACCTATAACGCAAAACGTCGGGAAGCGGCCACGTGCCTGCGGGATAGTCAAGACCACACCCGGAATCTCCTACCCATCGCAGAAAATATATCACAACAAACTCTCACATGGCCTAGGACTATATCCACCCTGCATTCATTAGTCAGGGGGATTCACCTCATGCGCGAACTTACCTTATGATGTCATTTAGAGAGGTGTGTTTAAACAATTTCATTTACCATTTTAAAAAATCAAATAAATTATCATTTACCATATTCATGATTAAGTAAATTATCATTTATCATCATCATTACCATTTCCATTTCACTTCCCTTTATACATGTATGTTTCGTTTTAATTGAAACCATACTTATTTACACTTTTGTAAATAATTCACCTTATTATCTGGAGCCACGCGATAAATTATATCGTTACTACAACCTCAAAGGGAGTAAATAAACTCTTAATTATCTCCAAATATTTTGGGGTATTACTTTAAAACCCCTAATACTATCATAACTCAAAGGAATAAATAATCTTTCAATTTATTCTCACAACATTCGTTTGCGGCGTTATTATGAACCATCAAGATTAACATAGCTCAATTGAGCTTCTAAAATCTCCCAACATTCTTTTGGGGTGATAATATAAACCATCAAAACTAATATAGCTCAATTGAGTTCTAAAGTCTCCCAAACATAACACTACATCTCCTAGTTTCATAACAATCAACTAGAAGAAAGATTACCCTAGCATCAATAGGCATATCCCCGAAAAATCCCATACAAACCATTACTAATCTAGGGTAGTTCCCCAACTCATATAGAACTCTAGGACTCTAAGTTTACTTCATTCAAGAAGGTTCCTAGGTCCTAAGCTTAAAGGAAAAGGAGAGAATTTGAGTTAAAAAAAATAACTCAAAAACAGCATGAATCCAAATCGATTCGCCCTAGGGCCGAATCGATTCTCCCTAGCGAATCGATTCTCCCAAACAGTGAATCGGTTCGGACATAAGACCTGGGATTCTACAACTACCGAATCGATTCGGCTTGAGTCTGAATCGATTCGGTCCAAGCAAACTTGGAAACTGGCCCTTATCGAATCGATTCGCCCTGAGGGCTGAATCGATTCGGCCTGGAGAAATTGCCAAGAATGGCTTACGGGTTGTGAACCCTAGATTTACCCCAAAACCAAATCCTACTCCATTTTTACCCACAACCAACATCATAAATCTACCCCAAATCATCCTACATGATGTATAACCACTATAATCCACAATTTTATCATCAACAACTAAGATTAGGGTTTAAATCCCTTAAATTTCATTTTTTATCCTTAATTACAAATACACAACTATCACACAATTTAATCATCTTAAATCACATATTAGCAAGTAGAAAACTTGCCTTAGGGTTGTAATCTCAGATTTCTTTGTGGTAGAAGCAACAATCCATCTTTAATCTTCCAATCTCTCTTCTTTCTCCACTTTTCTCTTCCTCTCTCTTTCTCTCTCTAAGTGTAAGACATAAAATGAGGAAATAAAATAAGGGGCAAGACTTAAAATTGTGACTTAAGTCTAAAGTCTCCAACTTAAGTGGTTAACACCACATTAAAATGACTCCCAATACGCGTTTAAGTTAAAACCAGATAAAAGTTCCTGAAACCCAAAAATACAATATGGCACTTATTTTGACTGCTCGGACATTCCGGGACTAACTACACCCTCTAAACTGGCATCCGGAAATTTTATAATTTATTTTGAGTTCCAACTTTATTTAAACCATAATGTCATTTAAAATACATGACATTGTAAAACATGCAACCTGATGATATTTACTTTCATATGCAGTAAATATGCATCAATCTAGTAAATATTAACTTCTAACTCATTAAATTAATATTTACTCAAGTTCCAACATTTTATATAATTACCTTATGCGGTAAATTAATATAAAATTGGCCTCATAAAAGCGAGGGTTGTTACAATAAAGATATTTGTAACAACTCTTACCACATTTAACAAATTTAATTTTTGTAACTGCTAATAGCAGTTACAAATATAAGATTTGTAACTGCTGACATCGGTTATATATATAACATTCGTAATTGCTGACACCAGTTATAAATATTAGATATGTAATCGCTAACAAAAGTTACAAATATTATATTCATAACTGCTGACAGTAGTTAAAATTTGGGGTCACCAGTCATAACCCCATAGGGGTTATAAAAATTTATGATTGCTGCTAGGAGTTATAATTTTTCTTTTGTCAACCCCCCAATTATAACGGTAAATAGCAGTTATAAAGGTCATTTGTGACTGCTAACAGCACTCACAAATCTCTTATTTTGCTGTAGTGCATGTATACAGTATCCTAGGGGTGGGACATAGATATTCCTGCCATACTGCTTTAGGTGATTCCACTGTTCCCATCACCGATCGCACCCCTGTTCGGATTGCTCTTCTTTATGGTATCCTTATTTCCAGGATTTGCGTGTCTGCTTGTGTCCCCATTCTAGAGAATGGACCTTTTATTAGTGATATTTTTGTAATAGATGTTTCATCCGTCGCATATTCTTAGAGCCACTTATGAGAGGAGGCTAGATCTAGGGCTAGATCTCCACCTAAAGATTCCTCTACTTCTGGTGCTGGGTACACTTCTCAACCTGCTAGCCACACTGAGCCTCCATCATTCGACACCCACAATTGTTCTCACGTGACTGCACCTAGATAGGAGGGTAATTTTGAGGCACTATAGGCACATCTGGCTTCTCAGGCTTGGATGATGAATGCATTGATGGCTCGATTTTAATCATAGGCATAGGCCCATACTGTCAGAGACTCTCATATAATAGCATATTTTGAGGAGATGCGATGATATGAGTAACCCCATGGTGCTGAATCTTCTAGAGTGAGACACGACGACGACGATGATGATGATGATGATGATGATGATGATGATGATGATGATGATGATGATGATGATGATGATGATGATGATGATGATGATGGTGGTTTACCATTACTTACATTGTATTTGAAACAGCATTTGTATTTCACGATGTATTTATTAAGTCTCAGATATGATGTACTTATTATGATACACTATGTATTTCTATCATGTGTATATGGTCATCAGTACATTTTCATGGATATTCTCTTTATGTTGTATGTTTATTCAGTTATAATATTGGATTTTCATTTGACACGCATATGTTCCATATCATTTTACTGCTACATTTATATTCACTATGTCCTGATAGTTCACATTACTGATTTTAATCTGTTTATCTAGCCATGCTTATCTTTTTTCATTACTAATAGATTTGATTATTATTGTTTTGGTATGTCCCACAATTTGTCTACTCTCAATAAAAAAGGGGAGAGATATGTGATGTAGGTGAAGTATTTATTCATGCTTTATTTATATATTATTTGTTCATCCATTCATCACTTAGGTATATGTTTGTTTGTCGTGTAGATATTTTCAGCGATTCAGATTTCAGCTACATCACATTCAGACAGATTCAGTTTCATGCATGCCGATCTTACAGATTATTGTTCGTGTCCAATATTTCTTTTATTTTTGGGTTAATGGGATGGGACATAGGTTTTCCGTGTTGACGACCCGGCATAGGCATTTCACTTTTTTAGTTTTGTCCCGGAATAGCCAAAGGGGGAGATTTGTAAGGACAAATTTCTAATAAAGTCAATTTGTTTGTAATTGGCTTAATTCCGTACAAAACAATTTGAGTCTAGGATAGAAATTAAATTGTGATCCCAGAAAGCCTACGACGTTACATGTTGAAGAATATGCGATCAAATCTTTGAAAATGATATCATGTTGTGTTTCATTATTCACATTCAGTTTGTTCTAGATCACTCAGGTATAAATGCTAAGTGATTTATGTGATTTAGAATTTTGTTTAAATGATGGATGATTTAAAATAATGTTTACATGTTTTAAATATTGGAAATTTAAAGCATATTTTGTGGAAACATATTTTTATTATTTCTGAGTTAAAAGATTTTTAGAAATTTTGAGGAATTGTTTTAAAAATAAAATTAGTTTTAGCTATCGTTCAAATGACATGCACATGTCGTTCAAATGATATGGTGATGTCTTTCGAATGACCCGCCGCCTAGAATTTCATGTTTCATTGTTTTAGGACTCTTTCAACTCAAAAATAAATACAGAACTTTGCCAACATAATTTTGCTAATAGTTTACAAAAAGTTCCCAAGGTTTTCCATCATTTGGAGTTTATTCAAGATCGAATATCACAAATCCAAAGCTTGTGATATTCAACGTGTTTATCAGAGTCGTGCTCTTCATTAATTGATCATATTACTTTCATGCGCTGGATTCAGTACGTGTTGTGTACGAAGATGAAGCGGTGAAGTCCGTGTTCTGATTCGATGACAATTGAGGCAACATTGGTGGATACCGAGATACACGTAGAGTCATGTGATGTGGATGAATATCGTGGAAGGATTTCTATGTGGGCACTGCAGTTGAAGAGAAGAAAAGGCATGAGGCTTGTGTCTGATTGAGTCATTGAGTAAGGCTAAATTCTCTTTTTAATTTTCCATATCATAGTGATTGTTTGGCCTGGTCGTCCGAGGTTTTTTCCCTTAGTTGTTTCCTCGTGCATCGGGGTCTCTTGTGATTGATTTATTTACTTTATCTGTTTAATCACTTAGATGCATGCTACGGGATTAACAAGACAAAATTGGTAAATCGAAATTGATTTTTCACAAGATAAGTTTGAGACAAAAAATTTGGAAAATTTAAATTGCTCAATTCACCTAAATATAATTGCAAAAGGTCATTCTCAGGGAGGATAAGAGGAAAGGTAGACAGATAAGTGAAACGAACAGATAGGGGGGATTAAATTTAAAGCTACGTGGAAAATGTTTGTCTTCAAAACCCCGTATTTTTTAGTATTTATAATTTAATTAATTATTTTTAAATTACACGTGCGGCGTAATTTAATGGAATTAATTATTATGTGTGAACTAATTAATGTGTGATTATTCAAGATACTAATGAGGAGAGATAATGATTAATATTTATGCAATATAATTACTAAAGTGAATAGTGATTTATTATTTTACATCATAGTGAGTGATACTGATGTGACAGTATTATATCCCAATCGAGAGTCGTGAGTAGACTATTTGGATTCGGGATAGGACTTTATCGTAGAGTGACTCAGATGGCGATTTCGAGGTCACGGTTGGTTCCATAAGGGTAGAGATAGTCAAAATATTGTACCCAGGGGTAGTAATTGGAACCTGTGGCCTTTTTAGTCATAACCGAACCCACACGGGAGTGTTCGGGTCATTTGGGCTTGGCCCATTAGCCTAATTTCGGGATTAGGAGAATTAAACCTAAGTTATGGAATTAGAGGTAGCCATAACACAAATTGAAAACCATTGAAATTGAGAGAAAAGAAGAGGAAGAAATTGAGGAGCTTTAGAGAGACAAATCGAAGAGGAATTAGGTGTGTTCTTCACTAACTCATCTCCTAAAAAACGTAATTAGACCCTACAAATCCAATCAAGCAATCGGTTAACTTGCTTTCAATCTAAATTGCAGTATTTTGATTCATATCATAGTGGATGTGATCAAAAATTAGTTTTTGCGTGTGTTATCACATGAAAAAAAAAATGGGTTTTGAGAAATTTAACATGTTGTGTAGATTAAAGGTTCAATTGATGATGTAGTATGATTCAATGTTGTAGGAATCTGATTTATACTAGAAACCCAATAGTCCATGTTGTTGTATCTGGATTATAGGAAAGGATTTCAGAAATCGATCGAATGAAACCCTTGAAAAACCCAATTGGGGGATTTATGGATTATGATGGAAATCAGTTGTGTTTATAGGTTTAAATGATTATTCGAACCTATTGTAGATGAGTTTTAAACATGGATTACAAGTGGGTTGGATATAGGAAGAAACTATGGATCTTTGATGAGTAAAAATAGAGGAAAACCGCTGCGGAAGAGAAGGTTGTCGCGCCTCGATCAATCGATCGATGGTGTTTTATCTTTAGCAGTAGAGATTATTTCATTTATTTAGTCTTAAATTATTTTGTGGACTTTTAAGTTGGATTTGATTAGTGTAAAATAAAATGGGAGCGAATACCTAGAGTCTTAGGAGATGGGTTTTAAGGAGTTAAAAGTTAACTAAGGGTGTGAAACTTATGAAAGGAATTGTGTGTAATAAATTTTAAAGTGTTAAAATACGGGCCGAATGAGTGAGTCCGAGAATTTGTAGTAGAGTGAATCTACGAAATAAAATTAATTGATGTGTGATTAATTAAAATTATAGTCGGGTAAATAGACTAGGGAATTATGGGCTAGTGCTACGAGAGTTAGGCACGGATTAGTCGGATATATATATACTTGTGTGCTTATTAAATATTAGTGTTAGATATTTTTGTGAATACATATCCCTCTAGTCCTCTAGTGCTTTCATAGGAGGTTACACGATGTGAGTGAATCCCCTAGCTAGCGAATGAAGGGAGAGTATAGTCCCCAGGTCATATCGTCCAGTGTTTTTATTGTGTGATTTATTTCCGAGGTGAGACATTTTGGGTATCGATCTCACTCTCGGGGGAAGTATGACCTCCTCCACTACATTTGTGATTAATTTACCTATTTCGGTGTGAGTTAACCAATTTATGGTAACCGGATTAGAGTGACCATAAATGGGATGGTAACATTTTAGAGATAAGTATCCGGTGATTTATAGCTCGAAAGGATTGTTATTATAGGCGACATGTGTATGAATGTTGTAGTATGCTAGTACGTATATAATATGTGGAGGTCATATAAGTAATTAATGTTGAATTGATGAAATAGTTAATGAGTTGAATACTTATAAATCAAAATAAGAAATACTCGGGTTACAGTAGCAAGATAGGAAGGGTGTAGCAAGGCTAGTTAGATGGGGAGCATAACCAGTGGGGTTAGAAGGCAAGCAATAGGTATGCACATTAGTTGATGGGTGAGCTAGAGAGTGCAACACCAGCTTAAATAGAAAATCATTCATGCATATTTAAATTATTGGGTTTTAATCGCTTACTAAATATTTTCAAGAGGTTTTCTCGGGCTTTGACCCATGTCAAAATAGTTTTCCAAAACAATTTTAGGTGTCCAGCCACAGGGAGGCCCATCAGGATTCTATTCAGGGATGCGTAACTGCAGCACGTGTGGAAGCTTGCGAGACTTTGCTATAGACGTTTCTATCATTTCATTCCTAGTGTAGGAATTTTATTCAGTATTCATTTGGACATTTCGCCCTTCAAACTATTTTAGTATTTCAGTCATTTATTTGTTTTGGTGGACTGTGTTTTTTTGTTGGACTTATTAGTGAATTTTATTATTTGAGAACCGATGGTTTATTCGATATCATTCATTTATATATATGTCGTGTGATTGTTCAGTAGATTTGTATGTGGATGGTTTGGTTGATTTAATTTTCTTTTGCATGTTGTTGAGTTAGTAACAAGATAAAATTTGACACGACCATAATTTAACATAGGAGGTTATTAGATTAAATAGTTTTCGAAGGTGATACTAAGAATGAACCATATGCGATTCCAACTTATTTTAATAAAGGGCTGATCACTCGTGATAAAATTATGCGGGGTGTCACAGATGGTATCAGAGCATCAGGTTCTAGTGTCTATAGGATCTGTGCGGTTTATTACGATTTCAGCGTAGCATTTTTTAATATAGATCCCTATTATAGGATTATTGTATTCCTCTTTGTACGCATGTTTACGTTCTAATGCTATTAAATATAGTTCATACAAATCATATACGAGTTCGATTGGGTTTCGTACACCGAACACTATAGGGCGACCAGCAAGGGCCATTAGCTCAGGAGAAGCCATAAAGTATTATGGGAATGGTGATGTAATAGGAGTCACCACGATTATTGTTCAGACAGATGAATATAGGATAATCATTAGGGTGCAATAGTTTCCCCAAAAAAAGTCGTAGAGAACGGTGGTGCAAATTCAGACTCATCCAGCGTAGTCGATAAAAAGGGGAAGTCAGAGAGACCCTTTCAAAGAGTCATCTGTAAGGGCTCAGGGAAGTAAGGAAGTGTGATGGGACAATAGAAGGAGATAATACAAAGTAACTTACGTATGGCGGAGTGAAGTGACACCCAGGATTTAAATTTTGGTTTAAATTTATTGCTCGTAGGAGCAATGTTATCGTGGTGGGAGACAGTCACCACATATGAGGAAGTAAATAAGGAATTAATCGAGAAATTTTGGGAGCAGTTTAATCGCAAGTTCTTTCATCTGCTGTCCAGACAGAGATGCAAAGTAAGTTTCTGGGATTATCACAGGAGAGGCGAACAGAGGCCGATTATGATTAATAATTTATTTTTTTAAGTGAACTTCATACTCGGGGAGGTAGGTAGGGAGGAGAAAAAGGTTCTTAAGTGTGATGATGGGCTCACGAGTAGAAGACATCAGTACTTGTGGGAAATTAGTCTTGGGAGACTTATGCACATGGTCTCAATGACGTACTTTTACAATGTTTATAGCAACGCTTCCATGAGAGGGGAAGCAAGAGAGCTGGAGAGCCTAGACAGAATGGAAAGACTAAATATAATTGGTGATAGTGAGGCACCACAAGGGGATACCCAGCAGGGGATCCATTTAAATGATCTAGATTAATAAAAATTCCGACCAAGTGATGATGGATTCAGTCAGGGCCGTTAGGGCTAGCGGTATATTCCACAGAGCTAGCAGAGCCAAAGGAACAACGAAGGTAGAAATCGGAGCTAAGACTACCAGGTTCGATAAAAGGATAACCCTGATATGGCCAGTCGGTCTAGATAAAGGTGTCCTAGTTATGGAGAGTAGGACCACATGTATAGAGAGTTAGGAGGTAGGAGAGGAATGCCAAGCAGGGGCACTTATTGCAAAAGTTTTTCTATTGGTTTAGATGAGAGTGTTATATCCAGGAAGCAATTAGACTGCCAGTGCTATTGACAATTGAAAGTGTGAGCCCTATCTTAGGGTGAATGGGGTATGTTTTGTGTAACACGAGCAAACCACGATATTTTTTAGCACTAGGTTCGCGCATGAGACAAGTTTAGTGTGTGTATTGTTAGTGTTGCTATTGTGTATATATATTTTCCGTTGAGTCGCGGGGTTATTTTTAGTACCATCTCCAGGGGAGCAGGTGTGGACACTGAGAGGATATACTTTCGTAGATTAGATCATTTTGAGAGATGATATTTGAGTGTGCGGCTTATGATAGACTATTATGCTGAAGTAAAACAATTTGCCAAAATAAACTCCAATTACCTACGAGTTATCTATGTTATTCAAGAAGGGATCAATTCAAACTTTTCTTTAATTGCTAATTTAGCTAAAACAGGTTTTAGTTTGCCAAGTTAATTAATAGTTCTATTTATTATCTTGAGTCAACTAGGTGTCAAAATAGATAATATGTGATTCAATTAATTAGGTGCGTTTCTAGTATTAAACCTAATTTTTCGTATGAAGTGAGATATAGAAAATTTGTAAAGTAAAGCACAAGGTATTTATTTTACATCGCAAAAACCCTTCCCCGGGAAAAACGACAAACTCCTCTAGGACTTACCTAATCTACTTCCACTAAAGTAATAAAAACAACAGGAACGAGTTACAATCAACAAACACGACAACTAAAGAAGATAGATGTAGAGATTACCCCACACGACCAAGACTCCTTCCTGGTTTCTTATTCTGCTCTCTCTTTAAGTAGGTCCTTATTTGATATTGCGTTCTACACTTCGCAGCTTCTCCCTTTTGATCTTCTAGCTCAAGATTAGCTGAGTGCCTATTGTGTTATTTTCTAGTGAAGTATTTGTGTGCGGTGTTCTATCCTAGATGACACACCCACACTTAAATGGTACACACCGAATTCTATGCAAAAGATTATATCTCCTATATATCTTCGCAAGTCTTGTGTCATCTTTAGTCAAGTCTTCTTGACTTTCAATACAGTTTTGAAAAGATTTTTTTTCTTTTCTTTTAAACTTTGAACACTAGACTTGTTCAAATATTTACACAATTAAATGTGTCTACGTGAATATAACGTGAGTGAATATATGTAAGTGATATGATATGAAAACAGTTCCTGAAAATCACTTAAACAATCAAGAAATCATATCCACAAAATATGACTGAAAATATATTCAATCAATTCACAAAGTCAAATATTCACAAACTTATTTTTTAGAAAACAAATATAGATTAAATCAGATTTTAATCTAAAAACTTATCAAGACTATTTTCACAAATATTTCAGATTAATCAAAACAGTCTTAAGCACTCAAGAAAATAATATTCAGTCCAGATATTTAATCTTCACAAATTAGATCTCAAAAATATTAGGTTTATCTTTATAAACCACAAACAATATAAATCTGAATATTATCAAAATATTTTTCTGAAAAATCTATTTTAAAACAAAATATTCAAAAACACTCAAGATCTTACAAACAAGATACAATCAGAATATTCACACAAAAATTAATTTCGTGAATTGTGTGTGTTGTGTACAAATCTTAGATCTAAAGACTGATCTATATAATACACACAAAGATGAGAGAAATCACTTACAAAAATTGTTTACTCTTGAAAAATCGTAAGTGCAGATTTAGAATGAGAGATGTCCAATCTTCATTTTAGTTTTGACAAAAATCAATCCTTGAAGATGACACAAAATAATTCTGGTTTATTCTCTCTCTCTCTCTAAAACTTTTGACATAGTTTTGCCACAAAAATAATTTTCTCTGCTCTAGAAAAATGATACCCAAAGGGTGCTATTTATAGAGTGCACAAGTGTGTGCTGATTGGTGTAGAAAAGAATCACATGGATTACAAAAACTATACACACAACCAGTGATTAAAAGTAATCTGAGGGAGGGCTCACAAAGAAACACAAAGTAGTGTGATAAAAATGTGACATGTGTAGTGCAAGCAGTAACAGACTAACAAATTAGCTTATAAAAACGAAGTCGTTTTAACATATCGAGGATGCCAGCTGTAGACTGCTAATAAAGTTACCGCTGTAAATAGAGACACGGCTTCATTTGATTAGACAACAAAACCAGTTTTGATTTTAGAAAAAATAAATGCGACGTCGTTTAAAGAGAATTAGAAATGAAAACCACTTTTAGTTTTTAAAAGAGAACCCATGGGAGTAAAAATAATATAACATCGTTGTTTTTAAATAAACTGTTCAAATCCAATTTTGGTAAAACGTAAAACCGTGGACAGCTTCTGACAAACCAATGTGTGGTCAAGTCCAAATCATGCCAACAGTCTACAATGATTATAACAGCTCAGGGGGTTAATTCACAATAGTAAAACATATATATAATATGGATAACATAACAGCTTATGGTCCATGCCAACAATTATATATAAACATATATGCGGTCAACAAGAAAAAATAGGCTACAGCTAATGACATGTTAACATAGGTCAAATCGGTACATGCAATCACCTAGGGACAAAAGCTACTATAGCTTCTAAGGTCCAATCGGTCAACTGTTCAAGCCATGGGTCTCACATAACAGATAAGGCAGCATGTATGGGTCACTCATATTTTAACAAACCAGTAACATATTATATAAAAACATATGCATAAAAGACAAAGGGTCACGCATGTATATAAAAAAATTATTTTCATCATCAAAAAATTTTATTCCGAAAAATTATTTCCACAAAAAAATGTATTCTGAAAATTTATTTTTTACGAAAATATTTAATCATAAAAATAAATTCCAATTTTATTTTTAAAAACAATTTATTCTTATTAACACTTCGAATTAAAATTTTGAACTCAAAAAAAAAATTATTATGACAAAAAACAACATTATCACAAGTTATGATAAACAACATGCAAATGCAACGTGCTGTCGTGTCCTACGTGACAGAATATATCCTATGAGCCATAGCGTATAGATCTTACCTTTTTCTGAGATGACGGAGCTAATCGAGAGGTCATTTGATGTAGATGAACAAGGAGGGCTTAGCGTCGGTAGGCGAGACACAATCCTAAGTACAAAAATATTTTGTCAAAATTCACGTCCAACTAGATGAAGTCCTATATAGCTAAAGCACGAAAAGCAAACCCTAGGTGTGCTCTATATAGGTACCTTCAAACTCCCCCATTGGACTAATTTTGACAAAACCCTTGAGTACATCAAATGATATACTAAGGTAAAATAAATCCTAATATGTCCTATACAAAAGAGTATCTAACTACCCACCCATCCTAGAAATAAAAAGACACAGCTCAAGACGACCAACAAGAATACCTGCAAACATAAATACACTTTCTGTCGAGAAATCAAGTTAGTAGAATTTGCTCTACCAAAATATTAAAATGATATAATTAAATGTGCATGAAATTATAAGACAGAATATGTATAAGAATATCAACAACACAAGAATAGAATATGTACTCAACTCTCCCCCATTTTGGCTAAATTAGACAATGGTAAGAAGAAGAAAATAGTCAGTGTTTGTAATCTGCAAAATAAGCGTCTCCTACATTAAACATGGCTTTAAGAGATATCGATTATTTGTAGATATCTTTATCCTAAAACCTCTAAGATCTAGTAATCAAGATGCAGAATAAACACAAGCAAAAATTCAAGTACAATCTCTCCAATCAATTGTTGAAGTTACATCTAATCAAGAGTTATCATAAGGCATTGAAAGCGTATCAATAAGCTGAAAATCACAAGCAATAGAAGGAACTACGATAATTTATCTTTGAGTTTTTGAAGCATTAAACTGGTAAGAGTATTCATTAGCGTCACAATACTTGGTAACTCCATTTTGATTAAAAACTCACCTCCCCCATCATTGAATAAATCTAAGAGTGTGGTGATGTTTAAGTCCTTAACCTTCTCGTGAGGAGACTTATTGATTTTCTCACTCTCGCAAGCATCAAATACATTAGTTGGGCATTTCTTTGACTTTAAAAAATCCATTTGAGGTCTCATGTCATAAGTCCTAATCCAAATAGGCAAAGTTTTCAAAGGTTTTTGTGCCTTTCGGAATTTAGGATAAAAATTATTTTTCGAAAATGTTTTCTTGTTAATATGAGGCCTAGACTTATTGAAGAAATTATTCCAATTATTAGTAGTGCGCTGCCTATGAAAATTTGTAAATCGCTTCACATTTTGGTTATAACTTTTAAAATGAGTACCTTTCTTGCGATTACCAAGGCATTCCCAGTTTTGGTGACCAAAAATATCACGCCCAGTACAAAATTTACTAGAAGTAGACAAGTCTGAATGGTAGTGTTTTTTCTCTACATGCTTGACAGATTCACTACGAATAAATGGATTAGGAGGTCTATAGAGTCTCTCGGCAGGAGGGCAACATTTAGATGTAGATGCCTCAACAAAATTTTCAATGAAGGTATCAATGTCACTTTCAAAATCACTTTCAATTAAAACTTGTTTCCCTTTAGCCTTTTCATATGACTTGCTTTCCAACGGAAGAACCATTTCTTCTTCGGATTTTACAAAGAGGATTGGTCTGGTAAAATCATCATTTTTTGCAATAGGACCATCATAACCAAACCCTCTAGTATCACCATGATAACGTTGGACAGCTATCAATTCTTCAAGGTCAAAGGATTTTATATCCCGATTACGACACATTTTAAAGGCAGCTTCACAAACTTCTTTAGAATTTTTAACTTGTAAAAGTGCAACATTATACTTTACTTCTAAAGAAATCAGGTTTTCATTTAAAGTCGTAACCTAAAATTTAAAATCAAGTGACTATTTTTCAAAATCAGTTTTGACATTATTCATTTCAATGGAATTTTGTTGAACTATCTGATGTTGATTCTCTAGGTACTCACTAAGCAATTTAACCAGATTAGATAATTCTTGTCTATTCTACAAAGTCCTCACATATAATTCAGCATAATCATCATACACAACAAAATTTTCATTATTCTATATGTCAGTGTGTGAATTGTTGCAATCTTCAGACTTAGAATCACGCAAACATGCACGTTTAGCATCAAATAGAGCAGTTAATTCAAGCATAAAAGGTTGATTAGCTAACAAAGTTTTAGCAGCATCAATTAAATCAAGCACTTCATTAGAATTAGAATCATCTTCGAAATCAGTCATTCCTGCTAAGTACACATCTCCTCAATAGTCATAAAGTTCTCCTAAAAATGTAAGGCAATTTGATTTAGAATTTCCTTGGTTATCTTCTGATTCAAAATCAGAGGAGTCATCCTAAGTTTTAGTTATGTGCACCTTATGTTGTTTAGAATGATTGGACTCTGGCTTAGACCAACACTCAGCAATAAAGTGATCGAGTTTCCCATAATTGTGACAAGCCAATTTAGATTTATCAACCTTACTACTTATACTATCATAATCAGAAGTTCACTTTGAAGTTATATTATGTTGTCGGTTGAACTGACTAGATTGATTATCACTTGCGTACGTCTCTTAGCAATAACAATTATTTTCTCCAACAGTTTCTTAAATTGAGAGGACATAACATCAAGTTGATTGTCAATCTTATCAAGATCATCCGATTCCACATCAAAATCATCATCATATGAAGATTGTTGTTTAACTACCTTATTCTTATTTTTATTAGGATAGGAAGTTTTAAAAGAAACTATAAAAGTATTGGTCAACTCATTCTTAGCATAAGATGCTAGAGTCTTCCTAAAGGCTGATTCAAGTTCCATAGTTCTCAATTTAGAGCTAAGCAATTCAGGTGTGAGAGATAGATCATTCATTTCTTCAATGATGTAACGCTTATGGTCAAACTCAGGGGCAAGGGACCTTAAAATCTTATCACATACTTCCTGATCAGTATACTCTACATCATTAGCATGCAGTTGGGTAATAATATCAGTCAAACGTATATAAAAATCATCAAATCGTTCGTTATCTTCCATAACTAGCATGTTGTATTATTGAACAAGCATTTGAGTTTTACACTTCTTTACCCTAGCATCGCCTTCGTGTGCTATTACTAAAGTGTTCCAAGCATCCTTGCTAGTAGTGGAGTGACATATACGTTTCAATTGATTCTCGCTCACACTCATGAAAATCGCATTTTTGCCCTTATTATTAAAATTGCTTATCTTTTTCTGATCAACACTTAATTCATTAGTTTTAAGTTCTCTAAATATAGTGTTGCCTTCTGCTATGGGAGTAGTGGGGTGCCTATAACCATTTTCAATCAAACCCCACACGTCATCTCCTAGAATGCCTTGAATAAATGCAACCATTCTAATTTTCCAGTACGAAAAATTTAAGCCATAAAAAATAGGAGGTCTACTAAAATTTCCAAGCCGAAGCAATTGACTTGAATCATCCATTCAAAACAAGGTAAAACGAGTTTGATAAAAGTTTTGGAAACTGATATTTTTAAAGTCTAGCTCTGATACCACTAGAGTGTGCTTCTTATGATAGACGATAATGCAGAAGTAAAACAATTTGCCGAAATAAACTCCAATTACCTACGAGTTATCTATGTTATTCAAGAAGGGACCAATTCAAACTTTTCTTGAATTGCTAACTTAGCTAAAAATAGGTTTTAGTTTGCCAAGTTAATTAGTAGTCCTATTTATTATCTTGAGTTAACTAGGTGTCAAAACAGATAATATATGATTCAATTAATTAGGTACGTTCCTAGTATTAAACCTACTTTTTCGTATGAAGCGTGTAAGGACACAAATTTCCAATTCAGTCCATGTATTGTGTTGGCTCAATTCCGGACAAAAACATTTATTCATAGGATAGTATGTAATTGTAATACTCTCAAGCCTATGAAGTGTTTGTTGAAGACGTAGCGGCAAAGAATATAAAGCTTCATCAAATGTGCCGGTTTGCGTGCCTCGTTTCTACGTCATCAACTATGGTTCCATGCTCCCAAGGTATGAATGCAATTATATTTATATAGGAGCTTGGAAAAAAGTTTATTGGGTGTTAGGTTTAATAAAAACTGTGCTTTACTTTCCGAAAAATTTAATTAGAACTTTAAATTAAAGTATATAAAGTTTCTGGGCCAAAATCGAATTTTGTAAAAATTCTGGAAGTCGTTCGAAATGTCGTTCGAACGAGTTTTTCGTTCGAACTTCAGAAAAATTTAATTAGAACTTTACATTAAAGTATATAAAGTTTCTGGGCCAAAATCGAATTTTGTAAATATTCTGGAAGTCGTTCGAAATGTCGTTCGAACGAGTTTTTCGTTCGAACCAGGTTTCGTTCGAACGAGTTTGCCAACGAGTCTAAACTGGTCTGTCGTTCAAAATGTCGTTCGAACGAGATTTTTCGTTCCAACGAGATTCTAACGAAGTCCATACTGGTGTGTCGTTAGAAGTCTCGTTCGAACGAGAGTTCGTTCGAACGAAATGTCGTTCGAACAAACTGCTAGGCGGGAACAGTTTTTGGCAGTTTTTCACCCACTTCCCCACTTGGTTTTTAACCAACTTTTTTAGACTTTATCTTGTGCGGGAATCACATTTTCCAACTTAACTTTTCCATACTAGTTTATCTCTTAGAGAGAGTTTGAGAGCAAAAATTGCTTAGGAAAATGTTCATGTTTTGAGTGAGATTTTTAGAGAAAACATTTTATCACTCTGGTGTTGTACACCCATATTGTTTATCCAAGTTCTTATATACATATCAAATTTCTTGGAGTTTTGGCACCGGTTTATCTCTATCGAATTCAAGAAGAGAAGTTTTGGTTTGCTTCTACATCCATCAAAGAAGAAGACTTTTGTTATGATTCTACCCACTTGGAGAAAGGCTCCTTGCTCGGGTGATGGTGACCATAGAAAGCCCCATCGGTGGATTCCGAGACAGCAGTGGTGTTCTGAGGTTGTCCGCTAGGAAGAGGTGTCTACAAGAAGAAGCGTCGAGGCTTGAGAGGGATCGAGTCAGTCGTTGTAAGTCTATCTGTCTTGTAATTGTAATTCCATATCTAGTGGACTTGTGGCTAGGGCCGTCCGAAGTTTTTTCTCCTCTTGGGTTTTTCCTCATACATCGCGGCGTAGTGTGATATTGTTTATTTTATCTTGCATCAAAACGTAGAATGCATGCTTAGACTAATTCAAGATAAAATTCGGTTTAAATTATCACACTCATTTAATTTGGTGCTAAATTAAATATTGGGTAAAGTTTGTTTAATTCAAGTCTTTTGCTAAAAAATTGGTTTCGCCTAACTTTGGATAATTTACAGTTATGACTTGGGCAAATTCTAGGACTTGGTGCTATTTTAATTTGTTTGAGAAATTAAAATTTGGCATTTGTTAATTTTGTTGAACCGTCATCCTTACGCTTCCGCATCATCGTGTTTGTTTTACACATACAAAGGAAATTACAAGCTAAGATTTTTCAAATTGGTATCAGAGCCAAAAATGATAAATTATTTCGTTAACGATCCTTTAAATAATTTTTGGCTAAAATGGAATTTTCCCCATTTTCAAAATTTCCTATTTTTGATGGTTCAAACTACGCGTATTGGAAAGCGCGTATGAGATCGGCACTAAAATCTATCGACGAAAGAGTTTGGATGTCTGTTGTTAACGGGTGGTCCCCACCAACTTATTTAGTTGAAAATGAATGTGTTATCAAACCCGCCGATAGATGGACTAAAAATGAGTTTAAACTTGCTAATTTCAATTCCCGTGGTTTAAATGCTCTGTTTAGCGCTGTCACACCGGATGAATTCCAACGTATTATGATGTGTGAAACCGCTAAAGAAGCTTGGGATATTTTACAATCAACTCATGAAGAAACTAGTGTCGTTAAAGCTTCAAAACTCCAAAACCTCACCACTCAATTTGAAACTATCAAAATGAATGAAAAAGAAACTTTTGATGAATTTTATGCTAGACTTTCTGATATTGTTAATTCATCTTTTAACTTGGGAGAGAAAATACCTGACGACCGTGTTGTAAAGAAAATTTTAAGGTTCCTACCCGATAGATTTATTCCAAAGGTGACCGTTTTAAATTCTTTACCCACTTTAGCCTCTACGAAATTAGAAGAGCTTGTAGGTGATTTACAAACCTATGAACTAGATATGTTTCCCTCTAAAACTGAAAGGAAAATCGAAAAGGGCGTTGCTTTAAAAGCCCGAAAAGAGGTCAAACAAGTAGTAGAGAGAGATAGTGATAGTGACTCGGAAGACACGGCTTTATTTGCTCGCAAATTTAGAAAATTTCTTAAAAATAACAAAGATAAATTTAAAAATGATTTTAAGAAATTTGAATCTTCTAAGCATGACAAGAACGAGAAGATTTCTAAAGTAGAGAAGATTCCTAAAGTCGAAAAGATCCCTCAATCTAGTAATGAACATTTAGATAGGGACGAGTCTAATAAGTGTTTTGGTTGTGAAGGTTATGGCCATAGGGCTTATGAGTGCCCCACTAAACTAAGGAAATAGGGTAAGCGACCCATTTCATATAATGCGACCCTTAGTGATAGTGATAAGGAAGAGAAGCCCGATTCCCCCACTAAGAAAAATTTTATGGCTTTTATGGCTAGTTATGTGAGCGATAGTGAGAACTCATCGATTGATGAAACGATAGCACATGCCACTTCCAAGGTCATTGTACATGATTCTTTTATTTTTTATGATAGTGAGAGTGGAGAAGAAAGAGAGAGTGAAAATGAAGAAGAGGTTAATGTGAGTGAACTTCAAAATGCTTTTCAAGAGCTTTATAAAGAATCTATTAAATTGAAAAGAGCTAATTTGAAGTTAGAAGCTAATTTAAGAGAGAGTGTCAAGGTCGTTGATGAAAATGCTTTAATAAAAGACCTTAGGACACATGAGAGGACTCTTCAAGAGAAGCTTGAATATGTAGAAGGCGAGAGAGATAGCCTTCGGGGTTTAATGGAATCCTTGAAAAATGATCTTCTTGCTTTTGAAGAGCGAAATGTTTTATTAGAGTCTAACATTTTTTAATTACAAAATAAATTAAAAGACTCTAGTAATGTCAAATTTGATTTGGAGTGTCGTTCGGAAAAACTAGATAAAATGTTAGGAACGGTCCAAATTAAAATTGACACTTGTGGTTTAGGCTTCAATACTTGTAATGAATTTACTCATAATGCCCAAACCAATGTTTTATGAGAATCTACTAGGAATACATTTGAAGATCACTCCTTAAGTAAATCTTTTCGACATGTTCTCACTTGTACACATTGTGGTCGACAAGGTCATCTTAGGAAATTTTGTTTTAATCTTAAACGAATTCCTAAAAAACCCCATAGTAAAGTAACCACGGGAGTTAAAGTTCCAATACCTCAAGATTATCATTCTTCATTAATTTGGGTTAGGAAATCTGACTTGGTTGCCTTGCAAAATAGGGTTTTTGATTCTCATTTACTTTCACATGCTTCCTCCCTTGCTAAATCTAAAGGATGAATGTGTTAGTGTTTGCATACTTTAGCGTTTGTACTTCATGCTATATTCACATGCTAAATGTATGCTTGTTTAGTCATTTTCTAGTCATTGCCTCATTTCATATCACATGCTAGAAATTATGACTTGTTTATCTTTTTGTATTATATTTTGTGTTTGAATTAATTGAAAAATATAAAAAGATTTTTGTTTATCATTTGTGTTTTATTCATTCCATTTAAGCTTCATGAAAAATACAAATGATTTTTGTTTGTCCTTTTGAGTAAATATTTATTTTTGATTAAAAATGTTAAAAACTCAAAAAGATTTTATTTTGTGTGTATCTTAGTTTAACACACTTTAAGTGGCATATATTTGTGTTTGAATCCCTTCGTTTAAGCTCCCATGTGGCTAGAACTTTTAGTTTAGATTTTCAATCCTTAAAATGTTCTTTACCATGTTTTACATGGAGGGGTTGGATTTTGTATTGTTTAAATGGATTCTATTTCTATAAGCCTCTTTTCACACATGCACGAGCTCTTTTGAAATCTTAATGTCACATGTTATATTTGAGCTTTTTGAGGTGTTCTCCTACCAATCTAGTCATCTACATATCTATGACCTAGGAGGACTAGTGCATGTCAAAATCCGTTGCATGTGATATTTGTGCGAAAAATGAAAACATGATATATATATATATATATATATATATATGTGTGTGTGCACGGGGAAGGGCTCCGAAAGGATGAATTAAATCCTTTGCGATAGTAAGCCACCATTTATTGGATCTAAAAGGAATACGTGATCCGAAGGCCTAAAAACAGAATATTTGGCATTAAAAAGAACACAATTGCCAAGGCCTATGTTTGATTGATATATTCATTCAAAAGCAAAAGAATATATATGCTTATTGAGGGAGAATTGGATGGTATATCAACGGTTTGCACAATGTCCGTTTATCCTAGTTGATTTCAATGTCATGACTCTATTTGGTTTGTAGAATCATCATCATGCTAGGCTTGTATGCATTGTGTATGTTTGTTCATTGAGTTCAATTTATATTGTCACATGAGGTTATATTTCAATGTGATGAAGTTTGCAATCAAATGAGAACTCCGTGAACGTTTATTAAGTGTTTGGGTCTAAATTTAATTGTTGCTAGTTCACACCCCTACACTTCCGTTTCCATATGACACATTTTTGCCATACGAGTGTGCAAACTTATTGTATTTTGTGTTATATGTATGTTTATATCTATATATATGCAAGTGCTTCATTGGTATATTTCTAGTTTATATATATATATGATACTTGTTTGTCTTTGCCTTGATTTTGTTGCCCATATGCTTTCATGTCTTATCACTTTAAGCTTCAACATGCTTTTATGTTTTGATTCTTTAGCCTTTGTCTATTCCTGAACAAAAAGGGGGAGAATGATGATAGGGGGAGAAATGGTATCTAATCCTATTATTATCGTATCTTCGTTTGGGGGAGATTTATCTTAGGGGGAGACGTCTTTCTAAGTAGGTCATGTGTTTGATAAAGGGGAGAATTATTTTAGGGGGAGTAATTTAATTAATTACATTTAATATCTTGATATTCCCTATGCATTTGATGAGTTTGCTTAAGTGTGCAGGATTTCTTCTAAAGCGGCATTGTTTAATGGCAAAGCGTTTGATCCTTGGGTTGAGTCAAGTTTGGGCGGGTTATGTTTTGAGTCTAGTGAGCTTGACGGCCCTTTAGGATTTTTGTTTTGGTTTTTGTCCCGGAATAGCCAAAGGGGGAGATTTGTAAGGACACAAATTTCCAATTGAGTCCATGTATTGTGTTGGCTCAATTCCGGACAAAAACATTTATTCATAGGTTAGTATGTAATTGTAATACTCTCAAGCCTATAAAGTGTTTGTTGAAGACGTAGCGGCAAAGAATATAAAGCTTCATCAAATGTGCCGGTTTGCGTGCCTCGTTTCTACGTCATCAACTATGGTTCCATGCTCCCAAGGTATGAATGCAATTATATTTATATAGGAGCTTGGAACAAAGTTTATTGGGTGTTAGGTTTAATAAAAACTGTGCCTTACTTTCAGAAAAATTTAATTAGAACTTTAAATTAAAGTATATAAAGTTTCTGGACCAAAATCAAATTTTGTAAAAATTCTGGAAGTCGTTCGAAATGTCGTTCGAACGAGTTTGCCAACGAGTCTAAACTGGTCTGTCGTTCGAAATGTCGTTCGAACGAGATTGTTCGTTCGAACGAGATTGTTCGTTCTAACAAGGTTTCCAACGAGATTCTAACGAAGTCCATACTGGTGTGTCGTTAGAAGTCTCGTACTCTCGTTCGAACGAAATGTCGTTCGTACGAACTGCTAGGCGGGAACAGTTTTTGGCAATTTTTGGCAGTTTTTCACCCACTTCCCCACTTGGTTTTTAACCAACTTTTTCAGACTTTATCTTGTGCGGGAATCACATTTTCCAACTTAACTTTTCCATCCTAGTTTATCTCTTAGAGAGAGTTTGAGAGCAAAAATTGTTTAGGAAAATGTTCATGTTTTGAGTGAGATTTTTAGAGAAAATATTTTATCACTCTAGTGTTGTACACCCATATTGTTTATCCAAGTTCTTATATACATATCAAATTGCTTGGAGTTTTGGCACCGGTTTATCTCTACCAAATTCAAGAAGAGAAGTTTTGGTTTGCTTCTACATCCATCAAAGAAGAAGACTTTTGTTGCGATTCTACCCACTTAGAGAAAGGCTCCTTGCTCGGGTGACGGTGACCATAGAAAGCCCCATCGGTGGATTCCGAGACAGCGGTGGTGTTCCTAGGTTGTCCGCTAGGAAGAGGTGTCTACAAGAAGAAGCGTCGAGGCTTGAGAGGGATCGAGTCAGTCGTTGTAAGTCTATCTGTCTTGTAATTGTAATTCCATATCTAGTGGACTTGTGGCTAGGGCCGTCCGAGGTTTTCTCCCGTCTTAGGTTTTTCCTCGTACATCGCGACGTAGTGTGATATTGTTTATTTTATCTTGCATCAAAACGTAGAACGCATGCTTAGACTAATTCAAGATAAAATTCGGTTTAAATTATCACACTCATTTAATTTGGTGCTAAATTAAATATTGGGTAAAGTTTGTTTAATTCAAGTCTTTTGCTAAAAAATTAGTTTCGCCTAACTTTGGATAATTAACAATTATGACTTAGGCAAATTCTAGGACTTGGTGCTATTTTAATTTGTTTGAGAAATTAAAATTTGGCATTTGTTAATTTTGTTGACCCATCATCCTTACGCTTCCGCATCATCGTGTTTGTTTTACACATACAAAGGAAATTACAAGCTAAGCTTTTTCAAAGCGAGATATAGAAAATTTGTAAAGTAAAGCACAAGGTATTTATTTTACGTCGCAAAAACCCTTTTAGGACAGCTATAACTGTCTTTTAAAATATTCATTTGGCGCCAAAATATATTTGGGACAGCTACTTCTGTCCCTAATACTTCTTTTTAAAGGACAGCAACATCTATCCTTATAAATATGTACTAATATATGGATTTAAAAGGACGAAACAAAAAGGACGGCAATTGTTGTCCTAAATACTCAAAAAGGATAGAAATTGATGTCCTTTTAGCCTTTTATGAGGCCCATCTATTAGGGCAGCTCTTGCTGTCCTTATGACTGTCCTAAATGATATTAGGGACAGCAAATGAGCTTTTGGGACAGCAAATTAGCTGTCCTTAATTATTATTTTTCTAGTAGTGAACATAGTGAGAGTAAGTTGATATGAACCAAAGTTTTGAGGCCTGACATGAGTGGTCAGGGGTTACTGAGGGTGTCTCCTATGAACAGAGATGACGTGTTATGGCAATAAGGAAATTGGCACTATAGAAGTGGGCTTTTCTAACATAGAGATGAAAGATCCAGTGGATAATAGACTCGCCTTTTGAGACATTACTATCGAATTCACGATAGTTTTTTGTGTCATTATATAAGTGAGACCTTAACCATAAGGGAATATATCGATGTGTAAGTGTTTGAATGGACTTATCGCTAATTGTTGATGTAAAAAATTAGATTATCTCTAATTAATCAATCACAGATAAAGAAATAAATAAGACAAAGGATTTTTAAAGTGGTTCAGCCTTGTGAAAATGGCCTACGTCCACTATTTTGTATTGTTAACTGTTTATTTGGAATCTCGATAATGGGTTTACCAAGAGATTCGGAGTCCCCTTCTTATGAGGAGGTTACAATGTATTTATAGCCTTGAGGCTGTACATATCAAAGGATAATGCATTTTTATCTAGTAGACATATACATTTGTTCGATAATAATGCGCATTTAATGCGTAGCTGTCTTTTGATTCTCTTGATTTGGATGCTCTACACGCTAAGTTGCTCGGACCGCTTAAGTTGCTCTGTACACTTAAGTTGCTCGGGGTGCCTGAGTAGCTCGGTACGCTTAAGTTGCTCCTCTAGAATATTGGTATTTGCCATGTGGGTTGACACGTGTCTTCAAGTGATCGGTCCACGTCAACAGATTAAATTTGGTATCAACAGAAGCCCCCAATGTTTCACAGTTGAGGTTGAAGGAGAGTGTGGAACATTCTGCTAGAAATATGCTTGGATTAATAGTCATAATGAATTTTAGGAAGGTTTTCCTTATATATAATTCCTTTTTGAGCGCATAATATCAGACTTCATAAGTATTTTAAATTTTCACGGTCACTTCGATTTTTGTGCCCTTTTCTTCTATTAGCCGCCGGTAATGCAAACGTCTTTCCTTGTAATCATTGCTTTTCTCTATTCCCGAGGTAAAGTATTTAAGTGTGACAGAAATCCTATCGTCTTTCACTTTTTTCAAATCTGTATCTTTGAACTCTTCATCTTCTCTCTATCTTGTACCTTCGTTCTTTTCATCGTTTATTGACAACTGATCTCTATTTCCTCTGTAAGATTTTCTTCCTTCTTCTTTATTTTCTTTATTCACCATGGTTTATCTTGTGGAATCGTTAGACAAATTTCGGTCTAAGTTTTCAATCCCTTCGTGGGTTACTTTCTTTAGCTGAGGGATCTTTCATTTCGGTCTGAGTTTTCTTTATTCACCATGGTTTATCTTGTGATTTACTTTCTTTAGCTGAGGGACACTGGTTCCCAAGTCTTTTTGTAGCCGAATGTGGCTTTTCTTTCCCGCCAAATCCATTGTGTTTGGAGTTTTGCCAGTATTTTAATATTGTACCTGCAAGAGTAGCTCCAAATACATGGAGGATAGTTAATGGCGTACATAGGTTGAATCAACTTCATGGAACTCGTTTAGGAATTCCAGAGATTGTGTATTACTACAGATAGGTTACCAGTGACAGTACTTTTTATTTAAAAACTAGGTTTTTGAATAGAGTGTTAGTTGTCAATCTTCCCGATGCCAATAGGGATTATTTTGATCATGGGGTTGTGATAAAAAATTGTCAACACCGTCCATTAAATGGAGATGATGTATACCAAGGTCCCAGGTGTCCATTTTATGGCAATGGGATAGGTTATTTTTATTTTTGAAATCTTATTTTCTTTGTATTTGATAAAATACACACTGACTTTTGATTTTGTTTGTTACAGTTGAAACTAAAAGGAAACCTCCAAAAGAAACTGAGGTTAACATCAAGCACTTAAAACTTATCTGGAGATTGCATCAATCTGTTGCTGAGGAGCACGTTAGATCTGCTTCTTATTTGCTGCAATACAGAAGCTACACTTCGTCTTTTATTGCTCGTCCTCATCCTGTGGTGGTTGATCTTGACCAAGTGCCAGCTTCTGAAACAAGTGTGGAAGGTTCTTCTTCTGACTTGAGCATTCCCATCACTGATCTGATGAAAAAGAGATGAGCTCCTGCCTTTTTTGACAAATCTGCCTCTGCCACTGTGGAGGCAAAGAAAAGTAAACAAGATGTCCCAGAAGAAGGGACAAAGACTATAGATGTACCCCATCCCACTGTTGGCAAGGAAACTGGCGATAATCCCCCTGTGCATCCAAGTAAGATTGTTGTCATCTCCCCAATAAAGACGATATCTTTAATTGAAAATGCTCCTGCTCCTCTAAGGAGATTAAAAAGAAGTTCTTCTTAGAGACCTGCTGAACCTGTCTCTCAACCTTCAAATGTTGAAGGTAGTGTTCCATCTCTTCTTGCTCCGAGATCTATTGTGAGCTTGGTAATATTCTGGACTGTTCCAGAATCCCAAGGTGTTGAAGACACCTTTCCTCGTGAGAAACTTACTACACTGTATGCTCAACACATTACTTCAGTAAGTACCTTTAGCTTGACCCCTTTATTTTTTAATACCATGTTCATGCATTCACTTAAAGTTCTTTCTTTTTTCAGTTTGTGACGTGTTTTAACAGCATTTTGAAGAAGGATAAAGATATCAGGGCTTCAAGCTCCTAGGGAGGAGTAGAGGAAGCTTTTGCTGGGCTAACCCAATCTTTGAAGAAATCTCATCAGAAGTATGAGGAGAATAAAGATACTTAGGAGAAGTAACTCCAGTCTGTTGAAGCAAACTGAGATCAAGCTATGACTGCCTCCAAAGAGTTGGAGAAGAAATTGAAGGAGGTTGAACAACATAATAATGAGCTTGAGGTCAAACTTAAATCTGTCGAGCAATATAAGACAGAGGCAGAAGAAAAATAGAAGTCTACCGAGGAGCTTCTGAGGGAAAGGACCTCCTCTGAGAAAGTAAAGAGGAAAGTTGCTGTTAAAAAATCTTTTAATGCTAGTTCGGACAAAGGTTGGACAAAGGCCTGGCTGTCATGTCTTCTCAAATGGAGTATGCTAGTGTCAAATATTTTAGGGACGGATGGGTTATGGACTTGAAGGAGTTGAAGGTTACTGAGAATTCTGAGTTGTTCCAACAACATACGCATGGCCCTCCTCCCTCTCCTAGAGAACAAGAAGAAGATGAAACAGCTTCAGATGAGTCTTCCTTGATGATAGGAGTATGTTATTGTTGTTGCCGAACCCTCAGAGCAAGTTCGACCAGCTAGAACATCTACCAAGCAGCTGCCTTTACCCTCCGAGCAACCTACCCCTTCATCCAAACCATATGAAGAAGTCATGGGGAACAAGGAGAATGTGTAGAGTTGTTTAGGTCTTTTGCTTTGTTGTTTTCTTGAATGTAACCGTGAACTATGTTTTCCTTTATCATGATGAATAAAAATTTGAACTTCTGTTGTTCGTTTCTTACTTGCTCTGTTGTTCGTCTTGAATTTCTCTCTTGCTCTATTCGCACCATTTATTGATTTTGTTTTTCATTTCTTCTCTTTGCTAGTTTATGTCCAGGATGAAGCTCTTATCATCTCATGATACAGAATTGATGAAGAAACGTAATGACTATTTTAAAGCTGGTCATGCAGATCATAATGAGGCTCAGATAACTGATATCCTCAGATCATATGCTTCTGACCAAGTAATTAAAGCTTACCATACCTAAAGTGCTTTCTTGATCGTGATGTAGCCAACAATGTGGCCTACTACGAGATGATTGAAGATCTCCAAGGAAAGATAAAGTAACTTCAGCAGTAGTATAAAGAATCTTTGGCACTTCTCCATCAAGTTTATGAGAAAAAGTACCAACAATTGAATGCTGACAAAGGATATGACAAGTTCATTTCTTCTCATGAGAAAAAGGAGAGTGTTCTGAAGCTTGAAATTGAAGAACACAGACATATTGCCAAGCTGGTGGAGCAGGAGAACATCGCTTTGCAATAGGAGATAAAATAACTCAAATCTGTTGCTTCTTCTTCGAGAGCCTTGGTCCCAGTAAATGATGATGGTTTTTCATTTTTGGAAGTAAAAAATGCTAACTTAAGGGATGAGTTCGAAACCTTGAAACGAGCTGGAACCTCCACATCTACTCATGGATGAGCAATATCTTCTCGTGGACGAGAAAGGGTTGGTTGGGTCACCATTGAATAAGTGAGAACTCAGTCGGCTTTAGAGAATCAAGCCGTTCAGTTGATGGCGAAGAACCATGTCTAAGAAGATTTTGAACTTCACTGAGCAACTCTCTAATCAATGTTCTGCTCTGGAAAGTAAAGAAATTCTGGTGAAGAAACTCCACGAGCAACTTGAGAAGTTAACTTATCAATTTCACAAACAACCCATGGAATTTTGGATGGCTAGGTATAATGAATCTCTATGCCATCTTAATGCTCCTTTACAGCAATCGAATAATGAGGGATACAAGTAGAGATGGTTGAACGCTATGTGTGTGCTAAAATTGGAGCAAGCAAGGACACTACTTATGGGATTATTATGAGCCTGGAGTGCTCAATTTGCTCGTGACTCCATTTAAGCTTGATATTAGTTGGATTCCTGCTCGTGCAATTCCTCAATGCCTGATTTCCAAGTATCTCGGCGACTAAAGTCTTCATGCAAATTTTAAGATAGCTCGTCCAGAGCACTTGCTTGATCGATCATCCATAATGAATGTCAGAATGCTGCAAGATCTAAACTTTATAAATTCCCCTTATGCCTTAGATGATCCTCCAGCTGGGGTAGAACCTGTGTCAAAAGCAGAGGGAAAGAAACCAATAGAATAGGATATTTGATGTAATGAATTAGACTTCATATTTTGTGTAATCTGCTTTGCTTTAATAAAGAAAAAGTTTTTTTTCTTCGAAATAATTTGTAGAATGTCCTTATTTGTTGGTTGGCGAATGTGTATATATATACACCATACTTATACCATTTGTTGTTTGATTATAGTGACTTGTCACTCTTTGGGCCTAAGCAATGGAATGATGTTCATCCCATGTTCCTGCTTAGTTGTAGTAATCTCGGATGGATTACCTGGTTGCCTAGATAGTGGACGCCCCTGGAGGTCGTCCAGCTTCTTGCCTAGTTTGGTACCAACTAACCGGAGTTGGTGGTAATGAGATGCCGACCAACCGAAGTTGGTTGTATTGAGTTCCCGATCAATCGGAGTTGGTTGTAATTAGATGCCGACCAACTGGAGTTGGTGGTATTGATTTACCGACCAACCAGAGTTGGTGGTAATGAGATGTCGACCAACCGAAGTTGGCGGTAATTAGATGCAGACCAACTGAAGTTGGTGGTATTGAGTTCCCGACCAATAGGAGTTGGTGGTAATAAGATGCCGACCAACCGGAGTTGGTGGTATTGAGTTCCCGACCAACCGGAGTTGGTGGTTGCTGCTCTAGACGTATATGTAGTGTGTAGCATGAATATTCTGAAAAAAATTCAACAAAAGAAGAAGTATGGGAGAAACATCACTTTATTCATATTGAAATAACTGTGTTATATATGGATTTTGTCTACTGATAGTACTTATGCAGATGCTCTGCATTCCATACATTCTTAAACTCTTCTCCTTCTAAGGTTTCAATTATGTATGTCCCAGGACGAACAACTTCAGTTACTCTGTAAGGTCCATGCCAGTTGGCCTCCAGTTTGTTGTGCTTTTGGATCACTTTCCTCAGCACATAATCTTCTTCTTTCAAATCGCACTGCTTTACCCTTTTGTTGTAGAACAAAGTTGTTCTTCGTTGGTATGCAGCATTCCTGATTGTTGTTTCCTCCCTAACTTCTTTGAGCATATCCAGGTCTAATCGTCTCATCAAGTCACTGATAGGAGAATTGAAATTAATCACCCTATGTGTGGGTAGGCCCAATTCAATGGGTATGACAGCTTCACTTCCAAACGTCAACATGTATGGAGATTCCCCAATTGCTGTTCGTGGTGTAGTGCGATAAGCCCACAACACAGAGTGTAGCTCGTTGATCCAATTTCCCTTTGCATCATCCAATCATTTTTTCAAACCATTCAGTAGCGTTCTGTTTGTCACCTCAGTTTGCCCATTGCTCTAGGGATGGCCTAGTGCAAAGTGGATCTTCAGTACATTAGATTGATGATAATATGCAGCAAACTCCTCATTGTCAAACTGGGTTCCATGGTCAGTAATGAATGCATTGGGAAGACCATATCTACAAATAATATTCTTCCAAATAAACTGATAGACCTTGTCGTATGTTATATCAATAAGAGGCTCAGCTTCCACCCATTTAGTAAAATAATCCACAGCAACCACGAGGTATTTGAATCTTCCCCTGGTCGTTGGAGGTGGTCCGACCAAGTCTATCCCCCACATGGCGGATGGCTAAGGGGGCGTTATGGGTGTTAATAATGCTTGGGGAGTTCTTCGGATGGATGAGAAGTGTTGGCATTTGTAGCACTTTTTAGCATAAGCTGCACAATCAGCTCTCATCGTTAGCCAGTAGTACCCCTGCATTATTATTCTTTGCAAACGCGTCTGACCTGCTACATGAGCTCCACAGGACCCTTCGTGAACCTCTTCAATCAAGTATTTAACTTCGGAGGGATGGACACATCTCTGTAATCCTGCTATAACTCCTCTTCTGTACAAAATGCCACTGGTTAATACATAACGAGCAGCTTTAAACTTTAATTTCTTAGCTGCGAGTTTATCAGGTGGCAGAATCCCTTCTTCGATATAGGCCCTGATGGGATCCATCCAAGAAGGTCCTAAATCAAGGGCAATGAAATTCATCATCAAATCTTCATCTATGCTCCGACCAACCAGGATTTCTATTGGGATTATTCTTCGTAGCTCAGTGCGTGTGGCTGATGCTAGTCAAGCTAGGGCATCTGCTCTTGCATTCTTCAATCTCGGTATTCTAATAAACTGAACTGCAGTAAAAATTGATACCACCTCCATTGCTTTTGCATGATACTTGACCATTAATTCTCCCTTTACTGCATACACTCCCAAAATTTGATTTACGATTAACTGTGAATCGCTGAATACAACGACCTGCTCTGCCTTCATGGTTTTGGCCAGACTTAGACCCACAATCATGGCTTCATATTCAGCCTCATTATTAGAAGCTTTAAATTAAAAGCGCAGCGCATACTCCATATCAATATCATCCGGACTGTTTAAAATAATTCTTGCTCCACTGCCTGTAGTGCACGAAGTGCCATCCATATACAGATTCCACATAGGTACTTCATTATCAAACTCTTGATCAGACAAAGCTCCTTGGTGGAATATTTGGTGCTTCCTTTTGTCTTCCCCCAACACTTCTTGCTACTCGTCCACGGATGGAGGTTGGTCGGGGGTCAAATTTGATGATCTCGTAATTTCTATGGGTTGGTCTGTATTAAACTCTTGTTCTTCGGAGGTATCAGATTGAGTAAACTCTGCGATAAAATTCGCTACTACCTGCCCCTTAAGTGACGATCTAGGCTCATAAACTATATCATATTCACCAAGTTCTACTGCCCAGTACATCAATCTTCCTGATTTCTCTAGTTTGTGCAAAGCCTGTCTCAATGGCATATTAGTATACACCACTATAGTATGGGCTTGGAAGTATGGCCTCATCCTTCTACTCGCTTCGATTAGTGCTAGTGCCAGCTTCTCCAACTTTTGATGTCTGATTTCTTCTCCTCAGAATGCCTTGCTAGTATAGTAGACTGGTTTCTACACTCCATCTTCCACTCTTATCAACGCTGAACTAACTGCATTTTCTGAAAAAACTAGATACAAATATAGTTTTTCTCCCATCACTGGTCTAGATAACAATGGAGGTGTCCCTAGATATTTCTTCAATTCTTGAAAGGCGTCCTCTCATTCATCATTCCACTCAAAAGTTTTTCAGAGTGTTTTGAATAATGGGAGACATCTGTCTGTTGCTTGTGACACAAATTTGTTGAGTGTTGCTACTCGCCCTGTGAGACTTTGCACTTCTTTCTTCGTAGTTGGAGATCACATCCCCAATAGGGCTTTGATCTTTTTAGGGTTTGCCTCGATACCTCATTGGTTAACAATATATATGAGAAATATGCCTTCTCGTACTCCGAATATGCATTTAGTGGGATTCAACTTCATTTGATACTTCCCTAGTTGATCAAAGGTCTAACCTAGGTCAACTAGATGATCAGCAGCTTTCTTGCTCTTCGTTAGCATATCGTCAACATAAACCTCCATGTTAGGACTGATTTTCTCCACAAACACCTTATTCATCAGCCGCTGATATGTCGCACTTGCATTTTTTTAAGTCCGAAAGGCATAACATTATTGCAATAAGTTCCCCTTGGGGTGATAAAAGAGGTACTCTCCCTGTCTTCAGGCTTCATTTTAATCTGGTTGTAACCAGAATAAGTATCCATAAAACTCAACAATTCATGCCCCGAGGTAGCATCCACCAGTTGATCTATTCGGGGCAAAGAAAAATGATCCTTTGGGCATGCCTTATTAAGATCAGTGAAGTCTACACACATCCTCCACTTGTTATTTTTCTTTTTTACCATCACTACATTTGCTAGCCAATCAGGATATTTGACATCCTCAATAAAGAGGCTTTTTGTAGTTTCTCAACTTCTTCCTGTATAGCTCGGTTCTTTTCAGGGCTGAACACTCTTCTTCTCTGCTTCACTGGCATGATTTCCTTATTCACGTTGAGCTCGTGACACAGGAAATTCAGGTCTATCCCTGGCATGTCTTCATGACTCCATGCGAAAGTCTATTTTCTGCACCTTAAAAATGCTATGAGTTCCTATTTTATTGATACATCCAATGATGCACCAATTTGGGTTGTTCGTTCTGGGTGCTCGTCGTCCAGAATAATACTTTCGATAGCTTCCATGACCTGGCCTTTCACGAGCTGAGACTCGTTTCTAGGGTCTAATGTTTCAATCTCTGCATCTTCTATTTAATCCACTTGATCGGTAGTAGTCTTCTTCCTGGATTCTTCGCGTTCCTCCTGTTCGGTAGATGAATATTAGCATTCTCGAGCTACTTTCTGATCGCCTTTCACCACTCCCACTCCAAAGTTGGTTGGGAATTTTAAACATTGATGTACAGTAGATGGTATTGCTTCAAACTTCTTCAGCCCTACCCTTCCTATGATGATATTGTAAGTTGATTGGATATTTTTATCCATTACGAAAAAATGTACTCTTTCTGTTCGACAAGCAGGCCATGTACTGATAAGCATATCCAACTTGGTCATCCCAAGTGGAAAAACATTTTTGCGAGTAAAACCAAGGAGGGGCCTACGATAAGGCTCCAACTGGGCTAACTTCAAATTCAAACTATCGAAGCATGGGTAGAACATGATGTCTGTAGAGCTACCATTGTCCACCAATACCCGTGAAGTCACCACTTCCTTCATTCTCATCTTGATCACCAATGGGTCATCATGAGGATATAGCACACCCTCTAGGTCATTCTTGGAGAAACCAATGACCAGTTTGTCCTTATTCACCTTCCTCGGGCGATCATCTTCAGCCAAGTTTATTCGTTGTATGTACGAGCAAGCTTGAGCCTCATTTAGGTAAGCTTTTCTCTCTACAGTCAGATCTCCACCTCCTGCATCTCTACCGGTAATAACATTACATTCAAATGATCTAAAATAGATTAAAAATACCTCACGCTCTGGCTGTCTTGGTTTTTTGGGAAGATCGGGATCATCTTCTTGATCATCTTTGTGGTCTCTCTTCTTGTCTTCTTTTGCTCGACGAGGAGACTTAGACCTTTGCCTTCCTCGTTCGCTGGTCTTTCTACCATTTTGGTGATCAGCATACTTAGTCAATTGTCCTCGCCTGATGAGTACTTCAATTTCATTCTGGAGAGTTATGCAATGTTTGTTCATGTGACCATGGTCTTTGTGGAATTCGTAATATTTGGATTTGTCCCTTCTATTGGGATATGCTTTCATTTTCCCTGGCCAGGCTAGCTCTTCGCTGTTCTTGATCTCCTCCAGAATGTGATTTATATCTACCTTCAAAGGAGTGTAATTTCCAAATTTCTTCATCTGCTCCAGTGCTTGATTTCCTTTCGACTGCCTGTTGCCACCATTATTCTTCTGATCCTTCTTTTAGATTTTACCATCTTTAACCTTGGTCTCTTTAGCGTCTGCATTCTTCTTCGTAGCCACGGCTTCCTCGGCTTTCATGATTTTGGCTTCTTTTGCCATCAGTTTTGTCTAACACTCAGTAAATGTGCTACTCGTTTAACTAGTTTCGCTCCAAAATAGAAATTCCCTATAAAGAGCTCTGCCAGTTGTAAGAAAGTTGTAATCTTCCCCTGAGGAAGATTGTTGTACCATATCTGGGCTGACCCGGTGAGAGTTCCTGAAAACGCCCTACATCTCATCTCGTCTGGAACTGCATAGATATCGACATCAGCTTGGTATTATTCTATATGAAGGATAGGGTCGGTTTTTCCATCGTATTTAGGCGTCACCATAGGAGCTTTGAACTTTGATGGTGTGGAAAAATCCACAATTGCCTGTACGAATGGCATCCCTTGGATAAAAGTTCTTTGTAGAGGATTCTTGGCCTTGGCCATTTCTACTAATCTATCCTCCAACCTCTGAATGGAGCCTTTCCAAGCATCATTTCTCACCTCGGGACTACTTGTTCGAGCAACTGATCGCGCTGAGTTTTCCTCTTGGGATCTTTCATTACGGGCTATTGGTTGTGATTGAGCAGAGCCTTCCCTTAGGTCGAATGGTAGTTGAGAGTTCCTCGACGCAATCCTAGGAGGACTTCTATTCCTCCTAGGGCCCAATGGATCAAAAGGAGATACTCTACTCAACCTTTCTATAGAACTAGTCCTTTCTAGAGTGAGAGTGGCATTTCGATGGGAATCAGTAGCTCGTACTGATGAAGTCCGGCCTGGTTGATACGAAGGATCACCAGATCTTTCAGTACGATATGAGTCAGTACGTCTAGATTGAGAAGCCTCGGGGAATAATGTTCTTCTAGTTCTTGAAGATGGCAAATGGGTATGTCGTTGAACACTCCGTTGTCCTGATTGGGCAGGTAGTGATTGGGCAAGCACTCCACCTTGAACAGTTTGTATAAGTTGACGCATGGTTTCTTGCATGGTTGTTTGCCTTTGGGCTAAATTAGCCATTATGCCTGCCAGGTCTGGAACATTTGGGGGAGTAAAAAGATTTGGAGGGACCCCAGTGTTTCGATTACTGGATTCTGGATTATCAGCCATAGATGATGAATTGTTATGGTGAAAAATGATAAGTACAGTCGCTTCCCACAGACGGCGTCAATTTGTTGATGTAAAAAATTAGATTATCTCTAATTAATCAATCACAGATAATAAATAAATAATTAAGACAAAGGATTTTTAAAGTGGTTCAGCCTTGTGAGAATGGCCTACGTCCACTATTTTGTATTGTTGACTGTTTATTTGGAATCTCGATAATGGGTTTACCAAGAGATCCGGAGTCCCCTTCTTATGAGGAGGTTACAATGTATTTATAGCCTTGAGGTTGTACATATCAAAGGATAATGCGTTGTTATCTAGTAGACATATACATTTGTACGATAATAAAACGCATTTAATGCGTAGCTGTCCTTTGATTCTCTTGATTTGGATGCTCTGTACGCTAAGTTGCTCGGACCGCTTAAGTTGTTCGTCTAGAATATTGGTATTTACCATGTGGGTTGACACGTGTCTTCAAGTGATTGGTCCACATCAGCGGATTAAATTTGGTATCAACACTAATCATGGGTTGTAGTGAGTAGACCTTCGGTCAAAATAGTACCTTCGGTGTATGTATAGTGGATATATCAAAAGATTATAGCGAGTAAATTTTGGATATGTTTGGATGCAGTTGTGTGTAAGAACCCGAGGTGGTAATATCGGGCATACCCGAATTTCGAGGATGAAATTCCATTGTAAGGAGGGATATATGTAACACCCCGTATTTTTTAGTATTTATAATTTAATTAATAATTTTAAATTACACATGTGACCTAATTTAATTGAATTAATTATTATGTGTGGATTAATTAGCATGTGATTATTCAAAATATTTATCGAGAGAGACAATGATTAATATTTATGCAATATAATTACTGAGTGAATGTCATAGCGAGTGATGGTGATGTGACAGTATTATATCCCAATCGGGAGTCGTGAGTAGACTATTTGGGGTCAGGATAGGACTTTATGATAGAGTGACTTGGATGGAAATTTCGAGGTCACGGTTGGTTCCGAAAGGGTAGAGGTAGTCAAAATAGTGTACCCGGGGTAGTAATTGAGTCACGGGGCCTTTTTAATCATAACCAAGCTCACACGGGAGTGTTTGGGTCATTTAGGCTTGGCCTATTAGCCTAATTTCGGGATTAGGAGCATTAAACCAAAGTTATGGAATTATAGGCAGCCATAACTCGAATTCAAAACCCTAGAACTTGAGAGAAAAGAAGAGGGAGAAAGTGAGGAGCTTTTGGGAGACAAATCAAAGAGGAATTGGGTGTGTTCTTCATTAATTCATCTCCTATAAAACGTAATCAGACCCTACGAATGCAATCAGGCAAGTGGTTAACTTGCTTTCAATCTAAATTTCAGTATTTGATTCATATCATAGTGGGTGTGATCAAAAATTCATTTTTGTGTGGGTTATCACATGAAGAAAAAAATGGGTTTTGAGGAATTTAACATGTTGTGTAGATTTAAGGTTCAATTGATGATGTAGTATGATTCAATGTTGTAGGGATCTTATTTATTTTAGAACCCAATATTCGATGTTGTTAAATCTAGATTATAGGATCGAATTTCAGAAATCGATTGAATGAAACCCTTGAAAAACCCAATTTGAGGATTTATGGATTATAAGGGAAATCACTCGTGTTTATAGGTTTAGATGGTGATTAGAATCTATTTTAGATAAGTATTAACCATGGGTTACAAGTGGGTTAGATTTAGTAAGAAACTATGGAGCTTGGATGAGTAAAAATGGTGGAAAACTGTCGCGGAGGAGAAGGCTATCACGCCTCGATTGATGGTGTTTTATCTTTTGCCGTACGCCTTATTTCATTTATTTAGCCTTAAATTCTTTTGTGGAATTTTAAGATCGATTTACTTAGAGTAAAATAAAATGGTAACTAATACCTAGAGTCTTAGGAGATGGGTATTAAGGAGTTAAAAGTTAACTAAGGGTATGAAACTTATGAAAGGAATTTTGTGTAATAAATTCTAAAGTGTTAAAATACGGGTCCAGTGAGTGAGTCTGAGCATTTGTAGTAGAGTGACACTATGAAATAAAATTTACTGATATGTGATTAATTAAAATTATAGTCGGGTAAATAGACTCGGGAATAATGGGCTAGTGCTACGTAAGTTCGGACGGATTAGCCGAATTTTATTTAATTATATATACGAATAGTGTATATATATATATATATATATATATATATATATATATATATATATACTTGTGTGCTTATTAAATATCAGTGTTAGATATTTTTGTGAATACATACCCCTCTAGTTATATCATAGGAGGTTACGCGATGTGGGTGAATCCCCTGACTAGTGAATTCATGTAGAGTATAGTCCCCAGGTCATATCGTCCTATGTTTTTATTGTGTGATTTAATTCCGAGGTGACACGTTTTGGGTATGATTCGGTCTCACTCTCAGGGGATGTATGAGCATCTCCACTACATTTGCGATTTATTTACCTATTTCGGTGTGAGTTAATCGATTTATGGTAACCGATTTAGAGTGAATATACTTCAGATGATAGCATTTTAGAGACAAGCATCCGGTGAGTTATAGCTCGAAAGGAAGATTAACACGCGACATATGTGTGAATGTTGTAGAATTCTAGTAAGTATATAAAATGAGTAAATAATTATATACCGGACAAATACATAATGTATGAATCTATTTAATATATAACTAGTGTGGAGGTTATATAAGTCATTATAGTTGAATTGATTAAATAAGTTAACGAGTTGAATACTTATAAATCAAAGTAAGAAATACTTGAGTTAGAGTAGCTAGATCGGAAGGGTGTATCAAAGCTATTTAGTGGGGTAGCATGACCAGTGGGGTTAGAAGGCAAGCGATAGGTGTGCACATTAGTTGAGGGGTGATCTATATCTCAATAAAGTGCGACACGGGCTTAAATAGAAAAGTGTTCGTGCATATTTAAATAATTGCATTTTAATCGCTTGTTAAATATTTTCAAAAGGTTTTCTTGGGCTCTGACCCATGTCAAAATATATTTCCAAAACCATTTTAGGTGTTTAGCCATAGGGACACCCATCATGAGGATTCTATTCAGGGATGCGTAGCTGCAGCACGTGTGGAAGCTTGGGGGACTTTGCTATAGACGTTTCCATCTTTTCAATCCTAGTGTAGGAATTTTATTCAGTATTCATTTGGGCATGTCGCCCATCAGACTATTTCATTATTTAAGTTACTTATTTGTTTTGGTGGACTCAGTTTTTGTGTTGGACTTATTAGTGGATTTTATTATTTGAGAACCAATGGTTTATTCGGTATCGTTCATTTTTATATATGTCGTGTGATTATTCAGTAGATTTGTATGTGGATGGTTTGGTTGATTTAATTTTATTCTGCATGTTATTGAGTTAATAACAAGATAAATTTTGACACGGGATTAATTTAACAAAAGAGGTTAGTAGTTTAAATAGTTTTCGACAGTGGTGCTAAGAATGAACCATATACGATCCCTGCTTATTTTGATAAAAGACTGATCACCCGTGATTAAATTAGGCGGTGTGTCATATATATATATATATATATACACACACAAATGTATGTATATATATTAGATTATTATATTTCCAAATGAGTGTTCGTATCTTTTTTCTAATATTATTCGTTAGTTTGACCTAACCATATCAAGCCTTCATTCTTTATACTGGGGTACATCACCTCCTTAGGTTACTTATGAAAACACATACTTCCATTAACCTAATTCATTAGTAAATAAATTTTGTCCACCTATACGTGTCACAAGTGTTATATCACACACACTCAGTACTTAAATATGATTCAAGGATAGCACCCCTAAACTACAAATGATTTACTTATGCTCTAAAGCACTGGGATCTAGTTATGACTAAATTGTAAACATAAATTAAAGAACACGTAATTAACAATTTTATATGGATATATAAATTTAACGTATGAATATCCAATTCAATATGTTATCTATTCTTTAACAATACAAATGTTATGTCTTCGTAGAGTGGTGTTAAATGAATTAACCACCAAAACTCTAATAAATTAACCCGCATATTTAATCAAATATTGATTAATGATTATCGAGTTTTACTACAATTCAAGCCCTACACAGGCTAAGATATTATCATTATTAATCGCGAGTTAATATATTGCGTATACTCCGCATTTGATAAATTACACTAGATAATACTCTAGTAGTAATTTAATTTGCTCGTTTAATATGCCACCACATATATTGTGACAAGTGGCACCATAAATATTGGACACTTGGTACCATAGAGAACATGACATGTGTCAAACCCACTTGAGGCATTTTTTCTATAAAAAGGGGGTTCCCCTCTCATTTTTATGGATGACGGTCTTAGGGGCAAAGTAAGGAGAGGAAATACAGCTCTCCTCCCCCACGCACCTTTGGATATCCGTCACGGGTTTGATTGTGATGAGCAGATTTTTATAGTTTCATTATACGGTATATGGGCGTTCGAAGGCAGTTCTACGGATTTGGCACCCCCTCATCAAAACTACCAAATACGGGTGTTTGAGAGGCGGTTCACTGGATTTGGCTGCCCCCACGCATCAAAACTACCAAAATTGGGCATTCAAAAGGCAGCTCGCCGGATTAGCCACCCCCACGCACCAAAACTGAGCTCTTTTCGGTGTATCATACGGACCTACAAACTACGTGGACTTTGATTCCACAAAGACGGATACGTAGGCGCAACCACGTTGCTCAAGTCTAAAACACGCTCGATGTGATGCCTCTTCAAATCTGCACTCACATCTTACATTTGGCCACTCCATTAGGGAGGTATCCATGATTCCGGTTGCGTAACGCCTCGTTCGCACACAGAGAACTCGGTGGCGGTGGGACACTTTTCGTCAACAAAGATAAGCATTATTACTCATATTCTGTCATTTGCTTTGTTAAATATTCCATATATATTTATTTTATGAGTGTCATAAATTATATTTATTGAGATATAAAATGAGTTGATATTTATCTCAAATCAAATAGCTTGAATATTTAGATAAACAGAATTAAAATCGTGTAAGAAAATAATTCTATTGAAAAAAAAATATCATTTCTATAATTATATCATTTGAATTTGAATTAACAAAGATTGATTAACAAATGATGTACGATGCAATTTACCCTCCAAAATTATGAGCCACACAAATTCTTGTTGGCACTATTTGTTTGCGTGTATGATATCTTTGCATATCTCAAATTACAAATCATATTTCACATAGCATGTACATTGCATTTGCGTATGTCAGTAAATTTACAAATCAAATGTTGTACGATTGTACCCCTTATCAGAGCCTTTTCATTATTAGGCCTAAGACATAGGCCAGCTAGTTGGTGTGTTCTACCCTTATAGTTGCATACATTTATTAGCAAGGCAGGATTTTAGGACTGAAAAAAAAATGCAGAACCAAAGTAGGTAACTTTCGGTTAAAGTGGTACTCTATGACTAAAGAAAATAATTTTTTTGTTCAAATAGTTTATTTTTTAACTGACAAACAAGGAGGATATGACATCTTTGCTTTTGAATTAAATAAACAAAAAATCTGGCATTGGCCTCACCGACATTGTTCTTTTAAGCCTCCAACCGGGGTAAACATGCCGGGAAAAAAAACATTTAGCACCATTAACAAATTCCCACCTCAGGTCAAAAAGTTTGGACATCAAAACATACCCCATAAAAAATCGACCCACTATTATATTATAGCCACGTAGAAACCGACCTTCCTTAAAACTATATGAAACTCCGGCATTAATCATTCCATCTCAGTATGGTACCAGCTTTGAGGGTACAAAACCAAAACCAGCTTCGAGGGTACGAAACCTGAATCAGCTCTGAGGGTGAAAAATTCGACCCAGCTCAAAATTGAAAAACACCCAAGTCACCTTGTGCCTCCAACCTAACTCGGGAAAACCCCCACAATTAAGTTTTTTCTAACCTAGCATGAGAAATCATATAGACCCGCAATTATTTTGGGCAAGAAATGACCCACCTTGGGGAAAAAACAACTGAGCTACCATTCGATCCAGTTCAAAATTGGAACCAATTCAAAAAAAATCAATCAAGTACAAAATTCCTTCGAGCCAATAGAAAATATGAATAGCAACCGTCAAATAGCAATTTCCATTTTTTAAAACTCAGGCAACCTCATCCGATCTCCGAACAACCTCCAAACTCGCACAGTTGACTCTGAGAAATCTGATTTATGAGAAATTCTAACTCCTAGGACCTTGGCATCCGAGGCACTCCTCACCTCTGAGGAAATTTTACCCCTGAGGAGGTTTGACCTCTAAGTAATCTCTGAAATATACTCAACCTATGAATGCCCTCGATTATCATGGAACTGAAATCGAAGACGGGTTTCACAGGAACTCGTGTGTAATTTATTTATTTATGAGCTGTGATTTTAATTAAGAACGCACAGTCCGTTTGGACTCCAAGTCGTTGCTTTTTTATATTTAAATAAGGGCATGGAGATACTTAAGGTACTCGAGGTATCTCCTTTATGAGCATCAGTATAGTGGCAGCGAACCACATCTCAAACATTTTCCAAATTATGCACAATATTATGTGTCATTTGAATAATTTGACAATATTCTAAATATTATGGATTATGGAGTATGTAAAAATGATGCCAAATAAAATATATTGCCTTTTTCATTTAATTTCGGATGTTATAGTATTTTATTTGCGCATTATTAATTTACACATCCTAAAAAATACTCTTCAAAATATTTGTAACCTCACACGAATTTGAGTTGCTCGAGCAGAAAAATATTTATTCTTGAAATAATATATACCTCTTGAAATTACACGAGTATTTTATGTTATCCCGTGAGGGACCTTTTTAAAGACTTAGTACGTACATGTACTCAAACAATCTTGCCAAAATAATATTTTTTGGGGCAACCATGTCAAAAATAACATCCTTTGAACAACCATATCAAAATGTTATTTTTAAAGTGACCTTGGAAAATGATATTTTTGCTGAAAAAATTAGCATTTTTGCTCAAGTCATGGTACCTCAAGCAGGTTTCTTGAGCATCCTCATCCATGGTATCTCGACCAGGTGCCTCGAGCAGATTCATCCTTAGTGCCTCGAGCAGCCTCGTGCTAGTGCCTCGAGCAGACTCGTGCTACTGACTCGAGCAGCCTTGTCAAGGTGCCTCGAGCAACTCACAAATAAAAATATTTTTTGAAACTTAGCATTTTTCTCAAGTGATGGTACCTCGAGTAGGTACCTCGAGCGACTTCATCTGTGGTGTCTCGAGCAGGTACCTCGAGTGACCTTATTCGTGGTGCCTCGAGTAGGTACCTCGAGCGACCTCATTCGTAGTGCCTCGGGCAGGTGCCTCAAGCAGCCTTCTCCAAGAGCAGCCTCGACCTAGTGGCTCGAGCTGCCTCGTCCTAGTGGCTCAAGCAACCTCTTTCAAGTGCCTCGAGAATCCTCACCCTAGTGGCTCGAGCAGCCTCATTAACGGTTGCTCAGAGAAACCTCCTGAGCAACCACATCCATGGTCGCCCGGAATAACTTTTTGCGCTACCTTGTATTCGTTTTATGCTAAACTATTATTTATTCACATGGTGATGTTAGTTACGTGAAAATTCAAGTCTGATATTTATTACTCACCTCGAGGTGATTGAGCATGCTTATTGACTAAATTATTCTATAAATTATTTAATGGACCATTTCTGAGTTTTTTTCAGCTTTGATAAAATAGTGGCGGCATGAGATAAATAGCTCACTGCATGATATATCCACACTTTAGCAACTACATATTGTATCATATCAAAATCGCATCATGAAGTTGCACAAAACAATACATTTATGATTCCTTGGAGCATGTTTCCAAGTTTATTTTATTTTATTGACATAAAATAAAATAAAATAAAGGGGGAAGATATACCCCACATGATTATACATGGCATTTTAAAATGCCTTATGAGTTACTAATGATTTTTGTGCCAGAATCCGAGTCAATTTCTTATCCTTGCAGATGTTAAACGCACATGATCAAATCACACTCGAGCAATTACATATGGTCTTACAGATGTCAAGGTCAAACACTCAAGAGATTTTATTTTTAATTGAGCCCGGTGAAATATATTTAAATGCTTCCAACTCTTAGATGGTGGTGTAATCAATAGTTTATTTTTTTACTTTACTTTATCTTGAGATAAAAGACAAAGCTAAGTAAAGAGGGTGAAAAGTATTGTATAGTGTACCACTTGTAGTCAGGCATAAACACAGGTGACAAGCATGCTCGGATTTAGTCCCAGAATGACCATCATTGATGAAGAATATCCCCAAAAGAAACATTAGAGTTGTTCAGCATAGCCAGTGGATGGCTCATATATAGCACTGACTACATTACATTATTTTCAGCAAGACGACGGGGAGTAAACAAAATTGCCCGTAAAACCTAGAGCATAGATAAAAAGTTTTCATACAAACCTTACCGATTTCGAGGTAAGTTGCCCACAGAGGTACATTATATTTATCACAAATCCTACCAGTTTCCAGATAAGTCTCCCATAGAGGTGCATTATATTTCTCACAAACCTTACCAGTTTTGATGTAAGTCGCCCATAGAGGTGCATTATATTTCTCACAAACCTTACCAGTTTTGAGGTAAGTCGTCCACAAAGGTGCATTATATTTCTCATAAACCTTACCAATTTCGAGTTAAGTCGCCCACAGAGGTGCATTATATTTCTCACAAAACCTTACCAGTTTTGAGGTAAGTCTCCCACAGAGGTGCTTTATATTTATCACAAACCTTACTAGTTTCGAGGTAAGTCACGCACAGAGGTGCATTGTAGTTTATACAAACCTCGCCAGTATTTTGGTAATTCTCCCACAATGGTGCATTATAGTCCTTACAAACCTTACCAGTATTGTGGCAAGTCTCCCACAGATGTGCATTAAAGTTCCCGTAAATTCCTACATAGCTAGGCTCGCCTGACCCTAGGATATGGGAGATTTATCGCCTAGATCACTAGGCCCCCTGACCCTTGGATATGAGATATTTATCGCCTACATCAATAGGCCCGCCTAACCATCGGTTATGGGAGATTTTATGAAAATAATACTTGGCCCGACTGACCCTCGGTTATGGGAGATTTTATGCCAATAAGAATTGTCCAGCCTGACCTTCGGTTATGGGAGATTTTATGCCAATAAGACTTACCCGCCTGATCCTCGATTATGGGAGATTTTATGCCAATAAGACTTGGCTTGCCTGACCCTTGGTTATGGGATATTTTATGCCAATAAGACTTGTCCCGCCTCCACCATCAGTTATGGGAGATTTAAGTCCAATATGACTTGGCCCGCCTCCACTCTCTCTTATGGGAGATTCAAGTCCAATATAACTTGGCGCGCCTTGCCCTCGCTCATGGGAGATTCAAAATCCTATATTATTAGGCACCAAAGCCCAATATTACTTGGCACGCATGACCCTCTTAAGGGATATTTAAAATCCCTACATTACTAGGCATAAGTCTGATTTACGGGAGACTAAAGTCCTACATTACTAGGCATGCTTAAAGACCCTGACTTTTGGGCACACTTACAAAATATGTTTGTTTAAAAATCCCAGTTCACTCGAAGCACTAATGGTTGCTCGACCGAGTATGTTCAAATAAGTTTTTGATCTTATGATCGCAAAATATCCACTATACTTATATAAGAACCAATTGGTTGTTCGGGACAGTACATCTGGTAAGTTTGTTTTTCGAAATGTTTTGAAGCCACAATCAAATTGTGGAGACATGCTCATTCGAGAGGAATGGGGAAACCCCCTGAAATACTCCTCCAAAATGAAAAGTAGAGGAAGAAAAAATAGCACTCAAAACTACTTACGGATGATATGTGCATATATATGCATGATAACAGACCGAACATGGTTATGTGATGATTTTCTAGTCGAACAGGCTAAACGATTTATTTCGTACACAAAGTTGATTTGTCTTAGCATGTCTTCGCCAAGGCATCAACACACCAACTATATCTACGAGGGGGAAAATGTAGAGTGGGGTTAAATGAATTAACCACCAACACTCTAATAAATTAACCCGCGAATTTAATCAAATATTGATTAATGATTATCGAGTTTTACTACAATTCAAGCCCTACACGGGCTAAGATATTATTATTATTATTGTCCGCGAATTAATATATTGCGTATACTCCGAATTTGATAAATTACACTAGATAATACTCTAGTATTAATTTAATTTGTTCATTTAATATGCCACCATATATACTGTGACAAGTGGCATGGACACTTGGTTCCATAGAGAACATGATATGTGTCAAGCCCACTTGAGACACTTTTGCTATAAAAAGAGGTTCCCCCTCTCATTTGATGGATGATGGTCTTGGTGGAAAAGTAAGGAGAGGAAATATATATCTCCTCTCCCACGCACCTTTGGAGCTCCGTCACGGGTTCGATAGTGATAGGCAGATTTTTATAGTTTCATTATACGGTATATGGGCGTTCGGAGGCGGTTCGCTGAATTTGGCACCCCCCCCCCCCCCCCCCCCCCCACGCACCAAAACTACCAAATGTGGAGGTTTAAGAGGCGGTTCACCGGATTTAGCACCTTCCACGCACCAAAACTACCAAAACTGGGCGTTCGAGAGGAAGCTCGCCAGATTAGGCACCCCCCCATGCACCAAAACCACCAAAAATCGAGCTCTCTCTGCGTATCGTACGGACCCACGAATTACGCAGGCTTTGATTCCGCAAAGACGGATATGTAGGCACAACCACGTTGCTCAAGTCTAAAATACGCTCGACGCGGTGCCTCCTCAAATATGCACTCACATCTTACAGTCTTATACATTTAACGTTAGGATCTAAAATCAACATGATCATCACATACAATTATTATGAGGAATACAAAATGATATTATAATGACATACCTCCATTATGTCACAAATGGAAAGATTGACGGATAAGTCGACCTTAGCGAGGACTGATCGGATCGAATTTCATAACACAACTTCCACTTGTATACGACAAGAATTTACTCCAATTTCAGCACGTTCCAACAGTTGGATCTTCTTTTATAGACAAAATAGTATTTCAAAAATTAACATAAACTTGAGTCTTTGGATTTCTCTCCCTTATCCTATAATTTCATTATGTTGTCTTTTCGTGTGCCTAAATGATGGATAGTCAGTCACTTATTTATAAGTAGGGAGAGGACCAAAATCTCCAACAATCACTTAATCTTAACCGTCCATCAAGGTAGATAACCAAGAGTCATTTTGATTCTTGGTATTTGGAGTACCCTTTCATTAACCAAAGTGACTCTTAATAATAACCTAATTATGGATCATATTTTATAGAATTATTCTTTAAAATAATTCTAACATTCTCCGACTTGGTCCATAATTATCATAAGGCGCACAATAATCTTCGAGTCATCCTTAAATGGTTATTAATAAATTCATTAATCAAACAACCATTAATGCGTGTCATGGCGCTCACATACTAATTCAAGAGCATGATTGCTTTCATGTATCACAACATTAAAAATTCATCCAATAAGGCCTATAAATTGGGTTATTCAATAATGGTCCAATAATGTTTTATATAAAAGACTATTTCGATCACATTGATTAATTCACATGCGTGTAAACTTATATTTCAAGACAGAAATTAAAATGTGCATAATACAGTTTAATTGTTATCAAATATAGTGTTAAAAATTAAGCATCAAACAATACATAACACTTATATTTAATTAACTACACGTAAGACTCGCATCTTAAGCATGCTTCATGAATATCCTTTGGCGATAGCCCATTTGTCAGAGGATATGCTACATTAACACTTATACTAATGTGTCCAACTGACACTAGTTGTATCTGAACTTCTTCGTTCACATATAAGTATTATATTCTAATGTGCCTAGATTCTTTGAAAAATCTATTAGTTCTTCATAACGAAGAGTGCAGCGGCATTATCATAATATTTCAGTGACTTGATAATAGTGTCGATAACTCCAAGTCTCAGAATAAATTTTTCGCGACATAATTCATAAATTGTAGCCCCAAAGCATGCTACATATAATAATTAATTATTTCTCACTCTTTCATAATATTGTTCACTAGGCCAAAATAAACCTACTTAATCATGAGAGAACAATTATCATAACTGTGAGCGTATAATATTTTAAGCACCCCGTTACTTCATACTCTTAAACTATTTTATTTCTATAATCTATGATTCACTACTAAGAGAAATTTAAGAAATATATAAATTTACTCCCACTGAGTTTGTATATATTTACTTAATCAAAATACATAAAGTATTCTTAAAATATCATTGATGTAAAACTTACATAAGTTTATATAGTAAATCCTCAACATATACAGTTCTTTTCTTAAACTCTCATAAATTTTCACACTAAATGTAACTCTGACTCAAAAGGAGCTACTAAAGCTACAAAATTTTAATATTCTAAGATATAGGTGAAAATATTTATTTACACCCCTTTCTCTATTAATAATGAAAACTTTGACCATACGCGTAGCCTTGTATTGTTGATTATCAAAATCGAATATTTTCTTATGCCTCTACCAAATTTGCATTCCTGGGATAAATCTCACAATCATTCAGAATAGCAAACTCATTTAATAGCTTCTTAAAACTATTCATATCCATTAACCAAAAGAACAATTACTTTGGATGTTAAAGGAATGACATGACTATATTAATTTATTTTATAACCACATTAGGTGATTTGATACTCCCACTAATTTTACCATTCTTTAAAGAATTTGACATTTTCAATTTCGAAAGTAATTAGTGTACCCTCTTTCAAGTGTAGACATAATTATAAATTCTAATTCTTTTAGTGGATTCTAAATCCATGCATATATTAGACATTCTCAATCATGCGGACATGTCAAATTGGGTAAGTAAAGTGTAATGTTTATATATATATATATATATATATATATATATATATATATATATATATTCATTTTTGTGTGAATAAATGTTGCGATGATATTGACTTATTGCATTTTACTTGTTGTTTTCTAACGACGTGATCTATGTAGGTCCACTATTTAAGGACTATAATCTCCCACTTGGACCACATAGATCGTTCTAAAATCATAAAACCTTAAAAGCTCAAACATGAGTGTAAAGATTCGTAAGTGATAATCCAAAGACAACCTAGACTATTAAATCATCATAATATATCTAGACTTAAAGAATATGATATTCAATCCACACGATCGAAAAGCAACTTTGAAGTCCAACATTATAAAATAGGATCAAAGTCATTTTTCCTGTAAAAGTTTCATAAAAAATAATTGTGCAAAACACCAATGAGAACATTAAAATTAAGAAAATATATTCGCATATAAACTAAAAAATCTTTTGTATACTAAAGAAAAATGTTTGGAAAGGTCATTGAGGTTTATTTTCAAATGATTCCAAAATAACATAAGAAAAGGAATCCATGAGGTTATGGTTTGTTTTATGGTTTATCTTATAAGGATCCTCGTATCGATTTCGAACTATGTTTCGTAGCACTCTAGTTTTCGAAAAATAAAACAAATTATTTAATTCATATCGAATGATACATTATAATTCACATAATAAAGCTTTCAATATGTATTTTTATATAATGGGTACTCATATTTTAATATCTTCCATTATGAGATTTTTTATAAATTTAAGGCTTAATCCATTTAAATTCTTCAAAAAATTTAAAAGAGTTTTACACACTAATCTATTAATATTGGGTTCCTCAAGTAAAACAAAATTATTACGATTTAGCATTTTTAAGTGAAACTTAGCTTCTTTATTTCATTTTAAGAAGTCATTTTAAAGAACATTAAAATAGATAAAACATGCAGTTTTAGAGAAATTTAGTAATATAAAATTAATAAAATAAATATCTCACTACATTAATATTATGAGTTGACAACACGTACATTAATAATATTTTATAAATGTGGACTTTCTTTTGCAATAACTTTGAATATTTATATATATGACTTTATTGGATAACATGATATGTAATTTAGATGGACATGATATCTAGGATAACCTTCACCACATAATTTCATAATTCCTTAATATTTATTGTAGCTACTCAAAATAAATTTCTTTTGGAAAATTATCTTACTTGACAAAATAAATCACATATACCCCATTAATATCTTTGCTATAATAAGTTATTACTACCACTTTTAGCTTTAAATTTAATATTAATAAGCATTCTAGCTGGGTCACTTTGTGACTACCAAATTATCCATTATATGAACATTACATTATTTTATGGATTGTGTAATAATTTCAAGAAGCATTGATATTTTCAAAAGGCATAAATGAACAATGTACTTATAAATTAAGGAAGGTTATGGACTCTTTGTAGCAACCAATACCAGCCTCAATAAATAAATATTTTTTCCTTTAATATTAACTTCACCATTGCAACTGGACTAATTGGAGCAACCAAATCACGATGGCTTAATCATAATGAGATCATTAATAATCTGAACACTCAAAACCATATACAGACTCTTTCAAGCAACCAAGACGTAGTATTTGAATTTTATCAGAAAATTTAGCATTTACAATTTATTAGATTAGACCTCTTTGGTGGAATCGTAACCTAATAAAGACTGAGATGAAAACCTTAAGGCATGCTTTTAATATTCCATTACTCATATTGGACATAATAAGTATGTACACATTTAATCTAATATTTACTATTTTGAACACTGATTAAACTTCAAGTAAATATTAGTCTCAAATAAAATTTTAAATCATTTGAGGTTAAGTTGATGCGGAAAAAAAATTTACTCATTAATGTTCATTTGATAATCGAAATTGTCCCTTTGGGCAAACTTACAATAACCAAATCACGCCATCATTGCATCAACAATCTAACATTCATAATTATATTTAGACCTAATTACAGTCGAATTTATACACAGTAATGTAATATTTACAATTATAGACTAGGACACTTTAATGGGTTCCTAAACTAACATAATGTAAATATTAATATCAAAATCTTATCCATAACTATAATAGTCATAACAATATTTGGTATATACAAAAAATATTATGACAACCAAATAAGATAAGACAACTGATACATTTATTAAAACACATAAAAATGGAGGAATCCATAATTTTCAATAATGGAAAATTTGGGTAATCACTATAAAAGAGATAAGAAAACTCTTAAAAATAATCTCCAATAAACGAAATTTTAAAAAATTGGAGAAAGAAATAGCCGTTTACTTTATTACCAAATATGATTAATTTAATATTTTGAGAGCTTAAACGTGCTCAAATAGCCAAAATAACGTTCATCATTAACAAAAATGGTGATTTTTAATTATTAATCTTTTGGGATTGACATAAAAAGGAAATAATTCATCAACCCTAAGTAAGTCGACAATTTTAATCTCAATTATTGCTTATAGAGGCATAAGAAAATTGTTACTGAAAATGTCTCAAAATATTTAAATTTATAGTTTTATAAAATAAACAGCTTTAATGACATAATTGAAATTGTCACAAAAGAAAATCACAATAAGGGATCCAAAACCATTTCTAATTTGGTCATAAAAATTTGGTACCTAAAATCTCATTTTATGAAATTTTCTTTTATGTGATTATATAGATATACCAATAAATTCAGTTGATTGCATTCACAGATATCCTAAATTGATTTATCATTAATTGCACTTAAATATTTAATTTATAGTGTGTGCAAAAATTTTACTTTCATGGAATATTCATGCACACACATATTGCATAATGTACATAAAAATCAGTACTCAAAAAAAAATATTATGCGCAAAACTTAATGGATAATCAAATGTCCAAATATAGATGCATGCACAATAATCTAATATTTATAACTATAGGTTCAGACACTTTGATGTCTTCCTAATCTAACACCATATAAATATTAGTGTCGAAACATTAATTCATAATTATATTAGGACATTTCGACAACTAAATATAGATTTACACAATAATTCAATTTACCAAAACTGCTTTTGTCAAACCCCTAATCATACATCTAATATTCAAAACATTATATTGAACCTTTTGGTCAATACCAAATAATAAATAATATGAATATTAGATCAACCATTTAATGAGAAAAATTATATATAGTGAATTATATCATAAATATGAAAAATTAATTTATTTTTCCAAAAATGAAAAACTTTAAGTTATCACTACAATAACATAAATAATCTCTTCGGGGTCACTATCCAATTCGCGGAATCGTAAAATCAATTCTTAAGCGAGAGTTATTAGCGTTGACATTATTATCAAAAATGGCAAATTGCATTTTTAGGGGTCTAAACAATGTCAAATCGTCGAGATAGGATGGTGCCCACTGTAAACAATGGGTTTTGTTTATTTCAATGTTTCCAAGTAACTATGCGAATTACATAATATTCCAAGTAAAAATACAAAGTTTATCGCTAAAAAAAACAGTAATCCATAAGCTTTTTTTATTATTATTTTATTTTTTCCCGAATTATTTTATAGCCAAAAACTCTTAATGGGCAATCACGAGATCATAAAACTGGCTCCGATGCCACATGTAAACATAAATTAAAGAACACGTAATTAACAGTTTTATATGGATATGAAAATTTAACGTATGAATATCCAATTATATATGTTATTTGTTCTTTAACAATACAAACGTTATGTATTATACATTTAACGTTAGGATCTTAGATCAACATGATTATCACATGCAATTATAATGAGGAATACAAAATGATATTATAATGACATGCCTCCGTCATATCACCAATGAAAAGATTGACGGATCAGTCGACCTTAGCGGTGTCTGATAGGATTAAATTTCAGACCACGACTTTCACTTGTATACTGCAAGAACATATTCCAATTTTAGCATATTCCAACAATTGGATCTTCTTTTATAACCAAAATAGTATTTCAAAATTAACATAAACTTGAGTCTTTGGATTTCTCTCTCTTATCCTATAATTTCATCATGCTGTCTTTTCTTATGTCTAAATGATGGATAGTTAAACATTTATTTATAGGCAGGGATAAGACCTAAATCTCTAACAGTCACTTAATCTTAACCGTCCATCAAGGTAGATAACTAAGATTCATTTTGACTCTTGGTATTTGGAGTACCCTTTCATTAATCAAAGTGACTCTGAGTATTAACCTAATTATGGATCATATTTTGTAGAATTATTCTTTAAAATAATTCCAACATAAATATTTCGAGTGATAGTATTTCCTAAAGCATAGATTTCCTCGTATAATCATTTTTAATCCATTACTAACCTTGGAGTTTACCAGTCCAATACATGTTCATTAACTTAACATTTTCTTCCACCGAGTTTTCCCTCTAGCTACCATTCACATGATCTAAATGGACTCTAGAGGCAATGTTGATCCTTCTTGAATGATCGATTCGAAACCCTAGATAAAACCCAACATGTGAAACACCACCTCCAGCAAATAAAAACCTACCCCAAGACCTTCAGCCCCTGAGCCCAAATAGGTCTATTATGCTCACATACCAGAATAAGGTATTACATATTGCTTTGACCATATCTTGATCACCGAGGGGAACATATCTCCAAGTCCCGGAGATGACTTTGTAATAAACCCATAGGTTTGTACAATGGTGACGTAATGGGACTACTCCCCATAAAAAGGGCTAGGACTTCACGAACAAATACCCACATCCTTCGTGGATCCCTGCATCCGAGATTACAATTTCGGGATTCGGTACGGAGTTACCTCTGAGGAACTTGACCGCCTTGGAAATCATAAACACTGTACCAGCTATAAAAAAAAATTAAGGCTACACTCCAGGAAGTTTACGACCAAGTCTCTCATATAAAGGAGCACAACTCCAATATTTCAACATTGGGGGAGAACTAAACACCCCAATGTCAACGTGTACCAATGTATTCAGTCCAGCGGATGGGATGACTTGTTAATGGAGATACATGATGTCATATGTAAATCTATCAAAGTGGATACCAAGCCACCATAAATCATATCCTAGACCAAAAGGTACCCCACTCGAAATTGTATCGGTCATCATAGTGAACTGTACTTACTCGTCCTGGGATTGGCCTTAAAACTATTCGTACTTGGAATATCACCATGGATCTATCACTACATTAGTGTGTGGTGAAGTACAAGAGTACGTTCTTGGATGTTTCCCACACTGTCCACGTCATAAAAGTCTGAGATCAGATGATACGTTGAGGCCACCTTCCACTAAAAGGCCCACCCTCCCAAAGGTATTCATACAACTTGGGGATAGAAAATGGTTAGCCCGTATCTCCACGATCATACATAGGGAAATTTTCACAGTCTTTAGTGTGTGGTGACCACGTTAGATATTATCAGATTCTTTAAGGGACTCTCACCCTGGGGACCAGAATATGCGTACTACCACTACTATTACAAAGACATATACTGTGAGCCCACAAGTAGTAAGAGACATAAGCCTAGGGAAATGAAAAACCTCTTCAGATGATGATAGCATCCATGTAACTGCCTTAAATGATGACAAATGGTCAGGAACGTGCATGTATACAAAGCCACCTTAAGGAACCTAAGTCCAAAGTACGAATAGGTCCTCGTGACGGTAAGATAAATCCCCATTCACATCACTGACTTAGACATGGATATACAATGGATAAACAATTCAATACTTAAATCCCCCAAGACTCTAAACAAAGCTCCTGAAAGCCCAACCCCCCCTTCCTTGATTGGACTGAAGTAATAATTCTAAAACCAACACTGCGTAACTCTGGCCCTACATCCTTAATGAATGTTCTGATCTATTTAGAATAGGCCGAATAAGAAGCCCGCGTATAGCTCATATTCTCTTCGGACAAAGAGGTAGATTTACTCACTGGTATGGACAACATTACACTCATATGAACCAGAATAACAAGGAGAAAGTTCACTCCAAAGAAGATATCCTCCCACTCCTCGAGAAAATTAAAAAAAAAAACTAGAAGCAACTCCTTCGGACTTCTGCCAATATCACCACATGGGAATTGCTAGATACATCCGAGAACATCAACTTGCGCTCGTCTATCGATTTTCTCAAGCTTTTGTACCTTAGGACTTAACTCTGGACGAGTTATCTTCTACTATGGATCCATTACCATACAACAGCACATTAACTTTTCTAATGAGGACCTCCCAATAAATGGCCGTAATCATCGGTTCGCACTCCACATCCCCATCGAGGAATGCACACAGATTATTCCTTTAATACTGATAGATAATGGGTCTACCATTAATATATTCCCCTTAGAACCAACATCGATTTAGAATACACCGCCTCTGAGTTAACATCGTCTTCTATAGCCATAAGGGCCTATGATAATGCTCATCGAGGGGTCTTAGGAGTCATCACCATCACTCTTATAGTGGTACCTATCAAATGCAATGTAGAGTTCTAAGTATTCAATATCCCGCAAACTTTGACCTTTTTCTAGGAAGGCCCTGAATACACCATATGGAGGTATTACCCTCATTATTGAACATGAAATTCCAGTTCTCGTCCGATATAGAGGTCATCACGATCTAAGGGATAGCGGATAGGCCATAATTGCCAACACTAATATCATTCTCCTCCTGGACACCCACCATGATAGTAGATACATCTAGCTCTACGAATTTCGATTCATCCCACTCGCTCACATGATTGAAGAGGAGTCAGTTATCCATAATGTAGCCACCCAATCATCCACAAAATAGGGTACTTGTCAGGGTTCGAACTTGAAATGAATCAACAAGGAACCCTGGAAGTTATAGTTGCCATGGAATACAAAAGGGAAGTTGGTATGGGTTACATACCCAATTAAAAAACTCTAAATAAAAGTCCCAAATACCCTATTCATAGGTAGAGCGATCATTTTTGCCTCCAAGGGGAGAACTTACCCTATCACAGTTCCTTAGACCATGATGGGTTGAAGAAAAGAAATCCTTATAACCTGAGATGGAAATCCTCTTTGAGGAGAGACTGTATGTGGAATACATGAATAGCCACAACGAGCTCAACTTATCATGGGTTACTAAGGAGGAGAGAAAAATCCCCGAGCTAAAAGCTAAATATGTATTACCCGCCTTATTTCTTGATGAAGTTACCCCAGTGGAAATGTTAGGATCTTCAGACCTAAGCCCTGCAGAATACTCCCATGACTAGTACATCACCTCCACCTCCGTGGTAACATAACCGAGAAAGGAAGTTTACTCAACATCAATGAACTCAATATCTAGCGTGGTAGACTAAATTCAACGGCCTCATAATCTAAAATAGTGACTTTGTTCAAACATCAGGATACGACTTGATAGCTCCCGTTGGACTACCAGTGGAACAATGAAAGTCACCAGAACTTGCTGTAAGCCCTCTCCCCTACATTGATCCTATAATAGACCTAATTAGGGACCTTATGGGAGCTTCCAAGGAAATATTAGCCCAACTCAAAGGATGTCTCTTGCCCGGGCCTACACATTATGCCAAGGTTACAAAGTACCCAAAGACCACTCCAAGAGTACACTGATAGAATTCGGTCCACCTCATCACCGACATCACATGAACGGTGGTACTTAACAACTAGATCTGTCAAATGCATATTCAAAGTCCATTTTAATCTATTTTTTTAACAACTAATTCCCCCTTATCCCCTCTCCTAATATATCCCAATATAAAGAAAAAATTTATGTTATTATAAATGTTGTACTTTTTCCCTTTGATGTCATAATAAATTGTGATTTCAAGTATTTACTTGCATGTGTTGCATGTGATGATTATGAATACAGTGATGGATTAGAACTCACACATAATAATGATGACTCCGCGGATCTTAAATACTTAAAACACCTATAAAAACTTGACCAAGGTAAAAATAAATGTATGCCTCCTAATGAGGATGACACAATAATCATAAACTTGGTCACCCCTTAAACATCCAAAATAGTTACAAATAGGGTCCCCTTTAATAAAAATGAGAAAAAAGAGTTCATTGATCTCCTCTATACCTTCATAGATGTATTCTACTTACCCTATGCCGACATGTCCGGAATCAACCCTACCATCTTCATGCACGAGATACCTACTCTCCCTAACATAAATCCTATAAAATAGACAATTCATAAACTGATACCCAAATGGTCCCTAAAAATTAAGCAAGAATGGGATAAATAACTTAGCGTCAAATTCATCTAAGCATTAAAATATCCCATTTGTCTAGCCAACGTCGTACCCCTACCTAAAGGCAACAACAAAGTCTGAATAGACATAGATTATAGATATGTCAATCAGGCATATCCCAATGATGGTTTTCCTTTACTATATATCAAATTATTGAGGTATAGAATGACCAATAACATACTCAAATCCTTTGTAAACGGGTTTGTAGGTTATAACTAGATAAAAAGGCATCCCGATCATGACGAAAAAACCGAATTCATCACCCCATGGGGAATATACTATTTTACAGCTATGACCCTTGGCCTGAAGAATGCAGGTACCACTTACCAAAAAGCATATAAATTCATCCGACTTGACCTCTGTAAGGACATATTTAATAAATGTCCGGGGTAGAATCTAGGAATTTTTCAAGTGTCCTAGATCATAATTAAGTATATCTAATACCACTACATTCGGCACGTCTCCACGATCATCCTCGAAGGCCTTAATCCGAATTCATGCATCCATCATCTTCGTACGTGCATCATGTGTCAAACAATGTACACTTCAATTGTTCCCACTACTCCATGTACTTATGGTAAAACTAATTTTAATTGGAGTGTTTAATTATTTGCATAAATAGTTGGGAATATTTTTTAAAATAAATTTTCGAAGGCTAGAAGATGATAAACATGCAAGATTTTTTTAAGAAAGTTTTTTGAGACATGTCACTGATGTCATTTGAACGACATCGTATCTCGTTCGAACGAGATGCCATCTCTCTCAAACGACATCGTATGTCTCTGGAATGACGCACCGCCTTAACCTGCCTATTTAAATAGTGTTCGTGCTACATGTTTTTCTTAAGTCTGCAAACCTCCGTTTCTGCAAAACGGTACCTATTTCCAAACATAATATTTTAAGGTTTTCAATACCTTTTTTATTCACAAATAATTCCCAATCCTTTATGTGAATCCTCTAAACCCCAAGGAAGATTAGACTACTCATCTGGAGTACACTTGTGGAGAAGACGAAGCTTTTTCATTGCTGACCTTCTGGAGCTCTTGGGGGAACTCTAGCCGACGACATCGAAACCGACACCTGCGGATATTTTGTATGTCACTGCTTGTATTTTCATTGTAATCCGTGTAAACCATTCTTTACAAATTATAGTAAAAATAAGATGGTTTTGCCCCTGTGGGGGATTTTTCCACAACTGTGATTGTGTTGCATGCTTAGATAATTTCTTTATTCAATCACTTTTGTTTGCAAGAGTTAAGACTTGTTGGGGCTAAAATTAGAATTTAATTAAATAAGTTTGACATTGATTGCTGGCGCACTCTCAAATTGGTATCAGAGCCATTTACACAAATTTACCGTGTAATTTTTTCGCAAAATTTTTCTGGATATCAATTTTGTTCTGACAATTGATTTTTGAAAAAGCGCAATTTCAATGGATACCTTCTATAATAGAGTCCAAATTTTTGACAGGTCAAATTATGCCTATTGGAAAGCACGCATGAAATGTCACCTAAAAGCTACTGATGAACGTGTCTGGGTTATGTGAGAAAGAGGGTAGACGCCTCCCACTGTCACTGTAGATAACGTAACTACTCTAAAATCTGTGATGGAATGGACTGAGGATGAATTTAAATGGAGTACATATAACTCACGTGGGCTTAGTGCCATTTTCGAAAACGTCACCCCTGACGAGTTCTGATGCATTATGATGTGTACCACATCTAAAGAGGCATGGGATGTTTTGCAACTTACCCATGAATGCACAAATGCAGTGAAAGAATCTAAATTGCAAAACTTAACGACACAGTTTGAAACTATCTCCATGCATGAAAATGAATTTTTCGATGAATTTTATGCACGCTTATCTGATATCATGAACAGTAGTTTTAAGTTAGGAGAACACATTCCTGATGCTAGGGTAGTTAAGCAAATTTTCAGATCACTGCCTAAGAGATTTATCCCCCAAAGTCACTATGTTAAATTTATTAGGTAATTTGAGTACGCTGAAATTAGAGGAGTTAGTTGGAGACCTACACACCTATGAAATTGACATGTTCCCAAACACGATAAAATCAAAAGATAAAGGGGCAGCAGTTAAATCCCGGGCCAGAAAAAGTGAGGGGTCAAAGAGAGGTGAGTCGTCTAAGAAAAGGAGGAAGAGATGTCTGATTATGATTATGATTCTAATTTTGACTTAGATAATTTGGTCCTATTTGCAAAAAAATTCAAGAAATTTCTCAATTTAAAGAAAAATGGAAATTTTAAAGAAAAAAAGAATTTTGAGAAAAATAAATCTGAAAAGAAATTTGAGAAAGATAAAAAGGAAACCTCTAAGAAAGAAAGTGAGAGATGTTTTGAGTGCGGCGGTAGAGGTCATAGGGGGTTTGAGTGTGCAACTAGGTTGAAACGTCAATAACAATTCAAATCTGCTTTAAACACCACCCTTAGTGACGATAGCGAGGTCGAGTCGGTGGACTCTGGAGACGAGTCATCGCATGAATGTAACTTCTTCGCATTCATGGCTATTTATGTGAGTATTAACAGTGCTCCTCATGAAGATGAGGATGCAAGCTCATTGGGAAACCTCGACAATGATTATAGTGTGAGTGACGGGGAGGAAGAAGAAAGTGAGAGAGAGATCTCTGACCCGCGTACGCTGATTTATATGCTAATACCTTCAAGACCAAAAAGAGTAACAAAGCGTCAGCTCTTAGTATAGAAGCTCTAGATAAGGAATTAGGAGAGATGAGAGAGAGAGACCTCCATGTCCACTGCATTGAGAGAGACAGAGACCACCTGTGTTGAGAGAGAGAAAGTTTTTAGAGCGAGAGAAAGTGTTTTTGTGAAAGAAAAAGGGGACTTGACTAAGCAAGTGACTGATCTGACGAGTGATATCCATTCCTCCCTGAACACTCGAAAGAAACTAGAAGCCCTTCTAGCCCAACTCACTCAGGACCTTGAGAGAGCCTGGGAAGTCAAGGTACGAATTGAGGATCAATCTGGTAAGATGGGAAAGATGCTCCTCGCCCCTGCTTTGGGTTCAGGTGAGAGGCCGGGAATAGGTTTTGATGGCATTGCCACGTCCCATATGACATTGGAATCGGTTCTCGAGTTTATTACAAATCCTTATGGTGTAACAACCCGAGGTCTTGGAGATGATGATTTATTTATTTTGGGAGAAATAAATAATATTTTATTGGAGAGTAATTAAATTTGGCACTTGAGGTCAAAACTTGGAGTCGTTAGAAAGTGTATCGAATGGAGATTCTGAGGGTACCATTGTTTCCGGAATGGTCGAGATAGTCAAAATGACTGTACTTGGGGTTTATTTAGGTTCCGAAATAAATTAGGTCCGTTTGACTCGAATTAAAGTCACCGAGTCATTTAAAGTGTGTATTATCATTTAAAGATGTGTATCTAGGGAGTTAGGTCTTAAAAAACCTACGGGAGATTTATTTCTCCAAAGAGAGAAAGAGAAATAAAAAGAAAGAAAGAGAGAAGAAGAAAAGGAAGGAGAAAAGAGAGAGAAAGAGGATTTTCCGGCATCCACGCGATCTCAATGCGGATTCAGACCCTACGAACCCGAGGCAAGTGATTAAACTTGCTAAATAATTGTTGTGTACCATTTATTGCATGATTTGTGGATGAAATTTATGGGTTTTAGGTTTAGTTTAACAAAACCTAACTTTTGGGTATAATCTTAGATTTGATATGTAAAACTTAGATTTGAGGTTATAAATTAGTTTATATGTATTCTAGGATGATTATTGATGATATATATGTGATTGGGTTGAAGAGAAATGGAGAGAAAATGATAAAAATGAATTTTGGGTATTTTAGGCTTACAAAAAGTAGCCATTTTCGAGGTTTCTGAAAGACCGAATCGATTCGGCCTCCTACCGAATCAATTCGGAAATATGCAGGTGCCCAGGTATGAGTGACCGAATCGATTCGGACCCCAGCCGAATCGATTCGGCCTGAGACAGAGTCCCAGGTCTAATGACCTGAATCGATTCGCCTTCCTGGCCGAATCGATTCGCTGGGCCGAATCGATTCGGAATTGGCCTGAATCGATTCGGAAACAGGGCTTTTCGACGGGTGTTTTTCTAAGGAGAATTTCATTCCATTTTGTTCGAGGTTATCGATTGGGGACCTCTATAGGAGATATTTGGAGTATGTTTTTGAGACTTTTAGCGAGTTTCCCTTATAAGAAATTTTGGAGTATTGAGTAAACTTGAGGAATACCGATTAGAGATTTTGGTATTTTCTAAGTGGGGAAGCCCACCTTGATTGGAGACTCTATTGGGAGATAATTATTAAATTCACATAGAAGAATGATAATAAGTTTAGTGATATTGGATTTTAGAATCCAATCCCAAATGAGATAACTTTAAAAGGTTCATAAAATGAATTGAACCCTATTATGGATGGAGAATTATAAATGCTATTTGATGTGTATACAGATATAGAAATATCCTTATTGATGTTTGATTTGGGAGATGTCTCACACAATGAGAAATGCTAATTGAAGAGCATTAGGATAAAAGATATTCTTAACAAGAATTGAATTTAGAAACAATTCATTTTTAGAAGCGACTTGTGAGCTTCAAGCGAGAAATAGTATAATGTATACTAAGTGGGGTTAATGTGTGAGAATTGACTGTTAGTGTATCAAGAGAGTGATATACTAAATAATGATATTAATTCAACTACGCCTAAGTGCGTATTATGGAAAATGAAATGATGTGGCAGGTATACCTTATATGACGGTATATCTTTATATGTTGTGATGATGTATGTATACCTTATATGATGGTGTATATATATAGTGAAGCATACCCCCTCCTTTATCATTAGGAAGTTGCGTGCGTTGAGGGTGAGCATCCTGGCTCAAAGAGCAGGGTGTGGATATTCCTCAGGTCATAGTCGTCCATTGTGATTATTATACGATATATTTATGCATTCTTTTGGGGGTGAGAAGTCGGGGGTATGTGACGTTCTCACTTACCGGTTAGGAGCTATGACCGCTTTTCGGGACGTTGTGTGCGTGAGTTAATCACGAGGTGGGTGTCATTGAACCCCACCAGGTGGCCCCAGTTTGCTACGTGTATGGGTTACTGGAAGATGATAGCCTGTGAGCCTGCGTCCTCGAGTTATAGCTCGGTTGGATGGTTATTGTTTATTGTTCTTGTACTTGGGTATCAAGGTCATAATGGACCTCAATGACTAACATTGCCAGAATTAGTGTATCGGGGGGGTTCCTTGTTTGGATTTCGCCTCGGCGAGACGTCCCACGCACGAACCGCAGTGTAATATTGGAAGTTGGGGAGAAGTTAGTCCTAAATGCTCATACTTATATATATATCACCTATCCCGACAATCAACAGTGTCAGGAGTAGTGTAACGGGGGGGGCTTGTTTGGATTTCTCTTCGGCGAGACGTCCCAAGCATGAAACGCCGTGTACTGTTGAGAATTGGGAATATTAATTAATTAAAATTTGAGTAATAATAATTTGGGTTACATGCATCATGCATTGAGGGCATAATGAACCTCAAGGATCGATACGGTTAGGAGTAGTGTAACGGAGGGGTTCCTCGTTTGGATTTCGCTTCGGCGAGACGTCCCACGCACGAAACGCAATGTCGTGTTGAGAATCGGGAGGAGTTTAGTCCTTAACTCTTGATGCTAATAGCTCACATATAATTATATATTGTTTACATGCCAAATGAGGGCATAACTAGAATATATGAAATTCTAGTAAATGAGAATGTTGATGTGGTTATGAGATAGATCATGCAACTTTATATGTTCAACAAATGAACATTATATAGATAACTATAACTATTACATTAAAGTTAATGTATATAATTTATAGATTATAGAAATAAATGTAGATTGGGACATAGGTTAGAAGGTTTCACTTAAATACTTCAAATTGGGTTTAAGTTAGAATCCTCTTACCTAAATAGAATTGGGCATCCATTTGGAGATCACATGAATATGTTTAGTGTGCGCTCTAGTTGAGAGGTGGGATGGATTTTATGGAGAAGACGATTCCATTAAATCATGAAATAATGCATTTATAACTATTATGCATTTTAATACACTTGCTATAAAATGTTTTTTTTAACTCGGGCTCTGACCCGTTTATATTTTCTCCTCCATGTATATATTGTATTACTTTAGGTGTTCCTCCGCAAGGACGCCATTGATGTTCATCCATCTAGTGTTTTCGTGGAGCTGTGGCAGTAGCGGACTGTTGCGGCACTTTGTCTTAGTCGATTCCTATCTATTGTACATCTAGATTAGGATTCAGTTTGTATATTGAGTTTAGACTCAATTGTTGTAGATTAACACTTTTACATTTCATCTCTCAGATTCTTGTATTGTCTATGACCTGACAGCATATTCGAGTATTTGATTGTTGAGATTTTTGTTGTACATTGTATTGCACTCTTGTATATATTGGAGTTTGCACTCATCACTCATCATGGTTAGGTGTGTATTGTTGGTTTATTTTGCATTATTGGTTTTGTTGTTATTGTTAAATAAAAAGTTTTAAGTTTTTGACAATTCGCTTTTAATAGTTTTGGGTAGTTAGCCTTATATTATTAGTATTGTCTATTGATGTTGAGACTGTGCCATCAGAGATACCTGATTTAATGTAGCATAGGGTTGGCCACCCGTTATTATTTTGAGCAGGTTGTCACATATGGCCACCCACCTAAAAATAAGAAGAGAGTTCGGTCAAGAAAAGCAAACCGAAGTCGGCCTAAGTCGACATATTTTTGTACTTACTGCAAAAGAAAAGGCCATCTTCATGAGTATTGATATAGTTTGGGTCGGACACATAGTACTTTTGCTCCGTCACATGCCACTACTGATTTTGAGAGTCTTAGAGAGCGATTTGAGTTTCTAGTCTCCACATCTCAGATTATAGTGGAAGAGTTCGAACGAATTTCTATACCTTCAGTGGACACTTCTAAAATCCCCACTAGAGTCAACAATGATAAGGGAAAACAGAAGGTTACCACATATTGGGTGCCTAAACACAACACAAAAGCACTTGTTGTTCATGTCACTCTTAAAGCACATAATTCTCTACAACGGTTCTTCGATAGTGGGTGCTCCAGGCACATGACTGGTGATGTTTCTCTGTTTACCTCCCTCAAGGATCATAAGGAAGGTAATGTCACTTTTGGAGACGGGAGAAAATCTAGCATAGTGGGACGCGGTACAGTAGAGTTACCAGGATTTCCTAAGCTAGAGAATGTGTTGTACATTAAGGGATTGAAAGCAAATTTACTCAGCATTAGCCAACTGTGTGATGCTGACTTTGCAGTAAAGTTTGACCGAAATAAGTTCCATGTCTATGATCAAATCGGTAAACTTCTATTGCAAGGGATGAGGACTAAAGACAATTGTTATGGGATTAATCCTGAGTCCTCATTTGTCTGCAACAGTGCCACGATCACTACTATGGATCTGTGGCATCAATGTCTAGGTCATGTGAATTTTTGAGATTTGGAAAAGTTAGTAAAGAAGGACCTAGTACATGGTGTACCATCGCTTGGAAAGCTAACTTTCACAGTTTGTGGACCCTGCCAATTGGGAAAGCAAATTCATAGCCCCTATCGAAAGTTCAATTCCATTACCACCTCTCGCATTATTGAGTTGATACATATGGATCTTATAGGTCCTACTCGTACTGAGAGTTTCGGTGGTAAGAGGTGCATTATCGTGATGATATATGATTTCTCACGCTAATCTATTATAGGTTTTCTGCGAGAGAAACCCGATGTTGTGGATTTTCTTACGACTACGTGGCATGTCCTACAAAATCAACACGGTGTCACTATTAATAGAATATGTAGTAACAATGGCATTGAGTTTAAAGAAGCAAAAGTAGATCATTTTTGTGATAGACTCGGAATCAAACACGAATTTTCGTCCGTTAGGACTCCTCAGCAAAATGGAATTATTGAGAGGAAGAATCGAATGATTTCGGAAATGGATAGATCTATGCTTTTGGGTTGTAAAGTTGTAAGAAGATTTTGAGCAGAGGCAGTGTCTACCGCGTGCCATATAGTGAATAGGGTATATCTTCGTCCACACACACTTACGACGCCCTACGAATTGTGGATTGGAAAGAAGCCCAACCTTTCATATTTTTGTGTCTTTGGGAGCAAATGCTACATCCTACGGGATAGAGAGAAATTAGAAAAGTTCGACTCCCGGAGCGACGAGGGCATATTTTTATGTTATTCATCGTCTAGTAGAGCTTATCCGGTGTATAACCTGGATATCTCTAAGGTTATGGAGTCAATAAACGTCACCGTGCAAGATGACGAACCACCGGTGTTTATTGGTTCTAATCATTTGGGTGAGGGTGACATACTTTCTACTAATGATCCCGTTATGCCTCACATACCCAGAGTGGATCCCATTCCTGACTTAGGGGACACTCTTGCTTGGGTTCACAAGAGTCATGATCCTTATACTATTCTAGGAGATCCCACCCTAGGGGTCAAGACTCATTCTCAGCTAGAGAATGTTGTTAGCCATGTTTGCTACACGTCCAAAGTCGAGCCCAAGAATTATAAGGAAGCACTTAAAAATGAACACCGGATATGTGCTATGCAGGATGCGTTGCTTTAGTTTAAAAAGAATAATTTTTGGGAACTGGCCCCCCCAACCTAGTGAGACAAATGTGATAGGTACCAAGTGGATATTCATAAATAAGGTGGATGAGACTGGTACTATTATCCGAAATAAGGCTAGGTTGGTCGCTCAACACTACACACAGATTGAGGGCGTAGACTTTGAAGAGACATTTGCTCCTATTGCGAGGCTTGAGTCCCTCCATTTATTTCTCGCCGTCGCATGTCATCTGCGCTTCAAGTTATATCAAATGGATGTCAATAGTGTCTTTCTGAATGGCATTCTACATGAGGAGGTTTACGAGGAACAACCAAAAGGGTTTGAACACCCTAAGCACCCTGATCACGTCTACTATCTGAGGAAAGCCTTATATGGTTTGAAGCAAGCACCTCGTGCTTGGTACGAGAGGATTACTTCCTATCTCTTAGCTAGTGGCTTCAACTGAGGGGGAGTTGATATGACGTTATTCGTCAGGAGAGATAACGGTGATATTTTGATTGCCCAGGTCTATATGGATGACATAGTCTTTGGATCCACGTGCTCCCAATATGCTCAGCACTTTAAGGAGGAGATGAAGAGTGAGTTTGAGATGAGCATGGTTGGTGGGATTACTTTCTTCCTTGGCCTCCAGGTTCGTCAGCTAGAGTATGGGATGTCCATCTCCCAATCTAAGTATGCTAGAGACCTTGTGAAGAAATTTGTTCTAAACTCCGCTAAGCACGCACATACACCGATGAGTACCTCAACTAAGATTAGCAAGGACACTTCAGGCAAGGACGTAGAGCATAGCTTGTATCGAAGTATGATAGGTAGTCTTCTCTAATTGACTGCCAGTCGTCCCGACATAGCCTTTAGTGTTGGAGTCTGTGCGCGATATCTGGCGTCCCCAAAAGAGTCATACTTACTTGCTCTTAAATGTATTATCAAATACGTGAGTGGGACTCTCTCACTTGGCATTTGGTATTCCTTTGATACCAGTGACTGATTATTTGCCTATTCGGATTTCGATTGGCCCGGGGACGCAAATGGATGTAGGATAACTTCTGGTGGGTGTTTCTTCTTTGGTTCTGCTCGGGTCTCTTGGTTGAGCAAGAAGAAAAACTCCATCTCTTTGTCCACTATAGAGGCTGAGTACATAGCCGTCGGGAGTTATTGCATGCAACTTCTGTGGATGAAGCAGATGTTGGAGGATTATGGGATATCACAGGACACCATGACTATTTCTTGTGATAACACGAGCATGATGCACATATCCCGTAATCCAGCCCCGCATTCGCGCACAAAACACATCAGGATACGTGAGCACTTTATCCATGAGCTTGTAGAAGAAAAGGTCGTATCCTTGAGTTTTGTATCTACCGACCTCCAGTTACCCGATATCTTCACGAAGCCTTTAGATGCCCTTAGATTTGAGAGTCTTAGGAAGTCTTTAGGAATTTGCATAGTTGAGGGGTAATCACCAGTTCTAGAGTAGGATACATTTTTTCATTGATCATATCATTTGATTCCTATCTCTAGATTGTATCATTTGTATATTTCTTTGTTTGTTTTTTTATTTTTTAAAATTCAAAAATACAAAAAAAAATATTTTTTTAATTTTAGAAAAAGGCAAAAATATTTTCTTTTGATAAAAAAAAATTACATCGTTTATGGATGAACTTTTAATATAACCATAATCACTACTTCATTCCATATTCCTCGTGATTGTTTGATAGTGATTTGAGATGCTACATCATTTCATCCATGTGATTTACATTGATTGGAGTCTTTGAGATGTGATTAGTGATATCTTCTACATGTTTGGCTCCTTATCTCCTTTATTGCACACATGCACGGTATTATTTAAGTATTGTACTTGTCTATCACATATTGGTTTGAGTGTTTCCACCTCAATTTTGTCTATACAACGACCAAAATGTGATCAAACTTGACAAGATAGTAGTGCACGTAAAAACCTTTTATCGTGAGGAATTAATTGCAACAAAATATGTTGAGTGAATCACAATAAAGGGATACGAGAGTTTAAAAATTAACTCGTCGAGAAAGCCACCGTTTGAAAAAGAGCCCGAAAAAATTAAATGATAATAAAAAGAATATCATGCTATCTCAAATGGGCCAATAGGTTTTAGTTTCATCATCTCAAAAGAAAAATATAATGTATAATTATTTATGAGGGTGTTTGGATGGAAAGAAATAAAAAACGGGTTTGCAGGTCCTTGAAAGACATGAAAAAGCATTTCACACGTTTTGGACGTTATTGGTGTGGAAATCACATTGAGCTTTGATTTGTTGATTTGATTGAGTCAATTTCTTTTAATTCCACAATTTTTACACCTAAGGAGGATGTTGAGTTCATTCGTTAGAAATATATGTTATGGTTGTATGTATTGATTTTCCTGTTGAATTTATTCACATCCCTACATTTCCACTATCATTGACTTGGTTGTTTTGGTGTTCTTTCATGGTGTAATTTTTTTCTCTTATAAAAAATTGAAAAATTCAAAAAGAGAAAGTTTATTACCTTGTGACATTCTCTATTTAATGATTTGCTTGCTCATTATTGATATTTATTTTTGCTTATCATTATATGTCGAACTATTGCGCGTCACGAGTATTTGTTTCTTGTCTCGTGTGTATAGGTATCAAAATGGAGAATAATTTTTGCACACCCTGATGATGACAAAGAAAGTTTGAAGAGTTGAAGATTTGAAGATGATCGAATTTGTGAAGACATGCATTTAGTATTTTCAGTTTTCGGATTTAATGGGGATATTAGATTGTATGTCAGTTTGTTTGTTTTAGGGAAGCATAATTCGGATATTTTTATGAATGTACCGGCATAGACATAAGGGGAGATTTGTAAGGACATGTTTTATAAACATCCAGGGCAGAATCTAGGAATTTTCCAAGTGTCCTAGATCACAATTAAGTATGTCTGATACCGCTACATTCGGCACGTCTCTGCGATCATCCTCGACGGCCTTCATTCGAATTCATGCAACCATCATCTTCGTACGTACATCGTGTGTTAAGAAACGTACACTTCAACTATTTCCACTACTCCATGTACTTATGGTAAAAATAATTTTAATTGGAGTGTTTAATTATTTGCATAAATAGTTGGGAATATTTTTTAAAATAAATTTTCGAAGTCTAGAAGATGATAAACACGCAAGATTTTTTTAAGGAGGTTTTTTGAGACACGTCACTAATGTCATTTGAATGACATCGTATCTCGTTCGAACGAGGTGCCATCTCGCTCAAACGACATCGTATGTCGCTCGAACGACGAACCGCCTTAACCGGCCTATTTAAATAGTGTTCATGCTACACGTGTTTCTTATGTCTGCATACCTCCATTTCTGCAAAATAGTACCTATTTAGAGACTTCATATTTTAAGGTTGTCAATACCTTTTTTATTCACAAATAATTCCCAATCCTTTATGTGAATCCTCTAAACCCCAAGGAAGATTATACAACTCATATGGAGTACATTTGTGGATAAGACGAAACTTTTCCATTGCTGACCTTCTGGAGCTCTTGCGGGAACCCTAGTCGATGACATCGAAACCGATGCCTGCGGGTATTTCGTATGTCACTGTTTGTATTTTCATTGTAATCTATGTAAACCCATTCTTTACAAATTATAGTGAAAATAAGATTATTTTTCCCTTGTGGGGGATTTTTCCTCAACTGTGATTGTCTTGCATGCTTAGATTATTTCTTTATTCAATCACTTTTGTTTGCAAGAGTTAAAACTTGTTAGGGCTAAAATTAGAATTTAATTAAATAAGTTTAACATTGATTGTTGGCGCACTCTCAACATCACACATAAGGAGGTATAGGTCTACGTACTCAATATGATCATTAAATCCAAGGACGGTGATGGACATATTTCAGCACTTCGAAAGTTCTTTAAAAGGTAGCGCGTCTTCAAAATGAGGCTAAGCCATCATAAATTCAATTGAATCGAGGTAAACCTCGCCAAGGTCAAATCCATATGGGAGATGCCACCCCCATGACAAAGAAAGAGGTTAAAGGATTCCTTGGTCAAATACGATTCATAAGTCGATTCATCAATTAAGTTACCCCCATTTGCGAACCCATCTTCTAAATACTTAAGAAAGAATCGCCCACATAATGGAATGCTCAATTGTAGGAAGAATTAGAGAAAAGATAGGAGTATCTCCCCAACCGGGACAACTTCTTCTAGTCTACATGATCGTAACTGACACGACTACAATAGCCATGTCAAACCAAATTGCTTAGAGTTCCTAGAAAGAATACGCCATATATTATGTCAGTAAAGAAATGATATTCTTCGATCTCAATACACCACCTTGGAAAAGGCTTGCGTATCCCTCTAATGGATCACTCATAAAATCCTCCATCACATTATGTCCTTCAGCATATGACTCATCTCCAAGACTGATCCCCTGAATACCTATTTAAAAAGCCCACCCTCTTTAACCGAAGGGATAAATAACTTATAATGTTATTCGAATTCGAGATCAAGTACATCACTCAAAATTCCACCAAATGACAGGCCATATCAGAGTTGCTTGCAGGGCAACTCCTGTCAGATGAGGAAGAAGAAATTAAGGCTGAATTCCCAATCAAGGACCTATTCGCCTTAGACAATAAAGAAACTTGGGAACTCTATTTCAACGGAGCCTCTAAAAAATAGGATTCAACATTTAAGTTATCCTGATATCTCTCGATTCACTTCCATCAAACTCACATATAAATGCACCAACAATATGGTCGAATACGAGGCTTATATCACGGGTCTTCAAACCACTCTCAAAATGGAAATCACCGAGATAAAGGCCTACGGAGTTCTAAGCCCCGTCATCATTTAGATCTTAGGCAAATAGAGGATCCAAGATGATAAACTACAACCTTACCATGCCTACTTATAAGACATATCTTTGCGATTCGAATGTCTCGAATTCAACTTTCTCCCTAGGGATAAAAATAACTTTGCAGAAACACTTGTCACCTTAGACTTTATTATAGATATGTCGAAAGGAACCACGAAGATCACATTTACCGTAACTAGCCGGAGCACCCATTTCTATTGCTTTGAGATTGACTCCATTGAAGAGATAACAATAGGACCCACAGTAGAGTACTATGACATAAGGAACTTGCTAAATAAGAACCACTACCCACGAGGCTCCTCTATGAATGATCAATTTTCCCTAAGACGATTGGCAACCCAATTCATCATTTGTTGGGGCAAACTCTACAATGTAGGGTTTAACATAATACACTTAAGTTGCGTCACATTGGAAAAAGAACCTTGTGGTTATGAACAAAATCTATAGCGGGGAATGTGGTCTGCAATGAGTTAACACACACTCTCCAGAAAAATACTTCGACAGTCGTACAACTGGACTACCATGCAAAACGATGTGACAACCCACCTAATTAAATATCGAGTGATCGGTCCTTTATTAAATTAAATCAGAATATCCAGTTGGTTCATTCTTAGTATCACTGTCGAAAAATAATTTCTCACTAATTTACCTAATAATTAATTAAACTAAGTGTCAAAACTCTTCCAATTTTTATTTCTATTAAATCCATCCCACAATACGGAACAAGAATAAAATATCACATCCCCACTGAATAAAAATCCAACAATAAAATATAACTCGAATAAACTCTCCAGTTTAATTATTTAAATATCACCATCCAAACCAAATGATGATAAGAGTACTGACATAAAACAAATACAATATCCGTAATTGAAATGAGATAACTAAATCTTGGGCAACATGCCTTAAATGAGATAAATACTACGAAGATAGGAATCAATGGAATGAAAGCGTCTAATCTAAGGTTGCATCTCTAGAACCACGTCAAACTATCCATCCTCTAAGTCGGGCATCCCTGATGCTGGGCACCTAGTGCAATAAATATAGTAGAGAAGAGAATATGCAAGTAAATGGGTCAGAGCCCGATTGTAAAAGATTTTTAAAAATAGCAAGTGCTTACCAAGTGCAATTAAGCACGTATCACGTACATGTTAGCTCTCGGCTCTCACTTGAGAATCTCACATCTTATCTATGTACACGCCTAACGTACCCTATTATCTCCCTAAATAAGGTTCTCAATTATTATTCTATCCCTTCTCATTTTCCCAGATTTCCCACGCAATATTTATATTAATTAAACATGTTCATTTCTCTTTAAGATGAACTAGGCTTATTAAGCATTCACTTACTTAATTCACTTTTATCTACTAATTCACATAGTATATCACATCATAGTATATATATTCATCACACTATTATATATACTAATACGGCACCTCCCAGACATAGTTGCAGTGCATATATACTCTACTATCATGTCCAGTTACATCTCTCGCTGTAAAAAGGACTATTGGCTCGGCGTCTCTCCCGAACCATAAATAACATAACACACATATTTGGAGGCAAGAATACTCCCTAGACGAATGGGTCACGCACCTACCAAAGCTTCCATTCAACGGTCAAAACTATCATTCACATCGATTGCAGGTGTCCATGGTCCTATGCTCAAGGTACGAATCCCCCCAAATGGGCTCGTTGGGATAAGATCAACCATAATGCGAAACCTCCACCCCAATAGAAAACAGCGTAGGTATTTCATACACAATACAAATTATAATATAGGTATTCACCCCACCTGTGGCCATCCCCGATCCTTGCGGTGGGAGAGTATCCTTGGTCCCGCGCGTCCCTCTCGGGAGCGCTTCAGCCGGCGTCATTGATAAGGTGAAAAATATAGAGAGATGGAGTCGCCAGTCGATTTTACTCAAAACAGACAAAAGAAAAGGGATCCATCCAGAAGGACAGCATCCAACGACATACTGATACATACGAAACCAAAATGATTCGAAAAGGGTCCGGAGGCTAAGTTACGAAATGGGAAGGCGTTATGCACCCATTCCGCCCTTACGATCTCTCATGGGTTGCTGCTATTTTCTTTTATTTCCCCGTGATGTGTGTGCATGTGTATACGTAGCGGAGATAGGAATCATCTACTTGTATCATGGAAGAGATAAAGCGAGTCATCCATAAGAATGTTCCTAAAAAATAATATTAGAAAATAGGATTTATACGATTATCCTAGCGTCGATCATTATAAGGGAATGATAACGCATGTGGAATAATACGCCACTAAGAACAAATATATGTATATGTAAATATATAGAATCTAAGAGAGTTAAGTTTAAAGAACGTGGAAAAAGTAGGAAAATGACTCGAGTCTCAGGTTTCACCCCAAGCTGCCTACGTAGCCTATAGAGGCATCAAAGTCCACGTAGTTCATATGCAAAATGAGGGGTGGGATTTATCCCATGAATCCAACCGAGGACTTCTCGTATATGTGTGTATGTGTGTGTGTAAAAAAGTGTTTTAGTTGTGAGAAAAGTGTGAGAATTCCCGTTTGGAATTTATGAGAAAATCCCTTTTTTCTTATATTTTGGGTTTTATTTATATGAAAATAAGATATGTGAAATAATACTAGATAAAAAGTATATTAAGATATGTGAGATGAGAGAATAAAAGTGTTAAGTAATAAAACAAGTTAATGCGAATTTAGGGGAATTTAAAGAGAGAGTTGGACCTTCTTAGAGGTCTTGAGCTTGATCTTGGATGTTGGAGAGTAGCCCTTGCACTTGGATGATGATGGAGGGTACTTAATTCACCAATATTGATGAAAAAGGTGATGAAAGGTGAAGGTTGGAAAGGGATTTGGATGTGGAAATCACGCTGACTTCGAGAGGGGTTTTCTGAGCTTGCTGAGAGTAATGGATCTCTGATTTTCCTCATTTTGGAATGAGATTAGGCCCTCATTTTCATAGGCCCGGGGAATTGCCGATCGGCATAGCCCTGGTCCTACCAATCGATAGGTGTGTTTAGGCACACTACCGATAGGAAGGGTATGGAACCTGGCGTTTGGCAGTGTCTTTCAAAGTCCTTCAAAAAATCGGTCGTAGAGCGCGAACCGTTGATCCAAATTGTGCACGGGGTAAACTATTGGAAAGGTATTTCAGAGACCTTCAAAAGTCCTTTGGACTGCTCCCGGGTCCGGGAGTTTACTTTGGGTTGAATGTGGCTCGGAAGCGTTCGTCGGTACTTTAGACGAGGAATTATTGGACGCAAACGGATCGTTCGTCCACACGGTAAGTCAGAATCGTGCACGGGGTGGACCGTTAGAAAGTTTATAAGATGTACTTCGATATTCCAAAGAGTTTGACCTAGTTCTGGGAGTTTGCTTTGGTCAACTGGGGCCTAGAAGCATTTGGTGACCTTTCAGAGTAAAACGGATCGTTCGTCCTTACCGTAAGTCAGAATTACGCATGGAATGGACCGTTGGAAAGGGGATTCAGTGCCCTTAGAAGATTCATTCATTCTCGATCAAGCTGAAGAGTTAACTTTGGTCAAACGGAGCCTGGGAGCGTCCGGTGACCTCCTGATCGAGTTTCGGGGGAAAACGGGTCGTTCGTCTGCACCGTAAGTCAGAATTGCGCACGGGATGGACCGTTAGAAAGGGGATTCATTGACCTTCGAAGATTCATTTAGTCTCATTCGAGCTTAAGAGTTTGACTTTTGGTCAAATGGAGCCTTGGAGTGCTCGATGGTCTTTAGGTCAATACCTGAGGTATGACTTGGGTTTGCAATGGTGAAGGGAGGTGCTAGGGACCTAAGGAGAGGTTGGGGTATTAGAATGGGATTTCTGCACCACCTATATAATATCAATAAGGTATTCGCACAACCATATGATAATTCAATACGTAGTATATTTTTCTCTCTAATATCCTACGTATTTTTAGATTATGACTTTATTTTTTATATATTCTCGAGCTTTCCCCACACTCAAAGGTTATCAATTTCTTCTCATATAAATTCAGTAGGTAGACCTCTACAACCTACTGGTCCATGTCATCCCAATTCACAAATTCTCAGGAATTAATATTATCCTCGATTGGGTTTATTCTTCGATAATCTATAATTTGAATATTAACCCATTATTTTATTTTCAAGGATTAATCCAACACACTTTTATGCCCACATACTTTCTCGAGAGCTCTGCTGCATGACCTCACCATAACCTTCCTCCACGGGGGGAATAAACATCACAAGGAAAATAACCCATAAAGCCTCCCCTTGACACAATTTTATCTTGGACGCCATTGATTAATTCACCAAGTGGGTCATAGATGAATCTTACCCAGTCCTGAATGCCAAGAAGGTAGCCAAATTCATACGTCAAAATATTATCTGCCTCTTTGGTGTATCCCATAAATTAGTTCTAAAAAATGGTTCTCACTTTAAAAAAGAGGTCTCAAACCTACTACAAAAGTACGAAATTACTCGACACAAGTCATCCCTATACAGGCCTCAAACCAATGGAACATTCGAAGTTGCTAACAAAAATGTCAAAAACATCATTAGCAAGATGAAGGAGATCAATAATGACTAGTCAGGTAAACTCCTATTCGCCCTCTAGGGCTACCACACTACAGAGCCAAATTCGATAAGGTCCAACCCTACTCATTGGTTTATGGCATAGAGGCAGTCCTCCCCAGAATACTTGATATGCCTTCATTAAAGGTCATTATTGATAGCCAAGTGGCCAAAATCAACTAAATTCAAGACCGATATGATGAATTGTCTCTCCTTAACGTGAGGAGACTAAAAGATGCTTATCATAATCAACGCTACCAAAAGAGTATCACCCAAACTTTCAATAAGAGGGTTAATAAGAGAAACATAAAAAAGGGAGACTTGGTCCTAAAAGAGAATATCAATCTGGCCTGGACTCCTGGATGAAATTTTTCACCCAACTGGGGAGAACCCTGCCTCATCACCAAAACAAACTTCGATGGAGCAACTACCATGGATGATCCCGATAGAATCACCTTTTCCCAACCATTCAATCTCCACTGATTGAAGAAATTCTTCCCTTGAACCTGCCTATGGTGAGAAGGAAGAAATTGAGTTAATACAAAAATAATTGATCATAATAGGAAAGGAAAACTATACAAGCCCGTACACATTTCCTAACCTCATAATAAAATTCCCACTTGAGCCATCAACCACTCTTTTAAAGTCAATTAAAAACCTCCCTTAACTTTTTCAATGTAGAGAACTACATAGACCAGATTCTCCCTATGCTATTATTACAGACATTCAAATACAAACACACCATTGTCCTTGAATTGGAGATACATAGGCAGCCTAAGATATTACTTCGGATCCAGTTTAAACAAACACCAAAAAACCTTTTCATAAGGAAAACCCTACTTATGACCATTATGGTCTCACTCCTAAAGAGTCGACACCATCTTAATAAACAAAACGTTCAATAATAAAATGATGCCCTAAGACACTTTAAGACTCTATGGGGTTATAATTATTTAAGAAACAACAGATGATGGCTAATACTACGAAAGGAAATGGACAAAAAAGGCCTAGTAAAAGGATGTTATACCCTGTAACTCTCCTAAAGAAATAATCACCCCCAAAACACTCTCCATAAATACCCCGCATCTCAGGACAAAATCATCAAACAGACCAACTCACAAAAGGCTCCCCACAAATGACACCCTATCCCAGCTAAAGGACGACACTCCGATTTCAAAGCAATATCAAAAAGCTCTCTTCAGTTCACAAATTAATAAAGGTAACTTCCTTCCCCCATATTCAAGGCATCAATGAAATAAATGGCTCACTACCGAATGGATAAAATTCCCCTCTCCGAAACAAAAGTCTAAAAAAGTAGGGCCACTTTTACTTCCATTTGTATATATGTACCTATTTTATTTTTGCATAAAAGTTCATGTACATCACCACCATTCTAATAAAAGAGATTAGACTCACTATCTTCATATGCATATTTTGCATTATTTATCCTGTAAAATAAATAGCATAAGTCTACTATTTTTATTTTACCATTTTCATCTATACTTCTCCACAAAACATAAAAATACATAAATAAAAGCGGAATAAAAGCATACAAGTACAAACAAATGATCAAAGAAAAGTACATTTATTATAAAGTAAGATTCTTTGCGAGAATTTGCTTACAAGAAAAAAATGTAATGAGGATTCCTCATATTCCTCTTGAAGGAACGTACTACATACACGGGGGCTCACCCCAAACAATTTCGAAAAAATCACAAAACTTTTTGGAGGAGTACATCAATTTCCACCCAAAATACTACCCTAAAAGTCTATCTTATCAACCCATCACATATGGGGCCTCTTCCCCGTATGGCCAACATGAGCTCCATACGTGGTCCCCGAAGCCATCATACTCTCCCTCTTACTAGACATACATACACCAATCAGATAAGAAGGACCCTAAACCCACTTGATAAGACCCATCGATATCCCCATGTAATTCGTAATCTAGTCCGTAGAAACATCAGCAACTAGTTGGTGCAAAGCCAAATGTGTAGAAGACTAATGGGTCGAAACCTCCCTAGTTCGCCTGCATCAACCAACACTTGCTAAAAATTGAAACAAAAAAGTCATTAGTTTAAAACACAAAGACAAGAGTTTGCAAACTATACTAAAATAAATGAGTTAAAAATCACGTCATTGGAGAAGAGAGTCGAGTCTAGAGTCGACGCCAACATTCTAAATGTTGAACAACATTAACGAATGTGAAATGTTTTATCCTCACCATGGAGGATCACAAGAAAGGTCGACAAGAGCGCAAGAAGACTGCAACTACTAACTTGAATGGCAGGAGGGGACAGAGCAAAATGCCCAGGAGACAATAAAGTAACCTCCCCCACTCTCATTTGGGACGATAGGTATGGGTATGGAATCTTGTTTGCCAATTGGGAGAGTTACTGACAAAGACAAGACGAAGGGTGCATCCGACATTCTGAAACCCATATCGATGTTTATATGAGAAAGATGAGGTAATATAAACAAATATAACACTAGTGTCGAGTAAAAAACAAACGTCGCTAAAGTTTTTGAAAGAAACTTTTCAAAAATGGAAAGCTCAAATTGTATTAAATGGAGATCGAACAACAACTTTTGACCGAACGTTTAAGCACCCCCTTTAACCGAATGACTAAAAGACATGTTTAGTCGAATGATTAACTGAACAAGCCTTTTTAAGCATGTTAACCAAAACGTTAAAGCCTCCAAGCATATAAAAAAAATCCACCTCGATTTTTCATAAATTCCCTCTTCACCCACATTCACACCCCACGGAGAGTGTCTGTATACGCACCCTCTTAGTCGACAACCTCTATGGACACCAGATTCGTGATTGGGGTTTGAGTCATTCTCCTAATAACACCCTATAAATACGAAGGAGTGGAAGCCAGACACGACCCAAAAATAAAAGGGTTAACACCCACCCTAAAAAATAATTAGGAGAAAAAGTGAGAAATCCTAGAAACCCTAGAAAAAATACTAGGAATGACTAAGTTGGGCCCTTTAACCAAATGGTTAAATACCTCTCAGCCCCTTTAACTGAACAGTTAAAAATCAAATAGGAATCATTACCATATCTCTTCGAACCATCCTGCATCCCCACATGTGTCCTTACACTACACATGGCACCCCCTTAATCGAATGGTGAAATGACCTATTTTAACCGAAACATTAAAGAAACCCGATCAAAACTTATAAAAAGGGGTCCCACCAACATTAAAAAGCACCCCAAAACCCAATATTAAATCGATTTAATGACTTTGTTCAACCTCAAGCATCTCTAAATCTCGATTTTGTAAGAAAAATATCGAGTGAAGTCTCTTCCTCTGAGAGACAGAGGCCAACCTCTATGCGCACCCTCTGAAACTTGGCACTTCCAAATGAAGCTATGCCCGACTGAACGGTGCCACCTCACAGGGGACACTCCCATGAGAAAATTTTAGATTAAGGGTAAAGAAACTTTGCATATATTTTGGGTCAATACCTTAAATATATATATATTGTGATATAAACTATTCATATTAGTTTAAATCACTTAGTTCGAACCCGATTAGGGGACCAAATATGCACTTTACATTATTTATATTTTAAAGAACATTTTTCAACCCAACACCTCTATTTGTTGAGGTGAAAGTACATACTCATATGTTAAATAAATTTTAATCAAATGCTACAACTTAATCCAACATGAAAACATACTTTTTAAAATTGTTCTGAGGAAAGTTTATATAAACTAAGTTACTCTGAAACTTTGCTAAAACCAAATTCTAAATACTGGAATTCTCTCACCATTTCTCCAAGAGAACAAAGCCCGTCCCAACGGTGGCACCTTTAAATATATGTTCTCTTGGAATACTTGTCAAACATCCGCCCTTGATTAACGTATTTTTAACATATGAATATGACATTCCAACTTATAATGAAAGTGCTATATTAAGAACTAAGCTCTGTAAATACCATAATGATGTTATTATATACCCAATATCTTGTCGCCTACACCCGTAAATATGTCCCATTTATTGGAACTACTATGTCATTGATCCCAAGTCCCCTTGGGTACATAGCCATAATGCCGAGCCAATCTCAAGATCCCAAGTCTTATAATACGTCTCTAGGTGAATTATATATTAAGGATATCTCCATATTTAGTCCAAACCCACTTTCTTAAAGGAAGTAATCATCTCTATCACTTTGGATCAGTCCGAGGTCTACGATATCTTTAGGATTTTAGCCATGTCATAAACGTTATATAGTTTTTTGTCGGTGACTTCTGGTCCACTCCAACACTAAATAGGCCCCTTACACATTTAGACAGTGAAGGATGTATATACCATTACATCCTCAGCATTGCACCAAAAAACTAGTCCTAAGGTTCAACAACACCTTCTGCTTAGTGATTGGCAGACAGACACCTATGTCGTTATTGTCGACTTCTGGTCCATTCCCATTATAAACATCTATCGAAGCTACCCTAGGGACTATGCATAACTTCTCCGCCTCTCAAGAAAAATCCTCACGCTTACATACACATAACATTATAATGCTTCCATGTGGCTAATCGCAACAACCAAACTATGTAGGCTTTTATCTCGAGGCTACATGGGTACGTATGCGCAATGCCCAGTTCTTTTCATAAGCACAAACCTCAACTATATTTATCTCGATATATTGTCACAACAAATATGCACTCATATGTCATATTACCTTTTAACCTCCCTCCACACACCGAACGAGATATCAACTATTTCAAGCCGCTATCTCTCATGCATGTACATTCACACACTTTTAATAGCCTCTTGTTATACAAGCCGAGCTCCGAACAACCGAAAACCCCTCGCATGGATAAGACTTAAGCTTAGGCCAAAATAGGGGCATGCAATAAAAACTGGATATGCTATCGAATAATTTCCAGGGGCAAATCATTAATCACTTAATCGATTATCCGACCTCGGGGAGAAATGACGGGTTGATAGAGAATCATTCTTGCATCAATATAGGGATTATGACAAATCAAAAGAAACATTATTCCCCAATGCAGCATCCCGCTCTTTTCCCCCGAAGTCCAGTCTGGGAACCATAACACCACATCGGCTCAACAAAATACAAATACCCCAAATGATGAGGAATTTCCTTTTGCCTACCATATTAACGTATCAAGCACTATGCGAGATAAAGGGATGTGAAATGCAAGGCACAAAAATGAATGTAAAGGTATCGTCCCATATATAAGCATGATACTATAGTCAATCACCAATGGAACAAATAATGAATTAAGAGTGAGCAGATTCAAATAACTACTAGATCCACTCCCCCTTAGTCTCCAAGAAATAGTTGACCAACTCACGAGAAATAAAGTCTGTTGCCTGCTATGTGGAAGATAAAGGATATTCAATCAATCTCAATGTTCTAAGGAACCACATATATAAAATAAATGGTCCTTTCTGAAGGTATGTACATTCCACAAAATGATATGTGGGCAAACCATTAAGACTCTCAGCTAACACTAAGAATATAGTGCTCCTACCATCCTTCATGTGCAAGATTACATCAACCGGATGAATTTCAATGAACAGAGTACCGGTGATCATGAGATGCAGAAATAATAAAGATCGATCTAAGGAACCTTTGTGACTGCCCATGTACCTCCTCTCATTAACGTCATATAGTAAAAAGGAGATCACTACCATAACATCAATGATAAAGCTAGTAAGTATGCTCTTACACCACTTGTAAGACTGGAAGACTCTAATACCACTTATGAATGCGAAAACAAACCTGCTCGGCAAGGATGGTCACAAATAAAGATTTATTCTTGTAATTTTTTTTTATATTTCTATCCTACGCATAAATCTATGTGATAAAATTGATAAATCAAACCAAGCATTCAACAAAGGCAAAGTTTCAAGGAAAAAAAAACTTTTGGGTAAAACCTTTTTTCATCACTTTAGAAATATTACAAGACAGTCGACTTACCGACTACTTGATAACTACCACAAGTATAATGTGCTAATCTTCAAAAATCTCTAAAGAAAAACTATGATCCTCTCAAGAATCACAAAGCCGCAGTTTTCCTTCAGTAATGATCCTTGTAAGAATTACAAGATCACCGTCCTCCCTCTTCAGCACCAGCCTTTGCTTCAGTAGTGATTCCCCTCAGGTATCACAAGTCATCCATGAAGATGCCTTCTCCATAAAGGTGTATGCAAGATACTAAAACTTTTAAGGGTTTAAACAAATTCACAACAATAATTTTCAGGACATATGTTGTGAATTTTTTAGAACACTAAACAAAGAATAACTTTTGCAAAAGATATACAGAAACGAATCTAGCAATAGTCTTAGAAAAAACTGAACACGAAACGGGTATTTATAGGGCAAACGCAAATTTTAAGGCAACGGACTCATTTGAACATCATTTAAGACTCGTTCGAACCAAAAAGGTATGTCGTTTGAACAAAATAAAATATCATTTGAATGACACATAAATCTCATTTGAACCAACTTCAAATGACCTTCTGACGAGCCAAAATAGTAACCCTCGATAGAAGCATGCTAGATAAACCTTTTGAACGACCCTTCTAACGAAAAATAAATCTCGTTTCCATCTCATTTGAACGAGGTTTTAAAATTAAATATTTTTCTTTTTAAAATTAAAAAGCCCTGTTCGTTTTTTATAAATATAAACATCTTTGAAATAGAGTATGTGGATTAATTTAAACTCCAAATTTATTTATACCTTTATGGGATGACGAGAAGTCTTCAAAACCGGAGATGTTCGAGTATGGTCCGTCACGACGGTGGTTGACAATTTGTAACGGGATATGCCAAACTAGCCTAAAACATATAAAGGCCTATACTATGAGCAATATTAGAAAAATTATTCTTACAAATCTCCCCTCTAGCTATTACGGTTCAAAATAAATAGACATAACCAAACACCAAATTAAAATAAAAAATCTCCTATGACAAAAATCATAACACCCTTCCTAACCCTAAAACGGAATGTCATAAGTCTCTTTGTCTTCAAAATTCGTTTTCTTCTCTTTTGCAAAATTTGTCTTCATTCGTGTGCCTTGAATTCTTCTTTAAGTACCTACATAAATGAGACAAAACATATACCTCGTGACGCATCAAGTTTGAAATAAAAAATAAAAAGTTTAATTAAATTCTCACCCATAAATCAAACTCATCAAATCTCACTTTTAATTTGCTCTCGCCTTTGTTTTTATCCGAAATAGACAAAGAAGTAGAAACATAGTCATGAAAGATGAAGCATCACGTAGAGATAAGATATCATCAGCAAGCACATGTAATGATAATCTCAAAGGCCATCAAAATTAACTATTTTTGAAAATTTTCAATTTTTTCTCCAAAAAAAACAAATTTCACAAATACAACATACAATTCCATATATAATATATGCAAAATATATCAAAGAAAATTCGGCACACATATATAGGTATAAACGATTACAAAACATGACATAAAATGCATAAGCAATGCACACTAGCATAGTACAGATGTGTCTAAACATGTGGAATAGAATGAATGGTTGTGAGCTAAATACAAATGAATTATAACCCAAATAATCAAATGTATTCAAGAAGTTATAATTGACCACAAAAATTTATCAACTAAGTGTTAGCCTCACGTGACAAAAAAAGTTGAACTTAATGAACAAAATAAGCATAATGCACACAAGCCTAGATTATTGATGATTCTAAAAATCAATAGCACCGTGACAAAAGAAGCATATTAGGATTCATTGTGTAAACCCATTGATCTTCAACTAAACTTCCTCAAAAGATGAACATATATCATATTTTTTCTTTCTTTACTTTTCTTTTGAAGTGATTTCTTTTGAGTGATCAATCAAACAAAACTATGTTCGCCTCTTTTTGGCAATTTTTCTATTTTCAATACCGTTATTCTTTTTATTGGGCTTTTGCCAACGGTGGATTTTTATGCAAAGACAACATGTCTTTCACAGCCCTTTTCCTGTATATACTCGTGTTTTTTTAATACTAAACAAAATCCCTCATGGACAACAGTTCTTACATGCACAAATCCCCCGTAGTCACATAAACATGTGTATGACAAAATTGATAGAAGAACATCTCACTAAGCCCAAATATACATAGTGAAGTAAAATCCAACAAGCTCGTGCTTGTGTGTGTGGAGACATATACAAAGTCGAATCCATTAAGCAAATCAAGTTCGAAATAACTCCATAAACATGATTAAGATCAATCTAAGTATCTACAGTCATAATCAAATGTCCTAGCCACATGAAAATTGCGAAGTGAATTGGATTCAAACACATCAATATGCCACACCAAATGTGTAAAACTAATATACACAAAAAACAAAAATCATTTTGTATTTTCAAAAAATGTATCAAAATAAAATATTTTGTATTTTTCCAATATGATTCAATAAAATAAAAATGTAATACAAA